>JAMPIV010019442.1:0-600000 GCA_024509875.1 Oreohelix idahoensis | reverse complement strand
TACATAGTATGTATAATTACTTGATATGTGTTCTTTCTTTTTTATATAGTGTAACTGTGGTACCCAACTTTGCCAGCGTTCTAGTACGTGAACATTATTTGTGAAGAAACTAATCACTTTCATTACCTGAACTCTAACAGTTAAATGAAGTAAGAGGCCTTCGCGCCAGAATTAATTCTTCCAGAATAACTCTTCAGTACAGTTCAGCCCGTGGTGGCAAGCAAATATCAGTAACCTTCTGACAGAGTTTTTGTGACTAGTATTGTGGTGACCAAATATAGTACCTGCCTGAAAGAAGACACCGATCTGATATTCCTTAAATCCTAGAATCCAAAGCTAATGACATTGTGCTCTGCTAACTTTCGTGCCTGGACAAATTTTATGTGACTTAATCAGACATTCGGAAAAAATTAGAACACCCAAGGAATCGTTTCCCTGAGACAGAGAGTTCAGTACGTCTTTTGGAACTGGGAGTTTCTTGGTCGATGACTGCATTTTCGGGTCTGTGTGAAGGTCCTAGAATTATTATGTTCCCAGAGGCAGCGAGCAAAGTTGTGAGTATATATGTGTGAGCAAGGCCATGGCCGAATGAATGAGAGTACACAGGTCAGAGTGTTATTTTACCGGTGTATTATTGTCACCCATTTGCTATCTTAAATTTTTAAATCTGCAGAATTTGTTATAAATGCTAGAGTTTCTTTTTCTTAAGCTAAATCAGATTATCCAACTCTGTTCATACATTTACGAGAAAGAAAGAAACCTCTTAGACTCAACCCTATGTATCTATAACTCTTTGGGCCATCATCTGTTCTCTTAACGGGGCTGTGGGCTAAACCTAGAGTAAGATTCTAACGGGCTATCATCCTTGTAGCATTTGTTTTTTTCTTAAATTTTATGACTATTTGTATATGTTTCTCCTTGATGTATTTCTTTGGTGTTGTGAGAAGATTTTTTTTAAATGATAATAATAAAAATCTCTCTTGAACTAATCAGTGCGTTGGTCAGCTCGTTCTAAAAAAATATATATATCCATTGTTATAGATTTCCCACGTCTGTGTGTTTAACTGTCGTCACGTATATGTGCGTGCCCGTGATTAGATAGAAATATATGTAATATATATATCTGTGTTTAGACTGTCTGACTACTTTAGATCTGTCGTAGAAGATAGGAGAGAGAGAGAGATTTTCCGCTCTCAGAGACAGCCTCTATATCACATTCTATCATCTCACTCGTGGAATCTATTTTTTTTACTATCTCACACTGTGACTAACACTCATTCCAACCTATTCAGAAGGGACCAACCCAAGTCTTAATACTCCTATCAAAAATCTACGACAATAGACCACTTCTGACCCACTGTAAAAAGTACGAACAACAAAGGCTTGAATTAAAAACTTACTATAGAAATCACAATATAGACATGACAGGTGGTAAGGTTTTAAGTATAGATTCCCAGGAGATGCCCAATCAATACTTAAAAGATATATACATAAAACAAAGGAAAACATATAAGGTTAGTACTTAATAGAAATTAAGCAACAAGAACTAGCAAATCATTAAAAAACAACAGAAAAAAAAACTTACAAACCACTCATAGGACAAGGAAAGACGACGAGGTTTAAAAAAAATACAACAACTCAAAAAGAACAAATACTAATACAAATTAAAACCAAGTGTAAAGGACAATAGTTATCTATAAACAAGACAAAAGAGAAAATAATGCGGACAAATACCAATATAAATTAAAATCAGCAACTGCAAAAGAAAATAGTTATTTTAAATGAATACAAAATTAGTAAATAAAATGACACTAAATACCCCAATTATAACCAATTTTTAGGTTGAACAGGTTAGACCAAGATGGAACGAGAAGAGGCAATAATGGTCAGCTGTTAAAGTGCCCGCTCTCCCCCGATCACCTCTTCAAAACAACAACAACAACCGGCGAAAGAACCTTTTCGCAAGAACAGCCAAGGGATAACAAACGAAACGAGGCCCCCTGTGTGGGTAAGAGATGGACAAAGAAACCAGAGCACGTGAGCTATAATGGTTAGCGTATTTTGTAGAGATTAGCTTTAGTGTTCTGTAGTTTTACTATTAGTATTCAGCGTGGCACAGTTCTAGTGTTTAACAAAATGGATAGATGTGTTTCCAAAGGAGATTTCTTCCAGGACATTAGATTTAGTTTTAAAGTTATAGATGAGTGAAAATAATGTGTGGATAGATTCTACTAGTGTTAAGTCCAAATCACATCTGTGAGAGTTTAGTAGCTTACTTAGTCGTTCCCCTTCTACCGTGAGGTGTAGAGATTAAGTAGCAATTATTTCATTCATTAGACCGTGTAGAGGTTAAGTAGCAATTATTTCATTCATTAGACCGGGCAAGAAAAGCGAATATAGTAGGAACCTATTTCATTCGTGAGGCCGGGCAGAAAAGCAGTCTACTACTAATATTAACTTTTGGCAAGATGACAGCCACGTGTTCATCAAAAGCATCATGCACTATGCATAAAGGTGGCGCCAGTGAGTCTGCAATAACATGCTTAGTTACCACGTGTTGTAAGCCTATAATGTTATGCTTTTTTTATATTGGGTGAATTGACATGTGGGTGCAGGCAGGTTAATGTAATTTCTTCAGTAATGGAAGAGATAGTTTTTGTGTTAAATTTCCTTTAGGTGATGTATTTAGTTCTAGTTTTGTCAAGTCAAGAGTAATTTTATTTTATTCTTTGATGTAATGGTAATTTAGTGTATTTCACAATAATTTATCATAATTCTACTGTATATCTTTAGTGGGTTACATTGAGGTGAGTATAGTCATTTAGATTTCTGGTGAGCGCAATGCTACTCCTTTGTGCGTAAGGCACTTTGAGACAGAGGTGTTTCTCTGTTTGCTCCTTGCGGAGCATGGAAACACCAATGCGGCGTGGTGTTCATCACAAGCACACAAGAAACATTTTTATGCTATTGCAGTGGTTGTTTCGGTAACGATGTGTTTCATATGATGAGTTCCAAATCTCATCAGTCAGCATATACGAAATGCTTTAGGGTGCAGGGACGAATATTGAGATGGATCTGTTGCGAGGTTGTGGTTTATGCTCATTAATGAGAGTATTTGTTGTACATATCGGTTAATATTATTGTATTAATATGAGACAAACATAAATGTATGTTATCAGGCACTCGTAGGAAATAAAGAAGTAGAACACTAGACAACAGAAAAACAACAAACATGAGTGGTATACCCAGGATTTGAACCCTGGACCTTCCGTGCGACAACCCCGCCTAGCTATGCAAGCGAATCACACTATCCTCCCTGCCATCTACGCATCACCAAAAAATGATGCTTCGATGACAGGTCATTAGTGCGAACCTCAATACATAACACCGCAAGTTTACCATGAGCAGTTCAGCCTATTAATGACACACTCACTTCTGTTGTTCCTCTATATTACAGTATAGGCCAGAAAATTATAGAATATCTGGCGATAATCCAGTTAAAAATTATTCATTACATCCGGCACATGTGTGTGAACGTTTGTGAGCGAAAAAAAAAATGTATGAAGTTACAATTGTGTGCTTTATATCCGTTGCTAAAGTTGCTTTGGATCTATCCACACGCTATACGTGGTACGTCCGCTTTATAGGATTCCGAAATTAAACAAAAAGTTAGAAAATAAGTGGCCATACAGTGTTCATATCATATAAACACTTCCTGTGGACATCGTATTTTGAACTGGTAGCAAAATAATTATATTGGTGCTTAGTTTTTGCATACTTTTATCAATTAATGACGTCATAGGGTTATTTGTTTACATGTAGTGTAGTCACATACATTACACTCATAAACTATTAACGAATCAACCTCAATATATAATTTCGAAATGAATTTTAGCGATATCAGTAGCGATAATAACCTATTTTCGATTCCGATAAGAACGTTGAACAAACGTGATATTTTAAAATAATTAATTAATTAATTTGCATACAACAGGAATGTGTAAGTAAGATTCCAGTTCAGCAATATGTGACTTCACAAAAAAATTTATATAAATTACAATTTTCATTTGTTTTTTATCAAACGTCTTGGATTAGTTGTCAGCTGGATATACGTTTCAATTCCTGGTATTTTACTACCAAGGGATTATGTATACCCTCTACACTTCGTTTCACGGGGTAGAAGAGGTTCCGATTATGAGATGAGATGAGGGATTATGTATAGCTGAAATATTTAAGTGTATGTGCATAATTTTTATTCATTTTTTATTTTTTTTATTATTTCTACACTTTACAAGATATAACAAACAATTATAGCATCACATAAGAACTCAACAGTATGTCACAACATTCTGCAGCCAATTTCCTAAAGTTTGATGCATAATACATACACCTACTAAATTAATATATGTGTCGACTGCCTGTTTTTAAAACATCACTTGTAGAAAAAAAATGTCTGCATATTGGGTCCTGGGTAAAACCGAAAAAATGTCTGGGTTAGAATGAGTTAACACCTAGTTAAATAAAATGTGCATCTACTGCCTATTTTTTAAATATAACCTGAAGAGAAAAATTGCACACATTTTGAGCGGTTGTTTTACAAACATATGTGGTTTTGAGAAAAAAAAATCATAAAAATTACATCTATGAAGTGAAAGTGATAAAAGTTTCTAGATATGTTTCAAACTAAATATGCACTGATATTCTTAATATTTTATTGCCATATATTAATTGGGAGCTGAAATATTTAAATTCAAGTATACAATTTTATTTTATTTTTTAAACATTTTAAAAATCAAGTCTACACTTCACAAGACATAACAATGACCTATTCATATCAATTAATTATATGAATCAATTCATAAGATTCTCCAGTCAATTTCACACATTTAAATGTATAGCATCAACACCTAGTTAAATAAAATGTGTATCTACTGCCTGTTTTTTAAAACCTGAAGAGAAAAATTGCACACATTTTGAGCGGTTGTTTTTAAAACATATGTAGTTTTGAGGAAAAAAAAATCATAAAAATTACATCTATGAAGTGATAGTGATAAAAGTTTCTACATATGTTTCAAACTAAATGTGCACTGACATTCTGAACATTTTATTCTTCTTCTTCTATGATCCTTAGCCGCCGACCGTCAAAGCAGTCAGTGGCCATCACGCCTAGTGGCGTCTTGTAGGGCAACAACAAATTGATTCCACTTTGCTAGGTCGGTGGCCATCCTTCGTACAGTGCCCCAACTCTGGTTCATTCTTTGCATCTCAGCCTCCACAGTCCTCCGCCAGGTTGTTTTTGGTCGGCCTCTCTTTCGTTTTCCTTCAGGGGTCCATAGCATAGCTGTTTTTGTGATGGCATCGGGGTCTCTTCTGAGGACATGACCAACCCAGCTCCAGCGTCTGCCAGCTATGATGGTGTGCATGTCCTCTTGCTTGCTACGAGTAAGCAGATCTTGGTTCGTGATGGTATTTGGCCAAAAGATTCGGTGAATTTTTCTTAGGCATGTTGTGTGAAAAGAGGACAATTTCGACATTTCCTTCTCTGTAACTCTCCAGCATTCCGCACCATAGAGAAGCACAGAAAGCACACAGCTCTGATATAATCTTAATTTTGTGCTTGTGCTGTATTGAGAGGACTTCCAGATGTTGTTTAGGCTAAAGAAGGCTGTTCTTGCCTTATTCATTCTAATGTTGATGTCTTTGCCTGCCCCGCCGTCTGGTGTTACTATGCTTCCTAGGTATGTGAAGGTATCTGTCTGTACCAATTGCTGATTCCTTACTGATATGGGCTCAGGGTTGCTCACATTGAGCGTCATGACCTCAGACTTCTTTAAACTGATATTCAAGCCCACCTGCTGGCTAAACTTATTAAGTCTATCCGTTTTTTCCTGGATGTGTTTATGTGAATGTGCTAGTAGTGCAATGTCATCTGCATATTCCAGATCCTCCAATGTACAAAATGTTGTCCATCCCATTCCTCCTGGACTGCCCTCTGTTGTCTGGCGCATCAACCAGTCTATGACTGTTAAAAATAGAGTGGTTGATAAGGGGCATCCCTGTCGTACTCCTGTCTTCACCTCAAAGGTTAGGTTGCTCTGACCAACACTACATGTAAAGTTGGCATAGAGGCTTTTTATGATTGACACTATGCAGCCTGGAACTCCACAAGCCCTCAGTATTTTCCACAAACCGTCCCTATGTATGCTGTCGAAAGCCTTTTCAAAATCAACAAAATTAATGTAAAGCTGTCTTTGCCATTCTGAGCACTGCTCTATAATGTTCCTGAGAGTGAATATATGATCTACACATCTCCTGTTCTTTCCAAATCCCGCCCGTCCCTTCCCCAGCCTGTGGTCCACCTTTGAAACTCTCTGTACAATTATCCCGCCCAGTATTTCGCTGGGAACCGAGAGAAGAGCGACCCCTCTCCAACCATTGCAGTCCGCAAGATCTCCCCCCTTGGGCAACCTGACAATTACTCCCCTGTTCCACTCCGATGGCGCTGTCCCCGCCCTCCAGACCCGTGCAAACAGTGGTTCTAACAGCTCCGCCGCCAGCTCAGGGTCTGTCCCAAACAGCTCTGCACCTAAGTTATCATGGCCCGGAGCCCTGCCGTTCTTTAACCCTTTGATTGCTGTGATGATTTCCTCCTTGCGTGGAATGTCTGCACTCACATCTAGATCGCCTTCAGCTTCAGGAACATTCAATTGTGTCTCTGGTGGTTTCTTGTTCAGAGCCTCTCTGAAGTGCTCTGCCCATCCCGTTTCCCGTCCCTCTGCTGTCGTGATGAAACCACCTTGCTTATCTCTTACTAATGTAATACTGTTTGCACCTCGCCTTCCGCCGATGAATTTAGCCATTTTGTACACTGTGCCCCGTTCATCTCCCAGCGCCGCCTCCTCCGCCTGTCCTGCAAGATCGTCTAGGAAATTCCTTTTGTTGGCTCGGGTTTGGCGTTTAACTTCCTTGTCCAGCTGACTGTACTGTTCGCTATATAGTTGCTTTAACCTAGGGAACTTCGCTTCTGTTTTCTTTCTTTTCATTTCCCCTCTCATCGTTATGGTGTTTAATGTTTCTGGTGTTATCCAGTCCCGCCTCTTCCCCTCCTGGAATCCCAAGCATGATTTGCCGCCCTCTTTGTATACCGTTGAAATGGTGTTGAAACTCTGGTCTACATCATCAGCCAATGTCTTCCCCTGACTTTGGCAAATTGATATCGTTTCTTTATGTCGGCCGCAAAAGCTTTTCCGGTAAGGGAGTCCATCAATTTGCTGATGTCAAACCTTTTCTGTGCAGCCACAGTCGGCGCAGCCCCCCCCCCCTTGTTTCACTTTCAGCCCTGCTACTACTAAATGGTGATCACTTCCCACATCTGCACCTCCCCCCACCTTCACATCTTGCAATGCATGTCTCCATCTACCGTTAACCATGATGTGGTCCATCTGGTCTCCGTCCCGACCATCCGGCGATTCCCATGTTAATTTGTGAATTTCTTTACGTGGGAAGAGCGTTCCTCCAACGACCAGGTTGTTAATGCCACAGAAACTTATTAGTTTATCCCCATTTTCGTTTGCCGCTCCGCTGCCGCACCTCCCCATTGTTCTTTCGTTATATGTATTGTGTGTACCAACTTTCGCATTGAGGTCCCCCATTACCACAACAAGATCATATCCAGGTGTACCCTCCATCTCCCTCTGCAGCCGTTGATAGAATTCCTCCCTGACCTCCTCATCGCTATCATTCGTTGGTGCGTAGCATTGTATTATTGTAGTGTTGGTGAATCTCCCTCCCAATGCTAATCCCATCAGTCTGTTGCCGATGGGTCTCCATTCCAGCAATGTCCTTTCCATTCCTTTCTGTAGAATAATGGCTACGCCTTCATTGTGCTGTCCATCCTCTCTTCCAGAGTAAAGTACTGTTTCTCCTGTTGCTGTTTTAACTTTTCCTGCCCCTGTCCATCTGCTCTTGCTTATCCCTAGAATGTGTAACCTATAGTTTCTCATTTCTGCCGTGACCTGTCTTAGCCCACCCGTCTCGTACATTGTCCTGACATTCCAAAAACCCATTCTTGTATCCTGTTTTGCGGTCAGGACATCCGTTTTCATGTCAGTGGCTTCCTTTCGGCTTTCACCACTGACAGTCATACGAGCCACAGACTCCGAATGTCCATCCCGCAGCAAAGTTTGTTCATTTATTGTTGTTTCCGTAACTTCATTGTTTTTTTTACACAGACAGGGGTGTCAGCCCTATGCTAAAACCCCCAACCTGTAGGACCAGGGTACCAGCTTTTGTCTGACCCCTACCCACACAGACCAGTCCAGCTTGGTTGAACCTACCAGGAGTAAAACTCCCACTGGCATAGCTCTGGGGATTGTCAGGGTACGCAAGCTGCCATACCGCTACAAGGAATAGGTACCATTGATGGCAGGAACATTTTATTGCTATACATTAATTGGGAGCTGAAATATTTAAGTTTAAGTATACAATTAAAAAAAATTTTTTTAACGCTTTTAAAATCAAGTCTACACTTCACAAGACATAACACACACCTTTTCATAATAATTAATTATATGAAGCAATTCATAAGATTCTCCAGTCAATTTTACACATTTAAATTATAACAAAAGTAGCCTACCTACTGAACTTATGTAGGCCTATTTGTCCACTGTCTATTTTTAAAACCTCACCTATCTGAAAAAAATTGCATCCATTTTCGGGCCTGGGTAAAACCCAAAAACAGCCGAGGGGGAGGGGGGTGGGGAGAATGAGTTAACGCTGATGTCCTGAAATACATAAGCAAAAAAAGAAATTATTTAATCTGTGTTTATTACTTACGAATATACGGCCCTGAAAGGTATCCATTTTGAACATGTGTAAACGTCATCAAACATCAAAAATGCTGCGTCACCACAAGTTACGATTAAAGCAAATTAAAAATAATGGCAGACAAATTATGACGAATCAAATCTGATAGGGAGACCTCTTCTCGAACCCCAAAGAGAAGAATGTTAGACATCTAGACAACTGACAACTGAGCTTGTTACTGTATGTATGGGGGTTGTATTGAAAGATAGTGCTACTGTCTGGCACAGCTGACAATGTTGACGTCAGCAAGGTCGGGCTTACTGTAGTGGCCGACAATTGTATATATGTATATATATGCGAATGTCGTAAGTTCCTTAGGTTTGTTTCATTCATTCATAACCCTCCACTCCCAAAGGAGCATAGGTCTTCAACAAACGAATGCCAAGTCCTCCTGTCACGTGCCATCATCTCAAGTTCTTTCCACGTTCTCCTTATCATTTTCACCTCTGTTTCCAGCTCTCTTCTCCGTGTGCTTCTTGGTCTACCTCTGCTTCTCTTGCCCTGGGGGTTTCAGAACAAGGACTGCCTTGTATGGCTATCAACAGGTTTCCTCAGTATGTCCTATCCATCTCCATCGTCTTTGTCTCATCTCTTGTTCCACTGGCACTTGTCTAGTTCTTGTCATCAGTTCCACGTTGGTAACCTTGTCATACCATTTTAATCCCTCTATTCTACGTCTGTAGCTTTTCGGTAGTTGTCTTTGTTGTTCTCCATGTCTCAGAGCCATACAATAGGACTGACTTCACATTTGAGTTGAAGATTCTTGATTTCGTGTTTTTTTTTTCGTACGCCCGCTAATACTCGAGGCGAAATCTCAGGTTATTATTAATGTCTAACTTGACATTGATTTTACGCGAGTATCCCTTTTCTTGTACAGAGACAGGTGTCCCTCGCCATTCAGGCAGATACTCGCCGATTTCGGAGGTACCCATTAGAGCTGGGTCGGCTCAGGAGCCGCCAATCCCTGGTCGACGACACTCCTTCAAATGTTTTCGCCAGGTCTCGAGTTAATCCAGTCCAATTCCCGGTCGACGAAAAATCCTCAAATGCCGTCGCGCGGGTTTGATCCTGAATCACCCGGTCGCCAGAGCGGTGTTGTAACCACTACGCTAGCGCGGCTCCATTTTCGTGTTGGATCCGATTTCTCTTGATCTCCATATATTTCCCAATGCAATGAAAGCTCCTCTTGCTTTTTGTATTTTTATTTTGATATCGCTGTCTGTCCCTCCAACTTTGTCTATATTGCTACCAAGATATGTGTACGATTCTACATCTTGTATTGGTGTATCTTCAAGTTCAACCCTGTTATCATTACCTGCATTTATTCTCATTATCTTTGTATTTTTCCTGTGTATTTTCAGACCCAATTGCTGTGACCTCTCATCGAGTGTTTTCAATGTGTCCTGCATCTGATTACGGCTATGGGACAGAAGAGCTAAGTCATCAGCAAAATCCAGATCATCCAACTGCTTAGTCAGAGTCCATTGGATTCCATTTCTGTTGTGTGTTGTCGATGTTCTCGTAACCCAGTCTATTGCTAGTAAGAAAAGAAATGGAGACAAGAGGCATCCCTGTCGCACTCCTGTTCTTATCCCAAACGGTTCTTTAAGCTGTCCTTCATGAAGAACTCTGCATGTCATGTCTTCATATGTTTTCTTTATTAAATTAATGATCTTCAGGGGAACGCCTTTTTGTAGTCCACAAATCCGATGTATAGTGGTGAATTCCATTCCAGACTTTGTTCAACTATTATTCTCAAAGTGGCTATCTGGTATGTACAGGATCTGTGTTGTCGAAAACCTGCTTGTTCATCTCTCAGTTTCTTGTCTATGGACTCTTTTAATCTGTCAATGATAATCCTGTTTAATACTTTTCCTGGCACTGATAGTAACATTATTCCTCTATAATTTGTGCACTCTTGTAAATTTCCCTTCTTAGGCAACTTAACCAGAAATCCTTCCTCCCATTCTGCTGGTATCTCTTCCTTTTCCCAGACTTTACCAAGTAATTTATATAACATCTCTGTAGCCGTGTCGATATCTGCTTTGATGGCCTCTGCTGGAATACCATCAGGTCCAGACGCTTTTCCATCTCTTAGAAGCTTTATGGCTTTCTTTATTTCTTCCTTCGTTGGTCTTTCACCGTTAATTTGTAGCTCTTCTGCTGGCTGGATGTCCGAGGGGTTTTGTAGAGCTGGTCTATTGAGAAGGTCCTCAAAATATTCTGTCCACCTCTTCATTTGCTCTTGTATATTGCTGAGCAGTTTTCCATTCTTGTCTTTTATGAAGCAACTTGTTTGCTTGTATTTCCCTGTTAACTTCTTTGTGCTGTTATACAGTTCTCTCATATTTCCTTTGGCTGCAGCATCTTCTGCCTCTCTTGCCAACTCCTCAATATACTTCCTCTTGTCTATTTTGAAACTTCTTTTTTACTTCTTTGTTTGCTTCTGTGTACACTTCTTGAGCCTTGGCTTTGGAACTTCTGGTTTTGCTTTTGTTTAAATCTGCTTTCTTGTTTTTCCTGTCTTTTATCTTATTGATGGTTTCTGTTGTTATCCATGCTTTTTGTTGACGTTCCCTTTTCCCCAGTATTTCTTCACATGTTTCATTCCATACCGTTTTGATTTGCTGCCAATAGTCTTCTGTATTCTCTGCCTCTTCCAGCTGTTGGAGCACCTGAAATTTGTTGGATATTGTAACCGCAAATTTGTCTCTTGTTTCTTGATTTCTTAGATGTCCTACATTAAATTGTTGACTATAATTTTGCATTGCTGCATATCTCTTGAGTTTCATTTTTACTTTGGCTATCAGAAGGTGGTGGTCTGATGCCACATCTGCTCCTCTATATACCTTTACATTCTGCAATGATGATCTAAACATCTTGTTTATGCATATATGATCAATCTGATTCTCTGTTCTATGGTCTGGTGATATCCATGTTGCCTTATGTATTCTCTTATGTGGAAACATGCTTCCTCCTATAGCCAGTTGATTTGAAGCACAGAAGTTTGAGAATAGTTCCCCATTTTCATTCATTATTCCTAGCCCCTGTTTTCCCATAACTTCTTCAAAGCCGGTGTTGACTGTACCTATCTTTGCAATCATGTCACCCATCAAAATTGTGATGTCTCTTCTTTTTACTTTTTCCATAATTTCCTGTAGTCTAGTATAAAATGCTTCTTTCACAGACTCTTCTTTGTCATTAGTTGGATGACATTTACATTTATTTTCTTTTTAACTGTTTTAAAAGAAGCTGTTATTATTCTGGAGCCAACGGCTTCCCATTCAATGAGTGCTTTCTGTGCTTCTTTAGATACCATAAGAGCTACCCCTTCACTGTGGTGTGAACTTTCGTCTTCATGTCCTGAGGACAGCACCAATTCACCTGTGATGAGTTTCTTCCTGTCTACCCCCTTCCACTTTGTTTGACACAGTCCCAGAACCTCGATTTTATATTCCCTCATCTCTGCTGCTACTTGTGCCACTTTCCCTTGTTCGTTTAATGTCCGAACATTCCAGGTGCCAACTCTGGAAGTTCTCCTAGAAGAAAGAAGGTTAGTCAGCAACACAGACTCCTTTCGGCTTTCTCTGTTTTGCGTCATACGCCTCCCTGCGAGAGGACCTTCCCCTGTCTTGGATGGCTGTGTTTTATTTTCTTTAATTGACTTGTCCATGTTTGTTGAAGTTTTTGTGGTTTAAAATTTTTACAGGATGGGGTAACCGGTCCCATGCCCAACCTTCCTTAGTCGCTTTCTACGACATGCTTGGCAGGGAACAGTGTTACTATTCTTTGCTCCCCTTTCGGGCCCCGGTAACACACGGGTGGTAGGTTTGTTTACCTTCTGGTATCACCCACACAACAGTAACGTTAGGTCAGGAAATCGACCAACGGGTAAGACGAATAAGGTTTTCCAACCCATACACTGTTTATTGATCACAGCAAAATTGACATCACGAACAGTACATTGTCACAAGTTATAATGGCAAAACAGATGATAACAATCCATAATGAATCTGAACGCATGAACAGCGAATCGATGAACAGTCAATCGTTGAAATAGTTACAATGGCAAACATGTGTTCATAATCCATAGTGACTCTGATCGCATGAACAGCGAATCAATGAACAGTCAATCGTTAAAAAAAGTTACAATGGCAAAACAGATGCTAATAATCCAAAATGAATCTGATCACATAAACAGCGATTCATCATACATTGTAATAGCAGAAATAATCCATAGGGAATTGGTTGCATAAACAGCAACTCATCATAAATTGTAATAGCCGGTATAATCCATGGCATTTGAATAATATATCGAATCTCTTCCCTTAAATAAAACTCTGGACACACTAGCGACACTATAACCGTCTCGAAGCCCTGCCAGATACCTAATGACCGAGATTATAGTTTTTCAATACAACTCAGTACATTTTCACTCAAGCGCGAACTAGCAGCTTGACATGTGAGCTCAGCTCACCCGTATCTCTCCCCAAATAAAACTCAGAACATTTGAACTCTTTCTTTATTTTTAAAAAAACTAACACATACTCAGTTGAGCTATGTTAAAAAAAACCCATCTCATAACTTTAAACGTGCTTACAGATTACACCGCCCCCGTGTCTAAAAAAATGAGAAAATTACACGTTACACTCGAAAACATGACTTAACAGATTACACCGACCCCCGGGGGAAAAAAATGATATCATTTTTTTTTTTTGAAAATTACACCGAACAAAAATGTGAGGTCGATCAAATTCTATTATATACCACAGAGAATTATACTATATGTTAAGTCATATAAATAAACCAACAATAGAGGGATGGAAGTATGTGTAGAGTAAGACGATGAAGTATGCAAAGAGAATCAAACATCAAATTCAAACACAGATGAAGTATATCAAGTATAGACTAACTATGAACCAATAAGTGGAAAGTGAAAAGAGGAGATGAAATGAAATGAAGAATGACCAGCAATGAAATGTGTGTAGTGAAAGAATGCAATGATACAACATGGTAACAATTGAAATTAAACAATGAATTGTGTGTAAATAAATACAATTATGGCAAAACAGCATGGAACAAAAAGCAATACATATATAAAACAGGAAAAGAAAGCTACAATCTACATAGAGCATAATAGGCAAGAGAAACAAGTTAATTAACTTATTAAGTACTAATAATGAGCTTATTACTGAAATCAGAAACTAATACCGCGTATAAACAGTTACTACCGGTGCACTCCTAAGTGCTGTGTAATGTAAATAAATAACAATGTCAGGCAAAAAAAAAAAAAGAAAGAAAAAACACACACTTGGTAAATGTTCACTACCGAAATGTATCGTAATGATACGTTAAGTTTAAATACTATTGTCAATACTATTGTCACTCGTTCAATGTTCATCAACAAACTGTTGTGTATGAATAATATGTTACTAACGTGTCACATGAAAGTCAAAGAAAACAGTCCTCAATTAGTTATGTGCAATATTAAGGCTCCAGCGGCCTTGAAAAGTCTTGTGAGCGTGTTGAAACTAAATCATCCACTGCGGAGTCAGAATTCCAGATGGCTTGAATGTGAAGTCCAACGGGCGCAAGGCGACAGCGTCTCTTGGAGATCTTGAATTGGCCAACATATTGATGTCTATCGCAGAGTATCGACGCTCAAATTCAGTCAATGGTGGGACGATACGCAGAACAGGTTGTTGAGTACCTGCATAATCATGTAGCAAAACAGCTCCGATTCCCATCGAGAAGGCGTTCCTGCGAATAATCAAATGAAAATTCCTGTTTGGTAAATTCTTCTTCTTTGATCCTTAACCACCGACCGTCAAAGCAGTCAGTGGCCATCACGCCTTGTGGCGTCTTGTAGGGCAACAAAAAATTGATTCCACTTTGCTCGATCGGTGGCCATCCTTCGTACAGTGCCCCAACTCTGGTTCATATCTCGCACCTCAGCCTCCACAGTCCTCCGCCAAGTTGTTTTCGGTCAACCTCTCTTTCGTTTTCCTTCACGGGTCCAAAGCATAGCTGTTCTTGTGATGGCATCGGGGTCTCTTCTGAGGACATGGCCAACCCAGCTCCAGCGTCTGCCAGCTATGATGGTGTGCATGTCCTCCGGCTTGTTCCGAGTAAGCAGATCTTGGTTGGTGATGGTATTCGGCCAAAAGATGCGGTGAATTTTTCTTAGGCATGTTGTGTGAAAAGAGGACAATTTCGACATTTCCTTCTCTGTAACTCTCCAGCATTCCGCACCATAGAGAAGCACAGAAAGCACACAGCTCTGATATAATTTTAATTGTGTGCTTGTGCTGTATTGAGAGGACTTCCAGGTGTTGTTTAGTCTAAAAAAGGCTGTTCTTCCTTTGTTCATTCTGATGTTGATGTCTTTGTCTGCCCCGCCGTCTGGTGTTACTATGCATCCTAGGTTATGTGAAGATGTCTGTCTGTACCAGTTGCTGATTCCTTACTGATATGGGCTCAGGGTTGCTCACATTGAGCGTCATGACCTCTGACTTCTTTAAATTGATGTTTAAGCCCACCTGCTGACTATACTTATTAAGTCTATCCGTTTTTTCCTGGATGTGTTGATGTGAATGTGCTAGTAGTGCAATGCCATCTGCATATTCCAGATCTTCCAATGTAGAAGATGTAGTCCATCTTATTCCTCTTGGACTGCCCTCTGTTGTCTGGCGCATCACCCAGTCTATGACTGTTAAAAATAGAGTTGTTGATAAGTGGCATCCCTGTGGTACTCTTGTCTTCACCTCAAAGGTTAGGTTGCTCTGCCCAACACTTCATGTAAAGTTGGCATAGAGGCTTTTTATGATTGACACCTTGCAGCTTGGAATGCCATAAGCCCTCAGGATTTTCCATAAACTGTCCCTATGTATGCTGTCAAAAGCCTTTTTCAAAATCAACGAAATTAATGTACAGCTGTCTTTGCCATTCTGAACACTGCTCTATACTGTTCCTGGGAGTGAATATATGACCACACATCTTCTGTTCTTTCTAAATCCTGCTTGTTCTTTCCTCAGTTTGTAGTCTACTGCTTTTGAAATTCTCTGTATAATTATCCTGCCTAGTATTTTGCTGGGAACTGAGAGAAGAGTGATTCCTCTCCAATTATTGCAGTCTGAAAGATCTCCCTTCTTGGGCAATTTGACAATTATTCTTTTGTTCCACTCTGATGGTGTTGTCCCTGTTTTCCAGACTTGTGCAAATAGTGGTTCTAATAGTTCTGCTGCTAGCTCAGGGTCTGTCTTAAATAGCTCTGCATTTAAGTTATCATGGCCAGGAGCTTTTTCGTTCTTTAACCCTTTGATTGCTGTGATGATTTCTTCTTTTCGTGGAGTGTCTGTATTTACATCTAGATCGTTTTCAGTCTCAGGAACATTCAATTGTGTCTCTGGTTGTTCCTTGTGCTCTGCCCATCTTGTTTTCTGTCCCTCTGCTGTCGTGATGATATTTCCTTGCTTATCGCTTACTAATGTAATGTTGTTTGCACCTCATTTTCCACTGATGAATTTAGTTATTTTGTATCTGTGCTTTGTTCATTTCTCAGTGCTGCCTCTTCTGCCTGTCTTGCAAGATCGTCTAGGAAATTCCTTATGTTGGCTCGGGTTTGGCGTTTAACTTCCTTGTCCAGCTGACTGTACTGTTCACTATATAGTTGCTGTCAAGAACTAGTTATGCTATGGATTATAACACTTCAGAAAGGAGGTATCCCAGGTACACCAGGATGCCTAGAGCATGCCACAATGATCTGGGAAGCAATCCAAAAGGCAAAGTCTGACAGAACAAACCTCCATGTAATCTGGTTGGATCTAGCGAATGCTTATGGATCCGTTCCACACCAGATGTTGTGGCAGGCCCTAGAAATGTATCATGTTCCACAAGAGATTGCAGCAATGCTGAAGCTGTATTTTTCAGGGTTTACTGTCAGATTTTCAACCAGAGAGTACACAACGAAGTGGATTGGCCATGAAGTTGGAATTGCGATGGGGTATACTATCTCTCCGATACTATTCGTGATGGCTATGCAGGTAATCCTCAATGCGGCTGAAGGAATGGCTATAGGTCCAAAGCTAGGTGGAATGTGTCATATGCCACCGCTCAAAGCATTCATGGATGACACAACAGTTCTGAAATCAGATGAACATCAGGCCCGGAGGATGTTAGAACGCCTGGATGAGCTAGTCAGCTGGTGCAGAATGAGCTTCAAACCCAAGAAGTCGAGAAGCCTATCAGTCAGGAAAGGGAAGATAGCAGAGGACATATTCATGGTTTCCAACCAAAGAATGCCTACTGTCATTGAGAACCTGTTAAAAGTCTTGGCAGGGTGTACGATGCCTCATTAAGAGACTCGAAGGCAGTGCAACAGACAATAGAAATGGCAGACAGAGGGCTACAGATCATAGACCAAAGCAGATTCCTGGGAAAGTTCAAACTGTGGTGCCTTCAGTTCATGTTGATACCGAAGTTGCTATGGCCACTGCTTATATATGAAATAAGCACAAGTACAGTGCAACCTATAGAGCAGAAGGTCAACACGTTCATGAGAAAGTGGCTAGGGGTACCACCAGGTCTGTCAGATGTAGCACTGTACTGCAAAAAGTCAAAACTTCTGCTTCCTTTCAAGTCAGTTGTTGAAGAGTACAAAGTTGGAAAGGCAAGGCTTGCAATGATGCTACGCGAGTCAGCTGATGACGTGGTTAAGTCCATTCAGCCCACACTGAAAACGGGAAGGAAGTGGAGAGCTGTTGATGCTGCCCAAGAGTCGCTCAAACTGAGGGAGGTAAT
The DNA here is from genome assembly GCA_024509875.1 of Oreohelix idahoensis. Taxonomy (NCBI): domain Eukaryota; kingdom Metazoa; phylum Mollusca; class Gastropoda; order Stylommatophora; family Oreohelicidae; genus Oreohelix; species Oreohelix idahoensis. Next base: position 582,336 of record JAMPIV010019442.1, on the reverse strand, counting down.
CGGATACACACAAACGAGTAGACGGGGATTTCGTCATGGAGACATCCGCTGGTGGTCCAAGGCATCAAGCAGGGAGCGCAGAGACATGGTAGTTCAGGAGATACGAGGAGCTGAGAATGATAAGAGGTTGCAAAAAGCAGTGCAGCAGGTCCAACAAGGCCAATGGACTACATGAGAAGGAGCCCTGCAGAGGTCCTTGACATGGAATGATATATGGCATATGGCACCTCTTAGGCTCAGCTTCGTTGTTAGATCAATGTAGGACCTGCTGCCGTCGGCCACCATTCTTGTGAAATGGGGAAAGTCGGATGATGAGCAGTGCCCCCTGTGCCAGGGGAGGCAGACACCCGAACACGTGCTCTCAGCGTGTAAGGTGTCATTAGGGCAAGGGCGATACACTTGGCGCCATAACAAAGTGCTAAATGAGCTTGCTGCGACAATAGATCTGGCAAGGATGAAGGCGAATAGCAAACCCGGGCCGAGCACCGCAAATACATACTTTCTGAGGGCAGGAAAGTCAGCACACCCCAAACCGAGTAAACCTGGTAGCAGTTTACCATCTCTTCTTGACTGTGCAAACGACTGGGAGATGGCGGTAGACCTACCTGGACGAGGGGCATATCCAGAGAGTATCAGAAAATCGCGGAGACGGCCGGATATAGTGCTTCATTTTTCAGCAACGCTTCAGGTCATACTGATTGAACTGACCGTGCCATTTTAATCCAGATTAGATGAGCAATATTCGTTCAAAGCGGCCAAGTATAGTGATCTGGCCGCGGATCTGAGACACGATGGGTTCACTGCAAGGGTCATGGCTGTTGAAGTGGGCGCAAGAGGGCATGTGGCTGCATCAGTGTATGATCTATTGAAACTGTTGGGGCTGAGGGGACAGTCGAGAACAAGGGCACTGAAGAGGCTTAGTGAAACTGCCGAAAAGGCATCAGGCTGGCTGTGGAACAACAGCAATGGGCAATGGAAATCGTGACAATAAACGCTGCGGTACAGAAAACACCAGGAATTTGTCTAAGTCCACATAACGCTGAGTTTTTAGGCGTACTAGTGAAAGGGCTGTGGCTGAGAGGCGACAGGCGATGTATACTATATGGGGTGTCAGGAAGAATTTCAGTGGCGAGCGCGCAGTGTCAAGTCTCGTCGGTTTCGCGTAGGTGACTCAGTGTGTGTCCGTAGTTGTGATGTGCTATGGAGCGAACGGAATAATTTGTCTTCTCTTTGTTACTTTCACAATTGCCTCCACGGCTGGCGGAGTTGTGGATTAAAGTTGCTACCATAAGTGAAATGGGTTCATTTTCGATACAAGACAACAGGAGGCTGAGACGCTTGGGAGTCATGACCCAAGTGGGCCCGCCCTCCTTAGAGTGTAAAGGAGTATATAGGGCCGAAACACTTGTCGGACGGGGGGACTCCTTCTGATGATCAGATTGCTTCCTGTTGTATCGCTCTGTAAAGAGTTTCCTATCATAGTTAAATGGTCAAACCAGTGACGATCGGGAGATTTTACGATTTTCTTGTATTATTATTGTTCTTTTTCTCTCATCACTGTTGTTGTTTACTTTTTCCATCTGCTTGTATCACCCATTTGTTGTATATTTCTCATCACCGTATAGTTTTTAGTACCTATATGTATTCTTGTCTTTGTCACCTGTTTGTGGCTGACGAAGGGTAAAACCCGAAACGTCCCTTGTTTCTTGTGAACCGTTATTCGTAAAACTGATTAAATACCGTTTTATTGGTTTTAATACTGATGTATACTATGTGGGGTGTCAGGAAGAATTTCAGTGGCGAGCGCGCGGTGTCTAGTCTCGTCGGCTTCGCGCAGGTGGCTCAGTGTGTGTCCGTAGTTGTGATGTGCTACGGAGCGAACGGAATAATTTGTCTTCTCTTTGTTACTTTCACAATTGCCTCCACGGCTGGCGGAGTTGTGGATTAAAGTTGCTACCATAAGTGAAATGGGTTCATTTTCGATACAAGACAACAGGAGGCTGAGACGCTTGGGAGTCATGACCCAAGTGGGTCCGCCCCCCTTAGAGTGTAAAGGAGTATATAGGGCCGAAACACTTGTCAGACGGGGGGACTTCTTCTGATGATCAGATTGCTTCCTGTTGTATCGCTCTGTAAAGAGTTTCCTATCATAGTTACATGGTCAAACCAGTGGTGATCGGGAAAAGACCGATTGACTTCTGGAAAGACAGATGACACTAGGAAAGACTAGAAACCGGCTGACCGGATTAGCACCCCGTAAGCTGTATTCAATTGCTACAGGACCCAAAAATGATAGATGCCCCCAGGATTCACCGACGGAGGAGGGGGGGGGGGGGAAGAATGATGAATTTATAGGCGCCTCATTGGAATCGACCAGACCCGTTACACGGACTTCGAGCTCCGAACAACGGCTGGAATTTCCATGTGCCTGTAGTAGGGAATTCTCTACTCAGAGAGGAATGAAAATCCACCGAACGAAAAAGGTGTGTGGGAGGTCATCTGGGGTAGATCAACAGCGCTCTGTCTCGACGGATAAGACGTTAGAAGAACGCAGCCAGGAGCCAATCCACAGTGCTGAGTACATTCAAGTTGATCTGCCTGATGATGATCTCACACACTTCTTGGACGGGAAGAGAGATGCAATCAAGTTTCCACCTGCCAGTGCAAAAGGGCTTTGGGAACAGCTGAACAAAGCCTTGGCAAAAGAGTTGGATAACAACCTAAAGCAGATAACTTTGGAGAAGAAGCTGGAAATCTTCGGCGACATAATATATCTGCACCGTCGCAAAGTGTTCGGAGTGAGGGAGGTGTTGCGCACATATTTTGTTGTATGGAATTGTGTGACGCACGGATTACTTCAGTGAGGCATACAATTCATCCTGTATGTCTATTTAATATGGAAAAATATATATTTGTATTTATTGAGTGTACGAAAATGCTTTCCTTTGTAAAGCTAGATAATCCATGATTGGTTTATACTTTTGATTATGTGGATGATCTCCCTTGAATATTGATTTAGCGTATGAATACCTAATTTATGTCATTTCTCATTTGTTAGGGCCAGAAAATAGATTGATTTTGCTTAGAATGTTTATGGCCTGAATTCATATGTATTACTTGTCTAGTGCAAGAAGATTCAGTCTTATATTGTATATCTTTGTATGTTTAGGTCGGACTATGTTCTTTGTGCCGAACTCTGGGGCAGGTATTCGTTGTCCTACGGAGGCGTACTGAGTCTCGACAAAGCCGGCTGAGAATGGCCGTGTGTATTTTTTGGGCTGGTCCTTTTAAAGGTTGAAAAGTGATTTGTGAATGATTTTTCAGAAGGAGATAGTGTCTCTGCGAGATTCTATTGTCAGGGATTCTCCTCATGCACTTTATTATTAATTCGGACTCCAGGTAATACCAGACCCTTCTTTTTGATGATCTCTATTTGGTTAGACCTAGATGGACATCGTGTTTCGAGCATCGTTGGTTGTTTATATATACAGTTGAAGATGACAGGTTTCCCAACAGAGCTTATGTCTACATGAAGCAACCTTATTAATGTGGAACTGTAGGGAAACTCTATGAAATTATTGATATTCAAATTGTGAATTAACTTTGGCTTATCATTATCCTTCTTCTGGGTGAGTGAGCAAAACTCAGGAAGGTAGCCATCTTGTATTCTTGTCATCGTTATGGATCACTGTCAAGAGAACAGTATATCAAACTTATTATCGGGCAGTGATATGGAGATCTTATTAATATGAAAACCCCTATCGTGGTTTAACTTTGTTACATAAACATTTGATATATGCCGCTGGAGAACTTAGCCAAGGAAAAGGTTCGTCCAGTGAACTCTTTATATGTTTACACACCCACACCCACTGATGCGTTCAGTCAGTTAGGGGATATGGCAATAGTCTGCCAGAACATTGAATGATTACCTTATATCGCCCATCATATTTGAATGCTGCATGAAATATTCAAGCATGTTGATGTGGAAGGTTTTATGCTTCCCGTCAATATCGACGATATAGTCTACATCGGAAACTTTTGATATTACATCGTACGGACCTTTCCAAGAAATAAGAAGTCTCTTGGGTCTAATACAATTTTATGGACGATTCATCCCGAATCTGTCCTCGATCATGTCACCTCTTTCTTCATTGCTAAAGAAAGGGTCTCCTAATATAGTCCATTGGACTCAAGAATGTCAATCCTCTTTGGATAAAATTAAAACTATGTTTTCTACTTCACCTATTTTAGTGTTACCTACTAAAGATAAGACATTTATTCTTCGTAGTGACGCTTCATCCACAGGGATTGGAGCAGCACTAATGCAAGAGTACTCTGGAACTCTGCACCCTGTGATGTATATTTCTCGAAAACTAAATGCCGCAGAGAAGAATTACTCGGTCCTAGACCGTGAATTATTGGCTATGGTTTGGTCAATCCTTAAACTTCAAAGATTTCTTCTTGGCGCGCATTTCATTGTGGAAACTGACCAGAAAGCTCTTACAGCTATTCAGAGTAAAAATCTGAAGAGCGCGAGATCAACGCGATACGCGATTGCTCTTCAGCCTTTTCATTTTTCGGTGCGAGCTATCCGTGGGTCAGAAAATGTGATGGCAGACATCTTGTCTAGATGCCCACATGATTCCACCTAACTGTTAGATCCTGAGATTTCTAACATGTATAACTTTACTACAGTTTTTTTTCCCTATGTTAAAATGGGTACACATATGTAATATAGCATATATTGATTGTATCCCTACTTAGCGGTTCATTGATGCATATTCACCGCTGGTCTTTTGATGTTCTTCTTCTTTGGTAATCATGATTTTAAGATACCTAAGATGAAATATTTTGGATAATCTGTTGTAGAAATTGTGGCAGAGCCAATATTGTAGTATGCGTGGGTGACACCTCTCTGGAAATATTTATACTCAGAGAAAGACTTTCTCTGTATTCTAAGATATATTCTAATTTGTCGTACCATAGGACGACTTAGCCTTACATTAGGCGTTACATTTGTTTGGAATGCTTATCATCTGCGCATTATCATTCGTGCGTTGTGAGCCTATTGTATGTTGCTCCTAGATGTATTTCAAAAAAAAAAATGTACCATTTTTTTCCCGGGGGGTGTGGTAGTCTGTTGCGCACATATTTTGTTGTATGGAATTGTGTGACGCACGGATTACTTCAGTGAGGCATACAATTCATCCTGTATGTCTATTTAATATGGAAAAATATATATTTGTATTTATTGAGTGTACGAAAATGCTTTCCTTTGTAAAGCTAGATAATCCATGATTGGTTTATACTTTTGATTATGTGGATGATCTCCCTTGAATATTGATTTAGCGTATGAATACCGAATTTATGTCATTTCTCATTTGTTAGGGCCAGAAAATAGATTGATTTTGCTTAGAATGTTTATGGCCTGAATTCATATGTATTACTTGTCTAGTGCAAGAAGATTCAGTCTTATATTGTATATCTTTGTATGTTTAGGTCGGACTATGTTCTTTGTGCCGAACTCTGGGGCAGGTATTCGTTGTCCTACGGAGGCGTACTGAGTCTCGACAAAGCCGGCTGAGAATGGCCGTGTGTATTTTTTGGGCTGGTCCTTTTAAAGGTTGAAAAGTGATTTGTGAATGATTTTTCAGAAGGAGATAGTGTCTCTGCGAGATTCTATTGTCAGAGATTCTCCTCATGCACTTTATTATTAATTCGGACTCCAGGTAATACCAGACCCTTCTTTTTGATGATCTCTATTTGGTTAGACCTAGATGGACATCGTGTTTCGAGCATCGTTGGTCGTTTATATATACAGTTGAAGATGACAGGTTTCCCAACAGAGCTTATGTCTACATGAAGCAACCTTATTAATGTGGAACTGTAGGGAAACTCTATGAAATTATTGATATTCAAATTGTGAATTAACTTTGGCTTATCATTATCCTTCTTCTGGGTGAGTGAGCAAAACTCAGGAAGGTAGCCATCTTGTATTCTTGTCATCGTTATGGATCACTGTCAAGAGAACAGTATATCAAACTTATTATCGGACAGTGATATGGAGATCTTATTAATGTGAAAACCCCTATCGTGGTTTAACTTTGTTACATAAACATTTGACATATGCCGCTGGAGAACTTAGCCAAGGAAAAGGTTCGTCCAGTGAACTCTTCATATGTTTACACACCCACACCCACTGATGCGTTCAGTCAGTTAGGGGATATGGCAATAGTCTGCCAGAACATTGAATGATTACCTTATATCGCCCATCATATTTGAATGCTGCATGAAATATGATCTACTATTCAAATGCCTAATGATGTACATGTCAACATGTTCCTATGACTATGTTCCGTGCTGTCCAGATGTGTGCGTCCTTATTAAACTGTGTGAAATGCCAGCTGTAGTTCCAGTCATCATTGACTTGCATAAGAGTGTGTGAGTGTAATATTATCAAGTGGTCAACTACACAGAACCATTCCACCATTCGCGTTACCTGACACTCCCACTCTGTGTCAACATGACCGGTTGATTCAATTATGCAGTGGTAACCCAAAGAAGACATTCTTCAGTGATGACCAGTACACGACCCCGAATAACGACAACCTTTTCAGGAGGCAAGGGCAAGTAACCCACCACGAAAAAGTAGAAGACAAATTAAAATAGAAGAAATCAGGAAACAGAAGAAGCATGCCCGAAAACTTTTCAAGAACGCAGTTGCCACAGAGAGGGAAGGGTTACGACAGGTTTGGGAGCACCTGAAAGGCCAAAATAATGCCCTTTGTAGAGCAGAAAGGTTGTGCAGGAAGAGAAGGAAGACTCGAAGGGATAGGGAAAGATTCTTCAGGGAGCCCTTCAAGTTTGCCAAAGAACTGTTTGAGCAGCCACGGTCGGGTACGGTAAACATCAAGAAAGAAGACCTGGAAGAACACCTTAGAATGACATATTCAGATGGTCGCAGAGATGAGCCGCTCAGCGGCATGGCAGGCCTTAAATGGCCGAGTAAGACAGGAGCTGAATTTAACACCAAGCCCCCAACGGTGCAAGAGGTAGAAAGCATTGTCCAGAAAGCTCGGTGCAAGTCAGCTCCAGGTCCTAATGGTGTTCCATGTGTGGTGTATAAGAGATGCCCTGAAGTGCTCAAACGACTGCTCCGTTTACTGAAGAATGCGTGGAAAACCCAGCTTGTAAGCAAGGAGTGGAGAAAGGCGAACGGAGTCTACATCCCGAAGGAACAAAATTCCGCAGACATCAGTCAGTTCAGGCCAATCTCAACACTCAATGTGGAAGGGAAGATATTCTTCTCAGTGATGGCGAAAAGACTCACTACATACCTCCTGGCAAATGGGTACATTGACACTACCATTCAAAAAGGAGGTATCCCAGGTACACAAGGATGTCTGGAGCATGCCACAATGATCTGGGAAGCAATCCAAAAGGCAAAGTCTGACAGAACAAACCTCCATGTAATCTGGTTGGATCTAGCGAATGCTTATGGATCCGTTCCACGCCAGATGTTGTGGCAGGCCCTAGAAATGTATCATGTTCCACAAGCGATTGCAGCAATGCTGAAGCTGTATTTTGCAGGGTTTGCTGTCAGATTTTCAACCAGAGAGTACACAACGAAGTGGATTGGCCTTGAAGTTGGAATTGCGATGGGGTATACTATCTCTCCGATACTATTCGTGATGGCTATGCAGGTAATCCTCAATGCGGCTGGAGGAATGGCTATAGGTCCAAAGCTCGGTGGAATGTGTCACATGCCACCGCTCAAAGCATTCATGGATGACACAACAATTCTGACATCAGATGAACATCAGGCCCGGAGGATGTTAGAACGCCTGGATGAGCTAGTCAGCTGGTGCAGAATGAGCTTCAAACCCAAGAAGTCGAGAAGCCTATCAGTCAGGAAAGGGAAGATAGCAGAGGACATATTCATGGTTTCCAACCAAAGAATGCCTACTGTCATTGAGGAACCTGTTAAAAGTCTTGGCAGGGTGTACGATGCCTCATTAAGAGACTCGAAGGCAGTGCAACAGACAATAGAAATGGCAGACAGAGGGCTACAGATCATAGACCAAAGCAGACTCCTGGGAAAGTTCAAACTGTGGTGCCTCCAGTTCATGTTGATACCGAAGTTGCTATGTCCACTGCTTATAAATGAAATAAGCACAAGTACAGTGCAACCTATAGAGCAGAAAGTCAACAAGTTCATGAGAAAGTGGCTAGGGGTACCACCAGGTCTGTCAGATGTAGCACTGTACCGCAAAAAGTCAAAACTTCTGCTTCCTTTCAAGTCAGTTGTTCAAGAGTACAAAGTTGGAAAGGCAAGGCTTGCAATGATGCTACGCGAGTCAGCTGATGACGTGATTAAGTCCATTCAGCCCACACTGAAAACGGGAAGGAAGTGGAGAGTGGAAGAAGCTGTTGATGCTGCCTAAGAGTCGCTCAAACTGAGGGAGGTAATCGGATACACACAAACGAATAGACGGGGATTTGGTCATGGAGACATCCGCTGGTGGTCCAAGGCATCAAGCAGGGAGCGCAGAGACATGGTAGTTTAGGAGATACGAGGAGTTGAGAATGATAAGAGGTTGCAAAAAGCAGTACAGCAGATCCAACAAGGCCAATGGACTACATGGGAAGGAGCCCTGCAGAGGTCCTTGACATGGAATGATATATGACATATGGCACCTCTTAGGCTCAGCTTCGTTGTTAGATCAATGTATGACCTGCTGCCGTCGGCCACCATTCTTGTGAAATGGGGAAAGTCGGATGATGAGCAGTGCCCCCTGTGCCAGGGGAGGCAGACACCCGAACACGTGCTCTCAGCGTGTAAGGTGTCATTAGGGCAAGGGCGATACACTTGGCGCCATAACAAAGTGCTAAATGAGCTTGCTGCGACAATAGACCTAGCAAGGATGAAGGCGAATAGCAAACCCGGGCCGAGCACCGAAAATACATACTTTCTGAGGGCAGGAAAGTCAGCACACCCCAAACCGAGTAAACCTGGTAGCAGTTTACCATCTCTTCTTGACTGTGCAAACGACTGGGAGATGGCGGTAGACCTACCTGGACGAGGGGCATATCCAGAGAGTATCAGAAAATCGCGGAGACGGCCGGATATAGTGCTTCATTCTTCAGCAACGCTTCAGGTCATACTGATTGAACTGACCGTGCCATTTTAATCCAGATTAGACGAGCAACATTCGTTCAAAGCGGCCAAGTATAGTGATCTGGCCGCGGATCTGAGACACGATAGGTTCACTGCAAGGGTCATAGCTGTTGAAGTGGGCGCAAGAGGGCTTGTGGCTGCATCAGTGTATGATCTATTGAAACTGTTGGGGCTGAGGGGACAGTCGAGAACAAGGGCACTGAAGAGGCTTAGTGAAACTGCCGAAAAGGCATCAGGCTGGCTGTGGAACAACCGCAATGGGCAATGGAAATCGTGACAATAAACGCTGCGGTACAGAAAACACCAGGAATTTGTCTAAGTCCACATAACGCTGAGTTTTTAGGCGTACTAGTGAAAGGGCTGCGGCTGAGAGGCGACAGGCGATGTATACTATAAGGGGTGTCAGGAAAAATTTCAGTGGCGAGCGCGCAGTGTCAAGTCTCGTCGGCTTCGCGCAGGTGACTCAGTGTGTGTCCGTAGTTGTGATGTGCTACGGAGCGAACGGAATAATTTGTCTTCTCTTTGTTACTTTCACAATTGCCTCAACGGCTGGCGGAGTTGTGGATTAAAGTTGCTACCATAAGTGAAATGGGTTCATTTTGGATACAAGACAACAGGAGGCTGAGACTCTTGGGAGTCATGACCCAAGTGGGCCCGCCCCCCTTAGAGTGTAAAGGAGTATATAGGGCCGAAACACTTGTCGGACGGGGGACTTCTGATGATCAGATTGCTTCCTGTTGTATCGCTCTGTAAAGAGTTTCCTATCATATCACTTTAACAAATATCCAATCTCTGGCTCCTTATCTAAGGATACGACCACAGCATACACTAGTTGACAATAAATCAATTATAACACCTTTAACAGGTAAGTTCCCTTTTTAATAATACACTGCACACAGTGTAGACACACACGGCTAACACTACATAGGAAACGCATGAACATACAAGAATGCCAAACTTTCCTAGACAAATTCACACTATCAGCTTCATAATCACTGCCATGACTATTCACTGAACATAACAATGACTTTCGCTCACTGGCGGAAAAATCTGTACTATAATGAAGCAATACTTAATCGTCAATACCTCAAATACAACAGCCTAGGAAAATACCACTGAATAATCCATTATCACACTAGAATAATATAATAACTCCACAACGCATGAAGAAAATGGCAAATACTACAACTAGGCAGTCATGGCATAACACTTTACAGCAAAATGCTGATAGGGAACCAACAGACGACCTATCCCGGTCGCTCGCCATAGATCAACTGCTTTTTGCGCCTAAATTTTTGTCCACTTCCCGTCCGCGTCGGCTGACTGAACGGGTTTTAAGTTTATATCAATGTTGTCAATCACAGGGTGACCAACATGAAATTTCGGCGAAAAGATCGCCGTGACATCCACCCCCCTTAAGAAAGAAAACGAAGTTTTCTTCCACCGCAGGAGCCACGCCCAACCCCCTTCGGAGTATGGGTGCCCACAATGCCATGTTAGCACCTCCTTAACTACCCAGAGAGTGCCATAGTTGTTCAACACCATTGTCGTTCATGCCTTCTCACCCTACGCACTAAACACAATATGAGCATGAAATAGGCTAACCCAGGTACTGGTAGTCGTGAAAAATAACAACGACTGTCCAACCCTGGTATATTACACAATAAATAGTACATTCATAGTTATACTTACATTAAGCATCAACACAGTAACCAATATCATAGCATATACAATCATACATAACATGGTTTAACTGTACATTCAATATAATTCCATAACAAATTGCCTTTATGGCACCATGATATATAAGTTACAAAACAAGGCATAGCAAAATGCATGACCCCTAAAGATTACAAGACCATCATATTCCATAGGTCTCTGATAAATGCACGCCAGGCCTGCCTACAGTGCACCTGCCTACAGTGTACCTGCCTACAGAATGCCTGCCTACAGTGTACCTGCCTACAGTATGCCTGCCCACAGTGCACCTGCCTACAGTGTGCCTGCCTACAGTGCACCTGCCTACAGCATGCCTGCCCACAGCGCACCTGCCTACAGCGTGCCTGCCTACAGCGCACCTGCCTACAGTATGCCTGCCATCAGTATGCCTGCTTACTGTGTACCTGCCCACAGCGTGCCTGCCTACAGTGTGCCTTTATGGCATCATGCTACATTAAAACAAAGCACGACATAGCATAATACAGCATAACTATGCATTGTAAAGCATTACGTAATCTCTACAATTTCATAACATACAAATATTCGTATCAAAATAGAACTGGGAGCGTGGGTCAGAGCCTCTCAGGTTCGGTTCGCGTCAACCGAAACACCTTACCAAACACGAACCCGAAACCTAACCCTACTACTGCTGGACTATCAGCAGGTGGTTGTGAAGCAACGACATATGCTTCAACCTTACTGCATCATGCGCACCCCATCTATTCGTGAAAGTCACCCATGCCATTTTGGTGTCGTCGCGCAATGACAATACCTCAACAAATCTAACAGGCGCGACCTCATCAAATACTCTTCTGAGTGTGCGCCAGCTAGCACTCAGAGGAACGTTATGCACCCAAACTGTGCGATCATTAGCTTTCGGATCCTCGTATAAGTTCCTACTGCTCCCCTTCATGCCATTTGGTACTTGCCGCGAACCGCGTCTACGATGTACCTTCTGGTCATCCCCCTTGGGAGTTTGGTGATGCTGAGCCTCTGCTCCAGCCACACCCATGGCACTATGCACCCCGCGTACATTGCCGACGATCAAATCGGCAATTGGATCCTCGAGGACAAACGCATTTACTCTACCCGATAGGAAAGGGGTGTCCACGTTGATACATGCCTGTGGGTAAGACTCCGCTTTGCCCCCAAACGTGGTGCATTTCAAAGTTTTGCCCGTCAGGCAGGAGTCGTCGATACATGACCGACGCACTCCAATTGTGGTGCATCCAGTGTCCCTCAACACGGAGACTGGTTTCTTCTCCACCATACCTTTGTGGAGATCCACCTTGCCAGTCTCATCGACTGCCGATAAGCATGGTGCCGCATGCCCACATCGCAGCACTAACCTCTCGTTCGCAGGGAACAGAGGACGGCACCCCGCCCAGTCCTCGCTGTTCCTTGTGTCCAACACCACCGCGGAATTTGTGTTCTATCGGGGTAGTACAGCTATCAGTACAGTGACCCCTGCCACCACAATTGGTACATATGCGCTCTTTCGTCTTCTCCTCGCGTGTACTCTTGCCAGAACCTTTTGATGACGACGATCGCGCATCAGAGTCTGACGATTGACTATCTGAGGAACCACTCCTCTGCTTGTGATGTTTGGTTTTATACCAAAACCGGTCGTCATCCCTAGAGTCATCAAAATGTACTTGCTTACGCGTTTGGCGCTCTCCTGCGTCAATATTGCTTCTACCTTGTCGGTTCTGCCAATTCGACTGACCCTTTCGATTGTATCAGAAGTTCCCATAATTCCCTCTACGTTGCTGATAGGGACTGGAGGGCTTCTCATATTTCTGCTCTCAACTTCTATCCGCCTCGTCTGACTGGTTTCGCCAAGGATGGCGCTGAACTTTGCCGACACCGGCAACTAAGTCTTGTGACAGACCTGATTTCTGAATAGGTTTGCCCGGATGGGCAAGAACATAATGGTGCCCCAATTGGGCCATGGACTCAATGTCCTTTGGTTGACGTTCCTGAAAGAACGCAACCAACTCACTGGAACACGAGGACAACACTTTGTCCCGCAGCACTAAGTCTAGCAAGCCATTAAAGTCCTTACTAATCCCTTCCATCTCGATCCATCTATTCAACAGAAGTTTGATCTTCGAGATGAAGTCCTCGAAGTCTTGGTCAGCGCTTGGCATCGCGTTTCTAAACCGCGTCCGGTAGCCGTTAGCAGTCAGACGGAACTTCCGTAGTAATCTTTCTTTTACTTTATCGTAATCGGCCCTTTCCTCTAGCGGGAGGCTATAAAAAAAGTCTCCATCGCAGGCCCCACTAGCAGCGTCGATAACAGAGATGGCCACTGATCTCTGTCAGCCGTATATGCCACGCATTCGCCCTCGAATCTTTCAAGGAAGAAATCTAAGCTGTCGATTTTATCATTAAAATTCGGCAGACGCAGCCTAAATGGACGATGAGGCCCCCCCCCCCCCCCCCCCCCAGGAGTTCTGACCACTCGCACCCACTTCCAGGCTCTTTAACTGTATTTCCCTATCTAACCTCATTCTCTCCTTCTCTAATTCAAATTCTCTATCGTCTCTCATCTTCTTTTCTTGCAGTTCTCTATCTTCTTTTCTTGTAGTTCTCTCTCTATCTTCTTTTCATCAAATTCTCTATCTTCTCTCATCCTCTTTTCTTGTAGTTCTCTCTCTATCTTCTTTTCTTCAAATTCTCTATCTTCTCTCATCTTCTTTTCTTCAAATTCTCTATCTTCTCTCATCTTCTTTTCTTGCAATTCGAATTCTCTTCTTTTTATCTCTAGCTGTTCAGCGCGAGCATCTCTTAGGGCATTCTGATTCTCAACTGAATAAAATTCAGCCTTGGCATAGTCATTTAGTTCTTTGCCAGTGTACCCACATTCTTTCCCAATCTGAATGAACGCCAGTAGATCCATGGTGTACACTCAAAATAATCAGTATTATCTCTTGCTATAGATTTTACTATACAATTCGGGAGCCGCGCTAGCGTAGTGGTTACAACACCGCTCTGGCGACCGGGTGATACAGGATCAAACCCGGGCGACGGCATTTGAGGATTTTTCGTCGACCGGGATTTGGACTGGATTAACTCGAGACCTGGCGAGAACATTTGAAGGAGTGTCGTCGACCAGGGACTGGCGGCTCCTGAGCCGACCCAGCTGCAATGGGTACCTCCGAAATCGGCGAGTATTTGCCTGAATGGCGAGGGACACCTGTCTCTGTACAAGAAAAAAGGGATACTCACGTAAAATCAATGTCAGGTTAGACATAAATAATAACCTGAGATTTCGCCTCGAGTATTAGCGGGCGTACGCAAAAAAAAAAAAAAAAAACTATACAATTACTCAACTGTATGTACTATTAACACTTCGGTTATATCACCATATGACTCTCTGCTTACAAATTATGCAGTTAGGATAGTAAATATTGATATCACTTCTCCAATTTACACAAATCTATATGCATGTAAGTATATAACACCTCACCTCTCACTGTATACACATAATTCACCTTTACCTCTTATAATATAAATTTAGTCTTACTTTGCCACTTGACTACTGTCTTCTTACTTTGACAATTTGGTCTTTCTGACCACTTAGCCTCTTACAATAGTCGATAGTCGTACCACAACAGCTGATGATACTTACTGGTGCTATAACACCACTATACTCTCTGTGAAAACTCACAGACCCTTACAATAGTCGATAGTCGTACCAAAACAGCTGATGATACTTACTGGTGCTATGACACCACTATACTCTCTTGACACTCAATCAGCTTTTACTTCAAAGTCTGTTACAAGCACCCACACTGGTGTTATACTCTTACTTACTTACTTACTTAGTCGTTCCCCTTCTACCGTGAGGTGTAGAGGTTTGGAAGAGAGAGCGCCAGACCATTCTATCAGCTGTCTTCTTCCTGGCCTGGTTCCATTCTAGTCCTCGGTCCTTCAAAGATTGTCTAATGTTGTCCTCCCCAGCGGACTCTGGGTCGTCCTGGAGGTCTGGATCCCTGGCTCTTTGTTTCCCATGCTTGTCGTGGTAGCCGATCTTCTCCCATTCTGCAGACATGGCCAAACCATCTTAGTTGGGACTGTTCTATTTGGGTCTGCAGCGGATGGGATTTTAGGCCTTGACGGATCGTCTGGTTGCGGACCATGTCTCTTCTTGTTACTTCAACCACTTTCCTCAGATACCTCATTTCTGAGGTTTGGATCTGGCTTTTGTGGGTTGTAGTCATTGCCCACGACTCGCATCCATATGTCAAGACTGGGACATAGGTGGAGCGGTATACAGCCATCTTCGTTTTCTTACCAACCTCTTTCTTGCTGAGGAATCCACGATTTATGGCCTGAAAAAGTCTCCCAGCCGCTGCTTTTCGAGTGGCCAACTCTTCTTTGATGCCTCCCTTTCGGTCTATAATAGCTCCGAGATATTTAAAGTGGTCGACCTGCTCCAGGACCTGTTCTCCCAACTTAATCTGATGTTTTCTTTCTTCTCGTGATATCACCATGGATTTTGTTTTAGAGCTGCTTATGACCATCCCTCTCTTCTCCAGCTCTTCCTTCCAGACTTGCAGGTTGGATTGGAGATGTGCCTCTGATTTAGCAATCAGGGCAACATCATCAGCAAATGCCAGCTCCGAAATATAGACCTGTCTCATCTTCCAGTACCCCACTGAATACTTTCTTGTTCTCTCCTTACATGCCTTGATGACATCGTCCATAAGGAGTATGAAGAGGTAAGGTGATAGGATATCACCTTGTCTTACACCAGTGGTGGTCCTGAACTCTTCTGACTTATGGTTTGCTGTCCTCACATAATTTCTGCAAGACTTGTAGAAGCTTTGTATAGCATGAATCAGAGGTGCTGGAATATTCTTCCTTGCCAAACAGTCCCAAAGTTTGCTCCAGGGGACCCTGTCAAACGCCTTTTCCAGATCTATGAAACAAAGATGGATCTCACTCTTATACTCAAGGGCCTTTTCACTCAGCTGTCTGAGTGTGAAGATTAGGTCTTGAGTACTTCGGTTTGCTCGGATCCGCACTGGACCTCATCCAATTGTGGCTCAGCTAGGCGTCGGAGTCTCTGCTCTAGGATTCTAGAGTAGATTTTACCAGGGACACTGAGAAGGGATATGCCTCTATGGTTTCCACATTGTCGATTGTCAATTTTTTTTGAAAATTGGTGTTATGATGGCAATCTCCCAATCCTTTGGTATGGTCTTGTTGCACCATGCTGCCTGTAGGACCTTTAAGAGTAATAGGTCGCCTGATGCTCCCATGTACTTAACCATTTCTGGTGTTATACCATCATGCCCTGCTGCTTTGCCCATCTTGATTTTCTCTAGTGCTGCCCTCAGTTCTTCCATCTTTATGTCATCTTCACCATCATTAGTTTTCTCTTCTGTGCTAGTGGTTATCATTTCTGATGCTTCACCATGCTCACCATCCAGGAGTTCTGAGAAATATTCTTTCCATCTTTCCATTACTTCCTTCGGGGCAGTAAGCAATTTGCCTTGCTTGTCCTTTATAAATTTGAGAGGGCTTTGTTTTTCTTTCCTCATGTTCTTTAGGGTCTTATAGAACAATTTCTGGTTTTCTTGTGCATCTTTTTCTAGCTTTTCTCCAAATTCTTCCAAGGACTTCTGTTTTGCTGCTAGCACTTTGTTCTTTGCGTCTGTTCTGAGTGTCACATATTCTCTATATTTTCCATTTGTCCTGTTGTGTTTTTAGCTCCTAAGTATTGTTTCCATGCCATTTTCTTCTCTCTTATTTTCTCTTTGACTTCCTCTGTCCACCAAGGTGTCCTCTTTCTCTGGTTCCCAAGTCGGACTTCACCGCATGCTTCTGCAGCAGCTGTCTTTATGATATCCTTGAATTTATTCCAGAGGGTTTCCAAGTCATCAGGTCGTTCTTCTGTGTTGCTCACTGCTGTAGCAATAAGCCCCTGATATCTGGTCTTAATTTCTGGCTCTCTCAGCTCAAGCTTGTAGGTCCTAATGCTCATTTCTCCTGCTCGTTTACTTGGTTTCTTGCGTGATGTTGGGCAGTTCCTAGGCTGAGCAACTCTTTCAGTTGTTCGTTTGATTGTTAGCAGGTAGTGATCACTTCCAATCTCTGGCCCCCTCCAGACTCTTGCATCTCGGACATATCTGAATGAGCTTCTCCGAACAATGGCATAGTCGATCACTGACTTCTCATTCTTGGTTGGTTCACATCTAGTGTATGCATGTATGCGCTTATGGGGGAACTTTGTGTTTGTAATGATCAGATTCTGCTCACTGCAGAATCTAAGGAGTCGCTTTCCATTGTCATTGAGAGTATCTTCTCCATATCTTCCGATAACTCCACCCCATCTAGCATGGTCATTTCCAACTCTGGCATTAAAATCTCCGAGCATAATAACTTCATCTAGGCAGTCATCCACTGTCCTTTGAAGGAGCTCGAAGAATTCCTCCTTGACCTCTGCTCTCTCATCCTCATTTGGCCTATACACTATGACCAGGTTGACTATGGTTTCTCCTTCTTTTAGTTTTACAATCATAATGCGCTCCGAGACAAAGTTCCATCCCTTGATACTATCTTTTTGATTTTGGGCCACAATGCAACCCACGCCCCCTTTAGCTCTTTCAGATATGGGTACACCACTGTAGAGCAACGTGTTGCCATCGAGATCCATGACTCCTTGTCCTTTTTTCTTCGTTTCCGTTATAGCCAGGATTTCTAGTTTTGCTTTCCTCATCTCTTCCACCAGCTCCTCTTCCTTCCCATTTATACTTCTTGTGTTCCAAGTTCCATAAGTCGTAGTCCGTAGTCCGTTCCAGTTCGTCGCCTTTAGAATCAGTCCGGTTTTCTCTCTTGTAGTTCGTGTAATCATGATTTAAAGCAAACAGGTGATTGGCCTGTTGTGCCTTTGCATGGTGGAGGGGCTGCCTCCTTACGGCCTCCATGCAGGCCGCCCTCCTCATTTTTCATCCGGGCTTGGGACCGGCATAGGCGGAGTTGTGTTATACTCAACTAGTATTTTAATTATTACAAACCTATCTTACTGTCAATGTTTCTATTGGCAAAATGAGCACGACACGGATGAAAGACAACACGCACTACACCCTACGAAAACAAAAATCCCAGTCACGAAGAATAAGATTATAGACAAAGTAGAGCAGAAGTAGATTAATATATACACTGCGTGACTGCACACGAACGAAAACAAGAGATACCTGTAAACGTATCTACAAGATAGCAAGATTTGACGAGAGAACACACCACTTAAACACGACAAAAGAATTACTGAATGTGTACGACAATGTAAATACAAACTACACGAATACGCCTAACACCAACAAGGCTTGGAATGTTAAGTAGGGCAGTCGCAGGAAAACCCTCTGCCTAACTCCACCACTGAACACACACAGCCACCTCCTTATAATGAAATCAGTCTAATTCTCTCTTTTCCCACACGTAGGCCAAGAATGCATTAAACACGCCAAACACACAAATATAATATAACACAATAGACTAAACAACAACAACAGTCAACAATGAAGTGCTGAAAGCTATCTCTTTCGCTAGGCACTCACAACTCCCTCCAGTCACAATCAACTAAATAACCTATAACCAAAACTAACACTATAATATATCAAAATATATAATATAAATACTACCAAGTATTAAGAAATACAGAGAAAGATTCCACCTAACTAATTACCCCCATACCAACATATAGACTAAGTTTTACAAAGAAAGCAAAAAGAAAAAAGAAACCAAAATAACGTGAAAGAAAACAAAAATAAACTAACACAGATCTCACGAAGTAGAAGTAGACGAAACAAATCCACTATCCCACCTACTCCAGAGAACCCGACGATAGAATCAGTTGGATAGACAGAAAGGAAAACACAAAAACATAAATATAATAGCTTATACAAAAATACAAACAAAAACTTAACTGAAGATCCACAGCGACGCTTCTCTATGAAGCTTCCTCAGCACTGGTGATGAGTGATGAATACAACACGAACAAGTCTCCAGACTTGAAAACGTATAACCGATATCACTTTCCAAAAATATCACTGTCCAGAAACCCAGACTTCTACACAAATCTGTGTGCCAGCTGTAACAACACTGTCTTTTGGCATAATAATATATAAATGTCCACGAAAAGCTCACTTCAAGACACACTCCAGAAATCACCGCAGTCTTCAGCACAGTATACTCCAGGAATCGTAGCAGTCTTCAGCACAGTATACTCCAGGACCACAATGTCAGGTATACAGCCTTCAAGCGTCTAAGTGCCTGAAGAATTTATGCATGTCTCTTGGCACTATACTATGCCAGTGTCCACACAAAGTACGCTAAACTGTTCCACCTAGGCAGACGCATCAGCGAAGTAACGACACGTCAAAGGCGTTGAAGTTCACCCCCGGTGGGGCACATCAGTGTAGTAAGGTCACGTCAGAGGCATTGATCTTTACCCAGAAACGAGGAGTTACACACACCCTGGGATGCCGCTAACAATACAGACACTACCTATACCACCAGATATAGACGATCTAATCTCCTCTGCCGACACACACAGTCTGGCACCAGAGCCCGAGATCTAATCTCCTCTGCCGACACACACAGTCAGGCACCGGAGCTAATCTAATACCGAACTCAAACACTCTATCTCCGCTGCTCTGCCTGGATCACCATCTTACTAGAACTACCCTCCAAAGAACAGCTTGAAATACCACAAACTGACACGCCTGATGCAAGCTGTAACTTGAATCTATTTCTTCGACACAACAATCCTCCTAGCAACTGCCACTGAAGCGCCACAATATACTTGCAACACGATGACAAACATACTGTCCAACCCGCTACAATGTCAAAATATCACATGAACTGAAAACAACACCCGTACACTGTGACCCAAAAACAAAACTAGGTTACGCGTTATCGAGGGCACTCGACCGTAAATAATTCACGATTACAGACTGACCAACACACTAACTTGTAACTGGACAACCAAAAATAACTCACTATCGTGACTAAGGAAAACATGAAGGCGCCACCCACTGCGGCTACTACCTTCTAACACTGTGTGCATATTATATTCTGGCCTATCTAAAGAAAATATAGGCACTACGGCCTTTTGGAAACAGCACTAACTGTCCAAAATACTCTATATACTACTGAAAACAACAATTACAGTAGTTAGGGCACTGTTTAGACTTAGCACCCAGCTGTCAAGAACTAGTTATGCTATGGATTAAAACACTTTAACAAATATCCAATCTCTGGCTCCTTATCTAAGGATACGACCACAGCATACACTAGTTGACAATAAATCAATTATAACACCTTTAACAGGTAGGTTCCCTTATTAATAATACACTGCACACAGTGTAGCCACACACGGCTAACACTACATAGGAAACGCATGAACATACAAGAATGCCAAACTTTCCTAGACAAATTCACACTATCAGCTTCATAATCACTGCCATGACTCTATTCACTGAACATAACAATGACTTTCGCTCACTGGCGGAAAAATCTGTACTATAATGAAGCAATACTTAATCGTCAATACCTCAAATACAACAGCCTAGGAAAATACCACTGAATAATCCATTATCACACTAGAATAATATAATAACTCCACAACGCATGAAGAAAATGGCAAATACTACAACTAGGCAGTCATGGCATAACACTTTACAGCAAAATGCTGATAGGGAACCAACAGACGACCTATCCCGGTCGCTCGCCATAGATCAACTGCTTTTTGCGCCTAAATTTTTGTCCACTTCCCGTCCGCGTCGGCTGACCGAACGGGTTTTAAGTTTATATCAATGTTGTCAATCACAGGGTGACCAACATGCTTGTTCCGCCGTCAGGTGTTACTAGGTCAGTAAATGTGTCTGTCTGTTCTAACTTCTGGTTCCTTATTGTTATTGGCTCAGGATTGCCCACAGTGTCATGACCTCTGTCTTCTTCAGATTGATGTTCAGACCAACCTGCTGGCCATACTTATTTAGTCTATTGGTTTTTTCTTGGATGTGTTGATGTGAATGCGCCAGTAGTGCAATGTCATCTGCATATTCCGGGTCTTCCAGTGTAGAAAACTTTGTCCATCTAATTCCTCTTGGATTGCCCTCTGTTGTCTGGCGCATCACCCAATCTATTGCTGTCAAAAATAATTTTGATAAGGGGCATCCCTGTCGTACACCTATTTTCACTTCGAAAGTTAGATTACTCAATCCAACAGTGCATGTAAAGTTAGAATAGAGGCTTTTTATGATGAAAACAATGCAGCTGGGAATTCCATAAGCCCTCAGTATTTTCCATGGACTGTCCCTGTGTATGCTGTCGAAAGCCTTTTCGAAATCAACAAAGTTAATATATAGCTGTCTCTGCTATTCTGAGCACTGCTCTATAATGTACCTGATGGTGAATATATGATCTGCACATCTTCTGTTCTCTCTAACTTTCTAAAACCTGCTTGTTCTTTCCTCAGTTTATGGTCAACTGCTTTTGAAATTCTCTGAATGATTATCCTGCCTAGTATTTTACTGGGAACTGAGAGGAGAATAATTCCTCTCCAGTTGTTGCAGTCTGCAAGTTCGCCCTTCTTGGACAATTATTCCTTTACTTCACTCTGTTGGTGTTGTCTCAGTTCCCCAGACTTGTGTAAATAGTGGTTCTAATAGTCTGCTGCTAGTTCAGGGTCTGCCTTGAATAACTCAGCACTTAGATTGTCGTGACAGAGGCGCTTTTCCATTTTTTTAACTCTTTGATTGCTGTGATGATTTCTTCTTTTAGTGGAATATCTGTTTTTACGTCTAAATCACTTTCAGCCTCAGGAACATTCAACTGTGTCTCTTGTTGTTCCTTGTTCATAGTTACTCAGAAGTGCTCTGCCCATCTTGTTTCCTGCCCTTGTGCTGTGGTGATGAGATTTCATTGCTTGTCTCTTACTAACGTTATGTTGTGTGCACCTCGTTTCCACTGATAGTTTTAGTTATTTTGTAAACTGTGCTTTGTTCATTTCTCAGTGCTGTCTTGCAAGGTCATCCAGAAATGTCCTTTTGTTAGCACGGGTCTGCCATCAATTTTACCAATACCTTGTAGCGGTATGGCAGCTTGTGTACCCTGACAACCCCCAGAGCTTTGCTTGGGTAGGGGTCAGACAAAAGCTGGTACCCTGGTTCTCCAGGCAGGGGGTTTTAGCACAGGGCCGACACCCCTGTCTATGTAAAGAATCGCACATGTTACGGAAACAAATGGAAAAACTTTGATGCGGGACGGACATCCGGAGTCTTAGGCTCGTATGACTACCAGTGGTGAAAGCCGAAGGGAAGCCATTGGCATGAAAACGGTAGCCCGGACCGCAAAACACGAAACCAGAATTGGGTTTTGGAATGTCAGAACGATGAATGAGGCAGGAAAGCTGAGACAAATCACAGCAGAGATGAGGAACTACAAAATACATATCCTGGGAATAAGTGAGAGCAGATGGACCGGGACGTGGAGAATAAAAACAGCTACAGGGGAAACAGTACTTTACTCTGGTTAGAGAGGATGGTCAGCACAACGAAGGTGTAGCCATTATATGAAGAAATGAATGGAAAGGTCTCTACTGGAATGGAAACCCATCAACAGCAGATTTATAAGAACAAGACTGAGAGGGAGATTCACCAACACCACAATTATATAATGCTATGCACCAACAAACGACAGCAATGAAGAGATCAAGGACGAGTTTTATCAACAGGTACAAAAGGAAATGGAAACTGTACCCAGGTACGATCTTATTATAGTAATGGGAGACCTAAATGCGAAAGTTGGAACACACAATAATTATAACGAAAGAGTAATGGGGAAATGCGGCAGTGGAACAGTAAATGAGAATGGGGACAAATTAATAAGCTTCTGCAGTATTAACAACCTGGTCATTGGAGGAACACTTTTTCCACACGAAGAAGTGCACAAGTTAACGTGGGAATCACCAAACGGACGGGACAGAAACCATATAGATCACATAATGATCAATGGCAGATGGAGACATGTACTACAAGACGTGAAAGTAAGAAGAGGCGCAGATGTGGGAAGTGATCATCACCTAGTAGTAGCAAGACTGAAGGTGAAACTCAGAGCTGCTGGATCAGTTGCAGTCAAAAACAACAGATATAATATCACGAAACTTAAGGACCCCCTCACCAGAAACGCTTTCGTGGTCGACGTAAAGAGACGATATCAGACTGCCAAAAGCCAGGAAAGAACAGAGATCGATGATGTCGACCAGAAATTCAACACCATCTCAACAATATACAAGAAAAGCAGCAAGTCATGCTTGAGATTCCAGGAAAGAAAGAGCCAAGACTGGATAACACCAGAAACGCTTAACACCATAGCGAAGAGAAAGGAAATGAAAAGAAAGAAAACAAGCTAAGTCTCCCAGGTTAAAGGCAATATATAGTGAACAGTACAGACAGCTGGACAAGGAAGTAAAACGTCAGACCAGATATAGCAGAGGAGACATTACTAGCAAATCCTAAATTAATACGCAGAGCAAAAGTCGGCAAACATTAGATCAGAATCTACTGGTAAATCCTATTTAGCAAGACAAATATTTGAATGTTGCCAGCAAACAATAACGCACACATTTGTATATAGCCCGCCAAATAACAGTCAGACATTTGAATAAAGCCAGCCAAACCACAAAACCATATATACAGCCAAAAATAAGACAGACAAAACGAGGCAAAGTTTTAAAAAAAAAAATAAAAAAATAAAATAAAAACAACACGCATTTGAAAAGATATGAAAGGAAACTTTATAAAGAGCGATAGAAAAAATGGTCAGAAAGGAAAGGGAATACGTAAGTAGCGAGAAGACTGTAGAAATAGAGGAAAACAAAAAGTTGAACTGGAAATACATCCTGTTGTCTCTAGAGCCCCTTGATGTCTATACATCAAGGGGCACTAGTTGTCTCTATTTTATGCGGCAGATTCCCACTACGCATGTACACGGCAAAATATGATATTAATTTTGAGAATGTTGGTTAATTTTGTAATCTTGTTTTTAAAAAAAGCCATAAGATTTGAGTTAATAGCTTTAAGATTAAAAAAAAAAAAATCAGTGTATTTCCCGACAGTAGGAATTTCGGATTAAAAGAAATCAACTGGTACCACCTTGAAATAACGTTTATGTAAGAGCTGACACTCAGTGACAGTGGGTCACAGTCAAGTCAAGTCAACAGAGTAATGTTTATATTTCCGCCATTATCCTAAGAATGAAAGTGAATTTTTAAAAAAAAAGCCATGTAACTCTTTTTAACTGAAAAGCCCCGATCTTGTTAGGTCAGAAGAGAAAAATTTGGGGCGTGAGGTAAATACACCATGTTTACAAATCTACCTCGTGTTTTTATACTTACAAATATAAAACAGACATGCTTATTGTTAATGTTGATCAAAATCAACATTCCTGCACACCGGGCAAACCCATAGGTGCTTATTCTCCCTCAACAAATGTTAAATTATCTTGCAGTGTCATTCTCTAACATGCAATCATCATTAAATCTCTATCTTATCCATATACAGTGGATATCTGGGTGCTCCTGAGGTTAATTTATGAGCCGCGTACATGACCATGTGGATCCACATTAGTTACTAAGACTTCTATTAAAATCTATCATATGCTGTAGCTATCCATTCTAGACCTTCCGAAGCATGGACTGTCTGACATAACAACTGCCCTGGTTGATGGAGCTTCAGCTAACTATCTCAGGGCAGCAGTAATTGCCTCTACCTCCAGTCACATGCTGTAGGTTGTTGTCATGTAAACCCCACTGTTTAGCGGCGACCCAGCTTTATTCTCGCAGAAAAGCCCCACGTGATTTCTCACCACGGGGTACAGACCCATCAGTGTACACAATATCATCATCATTCCCGGCATGTTCACTTGTCAGCTGATTAATGCTTTCCTATTGGCCCAAGCTCTGCACTACCTGCCAAGGCTAATAATGACCTGCTGGCAGCTTATTCCACATAGATAAGATTTAACAATTAGCAAAGCCAGATAAGAAGACGACGTTGGCGATGGACTAGACATACCGTAAATTTAAGTAACCTGTTAGTAGCATCACCGGGAAGTTATGGAATCCTATGGGCAAGGGATGTAGGAACGGAGCGAAGAACAAAGTAAAGACAGCTGGAGACATGAATAGAAATACTGAAGACGTTGTGAAAACACCTGTAACTGATGCTTCCCGTTGTCGTGAAACGAGTGTGTAACCCCACTTCTTAGTTAATACACTATGTCGGGATACAATTATGCCCCAGCCAATCAACAAGCAACGTTCACCAGTCTCTGAGCCAGAATAAATTACACGAAGTATACGCCAGGAAAAAAACTTAAGCCCTGTTTTTCGGATGTCGGTTGCGGCCATCTTGTCACCCAATATGGCGGAAAAACAGAATAAAATTAGGCATAAGCCCTGTTTTTTTCGGGACTCGTCTAGGTCACGGATGGTACGACGGATTGTACTAAACTGCATGTAACCAATCAGCTTGCCACGCCGAGAACCAACCAAAAGCAATCCTTAAGCTTACATCTACCTATATATGCGGGAAAGATTTATTCATAAACTCACACACACTCAAACACTAGGCCAGCACGACCTACTGGGACAAGAGAAAGCTGTCAACCTTTGATTTATTGCTTAACTGCGTGACCGGGAACTCTTGTTGCTTCACTAAAGTCGACTGGCCTGTTTAAATCTTGGAGGGTTTTATTCGTGTCATCAAACCTGAGGTTGTATGTCCAGTCAATCCAGCTGCCTGGAACTTCGCAGGAGCACAGTAATTGCACAGGAGCTACATCTTTAGTCCCCCTCAGTCTTGGGTGGGCTAACGAAACGATCATCAGCGGGTGTTGTGTGCAAGAAATTAAGGACAGAACTGTTTCAAGAGATGATTAACCATTAGTACAATTTCTGTCAGCAATTGTGAGCATTTAACTGTCAAGGACGAAAAACTGAGTAGCATAGCAAGAGACAAAAATAACAGCATAGCTGATAAATTTTATATACTTAATTAACAGCACAGCTGATATAAATTTGTTTCCTATAATTGGAAAACTTGTTGTAATATATATATATATATATATATATATATATATATATATATATATATATATATATATATATATATATATATATATATATATATATATATATATATATATTATCATCATCATGTGACATTCTTTCCAGAACGTTGTCTCCATTACAGCTGCTCTGAACGCATCACGATTCTGGGCAAGTCGACCTGCATCAGCCAAAGACAAGTTCAGACTCTCTGTGATGTCCTGGGTCCACCGTCGTCTAGGTCGACCCCTTCCCCTTTTTCCAGGGACCATGCCTTCCATCACTGTTTTTTCCAGACTATTATGTCTTTTTATATGAGCGAAAAATTTCAGCTTCCTTATTGCGATGGTATTTAGGAGCCAATGTTCCTGTACGTTTAGTGAGTGCAGTACTTCTCTGTTGGTCTTTTTTTCTGTCCAGGGTATTCTCAACATCCTTCTGTAGCATTTCATTTCGAATGATGTAATCTTTTTTGCAACTGTTTTATTGAGTGTCCAAGTCTCGCAGCCGTATGTTGCTACTGGGAATATACATGCTCTGATCAGTTGTAACTTTGTTTCTTTGCTTGTGCCTTGCCATAGGTTTTTCATCTGTATTAGCTTAAGTGAAGCAATTGCAAGTCTTCTTTTAATTTCTACTGCACAGTCGCCAGAGCTGTTAATGATTGATCCTAAGTATTCGAATTCATTGACACTTTCCAGTTCTTCGTTATCAATTTCAATATATATATATATGCCCCTCTCTTCTATTCTACAATCCCATGTCAGAATTAAATTTAATCCCTCGGGATAAAACTTCCTTTATTTTTAAACTGAATAGCTTTTGCTTTACATTGCATTTAAATGAAAGGTAAATGTACAGATGTAATATGTTTTACATTTACATCTCCACTGTTTTAAAAGTTTTCACAATATAAATTAATTTATGTTTCCTTTATATTTACACTGGTGGAAAACTTTAAAACTTCTCTTAATTTAAAATGAATATTCTCACATAGACATTTACACTGGTTTAAAGCTTGAAAACTTACATTAATTTTGAAGTGAATATGTTTATAGGGACATTTACACTGCTTTGAAAATGTATGTCTTATTCTTTGAATGTACATCATTTCTTTCATCTTTCCTTCCTTGTTCCATAGGGAACCTGGAACTACTTTATGCTTGTAGTTCTCTTTACGAAACTACCAATAAAGCAATCACCAGCCCGTGCAGTGGTGGTTCATGAATCATCATTCTAGATACTGAGGTTGCCAGCCCCAAATGACTTTGACATCCAATAGCGAGTTTCATACATTAAACTTCACATGGTAATATTTATTTATATGTTAATTCACGTTAGTAATAAAATATGAAATGTAAATCACAACTTACGCCAATCCTGGCTACAGACTTGTTTGCTCAGATGAATAAAAGAGATGAATTGTTCTCTTACAAGCGTCTGTGATGTCTTTAATTTTACAATAGATTCCCCCTCTGACTCCGTGTTTCTTCAGTTTCCTAGTCCTGGTGTTCCTTATTAAAATGTAGATATTTCCTGTGCTTTTTTAAAGTCTTATCTGGTTCTCCAATAAATGGTTCGGTTAACAAAAAGGAATTATGAAGCTAGTCTTCACTTTGGCGAGGTCTGAGGTTGTCTCGGCGAGCTTAAAATTCACAGTGAGATAAAACTGCGAAATGAATCTAATCAGAAAGATCCAATCATTTAAAATCATGCAAATAGGGTGTGATATTTCAAAATAGTCCTACGTGAAATAAGGTGCGTGCCTGCAAAGGTCACGTATTACCATATATGGACATCTGATGCCTTGCATACACTCTCACAAACACATTTGTAGACTAATGTTGTCTAAAATGTAATAAATCCATGATTACTTTTAACCAAGTGACCGGAAGCGATTATATCACCTCTGCCCACAGACAGTAATCTCGTCTTATCAGCAGTTCAATCTAAACGCGCCGGCGACTATCTTATCTAAGTTGCTCCTCGCAGGCTGGGATGACCGGGTAACAAACCAGTGACATTATCTGCCAGGAGTGTCACAAATGTTTGAACATACAAACTACTTGCTCCATAAGCAGAAAATAAATGAAGAAAGAAAGAAAAGTGCGATAATTGACAGCACATAATAAAAATCAGTACCACAAATGTACCGATACTGCCGGAGAGAACCAAAGATCGATAGAGGTCGTCCATTTCGTCACAACCCCCAAAGTCGAGGTAGGCCTAATTGTTCGGTCCCAACTCAAATTAGTAGAAGTTTTGCCTTCGCGCCTTCAAGATCAAGAACATCAAGGTAAAATTATAATTATCTGTGGACTTTTGTATTTTTTTTTGCGAATAGGAGATCCATAAACGATGATCGGGTTCTAGACTTCAGTAAAAATTAACTCCCTTGTTTGTGTCTATGGATGTCAATGATTATTACCCTTCATCTCCCTACACACAGACCAGCAACAAATGTGTACCAAGCCTTCCAGTGTTTTCTTTATCCCTTTAAGTTCATGTCTCCCATTCCCTGTGAGTGTTATTACCTTGTACAGTGCTTCACCTTCTTCATTTAATTGATAGTTATGATTTTTTTTTTAAATCTTAATGAGGACAGAATGATGTTATTGATAATCATCGAATAAAAATTGTTTGATATTTGATACTGATGCTGGCAACTACTATTGTGTTTGAGTATTTGTCTTCTGTGGTTATTGTGTCACCGTGGAGTTTTTACAGCATTGTTCATGCTGAGTTTAAGTTCAGATTAACAGTAATTTGGGGTTAATAAAATAACAGGGTATGAGAAAATGGTTTTGAAAATGTAGGTAATTTATTAAAGTGGACTATTTGTCTTATGGATGGGAGACGGGAAACAGCACTATTGTGCTTAGATGGTAAGGGAGAGAACATAGTTCTGCTTTATAAAATTAGCATAACGACCGTTTTTAATAAGCTAGAAGTAACAGAACATAGCGTCTGAGCATAAACCACTAAGGGAGATAACAATATTATTAGCGCCCTTTACAGTTAAGAGAACGGAGAGCAGAATAAAACGCACGTGAAAATAGTGACTAGAATATAAACAGTTATGAAGCACAGTTCACGGGGTTGACAGCGAAGAATTAAGCGTGTTGGTGGCGTTAGGTGAGTGAACTGAACTATGGACCAATCATATTGTTTGGAAAACAAAGGAACGGATCATGGTACAAATATTTGAAGGCAGAGCAGATTAGGACGCGCTACTGAGCGGTCATGTTTACTTAGTCTGACCAGAAACCTCAACCAGGGTAGACGTGCCACGCTGGGCGCTCAAGAAGTGTGAAACCTGCGGGTTGCAGAAGGTCTACAGAAATAGCTAGACATAGAAATGTAGTGACAGGAATTCAGGAGAATAGCTTAGATTTGTTTGATGATTTGTGCTGTTAAACATAGGACTAGCTCTTAGGTGTGCTAGTAGGACTGTGATAAGTAACGGACTTCTGTGTAAATACGGTAAGATGACTCTTGACTTTTATTATGCATAAACTATATGAAGAGAGAGACATGTTTCAGAAACACAGTCCACATATTTGTCACAGGATAATGACGCTCACATTTAAGGGAGCGAGCGACAGAAGAGAATAATGAAGGTGAATTTTAACAGGCACCAATTGTAGTTAGAGAAAATGTTTTTCAGAATTATAGCCAAGAGACTACATGAGGATAATGCTGCACAGATTTAAGGGAGTGGTTGAACAGAGTGAATACAGAAGTGGAACCTTCGACTAAGTCCAGAGCGGATGACAGATAAAATAAGTATCCAGGATTAGCTGTCATGACTATGAAAGAGAGTCATAGTCTACGGCTATAGTAAGAAGTAAAAGCTGGAAGTGCTCAAACATCTACAGAGTTTATTCTGCGCTCTCTCATGTCAGAGTAAGTATGGTGGACACCATATGAGTAGTAGACATTGTTTGATTTTTCACAGGTATAACAGTTATGATATGGAAAAACTCTGCATTTAAAAGAGTAAGCCCAACTAAGTTGAGATAAGAGATAAAATGATCTCAAGGATCTGGCAGAACTTATAAGAATCATGAGGGAAATTAGTAGATTTTGAGAATGAACTTTAGTAGGATAGGTATATAAAGAAATGAGTAAGAGGCTGCAGAAGGGACAATATAGTCCTATACTTTGAGATATCTTATAGAAACAAGTTGGAAACGTAGGACATTTGAATTTGAGATGTCTGATGAATTATGTTTGAAGAGCTTGGAAAATTAACTCATGTAAATAAAAGTTGTTTTTTTGAATTTGAATCACATCACTCCTGTTGCTTTGATGTGAGAAGAGATTAAGGAATGGAGAGTTATTAGAAGTGAGTAAGGATAAGAAATAATAGGAACACCC
The DNA here is from genome assembly GCA_024509875.1 of Oreohelix idahoensis. NCBI lineage: Eukaryota > Metazoa > Mollusca > Gastropoda > Stylommatophora > Oreohelicidae > Oreohelix > Oreohelix idahoensis. The sequence continues at coordinate 551,935 of JAMPIV010019442.1, read as the reverse complement.
TATACGTATCAGTCGCTATTCAACACCTAGGAGAGAAGAACGTGGTCTGGGTTGAAGAAAAGACGAACCTTATCTCATCCAGGAATCACCATCTCTGGCGAAAAGGGCCAGTCAAAGAATAATGCTATCAACAGGTTTCCTCAATGTGTGTCCTATCCATCGCCAGCGTCTTCTTCTCAACTCTTGTTCCACTGGCATTTGTCCGGTTCTTGTCATCAATTCCACATTTGTGACTTTGTCATACCATTTCAGTCCTTCTATTCTACGCAAGCACCTGTTTATAAAAGTCTGTAGCTTTTTGGTTGTTGTTTTTGTTGTTCTCCATGTCTCAGAGCCATACAATAAGACTGACTATAAATATATATATAGGGAGATAAACTAACAAAAATCATTCATGTGAAACCCTGCAGTTTATACATTTTTGTTATTGCACACATGAATAAGTGTTATGATGTGAGAATCACAATATGTGTTATGATGTGAGAGTAGATAGAAAATATATTGTACATAAAATATGGTGCTGGTACCTAGCAAGTATACTGTACAAATGATTTGGGTGACTTTCACCAAGAAGCTGTGCTATCCACTTAAAAGTTATGATTAAGAAACTAAACTGTACAAATAATTTACGTGACTTTCACCAAGAAGCTATGCTATCCGCTTAAAAGTTACGATTAAGAAACTAAACTGTACAAATAATTTAGGTGGCTTTCACCAAGAAGTTGTGCTATCCACTTAAAAGTTATGATTAAGAAACTAAACTGTGCAAATAATTTAGGTGACTTTCACCAAGATGTTATGCTATCCACTTAAAAGTTGTGATTAAGAAACTAAACTGTACAAATAATTTAGGTGACTTTCACCAAGATGTTATGCTATCCACTTAAAAGTTGTGATTAAGAAACTAAACTGTACAAATAATCTATCCTTAGATGTCATCATCAAGATCCAGGTTTATAGTTGATCCAAATCTTTCATACAAAGCTGTCTTCAGCTCTGTGAAAGCCTGCTTGTAGCTCTCAGCTTCCTGCATCAAGTCCGAAATCTCTGCGTGACAAATAACTTTGGCCTTCTCAAGTTCAGCTTGGGCCTCCTGTATGGACATCTCTGCAAGAACATCCCCAATCTGATAAGTGCGCCGTGGTTAAGGAGGTCAGATCACGTATTATAGTAAAATGTATATACAACTAACAAAAACAAACAGTGTACACTTGAAACAAATAAGATTTAAACAAACAACAACAATGTCAATAGAGATATTATTGTTTAACTTTGGTTGCTGAGTTTGTCGCCATTTTGCAGCGAATGTCAAGTTGAAGAATCCTAGACATTATCTACATTGTAGATCTAGGCTTCTCTGTCAATCTGAAACTTGTTGAGTCATGTGCTCCAGTTTTGTTCCCAGGTATTCTTTCCTGGCTTGGCATGTATTTAATGGATCCTCATGTTTAGTTACAAGCTAGAAGGGGAAGGAGAGGGCATACAGTGCATTCCCACCATCCATGTGGGCTCTGCAAGTATGCAGGATTAAAAATACTGGGCTATGTCTCTGGGTTCTCCCAATGAATTGTCACATGTTTTACTGGACGTAAAGGAAACATCAAATTTTCCTGGTCTAAGACTAAGTCCAGGGGGGAAAAAACCATCACCATGATATAAGACTACGACTAAGTCCAGGGGGAAAAACTGTCACCCTGATATAAGACTATGACTAAGTCCAGGGGGGAAAAACCATCACCCTGATATAAGACTACGACTAAGTCCCGGGGGGGAAAATCATCACCCTGATATAAGACTACGACTAAGTCCAGGGGGGAAAACCATCACCCTGATATAAGACTACGACTAAGTCCCAGGGGGAAAAACCATCACCCTGATATAAGACTACGACTAAGTCCAGGTGGGAAAAACCATCACCCTGATATAAGACTACGACTAAGTCCAGGGGGGAAAAACCATAACCCTGAAAAACCATCACCCTGATATAAGACTAAGACTAAGTCCGGGGGGGGGGGGGGGGACTAAGTCTAGGGTTGAAAACAAATCACCTTGATATAAGACTACGACTAAGTCCAGGGGGGAAAAATCATCACCCTGATATAAGACTATGACTAAGTCTAGGGGGAAAACAAATCACCATGATATAAGACTAAGTCTAGGGGGAAAAACCATCACCCTGATATAATACTACATCTAGGGGGAAAAAAACCATCACTCTGATATAAGACTAAGTCTAGGGGGAAAACCATCACCCTGATATAAGACTACGACTAAGTCTAGGGGGGAAATACCATCACCCTGATATAAGACTAAGTCTATGGGGAAAAACCATCACACTGATATAAGATTAAGTCTAGGGGGAAAAATCAGATATAAGATTAAGTATAGGGGGAAAAACCATCACCCTGATATAAGACTACGACTAAGTCTAGGGGGGAAAACCATCACACTGATATAAGACTAAGTCTAGGGGGAAAAAACTGTCACCATGAAATAAGACTCAAGTCTGCATGATGTTATGCACATGTTACCAGAGCTATAGTTATTTAAAAAAAAAGAAGAAGAAATTGGTTTAAACATGTTACTGGTGTTATAGGAAATATTCTGTTAATGTTTAAGACAACATTCTGTTAGTGTAAAGGGAAACATAACATTGATGTTAAAGGAAATATTTCTCTGGTGGTAAGGGAAACATAACATTGATGTTAAGGGAAATATTTCTCTGGTGGTAAGGGAAACATAACATTGATGTTAAGGGAAATATTTCTCTGGTGGTAAGGGAAACATAACATTGATGTTAAGGGAAATATTTCTCTGGTGTTAAGGGAAACATTTCTGTGGTATTGGGGATACAAACAGATGACCATTTTGTTAACAGTCACACCTTTGCCTTCCATCTCTGGCATTTCTTGCTACCAATAAAATTATACGATGACCAGTGTGAGTCTAAATGTTTCAAAAAGGATATGGCACGGTGCAACCATCAACTCCAGACATTAATAAGAGTTCTTCTTCTGCACATGTGAGGCTCTCAAGCTCCTTCTAAATTAGAGCAGAGAGAAAAAAAACAGGTAGAAACTAGATGACTAGTGCCTTTATTTTTTTTTTTTACTTATTTTTTTAAAAGTAAGATCATAAATGTTTACTGGAACCTCTGCATAGATTTTCAATTTTAATAAGTACAAATAGCAAATCTAGATAAAGGATATTTATTAGTTGTTGGTTTTTTTTTGTTTAACATTTAAAGGATGACCTTTAAAACACTTGACCTTTTCTACTTTCTTGTTTCCTCCCTTTATAGCAAGGCCACCATTGCAGCCGACATCCTTGCAGGAAGTCTATGTCAAAACATTTCATGTGGTCTAGCAATTGTGGTTTCTGTAGTATGTGGTATTTACATATTGAAGTGTTAGCCCCGCACACAACCTTCCTTAGTCACCTTTTAAATGCTGCTCCTATTCTTTGGTAGGTTATGCATACAAACACACTTGTGCACACACACATACATGCATTCAAACACAGACCGACAGAGCTAATCTAACTGCCTAATCATTTCGTTTAATACTTCACAATGGCTAATTCAAGGTATACGTTGAGCAACAAAGCTGTACATTATGTTCCAGAAGAATTAAAAACCACAATCATAATTTTTATTGAACATAATGCACTTCAAACCTTGTTACTATCATTCGCACCTTCATCTTTGAAGCACAATATGATTTAAGTACCACTGACCTAGTTTATCTGTGACTCACAAATGTCCATGACATTATTTAACCTTGCAAAAAGTACTACGATTACACAGATGCTAACTTTACCCCCCACCCACCCAAAAAAATAAAAACCAAAAAACACCCGGACTTGACTTACCCTTCTGGCTGTGAGTTCCTCTTTCAGTTCTATAAGACGAGTACTGGCACAAGCAAACTTATTAATTTTTTGTTGATCTTCCAGAGTCACTGGATTCTGAAACACAACAATCACATGACCACAGGACAGAAAATCAGACTAAACATAATATGTATAAACAAGGTGTTTAGTTAATTTATTACTGGATGTAAAAGTCTACAAAAGAACACATATTTCTGCTAGTTATAGTACAGCTGAGACTTAGAAGATATACTACAACATATAGGTCAAAGTTCAAAGTTAATCCCATACAACATATTGCCGTAGGGGAGTGAAATGTTAGAGACTTCACTATACTACGTCCAGCATTGAGAAGTGTGGTGATCAAATCCTTTCCTCGCTACCTTTTCTTTCCCTAACTCAAGAGCATGGCCAAGTACCTATTTACAGCTGGGTGGATTGAGCGTGTCAAAGCCGTGAATCGAACGTACCATTAAGAATATAGTACCCCACTGCACCATTTACCATGAAGATCAGTGTTCTAACCACCAGTAACAAAGCACAAAGCATAGAAAACATTGTACAGACCAACTTCTCCAACAATTGAACACGCAGCACAAAGCATAGACAAAAACCAGTAAAGCAAATAAGTTTCTCCAACAATTGCACCAGCATGCAATAAGTACCAACTCAATAAGCAATAAGTACCAACTTCTCCAACAATGTAACCAACTTCTCCAACAGCTGAACACCAGCACAAAGCATAGACAATGACAGAAACTACCAGTAAGCAATAAGTACCAACTTCTCCAACAGCTGAACACCAGCACAAAGCATAGACAATGACAGAAACTACCAGTAAGCAATAAGTACCAACTTCTCCAACAATTGAACACCAGCACAAAGCATAGACAATGACAGAAACTACCAGTAAGCAATAACTTCTACCAACTGACTCCAGTAAAGCAACAATTGAACACCAGCACAAAGCATAACAATGACAGAAACTACCAGTAAGCATAAGACCAAACTTCTCCAACAATGAACAGACAAAGCATAGACCAGAAACCACCAGTAAGCAATAAGTACCAACAATTGACTTCAGCACAAAGCATAGACAATGACAGAAACTACCAGTAAGCAATAAACAACTTGAAATTGAACACCAGCACAAAGCATAGAAATGACAGAAACCACCAGTAAGCAGTACCAACTTCTTCCAACAATTGAACACCAACAATAGACAATACAATGACAGAAACTACCCAGTAAGCAATAAGTACCAACTTCTCCAACAATTGAACACCAGCACAAAGCATAGACAATGAGACAGAAACTACCAGTAAGCAATAAGTACCAATGACAATTGAAACACCAGCACAAAGCATAGACAATGACAGAAACCACCAGTAAGCAATAAGTACCAACTTCTCCAACCAACACCAGCACAAAGCAAAGACAATGACAGAAACTACCAAAGCAATAAGTACCAACTTCTCCAACAATTGAACACCAGCACAAAGCAGACAATGACAGAAACCTACCATAAGCATAAGTACCAACTTCTCCACAGAAACCACCAGTAAGCAATAAGTACCAACTTCTCCAACAATTGAACACCAGCACAAAGCATAGACAATGACAGAAACTTCTCCAGTAAGCAATAAGTACCAACTTCTCCAACAATTGAACACCAGCACAAAGCATAGACAATGACAGAAACACCAGCAGTAAGCAATAAGTACCAACTTTCTCCAACAATTGAACACCAGCACAAAGCATAGACACAATGAACAGAACACTACCAGTAAGCAATAAGTACCAACTTCTCCAACAATTGAACACCAGCACAAAGCATAGACAATGACAGAAACCACCAGTAAGCAATAAGTACCAACTTCTCCAACAATTGAACACCAGCACAAAGCATAGACAATGACAGAAACTACCAGTAAGCAATAAGTACCAACAACAATTGAACACGAGCACAAAGCACAGAAACAGTAAGCAATAGACAATTCTTCTCCAACAATTGAACACCAGCACAAAGCATAGACAATGACAGAAACCACCAGTAAGCAGCATAAGACAAAACTACCAACTTCTCCAACAATGAACACCAGCACAAAACAAAGACAATGACAGCAACTACCAGTAAGCAATAAGTACCAACTGCTCCAACAATTGAACACCAGCACAAAGCACAGACAATGACAGAAACCACCAAAAAGCCATAAGTACCAACTTATCCAACAATTGAACACGTACCACCAGTGACAGAAACTACCAGTAAGCAATAAGTACCAACTTCTCCAACAATAGAACACCAGCACAAAGCATAGCTTCTCCAACAATTGAACACCAGCGCAAAGCATAGACAACTACCAGTAAGCAATAAGTACCAACTTCTCCAACAATTGAAACAGAGCACAAAGCATAGACAATGACAGAAACTACCAGTAAGCAATAAGTACCAACTTCTTCAACAAATTCTCCAACAATTGAACACCAGCACAAAGCATAGACAATGACAGAAACTACCAGTAAGCAATAAGTACCAACTTCTCCAACAATTGAACAACACCGCCAGCACAATAGCAACTTCTCCAACAGCTGTACACCCAACAAAGCATAGACCAATGACAGACAATGACAGACAATGACAGAAACTACCAGTAAGCAATAAGTACCAACTTCTCCAACAACTGAACACCAGCACAAAGATAGACAATGACAGAAACACCAGTAAGCAATAAGAAACAAATTGAACACCAGCACAAAGCATAGACAATGACCAGAAACTACCAGTAAGCAATAAGTACCAACTTCTCCAACAATTGAACACCAGCACAAAGCATAGACAATGACAGAAACTACCAGTAAGCAATAAGTACCAACTTCTCCAACAATTGAACACCAGCACAAAGCATAGACAATGACAGAAACCACCAGTAAGCAATAAGTACCAACTTCTCCAACAATTGAACACCAGCACAAAGCATAGACAATGACAGAAACTACCAGTAAGCAATAAGTACCAACTTCTCCAACAATTGAACACTTAACACCAGCACAAAGCATAGACAATGACAGAAACTACCAGTAAGCAATAAGTACCAACTTCTCCAACAATTGAACACCAGCACAAAGCATAGACAATGACAGAAACCACCAGTAAGCAATAAGTACCAACTTCTCCAACAATTGAACACCAGCACAAAGCATAGACAATGACAGAAACTACCAGTAAGCAATAAGTACCAACTTCTCCAACAATTGAACACCAGCACAAAGCATAGACAATGACAGAAACTACCAGTAAGCAATAAGTACCAACTTCTCCAACAATTGAACACCAGCACAAAGCATAGACAATGACAGAAACTACCAGTAAGCAATAAGTACCAACTTCTCCAACAATTGAACACCAGCACAAAGCATAGACAATGACAGAAACCACCAGTAAGCAATAAGTACCAACTTCTCCAACAATTGAACACCAGCACAAAGCATAGACAATGACAGAAACCACCAGTAAGCAATAAGTACCAACTTCTCCACACAAAGCATAGACAATGACAGAAACTACCAGTAAGCAATAAGTACCAACTTCTCCAACAATTGAACACCAGCACAAAGCATAGACAATGACAGAAACTACCAGTAAGCAATAAGTACCAACTTCTCCAACCAATTAACACCAGCACAAAGCATAGACAAGACAATGACAGAAACCACCAGAAGCAATAAGTACCAACTTCTCCAACAATTGAACACCAGCACAAAGCATAGACAATGACAGAAACTACCAGTAAGCAATAAGTACCAACTTCTCCAACAATTGAACACCAGCACAAAGCATAGACAATGACAGAAACCACCAGTAAGCAATAAGTACCAACTTCTCCAACAATTGAACACCAGCACAAAGCATAGACAATGACAGAAACTACCAGTAAGCAATAAGTACCAACTTCTCCAACAATTGAACACCAGCACAAAGCATAGACAATGACAGAAACTACCAGTAAGCAATAAGTACCAACTTCTCCAACAATTGAACACCAGCACAAAGCATAGACAATGACAGAAACCACCAGTAAGCAATAAGTACCAACTTCTCCAACAATTGAACACCAGCACAAAGCATAGACAATGACAGAAACTACCAGTAAGCAATAAGTACCAACTTCTCCAACAACAATTGAACACCAGCACAAAGCATAGACAATGACAGAAACTACCAGTAAGCAATAAGTACCAACTTCTCCAACAATTGAACACCAGCACAAAGCATAGACAATGACAGAAACCACCAGTAAGCAATAAGTACCAACTTCTCCAACAATTGAACACCAGCACAAAGCATAGACAATGACAGAAACTACCAGTAAGCAATAAGTACCAACTTCTCCAACAATACAATGACAGAAACCACCAGTAAGCAATAAGTACCAACTTCTCCAACAATTGAACACCAGCACAAAGCATAGACAATGACAGAAACTACCAGTAAGCAATAAGTACCAACTTCTCCAACAATTGAACACCAGCACAAAGCATAGACAATGACAGAAACTACCAGTAAGCAATAAGTACCAACTTCTCCAACAATTGAACACCAGCACAAAGCATAGACAATGACAGAAACCACCAGTAAGCAATAAGTACCAACTTCTCCAACAATTGAACACCAGCACAAAGCATAGACAATGACAGAAACTACCAGTAAGCAATAAGTACCAACTTCTCCAACAATTGAACACTAATGGAACACCAGCACAAAGCATAGACAATGACAGAAACTACCAGTAAGCAATAAGTACCAACTTCTCCAACAATTGAACACCAGCACAAAGCATAGACAATGACAGAAACTACCAGTAAGCAATAAGTACCAACTTCTCCAACAATTGAACACCAGCACAAAGCATAGACAATGACAGAAACTACCAGTAAGCAATAAGTACCAACTTCTCCAACAATTGAACACCAGCACAAAGCATAGACAATGACAGAAACCACCAGTAAGCAATAAGTACCAACTTCTCCAACAATTGAACACCAGCACAAAGCATAGACAATGACAGAAACCGCCAGGAAGCAATAAGTACCAACTTCTCCAACAATTGAACACCAGCACAAAGCATAGACAATGACAGAAACTACCAGTAAGCAATAAGTACCAACTTCTCCAACAATTGAACACCAGCACAAAGCATAGACAATGACAGAAACTACCAGTAAGCAATAAGTACCAACTTCTCCAACAATTGAACACGAGCACAAAGCATAGACAAAGACAGAAACCACCAGTAAGCAATAAGTACCAACTTCTCCAACAATTGAGCACCAGCACAAAGCATAGACAATGACAGAAACCACCAGGAAGCAATAAGTACCAACTTCTCCAACAATTGAACACCAGCACAAAGCATAGACAATGACAGAAACTACCAGTAAGCAATAAGTACCAACTTCTCCAACAGCTGAACACCAGCACAAAGCATAGACAATGACAGAAACTACCAGTAAGCAATAAGTACCAACTTCTCCAACAATTGAACACGAGCACAAAGCATAGACAATGACAGAAACTGCCAGTAAGCAATAAGTACCAACTTCTCCAACAATGGAACACGAGCACAAAGCATAGACAATGACAGAAACCACCAGGAAGCAATAAGTACCAACTTCTCCAACAATTGAACATGAGCACAAAGCACAGAGAATGACAGAAACTACCAGTAAGCAATAAGTACCAACTTCTCCAACAACTGAACACGAGCACAAAGCATAGACAATGACAGAAACCGCCAGGAAGCAATAAGTACCAACTTCTCCAACAATTGAACACCAGCACAAAGCATAGACAATGACAGAAACTACCAGTAAGCAATAAGTACCAACTTCTCCAACAATTGAACATGAGCACAAAGCATAGACAATGACAGAAACCGCCAGGAAGCAATAAGTACCAACTTCTCCAACAATGGAACACGAGCACAAAGCATAGACAATGACAGAAACCGCCAGGAAGCAATAAGTACCAACTTCTCCAACAATTGAACACGAGCACAAAGCATAGACAATGACAGAAACTACCAGTAAGCAATAAGTACCAACTTCTCCAACAGCTGAACACCAGCACAAAGCATAGACAATGACAGAAACTACCAGTAAGCAATAAGTACCAACTTCTCCAACAATTGAACACGAGCACAAAGCATAGACAATGACAGAAACCGCCAGGAAGCAATAAGTACCAACTTCTCCAACAATGGAACACGAGCACAAAGCATAGACAATGACAGAAACCACCAGGAAGCAATAAGTACCAACTTCTCCAACAATTGAACACGAGCACAAAGCATAGACAATGACAGAAACCACCAGTAAGCAATAAGTACCAACTTCTCCAACAATTGAACACCAGCACAAAGCATAGACAATGACAGAAACTACCAGTAAGCAATAAGTACCAACTTCTCCAATAATTGAACACCAGCACAAAGCATAGACAATGACAGAAACCACCAGTAAGCAATAAGTACCAACTTCTCCAACAATTGAACACCAGCACAAAGCATAGACAATGACAGAAACTACCAGTAAGCAATAAGTACCAACTTCTCCAACAATTGAACACCAGCACAAAGCATAGACAATGACAGAAACTACCAGTAAGCAATAAGTACCAACTTCTCCAACAATTGAACACCAGCACAAAGCATAGACAATGACAGAAACCACCAGTAAGCAATAAGTACCAACTTCTCCAACAATGGAACACCAGCACAAAGCATAGACAATGACAGAAACTACCAGTAAGCAATAAGTACCAACTTCTCCAACAATGGAACACCAGCACAAAGCATAGACAATGACAGAAACTACCAGTAAGCAATAAGTACCAACTTCTCCAACAATTGAACACCAGCACAAAGCATAGACAAACACCAGCACAAAGCATAGACAATGACAGAAACCACCAGTAAGCAATAAGTACCAACTTCTCCAACAATTGAACACCAGCACAAAGCATAGACAATGACAGAAACTACCAGTAAGCAATAAGTACCAACTTCTCCAACAATTGAACACCCGCACAAAGCATAGACAATGACAGAAACCACCAGTAAGCAATAAGTACCAACTTCTCCAACAATTGAACACCAGCACAAAGCATAGACAATGACAGAAACTACCAGTAAGCAATAAGTACCAACTTCTCCAACAATTGAACACCAGCACAAAGCATAGACAATGACAGAAACTACCAGTAAGCAATAAGTACCAACTTCTCCAACAATTGAACACCAGCACAAAGCATAGACAATGACAGAAACCACCAGTAAGCAATAAGTACCAACTTCTCCAACAATTGAACACCAGCACAAAGCATAGACAATGACAGAAACTACCAGTAAGCAATAAGTACCAACTTCTCCAACAATTGAATACCAGCACAAAGCATAGACAATGACAGAAACTACCAGTAAGCAATAAGTACCAACTTCTCCAACAATTGAACACCAGCACAAAGCATAGACAATGACAGAAACCACCAGTAAGCAATAAGTACCAACTTCTCCAACAATTGAACACCAGCACAAAGCATAGACAATGACAGAAACTACCAGTAAGCAATAAGTACCAACTTCTCCAACAATTGAACACCAGCACAAAGCATAGACAATGACAGAAACCACCAGTAAGCAATAAGTACCAACTTCTCCAACAATGGAACACCAGCACAAAGCATAGACAATGACAGAAACTACCAGTAAGCAATAAGTACCAACTTCTCCAACAATGGAACACCAGCACAAAGCATAGACAATGACAGAAACTACCAGTAAGCAATAAGTACCAACTTCTCCAACAATGGAACACCAGCACAAAGCATAGACAATGACAGAAACTACCAGTAAGCAATAAGTACCAACTTCTCCAACAATTGAACACCAGCACAAAGCATAGACAATGACAGAAACCACCAGTAAGCAATAAGTACCAACTTCTCCAACAATTGAACGCCAGCACAAAGCATAGACAATGACAGAAACTACCAGTAAGCAATAAGTACCAACTTCTCCAACAATTGAACACCAGCACAAGGCATAGACAATGACAGAAACTACCAGTAAGCAATAAGTACCAACTTCTCCAACAATGGAACACCAGCACAAAGCATAGACAATGACAGAAACTACCAGTAAGCAATAAGTACCAACTTCTCCAACAATTGAACACCAGCACAAAGCATAGACAATGACAGAAACTACCAGTAAGCAATAAGTACCAACTTCTCCAACAATTGAACACCAGCACAAAGCATAGACAATGACAGAAACTACCAGTAAGCAATAAGTACCAACTTCTCCAACAATTGAACACCAGCACAAAGCATAGACAATGACAGAAACTACCAGTAAGCAATAAGTACCAACTTCTCCAACAATTGAACACCAGCACAAAGCATAGACAATGACAGAAACTACCAGTAAGCAATAAGTACCAACTTCTCCAACAATGGAACACCAGCACAAAGCATAGACAATGACAGAAACCACTAGTAAGATAGAAATAACCAATAAGAGATCAAGATTTAAATAGAAGCAAAACGTGAAGTTCCAGATCTAGGGTGCATGAACGATATGTAGAAATAAACAAAGAAGTAAGGAAACACAGCAGGAAATATAAGAAGTACACTGAAGAGTCAGCAACAGAGTCAGAGAAAGACGCAACCAAAGGAATAAGAGGGACCCACACAGTAGAACAAAGGAGCTTACAGGGAAGTAACAATAATAAAGAATAATAGCCACATGATGAGTAATAGCCCCTAAACATTTTGGCACCAAAGCTTATCACTCCATAGATATCATATGCAACTGTGTACCACAAGCAAAACTGCTTCATTTCTTACACACAGCTTTCTTATGGAAGGGGTGGGCTTCACTCGTGAATTCAGGAATCTCATCCATGCTATTGTTTGTGAAAGATATGGCATACCTTATTCTGGGGAGACAGGCAGGCATTATCTGAGAATCAGAAAACATTTGACTGACATTTATCTCAAGACTAATAAACCTATTGCTGTTTACGTTAATGACTTGACATTTGAGTTCAAGATTTTTATTATCATGTTGGACTTGTTGTCTCTTGACCTCCATATATTTCCCAATGCAATGAAAGCGCATCTTGTTTTTTGTATTCTTATTTTGATATCAATGTCTGTCCCTCCAACATTTTCTATATTACTATCAAGATATGTGTACGATTCTACATCCTTTAGTGGTGTTTCTTCAATCGTGTTATCATTTCTTGCATTTATTCTCATAATTTTTGTCTTTTCCCCGTGTATTTTCAGGCCCACTTGTTGTGACCTCTCATCGAGAATTTTCATATTCTCTTGAATCTGATTATGGTTATGGGACAGAAGAGCCAAGTCATCTGCAAAATCCAGATCATCAAGCTGTTTAGTCAGATTCCACTGGATTCCATTTCTGTTGTGTGATGTCGATGTTTTCATATCCCAATCTATATAATGTCAAGTCAGTCCTATTGTATGGCTCTGAGACATGGAGAACAACAAAAACAACAACCAAAAAGCTACAGACTTTTATAAATGGGTGCTTGCGTAGAATAGAAGGACTGAAATGGTATGACAAAGTCACAAACATGGAATTGATGACAAGAACCAGACAAGTGCCAGAGGAACAAGAGTTGAGAAGAAGACGCTGGTGATGGATAGGACACACATTGAGGAGACCTGTTGATAGCATTACAAGGCAGTCCTTGTTCTGGAATCCACAGGGAAAGAGAGGCAGAGGTAGACCAAATAACACATGGAGACGAGAGCTGGATACAGAGGTGAAAATGATGAGGAAAACATGGAAAGAACTTGAGCGGATGGCACAGGACAGGAAGATTTGGCATGTGTTTGTTGAAGGCCTATGCTCCTCGGGGAGCTAAAGGGTATTGATTGATTGATCATTTTCGTTAATGGTTTTGATAACTATGTAACTTCTGATATTAGGTCACAAATGTAATACTACTTCTTCTTCTTCTTCGTTCGTCCTGAAAAGGACGGTGGTTGCGTTGTGTCTGTTTGCGCCTAAGCTGTGATATCTGCACCTTTCGGTCGACACATCCGACTTCTGCACGGCATTTTTTAAGGACCGGGTTTGCCTTCCCATTTCGATCCATGCTCGCTCAGCCAGCCTGCACTGCTGCAGACTGTTTCCAGGACCACCACGTGGAGGTGGAGCACGGTCTTGACCAGCTCTGGTTCGCTGGTCCTGACGCAGGCAGTCAAGCTATGAGTCGCTGACTGCATTCACTATTGCTGCATCTTGGGGTCCCCAAATGTAATACTGATGACAGGTCTAGCTTTTCTTGGGAGAATAGCCTGATCATTTTTATTGGGCTATCTGGAGTGACAGCCCAGTACATTTTCATGTTATTTCTGCACAAAAAGCTACAGACTTTCATAAATGAATGCTTGTGTCAAATACAAAGATGAAGTAGTATGACAAAATCACTAATGTGAAACTGATGACAAACACCAGTGGAACAAGAGATGAGAAGAAGTTGCTGGACATGGATAAGGACCCTAATGAGGAAACCTGTTGATAGCATTATCTGGCTGTATTTGTTCTGGAACCCCGAGAGTGAGATTACTACGAGGGGCAGATAAAGATCTAAGAAAATATGGAGAAGAGAGCTGGAGACTGACATGAAAGGAACGAAGAAGGCACAGAAAGACCTTCAACTGATGGCAAGTGACAGGAATACTCGGTATAAGTTTGTTGAAGGATGTCACGTGACAGGAATACTCGGTATAAGTTTGCTGAAGGATATCACGTGACAGGAATACTCGGTATAAGTTTGTTGAAGGATGTCACGTGACAGGAATACTCGGTATAAGTTTGTTGAAGGATGTCACGTGACAGGAATACTCGGTATAAGTTTGTTGAAGGATGTCACGTGACAGGAATACTCGGTATAAGTTTGTTGAAGGATGTCACACGACAGGAAGACTCGGTATAAGTTTGTTGAAGGATGTCACATGACAGGAAGACTCGGTATAAGTTTGTTGAAGGATGTCACGTGACAGGAATACTCGGTATAAGTTTGTTGAAGGATGTCACGTGACAGGAATACTCGGTATAAGTTTGTTGAAGGATGTCACGTGACAGGAATACTCAGTATAAGTTTGTTGAAGGATGTCACGTGACAGGAATACTCGGTATAAGTTTGTTGAAGGATGTCACGTGACAGGAATACTCGGTATAAGTTTGTTGAAGGATGTCACGTGACAGGAATACTCGGTATAAGTTTGTTGAAGGATGTCACGTGACAGGAATACTCGGTATAAGTTTGTTGAAGGATGTCACGTGACAGGAAGACTCGGTATAAGTTTGTTGAAGGATGTCACGTGATAGGAAGACTCGGTATAAGTTTGTTGAAGGATGTCACGTGATAGGAATACTCGGTATAAGTTTGTTGAAGGATGTCACGTGACAGGAAGACTCGGTATAAGTTTGTTGAAGGATGTCACATGACAGGAATACTCGGTATAAGTTTGTTGAAGGATGTCACATGACAGGAATACTCGGTATAAGTTTGTTGAAGGATATCACGTGACAGGAATACTTGGTATAAGTTTGTTGAAGGATGTCACGTGACAGGAATACTCGGTATAAGTTTGTTGAAGGATGTCACGTGACAGGAAGACTCGGTATAAGTTTGTTGAAGGCCTTATGCACCATGGAGAGATGAAGAGTGAAGATGAAACGTTAAGCGGCTACAAATCTCAGAACAACGAATAACAATAATCCTAACACTTACTTTGTGTTGTACTGTTTCAAAAATAATTACTTAGCCTACATAAATGGAACCAACTGGGGTAGTTATGATTCGCTAGCTGGCCTAATGCATGGTTACACTGACTTCTTCAACTAAATGATCGCGAGTTATGCAATGGTGGAGTATATACCGTATTCTGTAATTCAATACTTGATTGAAATGAAGAATAGTGGGACTTGTGTCCAATTTCGCCCAAATGGCGTCGATCTGGAGGCTAGGTAAGTCGCCTACATAGATACGGCCTTAAATTCAGAGTCGCAGTAATAAAGGTAAGGTTGTGAACTTTAATCCTAACTATAGGGCCTTTAATGCTAACTGCAGGGACGTGGGCAACTTCATTGACCGCCAGGCATTTGGACGAAAGTGGTTCTTTATTTCGACAGAAGGTTGAATAACAGAATACGGTACACCCTCCGCCATGCGCCGAGCTCCCCATCGTAAAGTCGCCGAAGTCAATCTACCCATTCGTGAGGACAACTAGCGAATCATAACTACCCCAGTTGGTTCATTCTTACAAATCTTTGGTTAGAATATAAAGACTGGGCTGAAATGAAGAACGGCGGAACGTGTTTTGAAAATTGGAAGTCAGCCAAATAAGTCATTGGCGTCGTTAGGGTTTAGGACTCCTAAACCTAAAAAAAAAAATAGTCCTATGTCTCTCACTTATTTTGGTAATTTCCTATTACTCGTGGGTTTTTGCTCCGCAGTGAATATGTGTAGTTATGTGTTCTTTCGTAGCAGTCAGGGTTCGTATTAGGGTTAGCCTAGTGTTAACCCTAATCCTAACCCTAACTGCTACGAAACAAGACATATCTACACATATTCACTGCGGAGCAAAAAACCCACCAGTAATAGGAAATTACCCAATTTGTTTCCACACTTTGGCCGTCTAGCGAGATAGATTTGAGACGGTCTTCTAAGGTGTCAGTAAATGACTGTTTGATTTTTGTCTTCTTTAGTTTGGTGACATCCAGCCTCTTTTGAGTTTTCTTCCCCTGAGGGCGCCTGGCTGGTTGGATACGAATTTTAAGTTTAGATACAATGAGGCGATGATCAGTCCAGCATTCGGCACCACACATGGACTTGGTCACCCGGACATCTTGCCTGTCCTTCTTCCTAACAATTACATAGTCAATTAGGTGCCAATGCTTTGAGCGAGGGTGCATCCAGGAGGTCCTGTTGCGGGTAGGAAGTCGAAAAATGGTGTTGGTGACAAGGAGGTCATGTTCTGCGCAAGTCTGGAGGAGACGAAGTCCATTACTGTTACAGCGACCCACGCCGTACCTACCAATAGTGCCATTCCAGGAGATGTTATCTGAGCCTACTCTTGCATTAAAGTCACCAAGAATGATGAGCTTATCTGCTTTAGGAACTGATGCAATGACTGCATGTAGTTCTTCGTAAAACTTATCCTTGACATCATCCTGGTTTGTCATAAAATCTATCTCGCTAGACGGCCAAAGTGTGGAAACAAATTGGGCAGCCCTAAGTGAGCAGATCTACAACACTGCTACAGAGGTCCTGGGTCCTTCCATCAAGAAACAAAATGACTGGTTTGATGAGAACTCAGATGATATAAAGCAGATGTTGGCTGAGAAACACCATCTCCATAAAGCATATTTAAATGATCCAAAATCTACATCCAAGAAAGACGCTTTCAACAACATGCGTAGAATCGTCCAACATAAACTACGCCAGATGCGGGATTCATGGCTGAGTAATAAAGCAGATGAGATCCAAGGCTTTGCTGACAGCCATGACTTGAAAAACTTTTACCTTGCACTCAAAGCGGTCTATGGTCCAACATCATCAGGATCATTTCCCCTCCTTAATGCAGATGGAAAAACACTAATTACAGACAAGGAAAAAATTCTCCAACGCTGGGCTGAACATTTTAATAATATCTTGAACCAGCCATCATCTATTAACGACGAAGCCATCATCCGCCTGCCCCAAATTCCTATAAATGAAGCATTAGATGATGTACCAACTCTGGAGGAAACTAAAAAAAGCGATTCGTCAACTGTCTAGTGGAAAGGCCCCTGGCTCCGATTCAATTCCTGTTGAGGTTTATAAAGATGGCGGTGCAGTTCTGATAGAGAAACTTCACATGATCTTCCAGCAAATGTGGCAGAGTGAAACCATCCCACACGATCTCAAAGATGCCTCAATTATACATCTATATAAACGTAAAGGTAATCGCCAAGACTGCAACAATCATCGAGGCATCTCTCTTTTATCAATCGCTGGGAAGATATTCGCCAGAATCCTTTTGAATCGCCTTACGGCTCATCTTGACAAAGGTCTTTTACCTGAAAGTCAGTGTGGATTCAGGAAAGAACGTGGAACCACAGATATGGTGTTCGCTGCAAGACAGCTACAAGAAAAATGCCAAGAACAGCACTGTGACCTGTACACAGCTTTCATCGACTTGACAAAGGCGTTCGACACGGTCAGTAGAGAGGGTCTATGGAAGATCATGGCAAAATACGGCTGCCCAAAGAAATTTATCACAATAGTGCAGCAACTGCATGATGGAATGCAGGCTAGAGTTCAGGAAAACGGTGAGCTATCAGAGCCTTTCCCCGTCTCAAATGGAGTTAAACAAGGGTGCGTACTTGCACCGACTCTGTTCAGTATCATGTTTTCTGCTATGCTGACTGATGCTTTTAGAGACGGGGACACAGGAATCGACATTAGTTATCGTATTGATGGAAAATTGTTTAACCTTAGGAGGCTTCAAGCAAAAACCAAGGTCAAATCACACACCATCAGAGATCTTCTGTTTGCTGATGATTGTGCCCTCAATTCCTTCTCAGAGGCTGATCTGCAGCATAGTGTGGATAGATTCTCTGAAGCCTGCGCCAACTTTGGGCTTACCATCAACACGAAGAAAACAGAAATCATGTACCAACCAGCTCCTGGCACAGTTTATACTGAGCCAGTCATCAAGGTTAATGGTGAGAAACTGAATGTTGTGAACAGATTCACATACCTTGGTAGCACACTATCCCAGAACATTGTCATTGATGATGAGGTGAACACCAGGATCTCCAAAGCCAGCAGCACATTTGGCAGACTATACACCAACGTTTGGCATCGAAGTGGCATTAGTCTACAGACAAAGCTGAAGGTATACAGAGCTGCGGTGCTTCCAGTGCTGCTATATGCATGTGAAACATGGACTGTATACAGGCGCCACGTAAAGAAGCTAAACCACTTCCATACAGTCTGTCTCAGGAAGATAATGAACATCAAATGGCAAGACAAGATCCCGGATACCGCCGTTCTTGACAGAGCTGGTATCCCTAGTATTGATACTATTCTGATGCAGTCACAAATTCGCTGGGCAGGTCATGTAGTCCGCATGCCAGACCATCGACTGCCAAAGATACTCTTTTATGGTGAGATGCAGAAGGGTAAACGCTCCCATGGTGGCCAAAAGAAGCGCTTCAAAGACACGTTAAAGACGTCATTGAAAACCTTTGACATAAACCCAGACACATGGGAAGCTGCTGCGCAAGACCGAACTGCTTGGCGCACATCTCTTCGTAAAGGTGCAGCAGCATGCGAATCATCCAGAAGAGCAGCAGCAGAACAGCGGAGACAAGCTAGAAAGGACCGTGAAATAAAACCTTCACATGAAGCAAACATTCCCTGCCCACACTGTCCAAGATCTTTTCAGGCCCGCATCGGGCTCTTCAGTCACCTTCGTACCCATAGACTAACCTATTCTTAAATAATTGGATGAACAGAGTGGTCTTCATCACCCGTGATGGACGAACAACCACATCTACACATATTCACTGCGGAGCAAAAAACCCACCAGTAATAGGAAATTACCCTTATTTTTTAAGACCGTATTGAACACACGTCCAACTGTTCTTCATGTCAACCATATAGGGCTCATAATGTGCACTAACATCTCTAACGGCGGCTGCCATCTTGAAATAATACCGGACCGGAAATTATACATTAATTAATCGAATCTCCGATTGGCAGAGCGGTAAGGGATCTTAAATTTTGCGACAACGTTTATTTTACCGGGTCCTGGATTCAAAACCTAGTAGCTTGACGCTCCAGTTTACCCAGCTGTAAAGTGGTATCTGACTTAGCTCTTGAGTTAGGGGCGGCAGTGGCATCGAGGAAGGGAAGTGGTCATCCCACGTCATAAAGCTAGACCTAGCCTGTTCCTCCAATGTTTGGCTATGCTGATGTTAAGATATAAGTACGTGTCCATATCTTGTAGGGATGTTTACCTAGATGCAGGCTGGATAGAATATTTTTACGGCTGCAGTTATCATAAAAAGGTTTTCTTAATACTTTTATATTATAAACTGACATCCCCTTGTAATGTCTTTTAAATTTTTTTTTAATGATGAAAAATATCTCTTTCAACCTCTGATGGGTTATAATTAGGCTATACAGTTTTAAATCTCAGTGGACAGAAAATTGAAGGCAGAACAAGTTGAAATACCTTGGAGTAACATTCGATCGTGGGCTATCTTATAAGCACCATGTTGATCACATCATACAAAGTGCAAGAGAGGTCTGACAGCCCTAAAAACAATGGCTGCATCGTACCTGGAGCAGAGACTACTGTCTCTCCTGTATCATCATCTGGTATTGTCTGTAATCGAGTATGGCCTGGGAATACTCACGCTGTCAGTATCACAATGTGAACGACTGAAACGCATTCAAAACGAAGGGATGCGTGTACTCTTGGGCTGCACGCGAGATACCCCTATTGTGATGATGCGGCACATGCTTGAATTGCTGTCAATTAGATCCAGATATACGATGACCCACGGAAAAGAGTATTTGCGTGTAACCACAGACAAAAGACATTGTCACGGATTGCCTCCCTTTTGCTCTGCAGTAGTGGTCCACCAGTAGCCAACTCTCAAGAGTATCTAATATGGGTCTTCAAAGGTGTCTACCTTCACACAAGATTACTCTTGGCAGAGTTGTAGATAGAAGGGTAATGACGCTTCTATCTCAAGGGAATGTTCACAAGATGTTTTCAGAAGTCAAGAACAATGCTGCATAGGGCAGAGTATTATTAACTTTTATCTGATCCATCGCCTTTTGTGAAAAATTAAGCAATGGTTTTAGCCCGTTCAAGTCCCCTGCTGGTGTAAATCCAGCTAAATTCCTTTTATAAGTAGTTGCTCTATAGATGTAAATATATGTTTAGCTGCATATATATCAAAGAGTCTTGCTCATACGTTTGCTTTCATACCCATAATAACTGAATCAACTATGATTGCTTGGTCTTAAAATAACATGTAATAAATTTAATAATCAATTCGTTTTAACAGGTTAAAATAACGATGGAATGATGGCGAATTTTAGATGTAAATAAAATTGTCTTCACCGAGACTTGGTTTGAGCATTTAAAAAAAAAGCAATTGTCCTTTTACTGTTTCCTTAATCAATTTAGCTTGTCTCAGTGAGTCCTACAGTTTGGTTTCGTCAATTCTTTTGTGATGAGGGCACTTCTTCTCACAATTTGTCCAATTTAGGCTGTTAGAGCTTTTGACTGTTTTGGGCTCAAAACTAGTGGTGTTTAACTCTCGTCTTGCAGCTTCGTATCATGAACAGTCTGATAGCTTCGCTCCACGAACTTTAGACAAAATAAAAAGAACTAATGCCTCTGCTAAGTACATTTGGTTGGAAAATTAATAGGCGCATTGTCTCGCTGTCCACCAACCAATGTTAGCCTCTCTGAATAATTAAATTCTTGAGTACACACAGCGTAACTCAGGGAAGATGATTAGAAATCGCCAATATTCTTCTGGGTATTAAACTGGGAAAATATGTGCTTGGACAGCGTGAGGGCAATGGCATGCCAGAGTTACAATTAACAAGATACATATGTCTCACAAAATGGTACTATACACTTGATGCACATGGGATGTAATCATCACTCATCACTGCACCATTCGGAGTCTGGGGTTGCTGCTGCTTTCGCATTTCTGAACGGATTAGCAGAAAACAAACACCAGCGCTTGTTGTAGTTGTTTATGAATATGCTATTTTCACATATTAAGGTTACCAGCCTCATATATAACCACTTAGCAAAGAAAACGTGTCAAATTCACATTGGTAAAATAAATGTCTACACTTACACCAAAGTAACTTTTGGCAACACAATCTCCTGGCACAGTTAGAATGGACTCAGCACGTTGATGCTTTCGAATCACTTGGTCTGGGAAGTTTCAGTATTCCTCTTATGACTAATTCCTTAGGTCTCCAGTCTGTGTATTTTAAAATGCAGGTTTACTTTTAAGTTTCAGAGTTGCCCAAAAACTCAGACATGGTCCTTTAAGCTTCCAGTCTTTGTGTTTAAAAAAGGCAGGTTTACTTTTAAGTTTCAAAGTTGCCAAAATACTTCGATCTGTCAATTATAATTTTGGAATCTTTGGTCTGATCCTTCTCTCTTGCTCTGGAGAATTGTTAGCTTGATGTGGCGATGCAGTCTGATCTGTGTCTCCGATTTCGCTAGATTATGTTTCCATTTCTGTCATCAATGGTACCTATAGCTTGTAGCGGTATGGCAGCTTGCGTACCCTGACAATCCCCAGAGCTATGCCAGTGGGAGTTTTACTCCCGGTAGGTTCAACCAAGCTGGACTGGTCTGTGTGGGTAGGGGTCAGACAAAAGCTGGTACCCTGGTCCTCCAGGTTGGGGGTTTTAGCACAGGGCTGCCACCCCTGTCTGTGTAAAAAAAAACAATGAAGTTACGGAAACAATAATAAATGAACAAACTTTGCTGCGGGATGGACATTCGGAGTCTGTGGCTCGTATGACTGTCAGTGGTGAAAGCCGAAAGGAAGCCACTGACATGAAAACGGATGTCCTGACCGCAAAACAGGATACAAGAATAGGTTTTTGGAATGTCAGGACAATGTACGAGACAGGTAAACTAAGACAGGTCACGGCAGAAATGAGAAACTATAGGTTACACATTCTAGGGATAAGCGAGAGCAGATGGACAGGGGCAGGAAAAGTTAAAACAGCAACAGGAGAAACAGTACTTTACTCTGGAAGAGAGGATGGACAACACAATGAAGGCGTAGCCATTATTCTACAGAAAGGAATAGAAAGGACATTACTGGAATGGAAACCCATCAACAACAGACTGATAAGATTAAGACTGAGAGGGCGATTCACCAACACTACAATAATACAATGCTATGCACCAACGAATGATAGCGATAAGGAGGTCAAGGATGAATTCTATCAACAACTGCAGAAAGAAATGGAAGACACACCTAGATATGATCTTGTTATAGTAATGGGAGACCTCAATGCGAAAGTTGGTACACACAATACATACAATGAAAGAACAATGGGGAAATGCGGCAGCGGAACAGCAAATGAAAATGGGGATAAACTAATAAGTTTCTGTAGCATTAATAACCTGGTCATTGGAGGAACACTCTTCCCACATAAAGAAATTCACAAATTAACATGGGAATCACCAAATGGTCGGGACAGAAACCAGATAGACCACATCATGGTTAACGGTAGATGGAGACATGCATTACAAGATGTGAAGGTAAGAAGAGGTACAGATGTGGGAAGCGATCACCATTTAGTAGTAGCAAAACTAAAAGTGAAACTAAGAAGGGCTGCACCAACTGTAACTACACAGAAAAGGTTTGACATCAGCAAATTGAAGGACTCCCTTACCAGAAAAGCTTTTGCGGCCGACATAAAGAAACGATATCAATTTGCCAAAAGTCAGGAAAAGACATTGACTGATGATATAGACCAGAATTTCAACACCATTTCAACAATATACAAAGAAAGCAGCAAATCATGCTTGGGATTCCAGGAAAGGAAGAAGCAAGACTGGATAACACCAGAAACTTTAAACACCATAACGATGAGAAGAGAAATGAAAAGAAAGAAAACAGAAGCGAAGTCCCCCAGGTTAAAGCAACTATATAGCGAACAGTACAGTCAGCTGGACAAGGAAGTTAAACGCCAAACCCGAGCCAACAAAAGGAATTTCCTAGACGATCTTGCAAGACAGGCAGAGGAGGCAGCACTGAGAAATGAACAAAGCACAGTATACAAAATAACTAAATTCATCAGCGGAAAACGAAGTGCAAACAATATTACATTAGTAAGAGATAAGCAAGGTAATCTCATCACGACAGCAGAGGGACAAGAAACAAGATGGGCAGAGCACTTCAGAGAAACTCTGAACAAGGAACCACCAGAGACACAATTGAATGTTCCTGAAGCTGAAAACGATCTAGATGTGAATACAGACATTCCACGAAAAGAAGAAATCATCACAGCAATCAAAGGGTTAATGAACGGCAAAGCTCCGGGCCATGATAACTTAAATGCAGAGCTATTTAAGACAGACCCTGAGCTAGCAACAGAACTATTAGAACCACTATTTGCACAAGTCTGGAAAACGGGGACAACACCATCAGAGTGGAACAAAGGAATAATTGTCAAATTGCCCAAGAAGGGAGATCTTGCAGACTGCAATAATTGGAGAGGAATCACTCTTCTCTCAGTTCCCAGCAAAATACTAGGCAGGATAATTATACAGAGAATTTCAAAAGCAGTAGATCACAAACTGAGGAAAGAACAAGCAGGATTTAGAAAGAACAGGAGACGTGTAGATCATATATTCACTCTCAGGAACATTATAGAGCAGTGCTCAGAATGGCAAAGACAGCTTTACATTAATTTCGTTGATTTTGAAAAGGCTTTTGACAGCATACATAGGGACATTTTATGGAAAATACTGAGGGCTTATGGAATTCCAAGCTGCATAGTGTCAATCATAAAAAGCCTCTATGCAAACTTCACGTGCAGTGTTGGGCAGAGCAACCTAACCTTTGAGGTGAAGACAGGAGTACGACAAGGATGCCCCTTATCAACCACTCTATTTTTAACAGTCATAGACTGGGTGATGCGCCAGACAACAGAGGGCAGTCCAAGAGGAATAAGATGGACAACATTTTCTACATTGGAAGATCTGGAATATGCAGATGACATTGCACTGCTAGCACATTCACATCAACACATCCAGGAAAAAACGGATAGACTTAATAAGTTTAGCCAGCAGGTGGGCTTGAACATAAATTTAAAGAAGTCTGAGGTCATGACGCTCAATGTGAGCAACCCTGAGCCCATATCAGTAAGGAATAAGCAATTGGTACAGACAGATACCTTCACATACCTAGGAAGCATAGTAACACCAGACGGTGGGGCAGGCAAAGACATCAACATCAGAATGAATAAGGAAAGAACAGACTTCTTTAGCCTAACCAACATCTGGAAGTCCTACAAATACAGCACAAGCACAAAATTAAGATTATATCAGAGCTGTGTGCTTTCTGTGCTTCTCTATGGTGCGGAATGCTGGAGAGTTACAGAGAAGGAAATGTCGAAATTGTCCTCTTTTCACACAACATGCCTAAGGAAAATTCACCGAATCTTTTGGCCGAATACCATCACTAACCAAGATCTGCTTACTCGTAGCAAGCAAGAGGACATGCACACCATCATAGCTGGCAGACGCTGGAACTGGGTTGGTCATGTCCTCAGAAGAGACCCCGATGCCATCACAAGAACAGCTATGCTTTGGACCCCTGAAGGAAAACGAAAGATAGGCCGACCAAAAACAACCTGGCGGAGGACTGTGGAGGCTGAGATGCAAAGAATGAACCAGAGTTGGGGCACTGTACGAAGGATGGCCACCGACCGAGCAAAGTGGAATCAATTTGTTGTTGCCCTACAAGACGCCACTAGGCGTGATGGCCACTGACTGCTTTGACGGTCGGCGGCTAAGGATCAAAGAAGAAGAATGTTTCCATTTCTCAGTTCAAATCCCAGATTGTACTTCTGACAAATTTGCCAATGAACTTTAAAGTCTAATCCGGCTCTCAAATTAAGCCAATGGTAAGCTCTTTAGAACTAAATGGGCCGGGGTGTTTAATTTAATTTCCCCCGCGTATTTAAAAATATTACATTTTAAAATTCCAATGCGTGACCTCTTTCTAATAAGGCAGTATTACTTCCGATTGCATCTTTATGCAAACTCACAAACAAATCTGTGAACTCATTCCCTGTCTAGATGCTTTCCCATCAGTATTGTCTCCCCAGACAGATTATCGGTAATATTGATACAAAGATGGGCCAGCGGAAACGATTACGTATAATCACCTGTGTTTTCGTGCATCCGCAAGACGGATGTCTCAGACAGACAATATGGCTTTCTTTTCATCTATCGTGCGCTACCACCTTGTGTCAATAAAGATCGCTTCTATCAAAGGTGGCTATGCAACTAAAGTGATAAATGTATCACCCGCTGAATGTCTAATTAACCTCGATAATACTACAGTTCACCTGGTGAAACATATATACATTTGGGAGCGGCTCGGGGCAAAAAATATAAGGACATAAAATATGTCAAATAATAGGATGATCAATAAAGAACAAAACGAAGAAAAGAAGTGATACTGCCGGAGTGTACGAAAGATATAAAAGTGCACAACTGATTCGTCACAGGCATCCACTGCATGGGAACATAGCTGACATCAAAGGAGCGAGAATACAGAAGGAGATGTCATGGATGGCTCAGGCAGAGAAGACTATTAGACAGGTGGCCTTAGTTGAAAATATTTTCAAGGGAGAAAAGTCAGATGAACTACCAGCAAGTCCTCATCAGCCTTAGTAGAGAATGCAAAACTTGGGCTAATGGGAGAGCAGAGCTGGAAATTGATCAGCTTATAAATGATAATGCTGGGGATGATGATGCCATTGTGTACACTGATGGGTCTGTAATCTGTGGTAATAAATGAGGGTGGGGCTTCTCTGCTAGAATAAACTGCAGAACCGTCGCTGAACATAGCGGGGCTTAGATCATAACAACCAGGGCCGGCTCTACCGACGATGCAACACGTGCATTTGCACGGGGCGGCAAGCTTTGGGGGCGGCAAAAAATCGTTTTACTTATTTTTTACAATCCCGCCAAAATATTCCACCTGGGAGCCGCGCTGGCGAGTAAATAGGTTAGGGCAGGGGATAGGGGAAAGGGGGGAGGGGGTGCGGTGAGTAGGGAGGGGGGCGGGGGGGGTGAGGGGGGGGGGGGGGGCAGAGCCCAAGTGGCGGGGGGGGGGGGGGGCGCGTGCGGGCTCACGCCTGGGGGGGGGGGGGGGGGCGGGGGGAGGGGGATGGTTTGGGGGGGGCTGGTGGGGGGGGTAGGGGTCTACTGTGCGGGCTTCACTGGGGGGTTGACAGCAATGAGCCATTTTTCGCAAGGTCTTTTGGGATGTTTTCGCCCGTTTGTTTAAATTGTCTTTTGTTTCAGGTGGTTCTCGCGGGGGATCTGGGGGGTTTTCATTGGGTGGGGGGGGATGGGGATTTGATCTGGGGCTGTGGTTGTTTTTGTTTTGTATGAGGGGGGTGTTTTTAAGGTTGCTTGATTTTTTTTGTCAGGTTTATGTTTTTTCAAGAAGGTCTGCGGGCATGTATAGGGTTGTTTGATATTGATCTCGAAAAGAGCGACAGACTCTTTGGTGTGGTAGTAATCTTCTATTTTTCTATATTCTTCTTTCTTTTCAAGTCATGTTAATACTGTTTTTTTCAAAAGATAAGTTTTATTCATGGGGCGAAGATTATTTCAGAGTCAAAGTATCTTTCGATTTTTTTTTTTGTTTTAATCTGGGGCGTATTTATGAAGGGTGTTTACTTTGTTGTTAGTTGACAGAGTGTAATCGTTATCTTGGTCAGAGTACGTGGGCAAGGGTTCTGCGACGTTGTCTGATTTTGCTATGTATTCAAAAGAAAAGAAACAGTTAACGAAAATAAGCTAGACGAATCGCTACCGAAATCATCCGTTTCGTCTGTCTCTTCTAGCTGTTTTATACCACAAATGTCTCACACTAATGGAGTTTCTTTGCCTTCCAGATAGCGCGATGTCCGAGAAAAAAAGAGCTAGTCGATGCGGATGGTGCGCGAGCCGCGGGAAGTGCGAGAGCCTAGTTACGAGTGGGGGGTCGTATTGAGTGGTGAAGGTTCAGTTACAGATAAATCATCATCCATCGGTCTGTATGTAATAGTCTCTATACAATCGCTTGGCCCTCGACCGGAACCTATGACACACCTGATCGCTAGCTGGCAGTGCCCTGTAGACGTATATACGTTATATCTCTCGCGCGACTCCCAGGTTGAAATATTTTGGCGGGATTGTTTTTTTGTCAGTATTACAGTCGATTGGTTTTTCGAACCTGACACAACCAAAGCCTAGCAGCACATAGCCCGCTGGCTTAATTGCACTGATGTCTCTAGACATCCGTCGCAGCTATGCCGAAGAACCGTGAGAGTGATTATGCATCCAAGCCATAGAGCTGAACTGAGACTGCAGCGCACGGGAAAGCATAGAGCAACATGAGCACAGCTATCGCGCTAGGGAACTCGAGACAGGGAATCTCCCACTACACTTCATTTTTATACCACACATGAGAGTCGAACACCCATGCAGGCGTGTAAAACTGCTAGAGACTTAGGACATCCGCGCTACGACATTATATCTCATTTGTGAGTTGATATGAGTCGTCATATTACTTGCATGCAGGAAGGGAACTATGATTTGGCTCATCTATGAGCGTCAGACACGAGAGGTGAGTAGCGCGACTCACACATGTAGTTCCTACAGTGACTGAACATAGTACATTTTTTACTAGCACACTAGTCACGAGCGTCGAGTTTATCGGATTAATTCTCAGTCCTTCAGTACTAGACTAGTCACTATCCTCTTCGGAATTTCAGTCTTAGATACCAACACACAAAAGCTACGAGAGGACGGATGTCTGCACACTTGTAGGGTTTACCTAAGGACACGATGTTCTTCCAATCTTCGGTAGGAAGACAGAGCATCACACAACTATGGGCGTTGTCTCGTGTAACAGTAGCAGGAGAAAAAGAAACTAGCGACAGAGTGTCACGGACATAGTATACGATCTCAGTGAATCTCGTGGAAAACGGTTTTTAGGGGAAGAAAATCAGCAGAGCAGTTTGCAGATTTCATTTCTACAAGAACTGTTGCTGGGATGTAGTATGTATGCGCTATTACCTATCTATTTAGAAATACTAATAAATACTGTAGCTTGAGATGTGATGTTAAGGACGCGCACGATTTTAAATACATAGTATTAAGTCTCTGATCAACCAATTCGATATTAGTATAGGGGTGTTAATCAGCTATGCAAGTCCTCGTAGATACTGAGATCAGTTCTTGTATGCAAAGTTGTAGTATTCTTCATAAAGTGGCGTTGCCTGAGGGAGGTCTTGCATTAGGCAGACGACCCCGGGGACGGCACTCGTGGCATAAAGGTTGACAAATGATACGTCCGCTAGACTGATATTCAATAGCAGTAGGTCGTGTAAGAGTCATACTGTCTGATGTCTGTTCTCTAGAATTAATCAATGGATTGTAAGGAGTGTGTATGAAGAGTACTAGCACGGGTAGTTGACAATATCTTTCTCTACGAAAGGCGAGTTGTCTTCTATCAACAGGTATTCACGCTAGCCAGGAGCTCTAGTATACTTGAGATATAATACTATATAACCGAGCTATATCGATGACTGGCGATGATCAATCTATATAGATGAGATCAGAAAGTACATTATACAAGACTACAGGGCTCGAAAGAGATGCTTGTTTCGCGAGTGACGATATTGCACAAGTCATGCACTCAAATGACAGAATTTTTCCTCTTGGAACTTCCGTTGGATGATATGCAAACGACAAGGAGATTTTGGTCCTGGGTCACTAATTCAGTTGTAGTCGCTATATAATTGATCCGGCCAGTGCGTTATTCTTATAATACTGCTATATGTAGAACATTTCACTTCAAACACCCCGGCCCATCTAGTTCATCTTCAAGCAGCAGGTACAACCTGGCTACACTAATTTAGACGCTCTGAGACATCGATGTACAATAGTATGTAGTCAATGTTTCATTAGGCAACTCCTTTATGTGCAGCGAAGTAACGTAATATCGTGTGAGTATTCGGAGGTCCTGCTGGAAACCCATTCTTGAATGGAGCATATATGAGAATACCTCCTCAGCACGCCACAGACCAGTCACCTTGAAAGATACTGCTGAAGAACTCATTAGCACATCACTCATACTCTTCCATAGATATGGAGAGGAGCGCCTATTATTTTTGGAGTGCTCCAAACTACTGCCTAGGGACTGCGTGACGGAGCCAAAGCAAATGACTCGGACTGTGAAAAATTATAAGGGTCTCTATTTAAGTGCTCTACAGAGCCAATTTACCATCAGTACCTTACTATAGCCTTCTTCGGGGTACTCTATGTGCTGTGCGCTACCGGCTATCCTGGTGTGCGTTTTTCCTCAGCAGTCGGCCTCCCAAAGCGTACTCGTACAGAAAGCAGTTGCTGTGTGATGGCACTAGGGGTCACCTCATCTCTGAACAGTCATCACAAGAAACAGGCAGATCTTCGCACCAGACTTCCAAGCTAGTCCTGCCGAGCGATGATGGAGAGCGCAATATGTCGCTAGCGGGATTGACAGTAGTTATGAGTTCTAGCCACACCTCTTGGTTAACGTGACTTGTACGACCGTGGTGATACCTAGTTAGTCACAATACCCTGGCGTGATGCGTCCATTTTGCAGTATTCAGTGTTCTCGTGGCGTCTTGTGCACTTAGATAGGAATTTGAGGTCTCTTGGCTGAAACTGTCATTAGCACACGTCTTTAGATCCTTGGCGACGATTGCAGATTATTGACGACAATAGTAGACAAGCACAGTCACAAGCCAAGACAGCGATGTGAGCATAATCTGGCTGAGATCTGTGGTCCGTCCATGTGCTGTATCGAGGACCACTTCTCATGTTGTTTCTACTTGAGTGAGCCCTCCGAAATCGGGCGAGTATTTGGCTCTTGATTGAAGAGGATGGCTTGAATTATTATTTAGCTGATGGTGTGATGCATCCGTCGCTGCAACGCTCACATAGATAAATCTCTGTTAGGGATACTCACGTCTAAGATGCGTGACTGCTCAGGGATTAGGACACATAGAAAATGTACTGAGACAGCGATGAGATTTCGCCTCGAGTATTATGGGGCTTGGAAAACCGAAGGAAATCGAACCATATCTACAAGCGCACAAAGAAAATCACATACGTGAAGATACTGGTCAAGCGATCTAAAAGATCTCAAACGCAGGACCTCTACTATGCTAACACTTTACAGTGGGGTGCAAGTAGTCCCAACACTAGCCGGTATATCTCCTCTAGGTGAAGAAAGCATGGTTTTGCGCACACGGTTGATGCGGAACCTCTCTGGATTTGCGGGGAATAGCAGTGCACAGGAGCAAGCATCCTGATGACTGGCAAGGCAAGTTCGGACTACACAGAGGCTGGTATAGTGGTGACAAAACAGCGTTATGTCACTCATATGGTATAGCCGCGGTAAATAATCAACGGGTTGTCATGGAAAAGAACAACTCACGGAGATAGCAGTAGGATACACACACATTGGGGGGCGGCGAGTACTTTGTTGCACGCAAAGGGAAATTACAAAAGAGTCTTTCAAGAAACAGTGTGCAGACAAGAGATCGCGGACAAGCGAATCAAGTCGCAAAGATGGAGCGGATGCTATTCGATGAGGGGGATAGGATATGAGACAAATAGAGCTGTCGCGGAAGGACAACTTCGGTCATGACATCACCTGTTGTTGGAGTCTCTGCGTTTTGGAATCGGTACGAGAAGCTCGCGACATTTGTTGAGCATCTAATGAGCATTTTGATCTTCGGATAGTCTATACCTTTGCGTGTAATTTCATCTACGCTTCGGGTACGAAGCTCATGAGTAGATGCAGTGACTCTAATACTGTTCATGTATGTGGGCAAGCTGCTCAAATATTCTATGACAAATTTATACGGCAGAATGTCGAGTGAGTGACAATCCACAGCATGGCGGCGTCGACAGGCTCTACTACTATCATAGTGAGACTTCTACGCTTATAGATCTGAGTGTTGACATAGTAGTCTGAGCTGTGATATAACACACGAATGCATGGAGTCGCGATATAGCGTTAAATGAATCATAGTGTGTCCGTCTATCTTCAACTAGTATTGCATAGTGCTGCTACAGTGAGCACACACAGATATAGTGGAGACATGGACTAGTTCATATGGTATACCTCAGACGGAATACTACATTGGAGGGGGCCGCTGTCAAACATACTGTTGACTACACTGGCAAGACACCGTGGCGCGAAATTTAGGTCTACTATATAGTAGCGGGATAGACTATGCAGTATCTCAGTGAGGCGGGAGTAGGGGGACGGGAGGCGGGTCATAAACTGAGGTTCTTAACACGTCGCGTCACGAGTGTTAAGGTAGAATGGAAATTAGAGGGGAGCAGGTGGAGCGAGAGGAGGTAACAGCGAGAGATTGGAGACGACGTGGAGCGGTCTGAAGGAACAGGATCTGTCAAAACACAGAGGCGTATGAAACTAGGAATAGTAAATACAGGTCGGGAAAGAAAAGCAGTCTGGAAGCAGAACATATTTTATTCACTGCCCCTATTTTGTGAAGAAAAAAAACACCGATCTACCTGATCAACACTGTCACTGTCTGTCGACGTATATTTAGTGGATTTTAACCCCCTTCCCCCCCCCCCCCCCCCCCCCCGGCCCCCGCCCCCCCCCCCCTCTCCCCCCCCCGAAGAAGAACTTACCTCAGTGTTTTCTTAACTTGTGACATTATGGAAAAAGGAAGTTATCTCCACCAGCTGTGCCAATTTTAGGAACCACACCATACCTCACGCCTAGCCAAGTGCCTGTGCCTTTCTTTAGGAACTTTATCTAATAAACAAACAGTACCGTTAAACTTCAACGTCCAGCGATTTCGGGACACTTTGTTAACTCCAACAACCCGCAAAATCTGGGGCTGTACACGGAAGAAAATACTTTTACCTAAGCCAAGGTTTAGTGCTGTTTTTTTATGTATTTCCTATGAAGTGCCAGAATTCACCTTTCGGTAAGTCTGCGTGTGTGTTTGTGGGGATGGCCAGCCCTAGTGTGTTTTTTTGAATGAAAGGAGATTTATCTTTTCCTTACCCTTTTAATTAGTTCGACCTTGTACTAAGGTGCATTATATTCCTTGTACGGGATCTCTCCTAGCGGGATTGGGTAACTGTGTTCATTCCCCCTCCCGTAAAATTTGTTGATTTAAAGGGAGACAATTGAGAACCCTAGCTTTTACTCTACACCCCCCCCCCCCTTTACCGTAACCCCTTGCCTCAGAGTAATAAATTTACCAGTGGGTTAAATTGCCTATCTCTGATCACCCCCCCCCCCTTCTGGTCTTTGGGACCGGGTTTTGTCTGTTAGTAAATATAAACGGGAAACGGTGGATGGGAAATTTCTCCTCAAAACCCCCTCTTCCCTTATCATATTTGTATTCTGTAACCTTTGATTTTTTGACTGTAAATGTACAATTATGTGTGAATCCTTTATGATAATAAAGGTATTAATATTTATTTGTGTTGGTTGTCGGTTGGCCTAAAACTCCAAACATTTCCATCTGTGTAGGTTGTATTCATGTACGTTGAGCGACAGAATCACCAAATCGGTGAGCGCGTTGAGCGACTGGAACTGACAAACAATTGTTTGTGCAGAAGAGAGATAGGAGTAGTCTGTGAGAAAACAGATATTGTCGTAATAAGAGACTGTCCTTGCTCCTTCCCAGCGCTTGTGAATCTACTACCTCATTCTCCTAAATCCTTATTCTCACAGAGCCTTCAATATCACTTTACACTCTAAAGGGACCACTATTCATCAGCACCCTCTCAGATAAAAATTACGACAAAGTCATTGGGTAAATTTTGAATGATAATATTTTTTACAATTTTATTTTCCTGTATCTCAATTGCTGGGATACAGGATTGTTTAAACTCGAAGTAGAAGGCAATTTATTTACAGCAAAGTAATTTAAAACAACAACTGTGTCTGTTAATATTAAACTAAATTGTTTCTGACTGGAAGTGTTCTGATGAAGCAATAACTCCTATGAATGGACACACTTCTGCGGAACGACTTGTATCATCATGTCAAGAATACTGATTGATATAATAATGATGGAGAGTATGGTTAAATGAACTAACACACGCCCGTGGACAATTGGGCTTAACTTTTGGGTTTTCTGGAACGCTGTGATGTCCTTCTCACAACCACCTTCTTCATGACTGCAACGTCTGAAGACTGCTTAAAACCTCTTTTGATTTAAGGCACACAGGTACTTTTGCCTCGAGCTTGCAGCTTCAGGAGTACGTATATTATGGTATGTGGCTCACTGATTGTTTCACGATGGAACCCTGAAATTGAGAGGATTAAGGCCTCCTCAGTACATCATACACCTATCTCCATCTCTAAACAATTAAACATTATCAACAGTTTCAAGATCAGTGGAGTTGCTAAATAAATAGCTATTGTTCCTATCTGATTTGGTGCCCTATTCATCATCAGGTAATCTTCAAACATCCGTTTGATACATTCCTTGTCATAGAAGAAATTATAGTTAATTATATAAAGTCATGTGAAAACACTGTGACTTGCTGAAGACGGCCAGTGGTTTTCTGGTCTTACATCATAATAATATACATCAATTTCCCCTTTTATATATTTTTATTTTCTCCCAAAGTCTCAGTAAGCCTGTCTGGCTTTAATACAAGGTGATAATCTTTCCTAATAACATTTGTGGCATGACCCAAAGTTTTGACGTCGGCGCCTTTCTAGGTATGCCTCTACCCAATCAATAATGCATATACATTCAATAATACAAATACATATCAATAATAAGGTTTACATAAATGTTTATCTTACCGCATCAATGAAATAATACACAATTTGTAGGTTAACCGGCGATCAATGGGCACATTCAGATCGCCACTGATGCAGAACAGCGGAAGGCACTGGTCATGTATTCTTTGCGTCTGATGCTAACACTACTTGTGAGATTTAAATCTTCGAGTGGCAACTAACGCTGGTTTCAAATCGTTTTTATTACTACTGTTAGTCTATTATACCACAGCCAATCGAATTATGTTATGCCCAATAGCCTCTTTTTTTTCAAAAATAAATTACACTTTCAAAATGTAACGTACCCCCTTTCCCAAGACTGGAAAAGTTGAGTGAGAACATCAATGCGTCTGTCTCTATGTCTTTTCTTTACAATATTTCTGTTATTATCTAAGCGTTTTTACTGTAAGATATTATATCATTATGGGTAGTATTGTCTTCTAATAAACAAATATTATCATTTTATTTGTCAACTGTCCTTTCGTCTATTTTATTCTTCTAAGTTTCACTTTCGCCATCTCCAGCCCTACACATTAGTGGGTATTTTCAAATTTCCAAGTTAGCCGTAATTTTTCTTTTCTTTAAATCCACCATCGTTTTCCCTCTCTCTCTCTCTCTCTCTCTCTCTCTCTCTCGTTCGTTTCAAAATGAAGCAACGCGTTAGGATTTCATCAGAAAATACTACCACTGTATACAGGAAATGCGAGCTTGTCTGTTTGTTTATACTAACGTCTTCCTATCTAAGTGGTTATACATTCAAACGGAGCTACTAATGAACGGGGTGGGCACGCGGTTAGTAGTGGATTTGCACCGCTTTTCCAAATCTGCTAGTAGGAAAGTCACGCATTTTCGATGCCTAGAACCACTGTCGCATGTCGTTCTATTAATAATTTCTCTCCCTCCGTCACTCCTCCGTTTGTCTCTCACTCTTTCTTGGAACGAACACGCCTAGGCTATCAAACTGTTATAGTTAATTTCAAGGACGGAGTATGAAAAAGCTTGTAATATTGAGAGATGGTATCATTCACTTTGCGTTAAGGTTTTCTCAAAACCTGTGCGACTGCGGGCGATGGCGAAGACGTTAAGCACAACTCCCCTACTTTATCTCTATAGTATTTGGATTTTTATATTAATCTATAATATTTTATCTATTTGATCGGGGTATCAGGGATCTTACTACAAACTGAAACAGCTGATGTAGGACAGAAGAAAATAAGCAAATGTACCGAAACAAATGATTCTGAGCTCATGGCAAGTACTTCTAACACGGACCCCAGTAACGTAGATATTACTAACAATGTCGAAAATGAGACTGATTTGACATTTTCCAATTCTAGAGATTTAAGTGATGAACTTGAGAGGTACACTGATCCGGCAAGATGGAATCCTTCTTTAAGCGATACCCAAAGACTGGAAATCGTAAAAAAAAGGCCTGCCAGAGAGACCAAAAAATGAGTTCGTTTTTCCGCGCAACTCTAATGTTCGGAGATTTTCACTAAACTTTTACACTAGGGAGCTAAGCAATGGAGAACATATTAATCGATCATGATTAGTGTATTCAATAGAAAAAGATTCTGTATTTTGTTTCTGCTGTAAGTTGTTTTCCTGTAATAAAATATCACTCACTACTGATGGCTATAATGATTGGGGTCATTTGTATGTGTATCTCAATGAACACGAAAAATCTAACGAGTCCCATACACAGTGGACTGAATTATCGTCCAGGCTTAAATCAGTACAGACAATTAATTCAATGCAACAAAAGTTATTAAATTCAGAAGTTCGACACTGGAGGAGCATAATAGAACGCCTAATTGCTATTGTCCAGTTCTTGAGCCAACAATGCTTGCCATTTCGTGGAACATCTGACAAATTATATGACCCTAACAATGGACATTTTTTAAAGCTTGTTGAACTGATTGCCAGATTTGATAGTGCTATGTGTGAACATTTAATGAGAGTAGCTCGTAGATCGACCCAACATTACCTTGGGAAAAACATTCAAAATGAATTGATTGCTCTTCTCTCTTGAACCATAAAAAAAAAAGAAATAATTTCTACGGTGGAGAAAGCTAAATATTATAGCATAGTTGCAGACTATATTCCCGATGTAAGTCACACTGCCGCCCCAGCCCAGCTCAAATTAACGTTTGAAATTTTTAAAACCATTATGTTAAACAAGCTTCAACATTAATTTCATGACCATTAGCCTAATTTTAAATAGTACCATTAATAATATTTAATTGACTTGCCGTAAGTCATATGTATTAAAAGAACATCATCAGACCGTCACCTTCCCAATTACTATACATTAACTTTTGTTCTTGTTAAACAATATTTGACTATATTATGCTGTTCCGTAGGTCTGTCTACTCTTAATACCTCTTCTATATTTTTAGATGTGACAGAGTTGTCCGTTCTCTTTTCATAGCATTCATGTATATCGTCGACATTATTGCTCCACGTCTTATTTTCTGTACTCAATCTTTGTTTACAATCCCATCCCTCAATTCTTGTCATGTCGGGACTCCAGCGACCATCTTTTCTGATTAGGGTAATCAATTACTTTCGTTCGAACCTATATTGACACCTGATATCGGTAGAGAGAAGAGTGGTTTATAATGTGTAACACATTTTCCAACCAGACAGTGCTTGGGGCCCGCCCGATTAAGAAGTAAACAATCTTGGGATGATCACAGTCGATAATCTTATCAGCTGCAAGTAATAATAGTTCTGTCTGACCAGTTTGTTGACTGTTCACGCAATTGGTGTCATGATTTGATAGGAAATGTCTGCCCCTTCAATCTGAGTGGTCTGTCTGTTTTCTCTCTTTCTCATGTCTACGCCCACTTTTCTGTCAAATTGCTATTAACAGCTCTAATTCTGTCGTTAGCCGTCAATTGCACAAGAGCCAGGCTAATGCCACCCCGTACACGGGGAAATGGCGGCATTTCTCCTAAGGTCTTTTATTCTGGGGAAAACGGCAAGTACCCTGTCCTTTTGAGTATGGGGGACACGGGAAATTCTCTGTCTTTTATTTAATGTCGTCCTTGGGTTTTTCAGTCCGAGCGCAGGTAGCTCGTAGAGCTGGGAACGCGATGCTAATTACGTCTTTCCCCCGTCTCGTGAGGCAGCCAGGGAATCTCTCTCGTAAGTCTTACGTCTGGATTTGTTTCATCTCGTGCACGCACGGAAGCCACCGGCAGACTCTATCTTCCCATTTAAGCATGGCGTTCCTAATCCTCTTTACCATTTGTCTCTACGAGGAGCCTTGCTACCTAGCTTAGCGTTATTCAGTGAAATCTTTTAAGAGTTTTATCTAATGTGGAAATTGATTCCTTGTTTGGTTAGTTAACTTCTTGAGACTTGTCTAATTAGCTTAATTATATATAGAGTAGTGATCACGAGTAACGTTATTTCAACTTTAATATTTATTACATAAAGTAAAGTAATTTGTGTGTGACCGGGAGTTTCTGATTTAAAAAAAAAAAAATTAAGCACGATACCAATTAAACTTCACTAAGAGTTAACGGCAAGAGAGGGATTTTTTTCGAAAGACAGAAGAGGGAGCTGATTGTACATTTTGATGTTCCAAAGTTTTCCATTTTGGACATGTGAACAATTGAATCTGTAAAGAGTTTTGCCATTCTTTTTTTCTAGTGTGTATCTTCGCAACGTTAATTTTATAAAACATCCTGGACAGTCCCAAATGGATAAGGGATCACAAAAGCACTTTTATTTAACTATTCATGTTTTGAATGGCTAATCTTGCTTGCCTAACCCAAAAGTCAGTTTGTGTATGTGTGGCTGCAAGGTCAGTTAGACCCGTGTGCGCGGAGAGCAATTAACGCATGGCTGACATGGGGCGTATCTCATGGAAAGAGATGAAAACAAATAAGGAGGTCCTAGAAAATCTAGGTATGAAAAGAGAACTAATGAGGGAGGTCAAAGTTCGGCAGCTAAAATACTTTGGCCACATAAAAAGGCATAACACCTTGCAGAAGACCATAACAGAAGGGAGAGTTGAAGGCAAACGTGCAAGGGGAAGACAGCGCTATAAGTGGGAAGATAACATCAAGAGATGGACAGGAAAGAGTCTATCAGAGTGCACCACCGAGACAAAAGACAGAAGACGTTGGAGATCCATTACAGCCAACCTTCGTTGTGGAGATGGCAACTGATGATGATGATGATGGCTTCACGTGTGTTATGGATTTAAGCACTAGGGTCAGTACACCGGAAGACGGGGGAAGTTTGGTTTTAGGTTATGATTTTGTATCGAGTGAGAGAAGACGGGGGTGTGGGTTGATCGAGTGAAAGATTGTACCGTGGGATTTGTTTGTAAACAGTAGAGATAGCTGTACAATGGTTGTAAATATTTTTTGACTGTTTGTGTATTTCAGAGCGGGTCAACCTGTTGCTGTGCTTTCTTGTTATGCACTAAGCAACCCTCCAGAATTTACTGGGCACTTGTAATAACGTGCCCCTTTGAAGTGTATCTATACTGCTCCTGCATTACCAACCAGCAGTTAATACTCAGATCTCACATCCGGCCAAACGGTCTGTCATTTGCTCAGCTTACCAGCTGGTCGTCGTGGATTATTTACCCACCGCCTATCGCAAAATCGTCAGTGCCTGCGGGCTGCTGCCGTTGCCCTCCCTGTTTCGAGACAACATTGTCCGACTCATTCAAGTCCGGTCACCGTGGAGTGTACTGAAGTAACAGGCGAGAAGAAGCCAACGATTTCCAGTTTGCGGCACCTGTGTGTTCCAGTCTTCATTATGCCTTATCAGAGGTACATACCCTCGGGTTGTTATGGATAACCAGTGTGCCAGCTGCAATCACTGATTCGTCTTGGAGTATAAATCTCGATCAGTGAGAACATTCGTTTCAGCATTGGTTTAATTTGATTCGCCTAATTTGTTGTGGTCACCCGCAACAGAAAGTGTTATTTCCCAGGATTTATTTTGCATTTGTTCCAGAGGGAGCTTATCTCCATAGCCTTAGTAGAACACTTAGGGGGAACTGTGTACGTTTTTCCTAGTGGAGAAGATGATTACCTTCCAAGAAGTGTCTTCCTTGAAGGACCGGTCGTTTTATTTTTTGAGAACTGGGGGCTTAACTCCTTTAATTATAAAAGACCTTGGTGTGAGACAGTGTACGGTTGGTGGTGTGGAGTGAGGCGATTTGCTTGTATGTGATTGAGCAAATTGGTTTGTTAGTTTGTTTTCTGTGATAGTGATTTCTGGCCTTCAGAGCTAACGAAGGCTTTACTTATTTTCTTTGATGTTATGGTTTTACTTTAATAAACATTCCTAGAAACCTGAACACTAAGTCATAGTGGGAGTTTATTTAAAGTAACACCCCGGACCATGTGTAAGAGGCATCTTAATCAAGTTGCCGAAACTATTTCACTGAGCCAGAAGTCTGAATTACCCAAAAAGATTGTTGGGGTGAGTTGTACATTTTATAATTCTATATTTTGAATTTATTAACGTGAAAATTTATGGAAAATCAGAGGCACATCTCCAATCCAACCTGCAAGTCTGGAAGGAAGAGCTGGAGAAGAGAGGGATGGTCATAAGCAGCTCTAAAACCAAATCCATGGTGATATTACGAGAAGAATGAAGACATCAGATTAAGCTGGGAGAACAGGTCCTGGAACAGGTCGACCACTTTAAATACCTCAGAGCTATTATAGACCGAAAGGGAGGCATCAAAGAAGAGTTGGCCACTCGAAAAGCAGCAGCTGGGAGACTTTTTCAGGCCATAAATCGAGGATTTCTCAGCAAGAGAGAGGTTGGTAAGAAAACGAAGATGGCTGTATACCGCTCCACCTATGTCCCAGTCTTGACATATGAATGCGAGTCATGGGCAATGACTACAACCCACAAAAGCCAGATCCAAACCTAAGAAATGAGGTATCTGAGGAAGGTGGTTGAAGTAACAAGAAGAGACATGGTCCGCAACCAGACGATACGTCAAGGCCTTAAATCCCACCCCCTGCAGACCCAAGTAGAACAGTCCCAATTAAGATGGTTTGGCCATGTCTGCAGAATGGAAGAAGATCAGCTACCACGACAAGCATGAGAAACAAAGAGCCAAGGATCCAGACCCCCAGGACGACCCAGAGTCCGCTTGGAGGACAACATCAGACAATCTTTGAAGAACCGAGGACTAGAATGGAACCAGGCCAGGAGGAAGACAGCCGATAGGATAGTCTGGCGCTCTCACTTCCAAACCTCTACACCTCACGGTAGAAGGGGAACGACTAAGTAAGTAAGTAAGAAAATTTATGGTGGATGTCCAAGTCATACGAGGCTGGCAACATCAGCATATAGAATGATAGTTTCATGAAACACCACTGTCAGAGCTGATGACTGCTTTATGTGGGTTTCTCATACAGAACCAAAAGCAGAGGTAGTCCCAAGTTCCATATGGAGCAGGGAGTGGATGATGATAGAACTGATATACACATTTATTATATTAACCTTTTCACCCAGTGCATTTGTAAATGTAAACATGTTCAATATAAATGAAATGGATATTTTCCGCTCATCAAATGTCGACGTGTATGAATGCTGATTGTCGATGTAGCGCGTCGATTTTATACACGCTTGACCCATCGTCTTATACCCGCATATCTCTTAGTTTCGCGCCACATCCCATCAGTCTGAGTTGTGTTGAATCATAGATTGCAAGAGTCGTTCTCTTACAATCGTTAACTGCCTTTATTATCTATCCCTTATCCATATCCGATGTCTTCACTATATGTGCTCTCGAAGCTAGTCTGTACTTTGCAGTTCTATAGATCGGTCTATTCCCAAAACGTATTCTACAACTATGGGTGACTTGGAAGACTGTAAATATACTAAAATTGAGATAAGACTTGCACATGTTTCAAATAATGTTTTCTTCAGATGCAGAGTGGTCGAAACGTTTTCCCGACGAAGAGTCCTTCTTCTGACCATGAGTTTACCTAAAGTTAGGTCACTCTCCAATCGCAAAAGTTTCATACTTCTTTAACATTTGCTTTCGACATAAACATGAACATTTTGGGAGCTGGAAGGAGAAGACGTTTTAATTAATCTTATTAACGTCTAACGGCCTAACTCTAAAGTTTGCAGAAGTACATACAGCAAAACGGATAGGACAACATGATATCTAACGTTGCTAAACTGTCAAGAAAGCTTGTATTCGACGGCGTAAAAGCTGTTGGTAATACAAGAAACGGGCAGACACGATCTGCTGTGTCATCCGCCGCGGCAGCCACAAAAAACAGCAACCTTGGTAATATAACATATTTTAACTAGCAGAAGATATGCTTCACGTTTGATCTAACGTTTATGCTGAATGTAGTGAGTGTGATATTTGTAATGTGGGTAAAGGTTCTCTTCAGACATGTGCATTATAGTGACCTCCCCTTGTAATGTTTGTCGTGGTCATGTACAAATAGGTAGGCTAAAGGTTCTCTTTTATTACAAGGCGAGGTCACTATAGGCCTAATGCACGTCTAAAGAGAACCTTTACCGTAATGAGTTCAAAGGAATATCTTCTGTATTTTTTCCAGTTGAAATGAAGAACAGTGGGCTGTGTGTTTGATCCAGCCTAATAAAAGAATTCAGAGACACAGTAATAAGGGGTTAGGTTTAGGTAGTGCCCTAGATATGGAGAGTGACGGCAACTAAGGTTTGGCCGCCATTTTCGGCTGAACCCGTATCGCAGTAAAATGGAATAGATACAAATATGTGCTACTGTATTTGCAGGTAATTTTATTTCAAATTAGTAGTTAACCTATTTCCCTGAAAATGGCGGCCAAACCTTAGTTGGCGTCACTCTCCATATCTAGGACACTAGGTTTAGGTATCCTAACCATTAACTCTTACTATACGGGAGCTAAAACCGCGTTTTTACGCGCTAGTTTAGCTATCGTTACCGCCGCGCGCCACTTGAACTGGCGAGCCGTAAAATTGGTACTAAACCCGTGCCACTTCACGGGGCTTGCAGGATACTAAGAGTTAAGATGTTGGTGAGATACAAGGATGACATCGAAGACAACGTCCCACTTTTCATCATTTCAACTATTTTATCCTATTAGAAAGACTGAAAAACATATTTATAAGCATTAGACCAAATGAAAATGATAATTTGATGTTTCATGACAGAGATGTTGGAACTAAACTCTTTACATTATTTCATTTAATTTTGGTTAAAATGAAGAAGAGTGGGAAACATCTAATTTAGCCAAAATGACTATCGAGGTTGAAATGAAAAATAGTGGGCCGTCTGTTTGATACAGCCTTAAAAAAGAATCAAGAGACGCAGTAAAAAGGGGTAAGGCTTAGGTTTAAGGGGTACAGCTAAGGTTAAGGAATCCTGACCCAAACAATGTTGGCGAATTATTTGGATGACATGGAAGAACACAAGCCACTGTTCTTCATTTCAACCGACTAACGATTCAGCTGCCAGGTATCTAGCCATGCCATCAGGATACTTAAATCTATCCCTAACTTTACCCCTTATTACTGCGTCTCTGAATTCTTATTTACTTACTTAGTCGTTCCCCTTCTACCGTGAGGTGTAGAGGTTTGGAAGAGAGAGCGCCAGACAATCCTATCGGCTGTCTTCCTCCTGGCCTGGTTCCATTCTAGTCCTCGGTCCTTCAAAGATTGTCTAATGTTGTCCTCCCAGCGAACTCTGGGTCGTCCTGGAGGTCTGGATCCCTGGCTCTTTGTTTCCCATGCTTCTCGTGGTAGCCGATCTTCTCCCATTCTGCCGACATGGCCAAACCATCTTAGTTGGGATGAATTCTTATTTAAGACCATCAATGTGGGCAACATAATTGACTGCCAGGTTGATTTAAATTTGGGCTAAGTCGGCCATGTCCTGCTGTTCTTCATTTCCACCTTAAAGTTTTTGTATTTGATGTTACTGATTCACATGGCTTAAAATAAAATATCAAAGCCCTACTTTTTAAAGATATTTTTAGCCATGTCCTGCTGAAGATTGCGGTTCATTTCCAAAAGATAATGCGGCCTCAAATTAATTCAAGATAAAATCGCTGTTAGCCATATCACTTGCAATTAGCCATTGATGGTTTAAGTAGCATGGCGATTAAAATATCAAAACAGTACTTTTA
This sequence comes from Oreohelix idahoensis, assembly GCA_024509875.1. Lineage (NCBI taxonomy): Eukaryota > Metazoa > Mollusca > Gastropoda > Stylommatophora > Oreohelicidae > Oreohelix > Oreohelix idahoensis. The sequence goes on along the minus strand of JAMPIV010019442.1, from coordinate 508,200 downwards.
AAAGATAATTTTTTTAGCAAACTATTCACTTGTTTATTTCAGAAGATGCTGCGGTCAAACAAGTCACGAAGGAATTGCCTCCAAAAGATATGCTGCTCCCCAGGCAACCACATCCTTAAGTTGATATCGCTGTTTACCATATCACTTGCAAGGATGGTTTAAGTAGCCAAGATTTTTTTTTTTTTGTTGAGTGTCGTTCGGAGTTTCAAAACAACATTACCAGATTTATTGAGGGCATTGTTACCGCTAAGGTACATTTTTGGTATGTACCTGCAAGGATACTTGGAGAGGAGATGATGGCCCGCCAAGCAAACCTCTGACTGAAATGCTATGATGGAAAGTCAACTCAGTAATAATTTGCCGGATCGGCCGATGCCCGGATTAACAACGACCGCGCTCTCATTGCCCCTTGAGAGTGATAAGTCAGCGAATGGGGTAAAAACACCTGTTTTGAAACTTCCAAGAGAAAGTTTTGTTGTTGGAACTTGGAATGTACGCACGCTATATGCGTGTGGAAAAGTCAAAGAACTAACACATGAACTTGTTAGATACTCGTGGGACATCCTGGGCCTAGCAGAAGTCAGATGGACAGGATTAGGTGAATCAATAACGGATGATGGTCACAAAATTTGGTTTAGTGGAGATGAGTCTAAACATCAGCATGGAGTAGGTTTTATCGTACATAAAGATAGATTGAACTCTGTCATCAGCTGCACCCCAATAAATAGCAGGCTTATCACCATTCGTATTGCAGCACATCCAAAGAACATCTCCATTATACAGGTATATGCCCCCACTACTGACTATGAGGATGAGGCAATTGATACATTTTATGACAATCTGGATGAAGCAATTAAGAAAATTCCAAAGAAAGATCTTCTCATCGTGTTAGGTGATTGGATGCTAAAATAGGGCCAGATGCATACGGTCACTGGGCTGGTACAGTGGGGAGATTTGGGACAGGTGAAACCAACGATCGAGGACTAAGGCTACTAGAATTTGCCAGCAACTATAAACTAACCATTGCAAATACACTATTTCCTCATAAGTTATCAAGAAGAACAACGTGGCATGCCCCAAAAACTGAGATACATGGCCAAATTGATTTTATTCTTGTATCCAAAAGATTCAAGTCTAGTATTAATAAAGCCAAGACTAGGACTTTTCCTGGCGCCGACATTGGTAGTGATCACGACATGGTATTGATGACGCTCAAGCTTAAACTTAAAAAGAACTATAATCAAAACAGATGTTCTCAGTTAAGATTCAATTTAGACAAACTGAAAGATCCAGAAATCGCGGGAATCTTTGAGGCAACTGTTGGAGGAAAATTCGCAGCTCTCAATTTTTTGGAGGATGATATCAACTCAATCACAGAGAACATGAAAGACGTGCTCATTGAATCAGCAACAGAAATACTTGGTAAAAGAAAGAAAATAAACAAACCATGGGTTACAGATGACATTCTGAAGTTATGTGATACACGGCGGGAAATGAAAAAGGTTAAGAAAGAGGTTCCTGAAGCAGCATGGCAATACAGTATGGTGAATAAAAATATTAGGAAGAAAATGAAACAGGCCAAAGAAAAATGGGTAGCTGATCAATGTGAGTCCATTAATACAGGGCTAATAAAAGGTAACAGCAAGGCAGCTTTTGACACATTAAGAAAACTATCAAAACCCCAACAGCCCAGGGTAACTGTCATAGAAGATAGCAATGGGGCTCTGCTCAATGAAAAAACAGCTGTAATGAGAAGGTGGACAGAATATTGTAAAGAATTATATAACTGTAAACTTGACACTGACTTAGGCATATTAAACAACATTAAGTGCGAAAACAGGGAACTCGGAAATGCAGCAATATTACGGGAAGAAGTGGAAGAGGCTATATGTTCGATGAAAGAGGGAAATCACCGGGTGTGGATAATATCCCAGCAGAGCTCTTGAAATATGGAGGACCAGATATAGTAAAAATCATGACAACAATTTGCCAGAAGATATGGAGTACAAAAAAATGGCCAAAGAATGGACGCAGTCATTAGTAATACCGCTTCCAAAGAAAGGAAATCTAAAAATGTGCAAGAACTACAGAACCATTAGCCTTATTAGTCATCCAAGTAAGGTGATGTTAAGGATACTTTTGAACAGAATAAAACAGAAATCAGAAGAAATCTTGTCAGAGGAACAGGCTGGCTTTAGACCAAAAAGAAGTACCTCAGAACAAATCTTCAATATTAGAGTACTTATCGAAAAACATCTCCAACATCAACACGATTTATACCATAACTTCATCGATTTCACAAAAGCCTTCGATCGAGTCTGGCATGAAGGCTTATGGCAAGTAATGAGAAAATTCAATTTTGATACCAACATCATAGATATCATTGAAGCACTATACAAGGACGCAAGCAGTGCTGTTTTTGCAAGCAACGAAATTGGAGAATTTTTCAAAACAACTGTAGGAGTTCGGCAGGGATGTATCCTGTCCCCAGTGCTCTTTAATATTTATCTAGAACATATTATGCAGGAGGCTCTCTACGATTATAAATCAACCATATCGATTGGAGGCCGACCTCTGTGCAAAGTTTTGCTGATGATATTGATCTGATAGCTGGATCAGAATCAGAACTTCAAGACCTTACCTCTAGACTGGAGAAAGTAACAAGAACGTATGGGATGGAAATTAATATAGAAAAAAAAGCAAGATATTGGTGAATAGCCATAAGAAACATGTTCCGACCAACATTACGTTAAATGGGCAAACGTTAGAAGAAGTTAACACCTTTAAATATCTCGGGTCCACTATATGTAGTGATGGAAGATCAAGTAAAGAAATCAAGACAAGACTTGAGATGGCCTCAGCTGCCATGACAAAGTTGAATGTGATCTGGAAAAGTAACATCAGTTTTCCTGTGAAGATCAAATTATACAAATCACTTGTATTATCTATTCTCTTGTATGGGTGTGAGAGCTGGACACTCACTGCAGATACGGAGCGAAGGATTCAGGCTTTCGAGCATAAATGTTATAGAAGAATTTTGCGCATTTGCTATAAAGAGCACAAAACAAATGTCTATGTTAGAGAGAAGATAAATACCTATGCAGGCCACCAAGAACCACTTTTGTCAATAGTGAAACATCGAAAGCTTGCCTGGTTTGGGCATGTAACTCGTCATGACTCCCTTTCGAAAACGAGCCTTCAGGGGACAGTCGAAGGTAAACGGAGAAGAGGAAGGCAGAGAAAATCCTGGGCTGATAACATCAAAGAATGGGCAGGACACGGTTTTTCCACACTTGTACGCATTGCTGAGGATAGAGAGCAGTGGAGGACCCTGTCTGCTGATGCTTCCACCATGGCACCCCTACGACCCATGACGGGTTACGGGCTGAGATGATGATGGTTTAAACGTGTAGTATGAAATTATATTGTAATTATTAACAGTCATGACAGTTTTCACATCATTTAAAGATAAGAAGATTGTATCCGCAATGGTTAAACTAGTCTCTCTTCTTCCCCCCCCCCTTATTTAACATAAAAAAATCGAAGATGTAAGTAATGACTGTAATGTCTTGAGTGTTCATGCTTTGTGTAATGAAAGATGTTCTTGATCGTGACAGGATCCTCGTGTTCTAGATAAGATGATGCCATACTTTGTCAGTCAGTACGGAAATCCTCACTCTCGAACTCATGCTTATGGATGGGAAAGTGAGGCAGCAGTGGAGAAAGCGCGGCAGGTTAGAATACATTTTAGATGTACATTTCAAGTGATTGTGTTGAGTGTGGTTGAGTTGTCCCAAAATATGGATATTGAAAAATTGATGGCTTTAATTAAGAAAGGCTTTTTACTTGTTTCCCTACACTAGTTATACTGGCATGTTACAGTTTTTATGGTATCTAATAGCAGGTAATTGATTTTTATTCAGGGGTTTTACCTCAGGAGAATGGGGATTATTTCCTAATCAAAATCACAAATGGTAGTTCAAAGGTCACCTTATCTGATATTTACCACTTCATTATCAGTCATGTTATTGTTGTATACACAGTTATTTCCCTGTAACCAATGACTCATAACAAGGAAGTGAACATATGTCACAACTGTCCTTATTGTTTTAAATATTTCAGCAAGTGGCTCATATCATTGGTGCCGATCCAAGGGAGATCATCTTCACAAGTGGGGCTACTGAGTCCAACAATATCAGTGTTAAAGGGGTAGCCAGATTCTACAAAAGTAAAAAAAATCACATTATCACAACACAGACAGTAAGTTTGAGATGTTGCTGTAAGAGGATGATGCTGCTTTGTTCTGTCTAGCATTAACTTTAAACAGGGTGACTTTCTAAACAATTATTTCTCACTCTTGATGGTAGCAAACATTGACTTTACTGTAAATAGGTGGTATGACAATATCAGTTGTTGCAGATATTTATCTTTTCACAGTTGACTGGCAGATATTTATCTTTTCACAGTTGACTGGCAGATATTTATCTTTTCACAGTTGACTGGCAGATATTGATATCTTATAGCAGTGAAATGTGTCATAGTTGGTGTCTGATTGTTGATGGAAGCCAGAGTATGAATCGTGATGGCTGACTTGATGTAGTCATTGAGCTGCACTTGTACTTTACTGACTTTACATTTTCCTGTCCACATATGGTTACAAGTGTTGTGGGGGGAGGCAATTTTCATTCTTGGGCAAGGTGTGTTATTTTAGTTGGTGTCATAGTATGTTTATTAGTACCGTTTTTTTTGCATCGTTTGTCCATCTTCCTATCTCCTTGTCTCCTTGAACGAAAAAGGGGTGTGGGAGTTCATCAGGGGGAGTTTAACAGCGCTCTGTCTCGACGGATAAGACGTTAGAAGAACGCAGCCAGGAGTCAATCCACAGTGCTGGGTACATTCAAGTTGATTTCCTGATGATGAGCTCACAGACTTCTTGGACGGGAAGAGAGATGCAATCAAGTTTCCACTTGCCAGTGCAAAAGGGCTTTGGGAACAGCTGGACGAAGCCTTGGCAAAAGAGTTGGATAACAACCTGAAGCAGATAACTTTGGAGAGGAAGCTGGAAATCTTCGGTTAGGCACAGAATTTCAGTTGCTAGCGCGCAGTGGCTTGCCTCGTTGGCTTCGCGCAGGTGTCTCGGTGTGTGTCCTTAGTTGTGATGTGTGACGGAACGAACTGAATAATTTGTCTTCTCTTTGTTACTTTCACAATTGCCTCCATGGCTGGCGGAGTTGTGGAATTTAAAGTTGCTTACCATAAGTGAAATAGGTTAATTTTCGATACAAGACAACAGGAGGCTGAGACGCTTGGGAGTCATGACCCAAATGGACCCACCCCCATCCCCCCTTAGAGTGTAAAGGAGTATACTGGGCCGAAACACTTTTCGGATGGGGGAACCTCTTCTGATGATGAGATTGCCTCATGTTGTATTGCTCTGTAAAGAGTTTCCTATCATCATAGTGAAATGTTCCACTGAAACATTGTCTATCAATCTTCCTATCTACTGTCTCCATGTCTGTTAATGAGATCTTCCACTGAAACATTGTCTATCAATCTTCCTATCTACTGTCTCCATGTCTGTTAATGAGATCTTCCACTGAAACATTGTCTATCAATCTTGCTGTCTCCTTGTCTGTTAGTGAGATCTTCCACTGAAACATTGTCTATCAATTTCCTGTCTGCTGTCTCCTTGTCTGTTAGTGAGATCTTCCACTGAAACATTGTCTATCAATCTTGCTGTCTCCTTGTCTGTTAGTGAGATCTTCCACTGAAACATTGTCTATCAATTTCCTGTCTGCTGTCTCCTTGTCTGTTAGTGAGATCTTCCACCGAAACATTGTCTATCAATTTCCTGTCTGTTGTCTTCTTGTCTGTTAGTGAGATCTTCCACTGAAACATTGTCTATCAATCTTGCTGTCTCCTTGTCTGTTAGTGAGATCTTCCACTGAAACATTGTCTATCAATTTCCTGTCTACTGTCTCCTTGTCTGTTAGTGAGATCTTCCACTGTAACATTGTCTATCAATCTTCCTATCTACTGTCTGCATGTCTGTTAATGAGATCTTCCACTGAAACATTGTCTTTCAATCTTCCTGTCTGCTGTCTACTTGTCTGCTAGTCTTCTTCTTCGTTTGTCCTGAAAAGGACGTTGGGTGCATTGTGTCCATTTACAGTCTTCTCTTCTTCTTTGATCCATAACCGTCAAAGCAGTCAGCAGCCATCATGCCTGGTGGCGTCCTGTAGGGCAGCAACAAATTGATTCCACCCTGCTCGATCGGTGGCCATCCTTCGTACAGTGCCCCAACTCTGGTTCATTCTTTGCATCTCAGCTTCCACAGTTCTCCGCCAAGTTGTTTCTGGTTGGCCTCTCTCTCACCCTCCCTCGGGGGCCCACAGCACAGCTGCTCCCGCGATGGCATCAGGGCCCCCCCTGAGGACGTGGTCCAACCCAACTCCAGCGTCTGCCAGCTATGATGGTGTGCATGTCCCCCCGGCCACTCCGAATAAGTAGCTACTGGTTGCCGATGGTGTTTGGCCAAAAGATTCGGAGAATTTTCCCCAGGCAGACTGTGTGGAAGGAGGACAGCCCCGACACCTCCCCCTCTGCCACTCTCCAACACCCCGCACCATAGAGAAGCACAGAAAGCACACAGCTTTCACACAATCTCAACTTGACGCCTGTGCTGCACTGGGAAGGCCTCCAAATGCTGCTGAGAACAGCAAAGGCCGCTCTCGCTTTATTCATTCCGCTGTCAATGTCCTCTCCGGCCCCATCGTCAGGTGTTACTATGCATCCTAGGTAAGTAAATGTGTCTGTCTGTTCTAACTTCTGGTTCCTTACTGTTATTGGCTCAGGATTGCCCACATTTAGTGTCATGACCTCTGTCTTCTTCAGATTGATGTTCAGGCCAACCTGCTGGCCATACTTGTTCAGTCTATTGGTTTTGTCTTGAATGTGTTGATGTGAATGAGCAAGTAGTGCAGTGTCATCTGCATATTCCAGGTCTTCCAGTGTAGAAAATTTTGTCCATCTAATTCCTCTTGGACTGCCCTCTGTTGTCTGGCGCATCACCCAATCTATGGCTGTCAAAAATAATGTTGTTGATAAGGGGCATCCCTGTTGTACTCCTGTTTTCACTTCGAAAGTTACATTACTCAATCCAACACTGCACGTAAAGTTTGAATAGAGGCTTTGTATGATGGAAACAATGCGGTTGGGAATTCCATAAGCCCTCAGTATTTCCCATAGGCTGTCCCTGTGTATGCTGTCGAAAGCTTTTTCAAAATCAACAAAGTTAATGTACAGCTGTCTCTGCCATTCTGAGCACTGCTTTATAATGTTTCAGATGGTGAATATATGATCTGCACATCTTCTGTTCTTTCTAAAGCCCGCTTGTTCTTTCCTCAGTTTATGGTCAACTGCTTTTGAAATTCTCTGGATGATTATCCTGCCTAGTATTTTGCTGGCAACTGAGAGGAGAGTAATTCCTCTCCAGTTGTTGCAGTCTGCAAGGTCACCCTTCTTGGGCAATTTGACAATTATTCCTTTACTCCACTCTGTTGGTGTTGTCTCAGTTTCCCAGACTTGTGCATATAGTGGTTCTAATAGTTTTGCTGCTAGTTCAGGGTCTGTCTTGAATAACTCAGCATTTAGATTGTCGTGACCAGGCGCTTTTCCATTTTTCAACCCTTTGATAGCTGTGATGATTTCTTCTTTTCGTGGAATGTCTGTATTTACGTCTAAGTCACTTTCAGCCTCAGGAACATTCAGCTGAGTCTCTGGTGGTTTCTTATTCAGTGTTTCTCGGAAGTGCTTTGCCCATCTTGTTTCCTGCCCATGTGCTGTGGTGATGAGATTTCCTTGCTTGTCTCTTACTAACGTTATGTTGTTTACACCTCATTTTCCACTGATAGCTTTAGTTATTTTATAAACTGTTCTTTGTTCATTTCTCAGTACTGCCTCCTCTGCCTGTCTTGCAAGGTCATCCAGAAATGTCTTTTTGTTAGTTTTGTTAGCACAGGTTTTACATTTTACTTTCTCCATTTACAGTCTTCTTCTTCTTCCGTCCTTAGCCGCTGACCGACAAAGCAGTCCGTGGCCAATACGCCTAGTGGCGCCTTAGGGCAACAAGAAATTAACTGTTGTTCCGTTACGCCTAGTGGCGTTTATTGGTACAACAAAAAATTAATTGTTGTTTCCGTAATCAGAGTGACTGGCAAGCGGGTGATCAGCCCGCTGAACCATTTACAGTGAAGCTGCGATATTTGCGCCTTTTGGCCGACACATCCGACTTCAGCACGGCATTTTTTGGGACCAGGTTAGCCTTCCCTCTTCAATTCCTACTCTCTCAGCCAGACTGCAGTGATGCAGCCTGTTTCCAGGACCACCACGTGGAGGTGGAGTAGGGTCTTGGTCAGCTCTGGTTTGCTGACCCTGACGCAAGCAGTCTAGCTATGGGTCGCTGACTGCATTCCGCACGGTTGACGCGTCTTAGTTCCCTGTCTGCTAGTGAGATGTTCCACTGAAACATTGTCTATCAATCTTCCTATTTGCTGTCTCCTTGTCTGTTAGTGAGATTTTACACTGAAACATTGTCTATCAATCTTCCTGTCTGCTGTCTCCTGAGATCTTCCACTGAAACATTCCTATCTACTGTCTTTTTGTCTTTTAGCGAGTATCAAGATTTCTACCAACTGTCTTATTGATAGGAAACTCTGCTTTGGTCTATGATCTGTAATGAGTATCAATATTCCTACCAACTGTCTTATTGATAGGCAACTCTGCTTTGGTCTATGATCTGTAATGAGTATCAATATTCCTACCAACTGTCTTATTGATGGGAAACTCTGCTTTGGTCTGTGATCTGTAACGAGTATCAATATTCCTACCAACTGTCTTATTGATGGGAAACTCTGCTTTGGTCTATGATCTGTAATGAGTATCAATATTCCTATCTGCTGTCTTATTGATAGGAAAGTCTGCTTTGGTCTATGATCTGTAATGAGTATCAATATTCCTATCTGCTGTCTTATTGATAGGAAAGTCTGCTTTGGTCTATGATCTGTAATGAGTATCAATATTCCTACCAACTGTCTTATTGATAGGAAAGTCTGCTTTGGTCTATGATCTGTAATGAGTATCAATATTCCTATCTGCTGTCTTATTCATCAATGGTACCTATACCTTGTAGCGGTATGGCAGCTTGCGTACCCTGACAATCCCCAGAGCTATGCCAGTGGGAGTTTTACTCCTTGTAGGTTCAACCAAGCTGGACTGGTCTGTGTGGGTAGGGGTCAGACAAAAGCTGGTACCCTGGTCCTCCAGGTTGGGGGTTTTAGCATAGGGCTGACACCCCTGTCTATGTAAAAAAATAATGAAGTTACGGAAACAACATCAAATGAACAAACTTTGCTGCGGGATGGACATTCGGAGTCTGTGGCTCGTATGACTGTCAGTGGTGAAAGCCGAAAGGAAGCCACTGACATGAAAACGGATGTCCTGACCGCAAAACAGGATACAAGAATAGGATTTTGGAATGTCAGGACAATGTACGAGACAGGTAAACTAAGACAGGTCACGGCAGAAATGAGAAACTATAGGTTACACATCCTGGGGATAAGCGAGAGGAGATGGACAGGGGCAGGAAAAGTTAAAACAGCAACAGGAGAAACAGTACTTTACTCTGGAAGAGAGGATGGACAGCACAGTGAAGGCGTAGCCATTATTCTACAGAAAGGGATAGAAAGGACATTACTGGAATGGAAAACCCATCAACAACAGACTGATACGATTGAGATTGAGAGGGAGATTCACCAACACTACAATAATACAATGCTACGCACCAACGAATGATAGCGATGAGGAGGTCAAGGATGAATTCTATCATCAACTGCAGAAAGACATGGAGGACACACCTAGATATGATCTTGTTATAGTAATGGGAGACCTCAATGCGAAAGTTGGTACACACAATACATATAATGAAAGAACAATGGGGAAATGCGGCAGCGGAATAGCAAACGAAAATGGGGATAAGCTAATAAGTTTCTGTAGCATTAACAACCTGGTCATTGGAGGAACACTTTTCCCACATAAGGAAATTCACAAGTTAACATGGGAATCACCAAATGGTCGGGACAGAAACCAGATAGACCACATCATGGTTAACGGTAGATGGAGACATGCATTACAAGATGTGAAGGTAAGAAGAGGTGCAGATGTGGGAAGCGATCACCATTTAGTAGTTGCAAAACTGAAAGTGAAACTAAGAAGGGCTGGACCAACTGTAACTACACAGAAAAGGTTTGACATCAGCAAATTGAAGGACCCCCTTACCAGAAAAGCTTTTGCGGCCGACATTAAGAAACGATATCAATTTGCCAAAAGCCAGGAAAAGACATTGACTGATGATATAGACCAGAATTTTAACACCATTTCAACAATATATAAGGAAAGTAGCAAATCATGCTTAGGATTCCAGGAAAGGAAGAAGCAAGACTGGATAACACCAGAAACACTAAACACCATAAAGATGAGAAAGGAAATGAAAAGAAAGAAAACAGAAGCGAAGTCCCCCAGGTTAAAGCAACTATATAGCGAACAGTACAGTCAACTGGACAGGGAAGTTAAACGCCAAACCCGAGCCAACAAAAGGAATTTCCTAGACGATCTTGCAAAACAGGCAGAAGAGGCAGCACTGAGAAATGAACAAAGCACAGTATACAAAAATAACTAAATTCATCAGCGGAAAACAAGGTGCAAACAATATTACATTAGTAAGAGATAAGCAAGGAAATCTCATCAAGACAGCAGAGGGACAGGAAACAAGATGGGCAGAGCACTTCAGAGAAACTCTGAACAAGGAAATACCAGAGACAAAATTGAATGTTCCTGAGGCTGAAAACGATCTAGATGTAAATACAGACATTCCACGAAAAGAAGAAATCATCACAGCAATCAAAGGGTTAAAGAACGGTAAAGCTCCGGGCCATGATAACTTAAATGCAGAGCTATTTAAGACAGACCCTGAGCTAGCAGCAGAACTATTAGAACCACTATTTGCACAAGTGTGGAAAACGGGGACAACACCATCAGAGTGGAACAAAGGAATAATTGTCAAATTGCCCAAGAAGGGAGATCTTTCAGACTGCAATAATTGGAGAGGAATCACTCTTCTCTCAGTTCCCAGCAAAATACTAGGCAGGATAATTATACAGAGAATTTCAAAGGCAGTAGACTACAAACTGAGGAAAGAACAAGCAGGATTTAGAAAGAACAGAAGATGTGTAGACCATATATTCACTCTCAGGAACATTATAGAGCAGTGCTCAGAATGGCAAAGACAGCTTTACATACATAGGGACAGTTTATGGAAAATACTGAGGGCTTATGGAATTCCAAGCTGCATAGTGACAATCATAAAAAGCCTCTATGCCAACTTTACGTGTAGTGTTGGGCAGAGCAACCTAACCTTTGAGGTGAAGACAGGAGTACGACAGGGATGCCCCTTATCAACCACTCTATTTTTAACAGTCATAGACTGGGTGATGCGCCAGACAACAGAGGGCAGTCCAAGAGGAATAAGATGGACTACATTTTCAACATTGGAAGATCTGGAATATGCAGATGACATTGCACTGCTGGCACATTCACATCAACACATCCAGGAAAAAACGGATAGACTTAATAAATTTAGCCAGCAGGTGGGCTTGAACATCAATTTAAAGAAGTCTGAGGTCATGACGCTCAATGTGAGCAACCCTGAGCCCATATCAGTAAGGAATCAGCAACTGGTACAGACAGATACCTTCACATACCTAGGAAGCATAGTAACACCAGACGGTGGGGCAGGCAAAGACATCAACATCAGAATGAATAAGGCAAGAACAGCCTTCTTTAGCCTAAATAACATCTGGAAGTCCTCCCAATACAGCACAAGCACAAAATTAAGATTATACCAGAGTTGCGTGCTTTCTGTGCTTCTCTATGGTGCGGAATGCTGGAGAGTCACAGAGAAGGAAATGTCAAAATTGTCCTCTTTTCACACAACATGCCTAAGAAAAATTCACCGAATCTTTTGGCCGAATACCATCACCAACCAAGATCTGCTTACTCGTAGCAAGCAAGAGGACATGCATACCATCATAGCTGGCAGACGCTGGAGCTGGGTTGGTCATGTCCTCAGAAGAGACCCCGATGCCATCACAAGAACAGCTATGCTTTGGACCCCTGAAGGAAAGCGAAAGAGAGGCCGACCAAAAACAACTTGGCGGAGGACTGTGGAGGCTGAGATGCAAAGAATGAACCAGAGTTGGGGCACTGTACGAAGGATGGCCACCGACCGTGCAAAGTGGAATCAATTTGTTGTTGCCCTACAAGACGCCACTAGGCGTGATGGCCACTGACTGCTTTGACGGTCGGTGGTTAAGGATCGAAGAAGCTGTCTTATTGATAGGAAAGTCTGCTTTGGTCTGTGATCTGTAACGAGTATCAATATTCCTACCAACTGTCTTATTGATGGGAAACTCTGCTTTGGTCTATGATCTGTAATGAGTATCAATATTCCTATCTGCTGTCTTATTGATAGGAAAGTCTGCTTTGGTCTATGATCTGTAATGAGTATCAATATTCCTATCTGCTGTCTTATTGATAGGAAAGTCTGCTTTGGTCTATGATCTGTAATGAGTATCAATATTCCTACCAACTGTCTTATTGATAGGAAAGTCTGCTTTGGTCTATGATCTGTAATGAGTATCAATATTCCTATCTGCTGTCTTATTGATAGGAAAGTCTGCTTTGGTCTGTGATCTGTAATGAGTATCAGTATTCCTATCTGCTCTCTTATTGATAGGAAAGTCTGCTTTGGTCTATGATCTGTAACGAGTATCAATATTCCTACCAACTGTCTTATTGATAGGAAAGTCTGCTTTGGTCTATGATCTGTAACGAGTATCAATATTCCTATCTGCTGTCTTATTGATAGGAAAGTCTGCTTTGGTCTGTGATCTGTAATGAGTATCAGTATTCCTATCTGCTGTCTCATTGATAGGAAACTCTGCTTTGGTCTATGATCTGTACCGAGTATCAGTAATCCTGCTGTCTTATTATCCTTTAATGAGATCTTCCACTGGTTGAAAGTTGCTGCACTTTGATTAGATGTTTTTTTTCTGTCTCTGTGTAGCTGATGTAGCGTGCAGTTTTATTTCAATTGTTCGTGGTCATTTTTTATTTGCTCCTCTGGTGTATTCAGAGAATACTCTGTACATGAAAAGAAAATAAATCATCATTATTACACATTTGAGCTCCCAGTGGAGAAAGGCCTCCAGTCTAGTCATACCAGTCACATGCCAGTCACATGCTAGTCACATGTAGTCACATGCTTGCTGTGTCTGTCCTGTCTTGAGCCGTCTATCAAGTTCTTTCTATGTCTTCTTTATCCCCTTAAAGTCTGTCTCAATTCCCTTCTCCGTTTGTTTCTGTATCTGCCTCTATTTTCTTTACCCTGTGGATTCAAGAACAAGGACTAGCTTGTCATGCTAAACTCTCACTTTCTCAGTTTATGCCCTATCCAACACATTCATCTTTTCCTAATCTATTGAACCACTGGTATTCGTCTGGTTGTGTACATCACTTTCACATTGGTGATGTGTCATACCATTGTGATCCTTCTGTTCTGCTCCACCAATAGAAATGAAGCCCTTAGTTTTAAATGAATGATTGTTCCAGTTGTTGCTCCTTAAGGAGCAAGAGGTTATTGCTACATTGTCCCCCCATGTTTGCTACATTGTCCCCCCATGTTTGCTACATTGTCCCCCCATGTTTGCTACATTGTCCCCCCATGTTTGCTACATTGTCCCCCCATGTTTGCTACATTGTCCCCCCATGTTTGCTACATTGTCCCCCCATGTTTGCTACATTGTCCCTGTCACGAAGTGGTTTTAATTTTATAGAGTGTGCCTGAATGAAAGCAAGACCCTAGTATGAGAAAGTCTGAGAAGATAGAATTTAGATGGAAAATGACATGCCTGTGGACAGGTGAGACTATTGGCTCAAGAGATAGACCCAGGATTTGAATCTCCCCCTGCCGCTTCGTGACTAAAAAAAATGGCTATAGTCTCCCCACCTCTGACTGCCTTGAAACACAAGGAGATAAGGTGTATAATTACGACCACAAACACCACTATACAGACAACATAGAGTAAGTATAGTAAAGAATAGAAGCTGATCCAGTAAATAATATATGTATATATTTATTTACATACAAGAAAAACATAAAATGGCATATTACGTCATCAAGTCAGTCGATAGCGTGCACTGTTGCACGGCCTGGAAAAACCAAAGTAACAATTTAATTGAGAGACACGAGAGACAAAAAAAACCTCAATCACATTCACTCTTCCTGTCACCCTGCTGAGGAACAATAAAAATGGTTAGTGCTTTAAACCAAATCTAATTTGGTGGGGCTGTCAACTTTTAGCCTCCACTCTCTAACACTAATAAATTTCTACTGTCTTAGTCCTGGTGACTCTTCCTCAACGAACGGCTACACAGCTTTTTACTAGTCAGGCGATAGGCGCCGATAACTACACCACAAGAAGTGCTAAAATTAATAGACTTGGTTTTTCGAACGCAGACTCAGTGTCTATCCGTCCAATGGATACTGAACAGACCCTACTGGTCCTGTCTATTTTCTCCCTCCTTCTCTATCTTCCTCTCTTGATCTCAGTGTCTCTCTAACACTCGAGGGCTGATGATGCGGCGTCTCCGTTACGCTCTTCTCTTGATTTCTATCAGGACCTAGGTATGGTAACCCTGTCACCTGTTACTGATTTTGGTGATGACGATGTTCGGATATCAAGCATGAGGGACTTTATTAACTGTAGACAAAACTTCTCTGCTGCTGAATAGCTTCCCTCTTTTAACCCGCTCCGGAGTTAGAGGAAAAAAACACAGCCTTGATTTCAGGCTGTACAAAATGAAACTAGTCTCCCGGCCACCTGCCGTTGCTAGAGACTATAATAGCGATGCTCTCGGCTGTATGATAAATAAACCTCGGTCCAGCTGAAGCATAGGGACTTCACTGCCAGAGACCATAAGGTAATTTTCTTTTGCTCCTGACAATACTCGAGTACACTGACCCTGAGATATGTCTTTTGCCGTGGATAATTTTATTTGACAAAATTATGCTCCCCACTGTTTCGCCGAGACTCGCTGAAATTAAAAGAAACAGCGTCTAATGTACACCCTCTCTAAAATCGCTTATCTCTAACATATACGATACATAAAATAATTCTATACACGTGTCTCTTCATTCTCACTTCTTCACACAATACATAAAATACCACTATCCCACGTGGCCTCTTCATCCCCCCTCCTTCTACTAAAATCTGCCAGGTAAAATAAACAAAACCTCCCGACACCGTCTGACACGTTACATGGCCGTTACGCATGGCCGATCACGTGTTCAAACTAGACAAAAATAGGGAAATCCTTTTTTAACATTTACACATGAGGTTTCCCGGCTTACTCCTATTTAAATTAAATCTCGCTATAGTAATAGTTTCCTCCCCTAAGCAGTATAATTCATTTACAACGTAAATCTGAACCCTCCGACAATATTTCTCACATTAAAGGCTCAGAAAAATTAACGAACACACCAGGGATTTCCCCATAAATTTACATTAGAAAATATACAGGAATAAATGGTGGTTTTAAAATAGTTACATACCGATTATCGTTTTTTTTCTTCCCGCAATGGAGAACGATAAATCACGTAGTCTGACGGCCAGGCAATTATTTTTCATAGAGACCGAATCCCCGTTTTCTGTCCCATTATATACAAGAGAAAACACCCACGCGAATTCCCGTCCTACGCAAATCCCGGACCAATGGGAGCGCTAGAAAAATCAATACTATCAACCCACGCAAACCCCGCGTGCTTCCGGCCGCGTGCTTCCGGCCGCATGCTTCCGGCCTCGTCATATCGCGTGCCGGAAATGGCGATTATTTTCGTAAACAACGAAATTTACGGGAATCGCGAAAAATCAGAAGAAAGTAAAACTGGCCGAGTGAAAAATAAACCTACCGACCTAAAACGAACCCATTTAAATTACCTTCCCAAAAGTACCGAACACGATATATTCACATGAGAAGAAACAAGGCAATCCCATATAATTACAAAGTGACGAGAAATGGTGAAAACTCAAACTAGAACCACAGAATCGGGCCTGAAATACAAAATAGACGACATAATCGGGCCGGTGGAAAGACAGAATTACAGTGTAGTATCACATAAGTCCCCCCTTTCAAGTACGGGAACCGTGCTAAATCACTGAAATCTCTGGGTTTCATACTGGCCCGTATCTAGATCTACATCCCGATCTAATCACTGTCATAATTAGCATTATCATACAGGCCCATTTCCATATCCTTGAAAATCTCTGCAAGCACTGGATTTCGAGGGTCACGCCTGGTGATTTCCTCCTGGCGTCTGCAACCTGACTGGTCGCCCTTCCTCCTCCCTCTCATGTGTTTCCTTCGCCCACGAATTTTCCTGGCGGCGCGTGGTAAATAATGATTATCATATGGTGCGACCTCCCAGTGTTTTGAAACAGTCTGACTGTCTTGGCCAGACATCGCCGTAACAGGGCGTAACTGTTTACAGTTGACTGCAGAACCGTGCACATGTTCCTTCTTGTCAGTATTTCCCTCCCTTGAGAGATGTAATACCATCGGGGGCCTAATTCCCGACGACGAAGAAGATACTTCCAAAGTAAGAGGCGTCACCACTGTTTGACCTTTAGGCTGAACAGGGCTGACAGGCGAATACGCCTCTGTAAATAACATTCCACTGTCTTTAGAGGCGTCTCTCCTCCTCATAGCAAGACAGGGATGTTTGAGCTCCCGTGGGGCTCCGTGAATTTGGGGCTTTCCCCTTTCACTTCTCTGGCCTGCAGTAGGCCCCCTTGCAGTAGCAAGGATCGGTGTGGTTGGGTTTCCCAAAACTAAGTAAGGGCTTCCCAGGATGAAATCATGTGCTGGCTGTGCCATTACAGCTGCCTTGATGGTGCCAGACACAAACTGACATTTCACCTCAATATTGGCTACAGGCAGACGCTGTGAGATCCCTCTTCTCAAAATTCCACCAATCTCAACTATTTCTCCTGTCCATTGACCTGGTTTCACCAAATGACGAGCGATGATACTGGGGTAAGTAAGCCCGCTGTCAAACAAACACGTAGTGGCCGTCCCATTCACTACGGCTGGTCCACTGTTAGAGAACAACTTCTCTGCCTGGACTGGTTCCCATTTATTCCCTTTAGTCCATCTCACCGGCCTTAAACAAGCTGCATGGTGAGCTGGGGGTTTGTTCATGCACCGGGATGTCCAGTGGGAAGTGGTTCTACAATTCTGACAATACTTCTCATTATCTCCCCTGTTCCTAGCGGGTTCCTGAGAGGTTGTTGGCTGTGCTCTGTTATGCTGCTGGGGGCGCAAGTTATAACCAGAATGAGGCTCCTTGCGAGAAGGCCCTGGTTGCTGATGAGCTGGTGAAGTAGCCGGCTGCGATGATGAAGCTCCTTTGTCTGCGGCTGGCAGGTCTGGGTTTTTCCGTTTCTGTCCCAGTACTTCGGCCTGTGCTGTCTGGTACCTTTCCGCGAACAGAATAATCTGATCGAGTTGTTGGGCCCCCTGCTCTGCCAGATACCGCCTCAAGTCGGGGGACATGTTTGCCTTGACTTGTTCACACAGAACTAACTCCTCCAACCCTTCAAAAGTTTTCGCCAATCCTGACAGTTCCCTCCAGCGAGTAAGGTAATTTCTCACCCGCTCGGCAAACTGAGCGAAACTCTCTCCCTTCTCCGGCCTGCTCTCCCTGAACATGGTTTGGCATTTCCGGGGTGTCCACTGAAATCTTTGCAATAAAGCATTTCGCAGTGCCTCGAAGTTGTTCTGGTCATCTAGGAGCATCTTGTTGTAGACTTCGTACGCATGACCTTTGAGTGATTGCGATAATTTTAGGCACCAAAGACTCTCATCCAACCCGTATGCCTTTGCCATTCTTTGAAATTTCTCCAAGAACACGTCAATCTTTTCATTCCCGTTAGGGAACGAGTCAAATGGGAAGCTCATGGCTGCCATCCGGGGCCCTCCGTTTCCTGAGGTGTCTGTTGCTCCTGCTCCGGGTGAATTGCCATTAGCTGAACTGCCCTCCGAAGCTCGGTACTGCAGTTCCAGAGAACGCAGGGCAAGTTCATGCTGTCTCTCTGCTGCCTTTTCTCTTTCCTGAGCTTCCAATTTCCGAAGTTCCATCTCGGCCTGCCTCTCCGCTGCTTCCGCGGCGGCGGCCCTCTCTTCTTTCGCTGCTTCTGCTTGTCTTTCCGCTGCTTCCGCGGCGGCTATCCTTTCCTCCTTCGCTGCTTCGACGGCGGCAGCCCTGTCCTCTTTCTCTTTCTCTCGCTGAATATGCCTATCATTTTCCCTTATCAGGTAGGCCTTAGTCTCCTCCTTATCCATTCCCATGTCCTGAGCAGCCTCTCGCCAGGCAGCTCGTAACTTGGCCATATCCGCCATCTTACCTGTAAACTGCTGTAAGTTCACAAATACAGAGAAATGACAGAAAAGGAAAAGAGAAGGAACAACCTGTTACGAAATATAAAATATTCTCTATAACCGCTGTCCCAAAAACCCCGAACTCAGACTAGCACTAAGTCTGAATAATAACCTGAAAAAAATTTAGTTAGGAAGCTACCAAAAACTAAATTACCTTCCGGTTAAAGAAAAATATGTCGGTATGCCATCAATTACTAAATTTCCACCAATCTAACTGACTGTAACCTGTGGAAAAACTTGTACTGGATCAGTTCTAATAGCTCAACGTCTAGGGGATATTTAAAGAAACTCTATTCTCAGAAAACTTTCTAGAGACAATCTATGAATATAGATCACAGAATTGATCTCCACAGAATGATCCATCCCGGACGAGCCCCCACTTGTCACGAAGTGGTTTTAATTTTATAGAGTGTGCCTGAATGAAAGCAAGACCCTAGTATGAGAAAGTCTGAGAAGATAGAATTTAGATGGAAAATGACATGCTTGTGGACAGGTGAGACTATTGGCTCAAGAGATAGACCCAGGATTTGAATCTCCCCCTGCCGCTTCGTGACTTAAAAAAATGGCTATAGTCTCCCCACCTCTGACTGCCTTGAAACACAAGGAGATAAGGTGTATAATTACGACCACAAACACCACTATACAGACAACATAGAGTAAGTATAGTAAAGAATAGAAGCTGATCCAGTAAATAATATATGTATATATTTATTTACATACAAGAAAAACATAAAATGGCATATTACGTCATCAAGTCAGTCGATAGCGTGCACTGTTGCACGGCCTGGAAAAACCAAAGTAACAATTTAATTGAGAGACACGAGAGACAAAAAAAAACCTCAATCACATTCACTCTTCCTGTCACCCTGCTGAGGAACAATAAAAATGGTTAGTGCTTTAAACCAAATCTAATTTGGTGGGGCTGTCAACTTTTAGCCTCCACTCTCTAACACTAATAAATTTCTACTGTCTTAGTCCTGGTGACTCTTCCTCAACGAACGGCTACACAGCTTTTTACTAGTCAGGCGATAGGCGCCGATAACTACACCACAAGAAATGCTAAAATTAATAGACTTGGTTTTTCGAACGCAGACTCAGTGTCTATCCGTCCAATGGATACTGAACAGACCCTACTGGTCCTGTCTATTTTCTCCCTCCTTCTCTATCTTCCTCTCTTGATCTTATTAACTGTAGACAAAACTTCTCTGCTGCTGAATAGCTTCCCTCTTTTAACCCGCTCCGGAGTTAGAGGAAAAAAACACAGCCTTGATTTCAGGCTGTACAAAATGAAACTAGTCTCCCGGCCACCTGCCGTTGCTAGAGACTATAATAGCGATGCTCTCGGCTGTATGATAAATAAACCTCAGTCCAGCTGAAGCATAGGGACTTCACTGCCAGAGACCATAAGGTAATTTTCTTTTGCTCCTGACGATACTCGAGTACACTGACCCTGAGATATGTCTTTTGCCGTGGATAATTTTATTTGACAAAATTATGCTCCCCACTGTTTCGCCGAGACTCGCTGAAATTAAAAGAAACAGCGTCTAATGTACACCCTCTCTAAAATCGCTTATCTCTAACATATACGATACATAAAATAATTCTATACACGTTTCTCTTCATTCTCACTTCTTCACACAATACATAAAATACCACTATCCCACGTGGCCTCTTCATCCCCCCTCCTTCTACTAAAATCTGCCAGGTAAAATAAACAAAACCTCCCGACACCGTCTGACACGTTACATGGCCGTTACGCATGGCCGATCACGTGTTCAAACTAGACAAAAATAGGGAAATCCTTTTTTAACATTTACACATGAGGTTTCCCGGCTTACTCCTATTTAAATTAAATCTCGCTATAGGAATAGTTTCCTCCCCTAAGCAGTATAATTCATTTACAACGTAAATCTGAACCCTCCGACAATATTTCTCACATTAAAGGCTCAGAAAAATTAACGAACACACCAGGGATTTCCCCATAAATTTACATTAGAAAATATACAGGAATAAATGGTGGTTTTACATAACATCCTACAAATATGGGCACACGTGTTTCTCACAACTTCCCACACTCCTAACTACTGCCAAAATCATAGAAAGAATAAGCACACTGTTGCATTTACATCGTTCTTCAAAAAATGATAATGGATGGCACTATCGTTTATTTTAAAACTGAAAAGTTACTGTCCCCCCCCCCCCGAAGAAATTAACTACGGGCGAAATTCTCAAAAACCCACTAAGAAGAAAAACGATTAATAAAATAGTTACATACCGATTATCGTTTTTTTTCTTCCCGCAATGGAGAACGATAAATCACGTAGTCTGACGGCCAGGCAATTATTTTTCATAGAGACCGAATCCCCGTTTTCTGTCCCATTATATACAAGAGAAAACACCCACGCGAATTCCCGTCCTACGCAAATCCCGGACCAATGGGAGCGCTAGAAAAATCAATACTATCAACCCACGCAAACCCCGCGTGCTTCCGGCCGCGTGCTTCCGGCCTCGTCATATCGCGTGCCGGAAATGGCGATTATTTTCGTAAACAACGAAATTTACGGGAATCGCGAAAAATCAGAAGAAAGTAAAACTGGCCGAGTGAAAAATAAACCTACCGACCTAAAACGAACCCATTTAAATTACCTTCCCAAAAGTACCGAACACGATATATTCACATGAGAAGAAACAAGGCAATCCCATATAATTACAAAGTGACGAGAAATGGTGAAAACTCAAACTAGAACCACAGAATCGGGCCTGAAATACAGAATAGACGACATAATCGGGCCGGTGGAAAGACAGAATTACAGTGTAGTATCACAGTCCCCCCATGTTTGCTACATTGTCCCCCCATGTTTGCTACATTGTCCCCCCCCATGTGAGAAGTCTGTGCCACAAACACATAATTACTGCAGTAGTGACATTTTCCCTAGCGGTAGTTTTTACATGATGAGGTTGCTAGCCCTGTGTACAGCCTCACTTTAGTTGATTTGATGACATGCCTTGTTCAAGCAGTGGTGGTCCATTTCTCTGGTCACCACACAACGTTTCCTTGTTGAAATATTGGCTGTAAATATTTTACATGAGCACAAATAATACTGACCTGTCTAAATGAGTTCTCATAAATGGGTTCTAAACCGTGCCATTAAAACAAAAAGCTTTAGGTGATGAATTAAATAGCTAAGAGCTGAAATTGTTTGAAATTAAAATATACAAATTTTCACTGCCCAGGAGCACAAGTGTGTCCTAGATTCTTGCCGCGCTCTTGAGTCAGAAGGATTCGACGTGACCTACATGGCTGTACAGTCCAATGGCATTCTTGATCTAAAGGTATTACAGTCTTTTACATTTTGTTTTTCATTGTGTCATTTAAATTTAAATTTGTAAAACTGAAATCGGGATCTTTTTATTCACAATTTATAATAACAATACATAGCCCCATCAATCATAACTGTCTATGGGAATGCATCCTTAGGTGACAGCCCTCAGCTGCTGATTTTCCTGGTGTTCCTTTCGACGTTTTCTCCTCTCTTCTGCTTGTTGTGTGAGCTTCTTTTTGCCCAATCTGAGGTGGCGCCATAGACAGCATTGCCACTTGGTGAAATCAGCAGCTTCATCCTCCCACGTGACTGGATTTATGTCCAACTGTTCTTTTGCCATCTGCCAGTTGTCCGTAGAAGATATCTTTCGGGATGCGACCATCTTCCATGCGGAAGACAGGGCCAAGCCAGCATAATCTGCGTTGTCTAAGCAGTGTATACATGCTCTGAAGGCTAGCACATGACAACACTTGGACATTTGTCTCTTTGTCTTTCCATGAAATACCATATATGGAAGGCATTGAGCCTTCTTTCTTGCTTAGCATAGGTTGTCCATGTCTTACTGCCATGTAGAACTGTGCTGGTGACGCAGGCATTATATACCACAGCTATGGTCTTCATTGTGAGTTTGGAGTTTCCCCAAACACACGATGTGAGGTGGGCAAAGGTAGCTGCAGCTTTGCGAATGCTGCTGTCAGTTTCTGTGTCCAGAGAGAGTTTGTCATTGATGGTAGACCCGAGATAAGGGAAGTGATGCACCACTGCCAATGTTCATAGTTTTCAATAGTGATAACTGGTGCAACATCCACATCCTGACTCAGCACATTCGTTTTCTTTAGACTTATTGTGAGGCCAAAGTCCTTGCATGCTTTGGTGAAGTGATTCATCAAGCTCTGAAGCTCCTGTTGACTTTAAGTGATGACTGCAGCATCATCAGCGAATAACAAGTCTCTAATAGTGACCGTTACAGATTTATTGAGGGCTATTGTTACTGCTCCAGGTACATTTTTGTATGTACCTGCAAGGATACTTGGAGAGGAGATGGGCACCGCCAAGCAAACCTCTTGCCCACTGAAATGTTATGATGGAAAGTCATATCGATTGGAGGCCGACCTCTGTGTAATCTACGTTTTGCTGATGATATTGATCTGATAGCTGGAACAGAATCAGAACTTCAAGACCTTACCTCTAGACTGGAGAAAGTAACAAGAACATATGGGATGGAAATTAATATAGAAAAAAGCAAGATATTGGTGAATAGCCATAAGAAACATGTTCCGACCAACATTACGTTAAATGGGCAAACGTTAGAAGAAGTTAACACCTTTAAATATCTCGGGTCCACTATATGTAGTGATGGAAGATCAAATAAAGAAATCAAGACAAGACTTGAGATGGCCTCAGCTGCCATGACAAGGTTGAATGTGATCTGGAAAAGTAACATCAGTTTTCCTGTGAAGATCAAATTATACAAATCACTTGTATTATCTATTCTCTTGTATGGGTGTGAGGGCTGGACACTCACTGCAGATACGGAGCGAAGGATTCAGGCTTTCGAGCATAAATGTTACAGAAGAATTTTGCGCATTTGCTATAAAGAGCACAAAACAAATGTCTATGTTAGAGAGAAGATAAACACCTATGCAGGCCATCAAGAACCACTTTTGTCAATAGTGAAACGTCGAAAGCTTGCCTGGTTTGGGCATGTAACTCGTCATGACTCCCTTTCGAAAACGATCCTCCAGGGAACAGTCGAAGGTAAACGGAGAAGAGGAAGGCAAAGAAAATCCTGGGCTGATAACATCAAGAATGGGCAGGACACGGTTTCTCCACACTTGTACGCATTGCTGAGAATAGAGAGCAGTGGAGGACCCTGTCTGCTGATGCTTCCACCATGGCACCCCTACGACCCATGACGGGTTATGGGTTGAGATGATGAATAGTGACCGTTCTGATTATTGTTTTTGCCTTCAGCCTTGCGAGGTATTTAGAATTTAATTATAGAATAAATATGCAGTTAAATCCAACATTATTTTTTTTTTTTTAATTATAGAATAAATATGCAGTTAAATCCAACATTATTTTTTTTTTTTAACAACCTTGTCTCGGTCAGTGTAGATACCATTACTATTTGGCCAAATTATCAAGCAAACAAACTGAAACATACCATTACCATATAGCCGAATTATCGAGCAAACAAATTAAAACATGCCATTACCATATAGCCAAATTATTGAGCAAACAAACTAAAATGTACCAAATGGGCAAATTATTGAGTTTTGTCTCACATTTTGCACTGAATCTGCTATTGATAAATTTACCAGATTAAAAATTGTTGTAAAATTCTTCTAAAGTATACAGAGAATTTTGATTTTGTGTCATCTTTATGATGCCGCTGTGTTTATCATAGTCATTATTTTATGTTCAAACAATATAATCATTTTCTGTCTGCTGTGCAGGAGTTGGAGAAATCTATTCGCCCCGAGACTGTTCTTGTGTCTGTGATGACGGTGAACAACGAGATAGGAGTCAGACAGCCCATTGAAGAAATAGGTAAATGTTGCTGTCTGCTGGTCAATGATGTGGTGGTAAATTTATTGTGGTCATTGTTAATGGATTTACCTGATGAGTGAAACATGGGGAATTTCCTTGCTTGGAGGGCATCTCAGCTGTTATGTGCGCACATTGTTTGGCGTCTATGTCTAGGTTTTGATGTTTACAATCATGATCTTCATGTGCGTGATTTTGGAGTCGTGTTTTGACCAGTGATTACTAACATACTTGTCAGTCTAGAATCATATCGAATCCTCATCATTGTCAGTAGCATTGAAATATGAGTCTTATTAATGTTGGAATATTTAGCCTTGGACATAAAGATGATTGACGTACGCACTATATATGAGGGGCGTTCAGAAAGTAATGCACCACATCATTTTTCTCAGCAGCTGTTTATTCAAAAAGCATGAAATTTATACACAATATGCATGGATATGTCATGTAAACATCAGTATTATTCAACATAATCCCCATCAATTTGTATGGCTTTATGCCAGCGTGAAACAAGTGCATGTATTCCTAGCCTGTACCAGATTTTGTCTTGATCATGTAGCCATTTCTTCGCTGCATGAATCACTCCTTCATCATCTTCAAACCTTGTCCCACGGAGTGCATCTTTAAGTGGACCAAATAGATGAAAATCAGAGGGTGCCAAATCCGGACTATAGGGTGGATGGGGTAGTACAGTCCAACCAATTTGGTGATTGCTTCCAGTGTTGCCAGACTTGTGTGAGGTCGCGCATTGTCGTGAAGGAGAAGCAGGTCTGCTGGATTCTTGTGTGGCCGAACTCTGCGAAAACGTTGATTGAGCTTTTTCAATTTCTTAATGTAAGCTTGTGAATTGATTGTCTCTCCTCTTGGCATAACGTCCACAAGAATCACACCTTCAATGTCCCAAAAGACAGTGATCATGACCTTTCCAGCTGAAGGAATTGTCTTGAATTTCTTTTTTCGTGGTGATTGCGGATGATGCCACTCCATTGACTGTCTTTTTGTCTCAGGTTCAAAATGATGTGCCCAGGTTTCATCACCTGTAACGATCTTAGCCAAAAAGTCTCTCCATCAGCATTGAAAAGCTCCAACAATTCAGAAGAAATTGCTTTCCTTTGCAATCGGTGGTTATTTGTGAGACTTCGAGGAACCCATCTTGCGCAAACCTTAGAAAATCCGAGAGTTTTTATAACTGCATTTGAACTACCAATGCTGACTGACAGTTGTAAGGCCAATTGTTGAGTAGTGATTCACCTATCAGTAAGAATAATGCCCTCAGCGCATTTCAACATTTCTGCGTTGGTGGCTGTGGCAGGACGTCCACAGCACAGCCGATCAAGCAGCTCTGTATCTCCACTTCCTGATTCTTTGATTCTCTGAACCCAGCGACTGACTGTACTCCTGTCGACTGCAAAACTTCCATACACATCACATAGACGCTTGTGAATGTTCACAACAGTTTCCTTCTCTGCAACGAGAAATTCTATCACAATTCGCTGCTTATAACACAAGTTGCTAACACGCTCCATTTCAACGGTTTAGGACAGCCGTATTATTTGGCCGGTTGCGGTGCAATTTGGTGCACACAATTGGCACATGCCATATTTGAAGTGTGCAAAATTTCATGCTTCTATCTTCATTATTAGCTGAGAAAGACGATGTGGTGCATTACTTTCTGAACGTCCCTCAAGTGTATATATATATATATATATATATATATATATATATATATATATATATATATATATATATATATATATATATATATATATATATATATATATATATATATATATATACGAGATGACAGTATTGATGTAGTGTGAAATGAATCTACCCATGTATTATGTTGGAGTCAATTGGCAAACTGTTACGAAGGGAAAAGAATACAATTCATATTGAAGTGGTTTGCCATGTCTATGAGTGATTATATTACGTTTGGATTAGCCGTAGTGGCTATGTTGACATTTCTGTGTGTAAACTTGTGTTGTTGACGAGTCATCACTGGCCATTTAACAATACCCCTGCTCAGCACCTGTCATGTTTGTGTCAGATACTCACTGTTGTCTGTGTCATGGCAGCCCAGATGTTTCCACTCTTGTATTTCACTCCTTCTTTTGCCCTCCATATTTCCTATCATCAGCAAAGAATAGTGTGACAGTGCGAAGACAATGTGTGAAGAAGAATAAGGATTTGAGTGTAATGTTGTCGTCACTCTCTCTGGCCTACTTTCACACACGTTCCGCAGTCACAGAAAAACTCTTGATGACAAGGGTCCCACTTTTATTAATGAAACCCTATCAGGTAGCAAATGAATCATACAGAAAACAGTGTTGTCCACAAGTTTACTTTGTAGTTAATTCCTATGCAACACCTAATAACCTAGCTATTTAGGTATTTTCTACGTAACACCATATAACCCAGCACAGACTGCTGGTCTCTCTCAATGTTATTAGCTCTCTTAGCACAGACGCAACTATGCAACAGCCCGAACCTCACTTGGTTATTGTACGAGGGCGCGTTGTGCACAAGAAGATGATCTGGCCACTTCTCAGCTCTTGACTCGACTCTCTCACTGTTTCAGTTTAAATCTACATATCCACCCCTGTACCACATGATAGCCACGTCAAAATGTCAGGCAAAGCTCTGCCCATCCCTCTAGGGAGCAAATCAGGAGTCCTATATTCAGTTTGGATGACATGAGATCACATTTTAGTAAAGATTATCTTCCTAATCGTCCACAACTCAAGGTCCGCCCACTAGTGGTAACATTCCCACAATATCTGTTGCCTTGAGTCACACCTCTCACGGTTTTGTGCTCAACAAAGTGTGTCCCTCTAGTGTCAGACAGCGTCAAGATGTCTAATAACCGAGGGCTGTCTCTGATTACATGCCCTGAGTCTCACAAGTTTCAAAGATGGCAACAGTGTGTTTCATTTAGATTGCCCACTCCAGTGTGAGAATGCCACATGAGCGCAAATATACACCGTAGACCAGATCATAAATTAATTACCCAGTCTAAAATTACATCCTTCTGGCCACACGGTCACATATTCCGCCCCTAAACTTTTTGTGGTCCCCACAAACCTACTCTGCTCCATTGTCAGTTCAAAGTTTATGTCTTTTTGCTTGTCGTGATCTGGGAGAATTGTCCGTTCGTACAGCGTCGCTACTTGGTTGAGAGTTCAGCGAGTTAGTGCCTGCAGTTGTCGGCCTAGGCGGGGGATTGCTGATACAGTAAATTCTTCGTTGGACCACACGTCTTGTATTTTGTCAGTATAGTGCATTCTTGCAGCATTCAACATTCCACGTATGACACTATACTTCACTGTCTGTCAGTATCCTGCCGACGACACCATTTGTGATAGGGTGGGCGAGAGATGATGGTTATGTTGTGATATGTGATCACTTTCTTGCACACTCGCACCGATCTGAAAAACAATAAAACTCTTGATTCTAAGGCAGGGACTGTATTTATTCACACCTTCTGGCCACACGGTCACAATAGTAACCCTGTACCCTACCACATATATTGTAAAAAACTGTCAAGTAGGGTTGGGCTGGACAGTAATGCCATATTTGTAAAAACTAGTCAGAAAACATGACAGGAGAACTTGGTATGACCATAATGAAGGCTGGTGCTACATGGGTAACTAAAGGGTCGTGATGATGATGCTAATAGTCACTATGTCCAGTTTGTGACCAGTACAATTTTGCCTGTTGACTTTTATTATCAGTGATCCTGTAATATTATTTTCCTCTCATATTTACTCATTTGATGTCTTCACTCTTCATATTATTGTCCTCTTAACCACATCCAGCTCCATTTTCTTGTTGCTGTTTGTGTCTGGATTGGTTATTGGTTTATTAACTTCCTCAAGACACACTTTATGTCTGGCTAAGTTTCCTGGATTGGTTATTGGTTTATTATCTTCCTCAAGACACACTTTATGTTTGGCTAAGTTTCCTGGATTGGTTATTGGTTTATTATCTTCCTCAAGACACACTTTATGTCTGGCTAAGTTTCCTGGATTGGTTATTGGTTTATTATCTTCCTCAAGACACACTTTATGTCTGTCTAAGTTTCCTGGATTGGTTATTGGTTTATCTTCCTCAAGACACACTTTATGTCTGGCTAAGTTTTCTGGATTGGTTATTGGTTTATTATCTTCCTCAAGACACACTTTATGTCTGGCTAAGTTTTCTGGATTGGTTATTGGTTTATCTTCCTCAAGACACACTTTATGTCTGGCTAAGTTTCCTGGATTGGTTATTGGTTTATTATCTTCCTCAAGACACACTTTATGTCTGGCTAAGTTTTCTGGATTAATTATTGGTTTATCTTCCTCAAGACACACTTTATGTCTGGCTAAGTTTTCTGGATTAATTATTGGTTTATTATCATCCTCAAGACACACTTTATGTCTGGCTAAGTTTCCTGGATTGGTTATTGGTTTATCTTCCTCAAGACACACTTTATGTCTGGCTAAGTTTCCATCTGTATTGGATTCAATTATTCAGGAATAAAGCACTTATTATGTTGGTTACATTCTAGAACTCATTGACGTTGAATATCCTCATCTTATTGTCTTCAAAGATGACTGTAATGTTCCATTCAGTCACATGCATCAGTCACATGCATCACTCACATGCATCAATATCAAATTATGCCCTAACACTTCTAGTTTTGGTGTAACTTCAGGTCCTTGCTTTATGGAGAAAGTTTTTCTAAGGTTACTAAATTTCTTAACCTGTTGTGCCTCATAGTATCTGTGTATCATCTCACCATTCTGTTTTATTGTTGATTTCATAATGTTTATTTTTCTTCTTTTTTTTGTTGTCAAGCTCTACCCTTGTAGTCATTTGTGATTACTTTTTCAGTTTTTTGTGTGTATGAAATGTTTATTTGAGCTATGAAGGCATTTATTGACAAGCTTGTCTAAATTCTAAAGCTCGGTTTTCATTTAAGAGGAGAAAGGAGGTCCACTGCATTATCTACAGATTGCATGTAACTATCATCATGATGCGTGTTTCTGTTTCAGGAGCTCTGTGCCGTTCACAAAAAGTGTTCTTCCACACAGATGCTGCTCAGGCAGTCGGCAAAATTCCCGTGGACGTGAACAAGATGAATATTGATCTGATGTCAATCAGTGGGCACAAAATTTATGGTCCCAAAGGTAAGTGGTTTCCAGTCTCGTCTCCCATGTGAATTTACTTCAGTCATGGGACAAGAATTGTGAACATTCAAGTAAGTCTAGAATTATATTTTTAGCAAACTATTTATGTTGTAAGCACAAGATGTTGCATCATACTTTTGGCTGTTAAAAGAGATATAAGAAGAGATCTAAAAGTACAGGCATCCTTGACTGTTTACTAACTTGTCATTGGTCACATTAAAAATAATTGTTAATCACTGAATTTGAATTAGAATGAAAAGTTATAAAAATTAACGGTTCCTTGCTTTTTTTTATGTATCCCATCGTGCTACCATCATGATGGAAATATATGCTAGTGTTTATGCAGCTTTTGATTATTTTCTACAAGTCCTTGTCTGCCATCACATGAGAAATGAGTTGGTTGTCTCATGAGATGAAAGTCTTTTTTAAAAATAATCACTGTCACTCGAGTCGAGGACTTGCAAAATCAGTTGCAGTAGCAGCATTTGCTCATGTTTATTACAGGCATTGGGGCACTCTATGTTCGCCGACGTCCAAGAGTGAGAATTGAAGCTTTGCAGAGTGGCGGAGGTCAGGAGCGAGGCATGAGAAGTGGTACTGTTCCTACTCCTCTGGTTGTGGGCATGGGGGCAGCTTGTGAGCTTGCTGAAGAGGAAATGGCAGTAAGTTGTGACGTCCATTATGTCCCCTTAGACAAAGAAAGAATAAGCCTACTGCACCCTCAGGTACACGGCGACCAACGTCAGGCTGTGCAGCCAACTGGCAACATCATCATGTCAAACTAATGACCACAGAAACCACCACCACTGTTAGACCATGTGAATACTTGGTTCAGGCTTGCAGCAGTAGTGGTTCCATGCTTCATAAACAACACAAAGGAAAATGATGATAAGACCCTAGTTGTTTGTGTGCTAGTCTTTTATGTGCTGCCTATGTCAGCATCAACTTTCTGTCATTGTGTGCTAGTCTTTTATGTGCTGCCTATGTCAGCATCAACTTTCTGTCATTGTGTGCTAGTCTTTTAGCTCGCTGTGTCAGTTCAACTTTCTGTCAGTTCTCTTCAAGTCTTGCGGGGTAGTCTGTTAAAGTTGACTTCAGATCTTGGGGCAGTCTGTTAAAGTTCTCTCCATGTCTTATGTGCCCTTCTTAGGATCTCATCTCATGTATTTTTGGTGCTCCATCTTTTTTTTTTTCCTGCTCTAGAGTTTCAGACTTCGTTATGATGAAAATATATGACTTCATCATTGTGTCCTATCCCCTTCAATGTCTTTGCCTCATCAGTTGTTCCAGTGGTATTTGTATGGCTGTTCCATCAGTTGTTCCAGTGGTATTTAAATGGCTGTTCCATCAGTTGTTCCAGTGGTATTTATATGGCTGTTCCAGTGGTATTTATATGGCTGTTCCATCACTTGTTCCAGTGGTATTTATATGGCTGTTCCATCAGTTGTTCCAGTGGTATTTATATGGCTGTTCCATCAGTTGTTACAGTGGTATTTATATGATGGTTCCATCAGTTGTTCCAGTGGTATTTATATGGCTGTTCCATCAGTTGTTCCAGTGGTATTTATATGGCTGTTCCATTAGTTGTTCCAATGGTATTTATGACAGTTCCATCAGTTGTTCCAGTGGTATTTATATGGCTGTTCCATCAGTTGTTCCAGTGGTATTTATATGGTTGTTCCATCAGTTATTCCAGTGGTATTTATATGGCTGTTCCATCAGTTGTTCCAGTGGTATTTATATGGCTGTTCCATCAGTTGCATATAGTTTATCTTGTCATATCAGTTAGTTTAGATACTTAGATATGAAGAACAATTTGCCACACAACAATTTTAGAATGTTACCATGTACACAGTGCAAACTTTTCACTTGTTTCAGACTTATTAATTTGTACTGTTTAACATTGTTATTAATTTTAATTTTTTTTTCACATTGTTATTAATTTATACTGTTTCACATTGTTATTAATTTTAACTTTTTTCACGTTGTTATTAATTTGTACTTATATATGCCATTTGACATAGTATTATTTATTTGTATGTGACAATATGTCTTGAGAAAGTTGTTGTTGCAGAAATCCATTGTTGTACTTTTGTCATTTGTTTTGTCAACAGTATGATTCCAAGAGGATACAAGCACTGTCCAAGCGTTTGGTGGAGAAGATAACGGAGGCATGTCCTCGGGTGGTCAGAAATGGCGATGCAGAGAGAACCTATGCAGGTGACAAGCTTGAAGAAAAGCTCATTTACTGTTTGTGGCTAAAGGCCCTTTCAGATAATATGAAACAGATGTAATGTTTGGTTGGCATCAGTCATGTTGAGTCTGGTGCACACTATAATTTAAGTGTAAAAACTAGTTTGTTAAATGAGTAGTTCATTTTCACATCTTCAGTAGTAATAATCCACCACTTTAGTTGCAGGCTGTGTGTGGCTTATTTATTTGCTTATGTAGCAGTTAAGTTGGCACAGAATTGACTATTAATATTATGTCCTCAGGCTGTGTGAATCTTCCGTTTCCTTATGTGGTAGTTAAGTTAGCACAGAATTGACACCTAATATTATGTCAGGCTGTGTGAATCTTCCGTTTCCTTATGTGGTAGTTAAGTTAGCACAGAATTGACACCTAATATTGTGTCCTCAGGCTGTGTGAATCTTCTGTTTCCTTATGTGGTAGTTAAGTTAGCACAGAATTGACACCTAATATTGTGTCCTCAGGCTGTGTGAATCTTTCATTTGCTTATGTGGAAGGGGAATCCCTGCTGATGGCACTCAAAGACATCGCTCTGTCATCTGGGAGGTAAAGATTCACTTTCACTTCCTGTTTAACTTATTTTATAAAACAGCAACATTTTGGTGAAAAAATATGATGAAAGTGACCAAAAAGCTTTTCTATCACTACACCATGTTAGAATCTACAATTATTTAATGTAAAATAAGCCAGCAGTGATCACTGCCCATTTTTTTGTTTGGGAAAATGGGGAATATAATCTGATCTGTGCTTTTTGTATTTTACTTTAGCGTTATTACGTATCACAACAACCTGTTTTTTTTTTTTCAGTGCCTGTACGTCTGCCTCCCTGGAGCCGTCATATGTTCTCAGAGCCATTGGAGCTGATGAAGACCTGGCTCATTCTTCCATTAGGTCAGTGCTGCTTCTGTCCGTGTTTTTGTTTCAATGAGTTTTCTGCCTGTGTTGTTTGTATGAGCTTTCTGCCTGTGTTGTTTGTATGAGTTTTCTGCCTGTGTTGTTTGTATGAGCTTTCTGCCTGTGTTGTTTGTATGAGCTTTCTGCCTGTGTTGTTTGTATGAGCTTTCTGCCTGTGTTGTTTGTATGAGCTTTCTGCCTGTGTTGTTTGTATGAGCTTTGTGTTTTTGTTGTTGTGGGCTATTTCTTTGTGTTGTTTGTGTGAACTTTTGTGTTTTGTTGTTGTTGTGAGCTTTCTCTTTGTGCTATTGTGTTCTGTAAAATTTGTGTGTGTGTGTGAGCATTCTTTTTATATTTTTTATTGTGAGCTTTCTCTTTGCATTGTTTGTGCTGTTGTGCGAAAATAGGTAAACGATGTATTCATCAGGTACATCTGTTATTTAGGATGCTCAAAATAAAGATTTCACTCAAATGTTTTGTTTTTATTGCTAAATGAACAAAATTGTATGCATCGCCGCAACCACACATGGAAAGTCCAGAAATACTGCATCTGCACTCAGTCATTACCAATGTATTTAAAAACAAAAATACATGGTTCTACAAATTAACATAATTAAATAACAAAACAAAAAAAAAAAGAGTTTACACTGAAACAGCTGTCTGATTTATGTACATGATGAAGTCCCTATACCTGATTACGTTGTGATTTTCCTGATAAATGAGTAGAAATTTCAATAAATTATTTTAAAAGACAGATCACATTCACATTCTCCTATAACTAAGTACCACAAAGTGATTTTTGTTTGCACAGAAGCACCAGAGAAAACAATGCAGTTTGGAAGCTCTAGGAAAACCATGAAATTGGGTACTTAATTTTTAAAAATCGGACAAAAAATAAAAAAGTTACGGCATTTTAAAATGTGTATGTACTTTCACAAAGTTAAAAAACAGGATTTAAACATCAATTTGTTCTTGTATAATTTTTTTAAAATGTGTCCAGAGGCCAATTTGTCCCATGGGAAGAAAAAAATGAAAATGTGAAAATGAAGAAAAAAATATTTTTTTAAGATACTGTCCATATTTCATTTAAAAAAATGTGTAGGCAATAATTAACAACATCTAAACAATAATTAACAACATCTAAACGCTATATTTATTTTTAAACAACTGGTTATTAGCATTTAAAGACATTTTTAAACTGGAGGAGAATGATCGTGGTGCACTCCTTCCCTGCGAGAGGGCAATGACGCCTCAAAACCTAAATGCTTCAGAAGTCCAAAATACAATTCTTTGATATTTCCTAAAAGTTTAATGTCCTTATCATTCAATATTAATTTTCTGTATCTTAACTGAGCCTTAAGATTTCTATTCTAAGGGCATTTCGTCCTTTACAAATTGTATCCACATCCTCCTTTGTGGTGCACAGACCCCTATGGCTAATGATTGTGTTATATAACTCTAACTTCTTCTCTGCATTCTTAACATCTTTCTCTTTTTTCCTCCTATTGTTGTCAGTTATTCGCTGTTTGATTTTTTTCTTTAACTGCCCTCTCTGATTCTTTACTTTGTTTCTTCCATTCCAGTCTATTATAGTATTACATTACTCGTGTTAGGGTTAACACTAACTTTAGGGTTAACACTAACCCTAATCCTAAACCTAACTACTACGAAAGAACACATAACTACACATATTCACTATGGAGCAAAAAGGTACGAGTAATAGGAAATTACAATATTATATTATAATATATTATATATAGCTACCGCGGCTCCTATTTTATGAAAGCTGTTTATATATATTTCTTCTTTTCGGGGAATTTTAAGACTATCAACTATTGGCTGCGAGTCCGGACATTTCAGTACAGCATCAGCAGCTTTAATTATGGCATTGTCTGGTCTCCTAGCCTTGACTCGATATGTCGGCAAATGGCTTTGGCCTTGCGATATCCTTCGCTTTTGAGATATAATTCACCCTATTATGTTGCAAAATAAACCTTCATTCAATTACACATTAATCAAAACATGCATTTTTTATTCAGATTGGTAACTTTCTTAGCTTTTCAAGCTCGTGAAATAATTAGATTGATGCGTGAATGTCTGAAGTGTTGATAACACATTCATTTCACGCTGTTACAACAACTATGTGATCGTGTTAAATTGCTAAATAATATTAAAACTATTGTAAAGTTTACATTTAAAGTTCAAAACATTCTTAATAAGTGATATACTTACGTATAGTCATCTTCAAATCAGAAGATGTGATGAAGTTTGAGCACGAACCAACATAAGTGGCATGCCGATTATGATCGACATAGGGAGTTATCACGGTCGATGTAACAGCCTCGCTCTGCATTTTTCGCTAAAATTCTTGACTGAGAGAGCGTTACTAAAAGTCAAATCGCTTCACCAGCAAACATCAAAAGTCTTTGATATTTTACAGGAATAAATAAAAATGGGTCCCGAATCTTCTCATACCATGCAAGGAATTATAACACAACTTAAAATGTCAAATCTTGTAAAATTGCGACTTCACTTCGATAAATCGACGTCTTCCACTTTGTTTTCTCCAGCTTGCATTATACGAAATTAATGCTATGGATCTGACCCGCCTAATGGTGAAAACCGTATGCAAATCAGACGTTTGCTGGTCAAGCGATCCTCATTTGAATGAAGCGGGGTGAGACGAAAACGTTCGGAGCCGTAGCAAACTACGCGTAACGCTGCTGTTTGTTTTTATTAGTAAAAAAATACTTCAATAGCTTTTATTTTTTTTTAATTAATACATTTCAAAAGAGAAGAAGATAAAGAGTATCGTGATATAAATTTTATTACAATCCGCTTAATAGCAAAGGGGCAGTGACGACTTAAACTTGACAAATTTCCCAAAGTTTCCATACTCCTTAGGAAACCAATAAAAGAGAGAAATGAATATAAATTGTGTTTGGGGCAGAGAACTGTATAATGAGAATGAAGAGATGATTGATTGTTGCAGATTTGGCATTGGAAGATTTACAACTGAAGAAGAAATTGATTACACGGTGGAAAGGTGCATCACCCATGTGAAAAGATTACGTGATATGAGGTAAGTGTGTGCTGGTATGGTTTGTATCCTCTCACAGTGAGTGCTGTACGATGTGCATCCTCTCACAATGAGTGCTGAATGATGTGTATCCCTATCATAATGAGTGCTATATGATGTATACTATCACAATGAGTGCTGTATGATGTGTATCCTCTCATAATGAGTGCTAGTATAACAGCAGAAACAGGTGAATGATTGCATTGACCTTGATAAACAGAGGTCATCAGATCAACATACAACAGAAATGAGTAGCTTCCTTGAAGTACAGTAACAAAGCAGCTGAATGTTTACAGAGACATGTCTTTGCCAGCGGAAACACAAACAGGAACCAGCACAAAGTTAGTGCAACATCAAGTTTATGAGAAGAGCAACAGTCAAGACAACTGAGAGAATACAAACCATATTTCTGGGCATGTTAATAACATCAGATGAAACATGCCAGACAAAAGCAGCATTCCATTAAGTTAAAAGTATTCTATGGAACAAATCTTTACCAATGGGAATAAGAAACACAGTTCTTCAGTGTAACATAGAGCTGATCCTGTCATATAGAAATGAGTTATGGACAGTAGGAAGAAAATAATTTCTTGACCTCCATAATCATTTGTTTATTATACATTCGGTTGCATATATTTGTGTCAGTTTCTTTATCTTAGCCACACAGTCTATTTTGTCCATCATCATTCCTTTGACCATACATTCTACTTATCATTAGAATTTCTTGATGACTGTGACTCGGGATGTTTCTGACAAAAGATCTTCTTCTGTATCCTTCTAGCCCTCTGTGGGAGATGGTGCAGGAGGGAGTTGATCTCAAGTCTATTAAGTGGACTCAGCATTGAGATGGCCATGATGATGAGCTGGAGTAATGTACAGTCCACACAGCTGATCTTCCTGTTCTGACTAGCAGCCAGGAGCCATGTTTGTTACTCTCTTGTAGGCAAAGTTTCATTAAAGCCCAGGTTTATGTAGAATCTGCATTCGTGAGCCCGGTTTATACATACACATTTGAAAGATGATGACATTCACTAAGTATATTAATGTTTGTGAGACCCGTGTTAGGACACTTATTAAATGTTGCATATATTGTAGAAGGTTCCAGAAGAAATCCAGATTTGCTTATATAAAGCTTACAATAGACATGCCAGTTTGTGGAGATTTTGGCCAGGAGACACTCAAAACTGTAATAGAACTTTTATTTCTTTTGGTCAGATCATGCACATCATATTTATTGCTTGTATTTAGAAATCAGAGATGTTGATATTATATTGGCCATTTTGTTGGTTCAGGTACATGTTTTTTTTTGGGGGGTTCAAATCTTAAACAATACACAGTTACTAACAGGACAGTTCTTGAATGAGATTGCACAAAATTTATTTTTTCTTAAGTAAAGAAATGAAACCTCATGTACAGAAACTACAGCTGTAAGAGTATGTGCTTCGAAATTAGGCTTCCTCAAGGCAGACGTCTGTAGTGGTGGTTCAATGCTTCAGAAGTGGTGAAAAAAAAAAGAAGATTTTGTGATCAGAAATGTTGGTGTTGTATGCAAGTTGTTATGAAGATTTAGATGCCCGTAGAGAGAGTCGTCACGTGACAGGTGTCCAGGGGTATGTGTTTTTCATGTACAGGTTTTTTTTTTTTAGTTTTGATCTTGATCTTGTCGCAACAAGTCTGAACTACGAGGGGCGTTCAGAAAGTAATGCACCACATCGTTTTTCTCAGCTAATAATGAAGATAGAAGCATGAAATTTTGCACACTTCAAATATGGCATGTGCCAATTGTGTGCACTAAATTGCACTGCAACCGGCCAAATAATACGGCTGCCCTAAACCATTGAAATGGAGCGTGTTAGCAACTTGCGTTATAAACAGCGAATTATGATAGAATTTCTCGTTGCAGAGAAGGAAACTGTTGTGAATATTCACAAGCATCTATGTGATGTGTATGGAAGTTTTGCAGTCGACAGGAGTACAGTCAGTCACTGGGTTCAGAGAATCAAAGAATCAGGAAGTGGAGATACGGAACTGCTTGATCGGCCGCGCTGTGGACGTCCTGCCACAGCCACCAACGCAGAAATGTTGAAATGCGCTGAGGGCATTATCTTTACTGATAGGCGAATCACTACTCAACAATTGGCCTTACAGCTGTCAGTCAGCATTGGTAGTGCAAATGCAGTTATAAAAACTCTCGGATTTTCTAAGGTTTGCGCAAGATGGGTTCCTCGAAGTCTCACAAATGACCACCGATTGCAAAGGAAAGCAATTTCTTCTGAATTGTTGGAGCGTTTCAATGCTGATGGAGAGAATTTTTTGGCTAAGATCGTTACAGGCGACGAAACCTGGGCACATCATTTTGAACCTGAGACAAAAAGACAGTCAATGGAGTGGCATCAACCGCAATCACCAAGAAGAAAGAAATTGAAGACAATTCCTTCAGCTGGAAAGGTCATGATCACTGTCTTTTGGGACATAGAAGGTGTGATTCTTGTGGACGTTATGCCAAGAGGAGAGACAATCAATTCGCAAGCTTACATTAAGACATTGAAAAAACTCAACGTTTTCGCAGAGTTCGGCCGCACAAGAATCCAGTGGATGGGTTTGAAAAAAAATCGAAAAAAGGTGATTCGTCTTACGAGGACAAAAGACAAAGAAAATAGTCTATTTTCTTTGTCTTTTGTCCTCGTAAGACGAATCACCTTTTTTCGATTTTTTTTCAAACCCATCCATTGTATTCCACGTCTTACCGCAGTTCCCCTCCACTTCCACAAGAATCCAGCAGACCTGCTTCTCCTTCACGACAATGCGCGACCTCACACAAGTCTGGCAACATGGGAAGCAATCACCAAATTAAGTTGGACTGTACTACCCCATCCACCCTATAGTCCAGATTTGGCACCCTCTGATTTTCATCTATTTTGTCCACTTAAAGATGCACTCCGTGGGACAAGGTTTGAAGGTGATGAAGGAGTGATTCATGCAGTGAAGAAATGGCTACATGATTAAGACAAAATCTGGTACGGGCTAGGAATACATGCACTTGTTTCGCGCTGGCATAAAGCCGTACAAGTTGATGGGGATTATGTTGAATAATACCGATGTTTACATGACATATCCATGTATATTGTGTATAAATGTCATGCTGTTTGAATAAACAGCTCCTGAGAAAAACGACGTGGTGCATTACTTTCTGAATGCCCCTCGTAACTTTAAAAAGTTGTAACTACCTCAGATGATTGTGTCAAGACAAAATAAATTTCAGAAAAAAAAATATGAAGCTTTATACAGAATTGGTTAATTGCTTTAATCAGCCATGCCTTGTATAAAATGAATATGTTTTACTATCTCATGCATCATGTTTGCATATTGTAGAAATACTCATATATGAGAATTGTTTACAAACACGTTTATGAAATAAACAAGATGGTTATGATAATTTACCCACATTTTTTATGTGTCACTTGTGAATTTTAAAATTGTATTTCTCATTCTGCTAAATGTACACATTTCTATGATCAAACTGGCAGAATGTGGGCGGAGAAGATGAAATAAATAACAAGACACAAAAATATGGACATTCATTTTGTATTTCAGGTAAATTGTTGATCAGATATTTCATCAAAACAAAATATTCCATGCACTTTCTCTTGTAACACTGACTTCTGTGCCTGTTATTCCATCTTCTAGTTTTAATCTGGCTATTTTAACTGGCAAACACATTAATTAGGAAGCATTTAATTAAGTGAGAAAGCAGATTTAAAAAAAAAAAAGTTTTGTTAAGAAGAAAATTTAATAGGCAGAATTATTAAGGAAATAATAACAAGTACAAATTTAGGATGAGTTTTAATTTGGTAGCGGAACTATTATTGAAAACATATCACAGACAAAGTAGGTTACCTGGAAGTTGGGAAGTAAAAACTAACAAGAATATTTTCATGTAGGAAGTCAGAGCATGCCATTTTATAAACAGTCATGTTTTTGACAGCCACAAATATCTGTCAGAGTAGACAAGACAAGTGTAACTGATAGTCAACAAATACAAGCTGGTTTGATGTATACAAGGGAGATAAAGCATGTGAGAGCGAGTACAAATACTAGAGCATACATTTTCACTAGTGACTGACATATTGAACGTACAACCATTCAGTGAAATCAGAATAGCTTCCAGTGTAACCAGTTTGATTTAATATAAATTTGGCTTCAAAATTTTGATTTGTATTAGCTTATAGATTCTGAGCGGCGCTGGCGTCAAATAAAAGCCTGTTCAAAACTTTTCTGCAGGGGTTTACCATTGCTGGACAATTGGGGGGGGGGGGGGGGGGGGGGGGTGTCAGAACTTGAATATCAAGCTGTAAGACAAGTCAGTTTAAAGTTAATTTTCTCTACAAATGATCCATTCACAAACTGGTTAATTTGTTGTACTTTTCTCTGTAAATGATCCATTCACAAACTGGTTAATTTTGTTGTACTTTTTCTCAACAAATGATCCATGCACAAACTGGTTATTTTGTTGTACTTTTCTCTATAAATGATCCATTCACAAACTGGTTAATTTTGTTGTACTTTTCTCTATAAATGATCCATTCACAAACTGGTTAATTTTGTTGTGCTTTTTCTCAACAAATGATCCATGCACAAACTGGTTATTTTGTTGTACTTTTCTCTATAAATGATCCATTCACAAACTGGTTAATTTTATTGTACTTTTCTCTAAAATTATCCATTCACAAACTGGTTATTTTGTTATACTTTCCTCTACAAATGATCCACTCACAAACTGGTTATTTTGTTGTACTTTTCTCTATAAATGATCCATTCACAAACTGGTTAATTTTGTTGTACTTTTCTCTACAAATGATCCATTCACAAACTGCATAATCTTGTACCATTGAAGTTTATGAACTGAACTCCAAATGAAAATTGTCAACCACATTCTGTATGGTCACAATTATTCATAACAACTTCAAGTTCATTCATTTAACTGTCAGGTTTAGGTTAAGAGACATTTAAAAAAAAAAAAACACAATCAATGAATGATATAATAGACACAACATGTGGGGGAGAGAGTGAGCACAGTTCTTCAGCCACAAAAACAAATGAGACATATAGAAGTTGAAACATGGACTAAAACTGCCTCCTTCATGACGTGATCAAACAGCCATTGCTGTGCTCCCCCCACTCTGTGACCAAACAACCATTGACTGATTTTTTTCCTCCCTGTGACCAAACCATTGGGTGCTGCCCCTTCCCTGTTACCAAACCACTGCTGGCCCCTCCTCCCTGACCAAATATCCATTCACTACTGCCTTTAACATACCTAGCTGTATCCTTGGTGGTATAATTCTATGTCAGCCCTAAACAATGGACAGAGGATGTCTTTCCTGGACCCAGGACACTTAAGTACCTCATGCTAATCACACACACACACACACAAATGGAGCACTCCCTCATACTATCACCTCTCTGGCTTAGGAGGCAACTCTGTGAACATAGTGACATCACCAGAGTCCTGAATCTCTTTATTGTGATTCATTAAATTCTATGGTGAGATGACATGTCAGCTACTTCCCCAGAATAAGGAATTTCTTTTAAGTTTATGAAACACAACCTCAAAAGCCTGCCTTGGAACAACCAATACCAGCATTATTAACATGCTAAGATAAAGTGATCAAGATCACAGTTGCGAATGTTGTGTGAAGCAACTTTGAAGGATTTATCTGTTTCGAAGTTTCTGCACCACGCCGCATTCCCAGCCGCGCACATAACATGATGACGTGTGAATGTTGCTAGGCATGATGGGGACCGAGAAAAATAAAGTAGTCAGCGATTCGCTGTTGGATGTTTAGGATGTGTCATTTCTTATGCATAGCATAGCCACCTGTTAATGTGTAGTATATACACATATACTTCATGTGTGTTTAACACCGTCAAGGTGTGTGGAATATGTTCAACTCAAAGTGTGACCTACCTGCCACTTATAGATCTATGCTCTTTGCACTTACAGTAAATGTGTGTTAAAGAAAGGTGAGCAGCCTTTTATCAGCGTCTTCATAGATGCTCAGGAAGCATCTTTATTTACAGATCAGCAGATTAGCAGACGTGTGCATCATAGAACCATTTTGTGTGCCTTGAATTAATATAGTCTACTCAGACAGGTGATATTTGATG
This sequence comes from Oreohelix idahoensis, assembly GCA_024509875.1. Lineage (NCBI taxonomy): Eukaryota > Metazoa > Mollusca > Gastropoda > Stylommatophora > Oreohelicidae > Oreohelix > Oreohelix idahoensis. The sequence goes on along the minus strand of JAMPIV010019442.1, from coordinate 466,150 downwards.
GATTCAATGAACGAATGGCAATTGCTAGTAATCGGATGTATAATGTATCATGTTGAGAATGTTCAAACATAATGTCACGTATTACAAGTTATGAAGTCGTCAGCTCTAGGCTTTGTGAGGTTTATCCCGTGAACGTGGTAATTGTCAGATTGGAACTTTATATTAATAATAAAGTGAAACCCTGGACTACTTGCACCAGGTGAGAAGATCTATGATCAGAATAAAACAAATCAAGATATGACACATAAGATGAATTCAAAAATTTATTAGCAAGAATCTTTCAACTGGTTTCTCTATAACCACCAGGAGTTTTCAACATCTGGTGAGCTACAAGATACAGCAGATTCTCATAACATTTGGTATAGCTCACAACCAACTACCCGTTAACAATCACTAATGTGGACCTGATGACAAAAAGCACACAACTGTTAGCAGAACAAGAGATGAGAAAAGGATGCTTGCGATGGATAGGACACACATTGAGGAAACCTGTGGATAGGACACACATTGAGGAAACTTGTGGATAGGACACACATTGAGGAAACTTGTGGATAGGACACACATTGAGGAAACCTGTGGATAGGACACACATTGAGGAAACCTGTGGATAGGACACACATTGAGGAAACCTGTGGATAGGACACACATTGAGGAAACCTGTGGATAGGACACACATTGAGGAAACCTGTGGATAGGACACACATTGAGGAAACTTGTGGATAGGACACACATTGAGGAAACCTGTGGATAGGACACACATTGAGGAAACCTGTGGATAGGACACACATTGAGGAAACCTGTGGATAGGACACACATTGAGGAAACCTGTGGATAGGACACACATTGAGGAAACTTGTGGATAGGACACACATTGAGGAAACTTGTGGATAGGACACACATTGAGGAAACCTGTGGATAGACACACATTGAGGAAACTTGTGGAAAGGACACACATTGAGGAAACTTGTGGATAGGACACACATTGAGGAAACTTGTGGATAGGACACACGTTGAGGAAACTTGTGGATAGCTTCACAAGACAGTCCTTGTTCTGGAATCCCCAGGGTAAGAAAGGTAGGGGTAGATACGTGGAGAAGAGAACTGGAGACAGGCATGAAGAGAAAGAAGACACAGACAAACCTTGAGTGGATGGCACGGGACAAGACGACTTGACTGAAGTTTACTGAAGGTCTATGTTCCTTGGGGAGCGGTAGCATAGTGGTTAGTGCACTGGCTTCCTAGCGCAGCGGTCTATGGTTCGATCCCCAGATGAGGTGGGATTTTTTTAGGCCACAAACGGCTCCTGGGTCGACCCAGCCCCAAATGGGTACCAGGGCAACTCTGAGAAGGTTAAGGCGGCCGGCGAGATGCTGATAGCATCACCTCTAGTGTGCCGACGGTCAAGAAAATATGGGCTTAACACCATATTCCCAATATGCCTCAATGGGCATGTAACGAGATCCTTTAACTTTCCTTTACCTATGTTCCTTGGGGAGATGATGATGATAAAGTTAATTTAACACTGCTCTACCAGGAGCCTGTACCAGCATGTAGGATAGACTCTAGGCCAGTTTTATGATGTTGACAAATGTTAATGATGACTTGTGTATTCTTTAATTCTGAAGAAAATAGCACTAAACTATTTCCAACAAAATATATGTCGCCAATCATCCATGGAATCTGCTTATACATCATGTGACACTGTCAGCAGGTCTCACAAATCAGATCTGTGCTAACAATCAAACGTGTGCTCTGTTTCTCAGTTTTATCTTGGAGAAAAAAAGATGTGCAAATTCAACAACTATGAACTTCAGTTACAAGAAAAATGGCGACTATATATACAACATTATTTTAAATAAATGCAGAGTGCACACAAATATATCCTTATTCACCAACAACATGGGACATCTTCATAGTCATGCTAATATCTAGGAATGATTTACTTCAACATGGTGCACAATGGTGAGGGCTAGTAAATGACATACATATTTAATAAAACACATTCATTCAATAAGTTTTAAAAAAAATGTTATACCATAAATATATTCTAAACAGCCTAATATCTCATTAAAACAAAAGATATATTTCTCATCTCATTATCTGCTGCCTCTTCATTTTTCTTTCCATCTTTCTCTGTTTTTTCTCATCAACTCGTTCTTCCTCTGCTGGAGAAAAGAACCATGGCCCCAACAAATTCACCCAAAGCATGTAGACAGCTCTGCCAGGAGCCTGAATGATAGAATGAATAAAACAGTCAGATAACGTGAATATAGCATGCAGATAGCTCTAGGAAAGTCTGCAATGACTGGATGAATAAAACAGTTATCAAGTGAAAACAGCCTGCTGACAAATAACTAGGCAAGAGTCTACAATAACTGAAGAGACTTCTACGAACTATTTAATCAAGTTTGCTTGAGCTAACTCAGTTTCCCAAAAATGACATAACATTTAAATAAATATACCCATGAGTAAGCTAATTTTACCCCACCGACAAATCATGGATGGTAATATTTATTGATTTACTATGATTGGCTCATTTAACAAAAATAAACCTTGCTAGGGAAGTTGCTTATTGTGCAGGTTTGAACTTTAGCAGATCATCAACGATAAACTGTTGAGTTACAGTGTGTGCTCAATCAAGATGCCTCCACAACTGACTAATAAGTGGAAAACTGACATTCAAACTAGATTGTCCATCTATCAGTTGTTGACTTTCACTCGTGATAATATCAGATTGTCCATCTATCAGTTGTTGACTTTCACTCATGTGATAATATCAGATTGTCCATCTATCAGTTGTTGACTTACCTCCATGTGATAATATCAGATTGTCCATCTATCAGTTGTTGACTTTCACTCATGTGATAATATCAGATTGTCCATCTATCAGTTGTTGACTTCCCTCCATGTGATAATATCAGATTGTCCATCTATCAGTTGTTGACTTCCCTTCATGTGATAATATCAGATTGTCCATCTATCAGTTGTTGACTTCCCTCCATGTGATAATATCAGATTGTCCATCTATCAGTTGTTGACTTCCATCCATGTGATAATATCAGATTTTCTAACTATCAGTTGTTGACTTCCCTCCATGTGATAATATCAGATTGTCCACCTATCAGTTGATAATATCAGATTGTCCATCTATCAGTTGTTGACTTCCCTCCATGTGATAATATCAGATTGTCCATCTATCAGTTGTTGACTTCTTCTTCTTTGATCCTTAGCCGTCGACCGTCAAAGCAGTCAGTGGCCATCACGCCTAGTGGCGTCTTGTAGGGCAACAACAAATTGATTCCACTTTGCTCGGTCGGTGGCCATCCTTCGTACAGTGCCCCCAACTCTGGTTCATTCTTTGCATCTCAGCCTCCACAGTCCTCCGCCAGGTTGTTTTTGGTCGGCCTCTCTTTCGTTTTCCTTCAGGGGTCCAAAGCATAGCTGTTCTTGTGATGGCATCGGGGTCTCTTCTGAGGACATGGCCAACCCAGCTCCAGCGTCTGCCAGCTATGATGGTGTGCATGTCCTCTTGCTTGCTACGAGTAAGCAGATCTTGGTTAGTGATGGTATTTGGCCAAAAGATTCGGTGAATTTTTCTTAGGCATGTTGTGTGAAAAGAGGACAATTTCGACATTTCCTTCTCTGTTGACTTCCCTTCATGTGATAATATCAGATTGTCCATCTATCAGTTGTTGACTTCCCTCCATGTGATAATATCAGATTGTCCATCTATCAGTTTTTGACTTTCACCTATGTGAAAATATCAGATTGTCCATCTATCAGTTGGTCACTTCCACACATCATAATGTCAAGTTGTTCATCTGTCAGTTGGTGACTTCCACACATCATAATGTCAGTTTGTCCATCTATCTATCAGTTGGTGACTTTCTCTGTCTCCTACTATCAATTCTTTGTTACAGTTTTGCAAGTGCTCCCTTCTGAGCACATGTCCAAGGATGGTTGACTATTTTCCATTCTCTTGAGTTTCTCTTAGCCTTTAGCACGCTGCATTCTTTTCCCAAAACAGTGGTCCTGTCCCTGGCAAAGGGGCGACCGACCCCAACCAGGCGCGTCCACGGGTGGCGGATAGTGGAACGACCTCCAGATATGGTGTGTCAGCTGCGAATTAAGTCAGTTTTGCTGAACGAATAAGCAGTCGCGGACCAAACGGCGATGTCCTCCCAGCAGGACGGGGAGGGGTAATAGGTGGCACTGATACCCCCACTGAAATCCCCCATATGTCCTAATACGGGTGAATCAAGCGAGTAAGAGCCGCTATAAGCTCTAGCCACGGGGAAGGTAAACCTCGGTAAACAAACCAACCTGCTGCCTTGCAGCTACCACCGGGAGATGGAAAGGCTATGGGAGACAACCCTGAACAACAAACACAACCCGGCCTGCCGAAGACGGAGTGTGTTAGCTACGGCGCAGACACCGGGAAAAATTAGGACACACACGCTTTTGCAGGATGGAGTCATGCGACAATCTCGACTTACGTCATGGTGTCGCTCCTATCAGCTACAACCGGGGAGGAGCGGAGCCGGGCCTCTAGCCTCGAAAAGGCCCACCCAAGCAACCTGTGCCTTGCGACCTGGCCAAGGGGTGCTGAGCTCCAGCAGAAGCTATGGGGCTGCCGCGCCGACCGGGTAAAGACTGTGGACTTCGTCCTGGCGACAGGCCTGCAGATTTAGCATGACTACAAACTGAACGCAGAAGAAGAAGAAGTGGTCCTGTCACTGCATTCTTTTTCACAACGCCCCATTTTTATAGTGGGTGACTTGTAAATTCTATAGTTTTTTTTGTTTTTTGGTCAATTGTTCTAATTTTTGGACTGTATAGAAATGAATGAATGATGAATCTGATGATGTAAATTTTGTTTGTGTACATGTTAGATGAGATAGAAAGAGAGGAATGGAAAGATGGAAAAAACGATAAAAAAATTTAAAATTTTTTTTTTTTTAAATTAAAAAAAATAACGAACAAACGAAGAGTCCTTATCTCTTGCATCTCAATGAAAGTCATTTGACCAATACAAATCAAATGACGATCTTTTCTTTACACCCATCATCAGTAGCAAAGCAGCAAACGCCCTCATCAGCAGTGACTTTCAGCCGTAACCCTAAACCTTTCCCATAAACGTAATCCTAACCCCTAAAATTAGACATGCTAGCAATGACATTCTACTTTCGTTTCCATCTCTGCCATCACCCATATTCTGAGAACCGATATCAGCGCTAATAAAGACAACAATGTCCTCGCCATCGCATCTGAGTCAGAATCCATTAAAATTAGAGTGAAAATGGCCGCGTGCTCGATGCCGATTGATTTCGATTAAAAAAATTCACAGAAAATAAACGCAGATACACCCATCACTTTTTTAAGATCGGAAACGGAAGCTAACTCTCTCTCACAAATAACATTAAAACTGAACATCCGGGGCTGAAATCACGTGTACACAATTCCTAATGCTAGAAACGATGATATCCGTAAGGCGACTAAAGTCGCCTCCAGCTGTCGGAACATAGGTTTTTTCGGGCGACACATGTCGACCGCAGCGTGCTAAAGATTACGAATTTTTTGCTGATCATGGGACTCTCAAAACACTTCTCAGAAACATCGTCTCTGTCATGTTCACTTATCTCCTCGCTGCCCAAGAAACAACAGACAAAAACATATCTGATGCAGTATTGTAGCGCTGTTGTCTGATATTCACTGAGAGCGAATGAACAAGCAGGAGAATTGTTCACTGTTATTGATTACGTGTTGATCTTAACTGTCATTTCCATGACATATTTTCTGTATGTTATTATCAAAGCCCCTAAGTATTTAGACTACGTTTACTTACTAGTAATAAAAACAGCCAAAAGTAACCAGACAACAGGGAGAAAGTCTGAACAATGGCAGTCAGCAATATCAAGTCTTTGGTGTGTCTGAAATACAAACAACAAATGTGATTTATCATAAAATTGATGCATGGAGACATATCTTGAGCCATCCTTACATGACCACAGCTAAGTAAAATGCTAAAATATTAAAAAATGGAAGTGAACCGGTCTGTGAGGCTACCTACACCCTCACTGACTCTTGAAATCATCCAGGGATTCCCCCTGTGGTGAAACTTGTTAAGAACCGAGTATTGCACACTAAGCTTGTAAGAGTCACTTGAGTCCCAGACGTAACTCTGGATTTTGACCTGGTTGACTGCATGTAGGAGGATCTCACTATGGTCCCATGATAGGCAGGGGGAGCTGAGAAGTGGCTCTGTGTAGGACGTGACAATTCCTTGGGAGAGCCCAGAACCAGAGCACAGTTTTTTAGTGTTGCATATTTGGAGAGGGCCTTGGATGGCAGGAAATGCACAGTATGCAACGTTCTTCTTCCTCCTAGCTTGGGATCAGATGTGATGAATCTTTAAATGCCAGCCAAGCTGGAGAAACTCGAGCTCATGACTTAACTCAGCATGTTTCAGAATGTCAGAAAAGCCACAGGAAAAGCGTAGATAATACCAAGGAGTCTTAAACATGGTATTAGCTGCCAATAAGAGAGAAGCTCAGCCATCCTAGTTAAACAACAACAACAATCATACCATTAACTGGAGTGTGGTAACTTCTGGCATGTTATATTCTTCTTTATTCATGATGGTGTAGGCAATCCTGTCTGTCCAAAGATCTGGGGACAGTCTTACAAGGGATTTAGAAAAACTTTGAGTGAATGGTACAGGACAGGAAGACTTGACATGACCTAGTTGAAAGTGTACACACACAGGACAGCTTGACATGACCTAGTTGAAAGTCTACACACACAAGACAGCTTGGCAGGACCTAGTTGAAAGTCTACACACACAGGACAGCTTGACATGACCTAGTTGAAAGTCTACACACACAAGACAGCTTGGCAGGACCTAGTTGAAAGTCTACACACACAGGACAGCTTGACATGACCTAGTTGAAAGTTTACACACACAGGACAGCTTGACATGACCTAGTTGAAAGTTTACACACACAGGACAGCTTGACATGACCTAGTTGAAAGTCTACACACACAGGACAGCTTGACATGACATAGTTGAAAGTCTACACACACAGAACAGCTTGACATGACCTAGTTGAAAGTTTACACACACAGGACAGCTTGACATGACCTAGTTGAAAGTCTACACACACAAGACAGCTTGGCAGGACCTAGTTGACAGTCTACACACACAGGACAGCTTTGCAGGACCTAGTTGAAAGTCTACACACACAGGACAGCTTGACATGACCTAGTTGACAGTCTACACACACAGGGCAGCTTGACATGACCTAGTTGAAAGTTTATACACACAGGACAGCTTGACATGACCTAGTTGAAAGTCTACATACACCGGACAGCTTGACATGACCTAGTTGAAAGTCTACACACACAAGACAGCTTGGCAGGACCTAGTTGAAAGTCTACACACACAGGACAGCTTGACATGACCTAGTTGAAAGTTTACACACACAGGACAGCTTGACATGACCTAGTTGAAAGTTTACACACACAAGACAGCTTGACATGACCTAGTTGAAAGTCTACACACACAGGACAGCTTGACAAGACATAGTTGAAAGTCTACACACACAGAACAGCTTGACATGACCTAGTTGAAAGTTTACACACACAGGACAGCTTCACATGACCTAGTTGAAAGTCTACACATACAAGACAGCTTGGCAGGACCTAATTGAAAGTCTACACACACAAGACAGCTTGGCAGGACCTAGTTGAAAGTCTACACACACAGGACAGCTTGACATGACCTAGTTGACAGTCTACACACACAGGGCAGCTTGACATGACCTAGTTGAAAGTTTATACACACAGGACAGCTTGACATGACCTAGTTGAAAGTCTACACACACATGACAGCTTGACATGACCTAGTTGAAAGTCTACACACACAGGACAGCTTGGCATGACCTAGTTGAAAGTCTACACACACAGGACAGCTTGACATGACCTAGTTGAAAGTCTACACACACAAAACAGCTTGACATGACCTAGTTGAAAGTTTACACATACAGGACAGCTTGACATGACCTAGTTGAAAGTCTACACACACAGGACAGCTTGACATGACCTAGTTGAAAGTCTACACACACAGGACAGCTTGACATGACCTAGTTGAAAGTCTACACACACAGGACAGCTTGACATGACCTAGTTGAAAGTCTACACACACAGGACAGCTTGACATGACCTAGTTGAAAGTCTACACACACAGGACAGCTTGGCACGACCTACTTAAAAGTCAACACACACAAGACAGCTTGACATGACATAGTTGAAAGTCTACACACAGGACAGCTTGGCAGCTAGTTGAAAGTCATGACACAGGACAGCGACATTTTACACACACAGAACAGCTTGACATGACCTAGTTGAAAGTTTACACATACAGGACAGCTTGACATGACCTAGTTGAAAGTCTACACACACAGGACAGCTTGACATGACATAGTTGAAAGTCTACACATACAGGACAGCTTGACATAACCTAGTTGAAAGTTTACACACAGAGGACAGCTTGACATGACCTAGTTGAAAGTCTACACATACAGAACAGCTTGACATGACCTAATTGAAAGTCTACACACACGGGACAGCTTGACATGACCTAGATGAAAGTCTACACACACAGGACAGCTTGACATGACCTAGTTAAAAGTTTCACACACAGGACAGCTTGACATGACCTAGTTGAAAGTCTACACACAGGACAGCTTGGCAGGACCTAGTTGAAAGTCTACACACACAGGACAGCTTGACATGACCTAGTTGAAGGTTTACACACACAGAACAGCTTGACATGACCTAGTTGAAAGTTTACACACACAGGACAGCTTGACATGACCTAGTTGAAAGTCTACACACACAGGACAGCTTGACATGACATAGTTGAAAGTCTACACACACAGAACAGCTTGACATGACCTAGTTGAAAGTTTACACACACAGGACAGCTTGACATGACCTAGTTGAAAGTCTACACATACAAGACAGCTTGGCAGGACCTAGTTGAAAGTCTACACACACAAGACAGCTTGGCAGGACCTAGTTGAAAGTCTACACACACAGGGCAGCTTGACATGACCTCGTTGAAAGTTTATACACACAGGACAGCTTGACATGACCTAGTTGAAAGTCTACACACACAGGACAGCTTGACATGACCTAGTTGAAAGTCTACACACACAGGACAGCTTGACATGACCTAGTTGAAAGTCTACACACACAGGACAGCTTGACATGACCTAGTTGAAAGTCTACACACACAGAACAGCTTGACATGACCTAGTTGAAAGTTTACACACACAGGACAGCTTGACATGACCTAGTTGAAAGTCTACACACACAGGACAGTTTGACATGACATAGTTGAAAGTCTACACACACAGGACAGCTTGACATGACATAGTTGAAAGTCTACACACACACAACAGCTTGACATGACCTGGTTGAAAGTTTACACACACAGGACAGCTTGACATGACCTAGTTGAAAGTCTACACATACAGGACAGCTTGACATAACCTAGTTGAAAGTTTACACACAGAGGATAGCTTGACATGACCTAGTTGAAAGTCTACACATACAGAACAGCTTGACATGACCTAATTGAAAGTCTACACACACAGGACAGCTTGACATGACCTAATTGAAAGTCTACACACACAGGACAGCTTGACATGACCTAGTTGAAAGTCTACACACACAGGACAGCTTGACATGACCTAGTTGAAAGTTTCACACACAGGACAGCTTGACATGACCTAGTTGAAAGTCTACACACAGGACAGCTTGGCATGACCTAGTTGAAAGTCTACACACACAGGACAGCTTGACATGACCTAGTTGAAAGTTTACACACACAGGACAGCTTGACATGACCTAGTTAAAAGTCTACACACACAGGACAGCTTGACATGACCTAGTTGAAAGTTTCACACACAGGACAGCTTGACATGACCTAGACAAGTCTACACACAGGACAGCTTGGCATGACCTAGTTGAAAGTCTACACACACACATGACCTAGTTGAAAGTTTACACACACAGGACAGCTTGACATGACCTAGTTAAAAGTTTACACACACAGGACAGCTTGACATGACCTAGTTGAAAGTTTACACACACAGGACAGCTTGACATGACCTAGTTGAAAGTTTACACACAGGACAGCTAGGCATGACCTAGTTGAAAGTTTACACACAGGACAGCTAGGCATGACCTAGTTGAAAGTTTACACACAGGACACTGAAAGATAATGAATTATTCTTGTCTCTCCACCATCTCCATCTCAGGATATACTTGCTGTTAGAGACCAAAAGATCGTTTATATTTGGAGATACCCCTAAATATAATCAACAGTCGTATAGTGTCATACGTAGGTTATCACATGGTGACGTGTGTAACATGATGTCTAGCTTTCACTCCAACATGTAACAGCAAACAGGACAAGTGACGATTCAACTTCTATTGGCTGAAGACTGACTAAGTTTATCTGTATAAGCCAAAAGTCATCAGTAACACAATACAGTTCTGAGTAAGCTTGTTCATAATCATAAATAAAAGATAATCATGTCTTGAGGACAAGTATGGCATGTTCTAAAGTGTCAAATGATATAAGTAAGTAAGTACAATGTTCTTCTGCCTTGTTTTGGTGAGAATGCAACAGCAGAACTGCAACTAGGAATGGGCTATTTTAGAATAGAAGAACCTTACTGTGCAGAGTGTCTAGGACAAATACTATAGAGCATTTCCTACTAAAATGTAGGAAGTATGAACAACAGAAAACCAATATTAGATTATTTACAGGCATGCAATTTGTTCATAACTGTGGAACAGGTGTTGTGAATAGATAGACCTAGAGAATTGTTATTGTAAAACAGTATATAACAAGAATTACACTGGTATATACACAGTTTGGTGCCTTAAATTGTATAGCTGTTCTTGGGTAATTTTGGGTTGCTGATTCCAAAAATGTAATCAGATTTTTTCTAGTTTTTGAGATAACTATGAATGACCATATTAGTAGGGCAATTGTTATATACAATCCTAGAGTTAGGTGCTATCAGTGGCATTTTGACTTTAGTCTGCATTCATATTATATGTAATCATTCATATTATATGTAATTACTGTGCATATACAGTATTACCAAAAATGTAATAAAACTTTATCACTAGCACTTGTTTAGTCAACACGCAAAAAGGATCTTTTCGAGGACTTCATGGAATGTGGTATGCCCGGACAGTCACGCTTAAGGGTCCAACAGTAATCTACCATCATGTGGGCATCCCAAAGTCCCTGGTATCTCTCTTCCATTGTTTTTATATCTTGGTGAAATCTTTCACCTTGCTCCTCACTAAAGTCGCCAAGATTCTCCGGAAATAAATGTAGATGGTTATGGAGGTAGTGCAATTTTATGCTCATGTTGCATCCAAGTTCACAAAAACTCGACAGCATGTTTCCAACTAATTCAGAATAACTGTCTGCTTTAAAGTTACCCAGAAAGTTTTGCACAACTAAAACAAATGATGACCAGGCTGTGGACTCTGTTTTGTTCATGGAAACAATAAAATTTGGATCGTTTATTAACTTTCTAATTTGAGGTCCATCAAAAATTCCAGCTTTAAGTTTGTCTATGCTCAATTCTGGAAACTTTCTGCATAAGTAATTAAAACAGGTACCATCTTTGTTCAGTGCCTTAACAAACTGCTTCATCAAGCCAAGCTTTATATGTAATGGTGGCAGTAGAACTCTTTTTCGATCAATGAGAGGCTTATTGACAATATTTTTTTCTCCAACTTTAAATTCATCCCTCAACGGCCACTGTTTCTTTGTCCAGTGCATATCTTTTGCCCTGCTATCCCACAAACATATAAAGAATGGATATTTGGTGAATCCCATTTGCTGGCCAAGCAAGAAGTTCATAATTTTAAGATCTACACAAACCATTCAGTTATGTTCTAAATACTTTAATTTTTCCAGAACTGTGCTTATTGTAGCATACTCCTCCTTCATTGTAGTAAAATGAGCAATTGGAATTGAGCCATATTTGTTACCATTGTGTAAGAGAACACCCTTCAAACTTCTTTTAGAGCTGTCAATGAAAAGTCGCCACTCATCTGGTGTATAACTTACACCCATTTTGTTAACAAGACCTCCTACAAGGTTGTTTTCTTTACAAAAGAATTGAATAGAACCTTGCTCTCTGCTGCGATAAAATGTAACCTTTGTTTCAGCAGTCAATATTTTTTTTCTTTCAATCTTGAAGTCAAAAGTTCTGAAGATTCCTTGGAGAGATATAGATCTTGGATTAGATCATTTAGTTCAAGCTGGTCGAAGCGTTGAGCATCTGAAAAATCATCTTCGAAATTACTATCGCTGTCACTTGTCGTTCCACATGCCACTGCTGTCTCATCTTCTAGCAGGGAATCCGAAATCTGACTGAAAGTTAGAATTGGTATGTCATCTCCGTGTGGAACAGGTCGCCTAGCAGAATCTAAATCTGAATATTTCCACTTTTTGTGATTTTTTTCCATTAATTCCCTTAATATTCACAACACAGAAATAACAGTCATCACAGTGGTTCTTGGGCTCTCTCCAAACATTGGAATTCCAAATTTTAAACATTTTCTTTTCCCACAAGTCCACTGTCGCAGGTGTTCAACACATGTTTTGCAAACAATATGAGGAGCCCAAGACTTGTCCCGGTCACCTAGTTTTACTTTAAAGTAAGCAAAGTATGCCTTTTTCACAAAAACAGTAATATGCTTCCTATGTTCTTCTTTGAAAGTGTACTCTCCACAAATATAACAAAATAAATGCGGTGAAAGAAAACATGCTCTTCTTGAAGATGATGCCATTCTCTGTTAGAAGTGTAATAAAATAAGTAGCATACTAACATGCATGCAGTGGCTTAAAATCTAAAAAAGGCAATTCTGGGAAGATTCTTGGAAAACTGAAACTGAGAGTAAACAAGCAGTTTTCTTTTGTAAAGGACTAGACAGCAATATTTTTTTTACATAGCCTTATATAGAAAATATTGTAATAATACAGGGTGACCCAAAAAAAATGGGCCCGCGCGCGCACTGTTTGTGTGCGCGCGGGCCCGTTTTTTTTGGGTCACCCTGTATTAATGAAATACAAAAATGTCTGTATCTCAAAAACTAGAGCTGCTACAGACAAGTAAATGTGATATTTGGATTGAGCAGGCCTCATTTATGTACAATCAAGAGTAAAATGTTTGGCACCAAAAATTTTTTTTTGTAGGGCTGTGTTATAATTAATATATAAGGATCAATAATGGTTGGAAAGAACTTGAGATGATGGCACGTGACAGGAGGACTTTGTGTTTGTTGAAGGCCTATGCTTGTGGGAGTTTATGAATGAATGAATGAAACATGGGTTCTTAAGGCATTCTAAATATATTTTTGGGAAAATACCGTTAGTTGCTCCGTTTCATTTTTACTATATAACTTATTAAAAATTAATAAAATGCAAAATAATTTCTACTTTTTATACTGCTAAAAGATGCATGACATATGTTACGCTATTTTTCAAATAGTTACTGTATTTTGAAATAATTCTGAGCGAAATATGGCTTCCAGAAGTTGTAGAAATTCGGCTGATCTGTTCTGTTACGTGTGCGGATATTTTACCGATCGTGTTCACCAGAAAAACTTTACACCATTACTAAAGAAAGCATATGAACGTTATTTCGATTCGAAAGTTGATGATGCAAATAAATCTTGGAAGCCAAATGCAGTTTGTTCGACTTGTGCAAATACATTGGCAGGTTGGTTACGAAAATCGCCGAAGCATAAGTCGATGCCTTTTGGAGTGCCAGTAATATGGCGTGAACCGACAAATCACGCTACTGATTGTTACTTCTGCTTGACAAATATCCATGGTTTCACTTTTAAAACTAGAAAGTCTGTGGTTTATCCAAATATTGAATCGGTTTCGAAACCAGTGCCTCATGATCCAATCACATGTCCGATCCCATTTCCACCAGAACAATATCCGTTGGATGTGAATGAACCATCAGAAAGTGATAGTTTACCTGCTTTAGAAACTAATTCTGACTCGGATTATATACCGGTGAATGATGGTGTTCACTTAATTAACCATTCAGAACTTTCAGATCTAATACGTGATCTCGCCCTTACCAAAGGACAAGCGGAATTACTCGGTTCGCGACTCAAAGAATGGAATCTTTTAGCGCCCAATACTCCGATATCTAAATTTCGTCATAGACACAGAGAACTTGTTCAATACTTTGAGATGGATGATTTCATTTGCTATTGCAAAGATGTAAACGGTCTTATGGTGCACCTCGGTCATGAGCGCATAGTCAACCAATGGCGACTTTTCATCGACTCTTCCAAGACTAGTATAAAAGCCGTGTTATTGCATAACTGAAATTTATTTTCATCAATTCCAGTCGCCTACTCTGTTCATATGAAAGAAACTTATGACAATATGGCTATACTTTTGGTAAAAATAAAGTACAATGACTACCAATGGCGGATTTGTGGAGACCTAAAGGTCATTGCAATTCTCACGGGCATGCAGACTGGGTATACTAAATTTTGTTGCTTCCTATGTGAATGGGACAGCCGCAACAGACAGGAACATTATGCAAGAAAGGTGTGGCCTATCAGGGATCGTATGCAGCTCGGGCATAAAAATGTAATACATGAGCCATTAGTTAACAAAGACAGCATCATTTTACCACCGTTACATATAAAGTTGGGGCTCATAAAGAATTTCGTAAAAGCGTTAGATAAAACGAGCAAAGCTTTCACTTATCTTCGAGAAAAGTTTCCGCAAGTTAGCGATGCAAAGATAAAGAAAGGTATCTTTGTAGGACCTCAGATTAGGAAAGTTATTGCAGACAAACAATTCGAGAACTTGTTACATGGTAGTGAACTTCGCGCATGGATGGCATTCAAATCTATCGTCGATAACTTTCTGGGAAATCACAAATCTGTCGACAATGTGCATATTGTTAAGCAGTGCATAGATGCATACTTAATTATGGGCTGTAACATGTCCCTCAAAATCCATTTGCTCGATTCGCATCTAGACTTTTCCCCTGACAACCTTGGCGAAGTCAGCGATGAACATGGAGAACGATTCCATCAAGATATCGCCGTAATGGAGTCACGCTATCAAGGACGGTGGAGTGTGACCATGCTTGCCGATTATTGTTGGATGCTTCATCGCGGTGTACCACATGCCATTCACCGACGAAAGTCGACTGCAAAGAAATTCAAGCCTACATAACTGTTACACTTCTTGTATGAATGATGTTGTAATACTGAATGCGTTGTTTAAAAACTTCAATTGCGTATTTCTAGAGATCCCGACCTGATAGAGAAAAACGGTTTGCAGATTTAAAAACAGTGCATTAAAATTGACCAGAAAAACATAGAAATTTTAGAGAAAGAAAAAAATTTTTTTTTTTTTGTTAGTCAGTGTAATTGGTGGATTGGGTGTAATCTCAAACACCACTGGGCTTTCTCACCCCTTTTCACCTTGTTAACAACAGGGCAGTTATGAGACACTTTGTTTTTAACTTGTTTGTTTTTTATTTTTAATTGTTTTTTTTTTTTTGGAAAGTAGAGGGCACACACGCATACATTCACACAATTTTACAGTTTTAATTAACTGTATTTGGAAATCAAGACAAGACTTGAGATGGCCTCAGCTGCCATGACAAGACTGAATGTGATCTGGAAAAGTAACATCAGTTTTCCTGTGAAGATCAAATTATACAAATCGCTTGTATTATCTATTCTCTTATATGGATGTGAGAGCTGGACACTCACTGCAGATACGGAGCGAAGGATTCAGGCGTTCGAGCATAAATGTTATAGAAGAATTTTGCGCATTTGCTATAAAGAGCACAAAACAAATGTCTATGTTAGAGAGAAGATAAACACCTATGCAGGCCACCAAGAACCACTTTTGTCAGTAGTGAAAAGTCGAAAGCTTGCCTGGTTTGGGCATGTAACTCGTCATGACTCCCTTTCGAAAATGATCCTCCAGGGAACAGTCGAAGGTAAACGGAGAAGAGGAAGGCAAAGAAAATCCTGGGCTGATAACATCAAAGAATGGGCAGGACACGGTTTTTCCACACTTGTACGCATTGCTGAGGATAGAGAGCAGTGGAGGACTCTGTCTGCTGATGCTTCCACCATGGCACCCCTACGACCCATGACGGGTTACGGGTTGAGATGATGATTTGGACTGAGTGGAGGGGGGAGAAGATAGTATATTTAGATATCAGAATTCAGATTTTATTATCTTGCATTTACTATACCATATATCCTAATTATAACTAGGGCTGCACCGAATATCCGTTTCGTATTCGATTCGATGCCCAATAGTCTTCTTCTCTTCTTTGATCCTTAGCCGCCGACAGTCAAAGCAGTCAGTGGCCATTACACCTGGTGGCGTCTTGTAGGGCAACAAAAAATTGATTCCACTTTGCTCGGTCAGCGGCCATCCTTCGTACAGTGCCCCAACTCTGGTTCATTCTTTGCATCTCAGCCTCCACAGTCCACAGTGATGATTTTAGTTATTTTGTATACTGTGCTTTGTTCATGTCTCAGTGCTGCCTCTTCTGCCTGTCTTGCAAGGTCATCCAGAAATGTCCTTTTGTTAGCACGGGTTTGACGTTTAACTTCCTTGTCCAGCTGACTGTACTGTTCACTACATATTGCCTTTAACCTGGTAGACTTAGCTTCTGTTTTCTTTCTTTTCATTTCTTTTCTCTTCGCTATGGTGTTTAGCGTATCTGGTGTTATCCAGTCTTGGCTCTTTCTTTCCTGGAATCTCAAGCATGACTTGCTGCTTTCCTTGTATATTGTTGAGATGGTGTTGAATCTCTGGTCAACATCATCGGTCTCTGTTCTTTCTTGGCTTTTGATAATCTCATATCTTCTCTTTACGTCGACCATGAAAGCTTTTCTGGTGAGGGGATCCTTCAGTTTCGTGATGTTGTATCTTTTCTGTTTGACTGCAACTGGTCCAGCAGCTCTGAGTTTCACTTTCAGTCTTGCTACTACTAGGTGATGATCACTTCCCACATCTGCGCCTCTTCTTACTTTCACGTCTTGTAGTGCATGTCTCCATCTGCCATTGATCATTATGTGATCTATCTGGTTTCTGTCTCGTCCGTTTGGTGATTCCCATGTTAACTTGTGCACTTCCTTGTGTGGAAAAAGTGTTCCTCCAATGACCAGGTTGTTAATACTGCAGAAGCTTATTAATCTGTCCCCATTCTCATTTGCTGTTCCACTGCCGCATTTCCCCATTACTCTTTCGTTATAATTATTGTGTGCTCCCACTTTCGCATTTAGGTCTCCCATTACTATAATGAGATCGTACCTGGGTGTAGTTTCCATTTCTTTTTGTACCTGTTGATAGAACTCGTCCTTGATCTCTTCATCGCTGTCATTTGTTGGTGCATAGCATTGTATAATTGTGGTGTTGGTGAACCTCCCTCTCAGTCTTGCTCTTATCAGTCTGTTGTTGATGGGTTTCCATTCCAGTAAAGACCTTTCCATTCCTTTCTTCAGGATAATGGCTACACCTTCGTTGTGCTGACCATCCTCTCTGCCAGAATAAAGTACTGTTTCCCTGTAGCTGTTTTTATTCTCCCCTTACCTGTCCATCTGCTCTCGCTTATTCCCAGGATATGTATCTTGTAGTTCCTCATCTCTGCTGTGATTTGTCTCAGCTTTCCTGCCTCATTCATAGTTCTGACGTTCCAAAAACCAATTCTGGTTTCATGTTTTGCGGTCGGGGCATCCGTTTTCATGCCAGTGGCTTCCTTTCGGCTTTCACCACTGTCAGTCATACGAGCCCGAAACTCCGGATGTCCGTCCCGCAGCAAAGTTTTTCCATTTATTGTTGTTTCCGTAACGTGCGATTTTTTTACATAGACAGGGGTGTCAGCCCTGTGCTAAAACCCCCAACCTGGAGGACCAGAGTACCAGCTTTTGTCTGACCCCTACCCACGCAGACCAGTCCAGCTTGGTTAAACCTACCAGGAGTAAATCTCCCACTGGCATAGCTCTGGGGATTGTCAGGGTACACAAGCCGCCATACCACTACAAGGTATAGGTAACATTGATGGCAGGATGCACAATAGTGCCTCCAATGAACTATTCGTATTCGATTCGGTGCACAATAGTGCCTTCAATGAACTATTCATATTTGATTGAATATTACGCTGCCGTGAATTTAGGTCAACCCGCGGTGTGGTAATTTTAGACCCAGAAAGTAGGCTGACTTTCCGTCATGCTACTAACATCACACCACGCCCCTTGCAATCAGTACTTTAGCATGTAGGCGCCAGCCGGTTAAAACCAGACGTGTAAATATCAATGTCTGCGTTAGTCCTCGCATTGTGACTGTTGAATTGGTTTAAATCATGCCTTGTTTTTTTATACTTTATAGTGACTGTTCAAGTTTACGAAATGCTTAATAATTAATAAAAATGTCAGTAGACCGGCGTCCCAAGTGAACGTCTGTACAGCACTACTTTCATATAGCAGATGTTGTCTTTTGGCACAGAATGTTGAGAGACTCATTTTTTCTTAAAGCCACTGCTTGTTCCATGCAGCAATTTAAAAACTGATTAATGGCTAGTTAGTAGCATTAAATAGATCCAAGATATTTGCCCTATTTTTTGTGACGCTGTATAATTAATAAAAATGTCAGTAGACCTATTGAACACACCTTTGTATGCCCAACATTCACTCACTATTCGTATTCGGCCAAATAGTTCAAGGCCTCTATTTGCATTCGGCCGAATAGTAAAAATCACCATTCGGAACAGCCCTAATTATAACCCATCAAGGGTTGAACGGGATAGTTTGTCTTTAAAAAAAGAAAGCTCTTCTCAAATCTGGGATATTTGGATAAAATGCTTGACAATCTCGGGAGGTGTTGACTTCTCCCAGTAAAGAACGTTTATTAAAATCATTTGACAATGAAATGTTGGACAACTTACGTCTGCAAACGAATGCCACAAAACTTCTTGAAAAAAATACAAGTTATATTCTTTGTCGATAAAATGTTGAAGAAGGTAATGTTTGTTGTAACCACTGTTGACTCGTATCTACTTGTTGTAACCACTGTTGACTCGTATCTACTTGTATCAACTGTCTATTACTTCTGCTGAGGTGGGAGCTATACTGGTTGACTAGTATAACTGTATCTACTTGCATCCATTTTCTTAAGTTTCAACTATTTATTGTATCTGATAAACTTAAACTTATAACCTGAACATTCCTGTCCCTACAAAAACTTGATTTCTACTCTCAGTCAATGGTAAAAAGTTTGCTATCTCCTAAGAGCTTGATCGAACGCTGATCTCTATCAAATGTCAGCTATCGCTAAAAGTCTGAGCTATTGCTGCTAGAACTTTTAGATCTCCTTCAGGACTGAGCTAATCACTGAAAGTCTGTCTAAAATGTTATCTAATATATATGGTTTGATTCTTCCCCAGTGAAATATTAAACTCACTGATTGGTTTTTTACAAACATAAAGGGTGGATAGGTGTCGTGACTCAAAATTCCAGACCATTTTCACTTGTTATTTATGATGTCTAGACTAAACTGTTCTTATCTGATGAAATCAAAATACAATGTATTTTGTACCAAATTCTGATTTGTTTATCCTGTGATGCAACTACGACATCTCCTATTTCTCGGTTAATTACCTGTCATCACTGCATTTCTATAACAATACAGCAAGCCACAAATTTTACTTGCATTCTTGTCAACACTTTACTTTACACCAGTCTCGAGCCAGATACAGCGTCGCTATTGTTATTGGTCTGTCATCACTGACCTAGTTCAATAATGATGCACATTTTTATTCTCATTGCATTCCATTCCACTTGTCAACAAATCATTAGTAATCTTTTTTGTGTAGGGGTGCTGAACTTCTTGCTCTCTTGCAGCCAATACTAAGTTAAAGACTCCTTGGTATTATCTACACTGTAGATCTAGAAGACACCTTGGTATTATCTACACTGTAGATCTAGAAGACACCTTGGTATTATCTACACTGTAGATCTAGAAGACACCTTGGTATTATCTACACTGTATATCTAGGCTTTTCCTGTGACTTTTCTGTCATTCCGAAATGTGTTGTTCTGAAGTCATGAGCTCCAGTTTCTCCAGCTTGGCTTGCATTTAAAGCATCATCACATCTGGTCCCAAGCTAGGAGGAAGTAGTGCATGGCTTACTGTGCATTTCTCACCATCCAAGGGGGCTCTCCAAATAAGCACAGCTAAAATACTGTGCTCTGGTTCTGGGCTGTCCCAAGGAATTGTCATGTCCTATATAGAGCCACTTTTCAGTTCCTCCATGCCACCCATAGTGAGATCCTCCTGCATGCAGTCAAACAGGTAAACAGCCAGAGTTATGTTTGGGGCTCATGTGACTCCTCCAAGTTTAGTGTGCAATGCTACGTTCGCAACATGTTTCACCACTGGAAGAATCCCTGGTAGTGTGTGGATGATTTCAAGGGTCAATGAGGGTGTATTTAGCCTCACATACAGGTTCACTTCCACATTTGAATAATAGAGCATTTTACTTAGCTGGTGATCATATAAGGATGACTCTAGATATGCCTCCATGCATAATCATTAGTAATAATGTATATACTGTTTTTACAAACTTGTGGTTAGTTAATGATTTCATATTCCTCACTGTATAGGTTTAATTTATGTACTATCTAATCATCATAATAGTTTTATTAGTCTTTGTGTGGCTAATGGTTATAAAATTCATATGACATTTTTACATTTCTAATATATCTTGTAATTGCAGTAATATCCAAAATAAATTTATTTATTTTTAAAATGTGTTTTAGTCACTTTTGATTTGCATTTCCTTCTTTTATCCTTAGCCGCCGATCGTCAAAGCAGTCAGTGGCCATTACGCCTGGTGGCGTCTTGTAGGGCAGCAACAAATTGATTCCACTTTGCTCGGTCGGTGGCCATCCTTCATACAGTGCCCCAACTCTGGTTCATTCTTTGCATCTCAGCCTCCACAGTCCTCTGCCAAGTTGTTTTCGGTCAGCCTCTCTTTCGTTTTCCTTCAGGGGTCCATAGCATAGCTGTTCTTGTGATGGCATCGGGGTCTCTTCTGAGGACATGGCCAATCCAATTCCAGCGTCTGCCAGTTATGATGGTGTGCATGTCCTCTTGCTTGCTCCGAGTAAGCAGTTCTAGGTTGGTGATGGTATTCGGCCAAAAGATTCGGAAAATTTTTCTTAGGCAGGTTGTGTGAAAAGAGGACAATTTCGACATTTCCTTCTCTGTTACTCTCCAGCATTCCGCACCATAGAGAAGCACAGAAAGTACACAGCTCTCATATAGTCTTAATTTTGTGTTTGTGCTGTACTGAGAGGACTTCCAGATGTTGTTTAGACTAAAAAAGGCTGTTCTTGCTTTGTTCATTCTGTTGTTGATGTCTTTGCTTGCTCCGCTGTCTGGTGTTACTATGCATCCTAGGTATGTGAAGGCGTCTGTCTGTTTCAGTTTCTGATTCCTTACTGTTAAGCGTCATGACCTCTGTCTTCTTTAGATTGATGTTTAGGCTGTTATATTGATGTTTAAGTGGGCATGTCTTTGCATTTTTACATTAATAGGAGTGCATCAAAATATACATAAATGACACTTTACCCGAGCCTTGAACCTAACCCATAATGTCCTATAGCTTCTCAACTCCATACATGCAATGTTCTTGTATGCTGGGTTTATTAAGAAATGAACCCTCATGGACATCGAGGGTTGAGTGTACTAATTACTCTTCAAATTCAGACCATTGCTGCTATATGTACATGTCAACGTGATATCACCTGTTAACTTCTCACAATCTTGTCCTAGATGAATGTATAAACCTGGTTCTCATCAATTACTTAATGAAATGTAAACCTCACACAACTTAAAAAACTGTTACTCATCATGTTTACTGTAATCTTTTGCTGAGGATAACTGAAATGACTTGACTTACTCTGCCATGCCAGCCTCCATATTTAGGTCAATGCCAGAGTCTATGAGCTGTCCATCATGGTAAACTGACTTGCCCATTCGGGCCATAAACTGAAAGCTGCCAAAGTATATAGATGCACACAGGAAAGACAATAACTGTGGACAAAGGAAACAATAAAACATTTGTAGCAAATCATTTCATTTGAACACATCGACACAATCATTAGCATCATCATTCTCAATCCTTTTCATTCTCAATGAAACATCAGGCTACTGGTCACTATTGTCTATTTGAACTTGTCGTCTGCCTTAATCCTGCCTAACAAGTTCTAGTTGCTTTGCTTCGACTGTTCTCTTTGGTCTCCCCACTCCAGGTTCTAGACAAGAGCCAGTCCAGTTATTCTGGTTGATTGTTTCTTGAGGGTGTGTGTGTCCTATCCATCTTCACATTCTCGCTTCAATGTCCAGCTTGTACTGGTTGTTGTCTGATCATATTCCACAGGTCAATGTCCAGCTTGTACTGGTTGTTGTCTGATCCTATTCCACATGTCAATGTCCAGCTTGTACTGGTTGATGTCTGATCCTATTCCACAGGTCCAGCTGTACTGGTTGTCATCTGATCCTATTCCACAGGTCAATGTTTGTTCTTATATTCTGCCATTTGACAAGAATGATGAACTGGAGGCATCTGTTACTGTCCCTAGGTAGAATGGCAAATTTAATTGTGACTGCCTTGCTATGACATATCATAAATTATCTACCAGTAATAGGTCAGCCAATGCACCTGTTGCTTTAATAAACCAAACTTTAAAGTATTTTCAGTGTATTTGCAATGAAAATTGTAAAAAGTGCGACAAATTTCATTTTGCTTGTCTGTCCATCACAAAAAACAAACTCAAAAACTACTGAACCAATTGAGATAAATTTTTGTATTTAGGACTCGGGCAAAAATTTGTTGACCTCTTTCAATCTATCTAAATTTTTATAAAAATTATGGCCACTTGAATTCAGAAACCTCAATTTTGAGGTCAAAGTTCACACACGAGTCTCATCATTTTTGTTAAATTCTGGTTTGTGCCAACTATTTTAGCTAGAAAGTGACATCATTGAGATTATATCGTCTGCTTACTATATTTTATATTCTCACCAGAATGTTTATTATGGCAACAACCGTTCATTGTGTGATTCTTATAACAGTGTAATATTAGATAATTTTAAACTATCAAATCAACGAAACAAACGTGCCTGTATTATGTTAATCAAGCGAACATTTTTCTTGTTTTAAATTTTTATAAAACCACAGTACTAATACACATGTAGACTGTAAGGTTTGGTATTGCAAAAAGGAGGAATGGTACCACTTTAACAAGCATGTCATTAAAAATAGACAAGGGGGTTGCGTGTGTGTGTGTGTGTGTGTGGGTGGGTGGGTGGGTGGGTGGGTGGGTGGGTGGGGGGGGGCCTAGCAATCTTTCCAAATTTTTCTTTGTTTTCTCTCTCCATTTCTCCATGTTTCTTTCTTCCTCTTTCTTATTCACTGAGAGAACAGGTCACCATTTTTCGGCTATGGATGGGACACAACAGATTGAGATACCATCTACACCACAAGTACAAAATTGGTGCAACAGATCTCTGCACCTGTGGCACCAGCCCGGTGACAGTCGAACAATTGCTGCAGTCCTGCCCAACCTACAGCAATGAACGGAGTAGCATATGGCAACAACCCACTTCTGTCAGCAAAAAACTGTTTGGAGATGTCAGGAACCTTGAACTGACTACTGCCTTTATTAGAGTCATTAATGTGGAAGTCTGAAGGCGAACGAGGAAGAAGAAGAAGAAGATTCACTGACCCACGGTTTTCTTAACGTGTGCCCTTTAATTTTTTTTACCCACAATTCTTGCTTCCTGGGTCAGTTCCACAACAACAATTCCATCATGCCACGTAAGTTCTACTATTTTACACAAAATAATTCTTCTTGCTGCTGTTTTCTGCACCAACACTTCATGTGTTCTGGCTGTTGTGGTTTCTGCACCAACACTTCATGTGTTCTGGCTGTTGTGGTTTCTGCAGCAACTTGTTTGACGAGATGAGATTTCTGACCCCCCCCCCCCAATTCTCACTGTTGACATCTGACCCCTAATATCAAGCCCCAAACTAATCATCTTCATCATCAGCCTTCAGCCCCTGTGTAACATAGGCCTTTATATTATACCTAATTCTCCCACCATTAGTCATCAGTTACAAGTTTCTTCCATGTCTTCATAATCCATTTGTTAAAATCTGTTGCTAGATTTTTTCTCCGTGTGTTTGTAGGTCTAACTCCATTTCTTTTAACCTGGGGATTCTAGAACAAGCACTGTTCTGTAATGCTATATGCTAGCTTTCTCAATGTGTTCCCTATTTGATGCCAACATCTTTTAACCTATTATTCCACTAGTCTTTACCTGGTTCCCTCCATCAGTTCCCCATTGGTGACCCTGTGAAACCATTATACAAAATTTGTTTCTGTGAAACAATCTTTTTTTTTTTTTCTTTCAGTTTTGGTGTAATAACAATCAACTTGCTGATAAATTTAAGTCATTAAATTTGCTTGACATCTTTCATCCGATGTTACAATAACACAAACTTACCAGTGGTCCAGCTGTGAAAACATCCCAGAAGAAAATGTACCACACTGCGTAATAAATTATCTGTAACAGTGAGACAAAAATTAATGTTCACAACAAACTGTTATGTTTTGGTTGGTGGAATAAAATGTTGAGACAAAATGACATGCCTTCAGAAAACTGAAAGAAAATATTGCATTGTGACACATGGTATGGGTCTTGGTAAACACAGATCAGAACTGGCTAACTCTGTTGTATATAACTGATTATCTACATAAGACTTATGTAGTAGATTAGTTACAGTACAGAATAGTATAGTCCAGTATAATATAGTACAGTATAGTATAATATAGTACAGAACAGTACAGCATGGCACAAAATAGTGTAGTGAATATAGTACAATATTAGTGCTGTAAAGTACAATATTAGAACAGTGTTAGTGTAGTATTAGTATAGTATACAGCATAGCATAGTGTAGTGCAGTGTAGTATAGTGTTTGTGTAGTATTAGTATAGTATAGCATACTGTTTGGCATTGCACAGTACAGTGCTAGTACAATAAAAGATCTTACATTAACAGCAAAGATTATGTACACCAGCATTTCTCAAACTTTTGTCTTCATGGAACAACTTATTCATTTGAAATGAACTGATAAAACAGTGATCCTAAATATTGGGTTTAAGGTGGCCCTTTACAAGTTTATATTATAGTTTACGATAAATTAAAATTAAGTTTCAGCTGTGTAAATAAAGAAAGTAATTAATACAACTAAAATAATAATTAGAACCATCAGTAATTTAATATTTATATTTTATTACTAATAAAAATAAAGTACATGCACAAGTAATTGTAAATTTGACATCAATGAGAAGAATGCTTGTTTTTTTTGACCATCACATATTCACTTAATATTTGCTACAATGTTTGAAAGTTGAATTCTTATGTCTAGGGCAGCATAAGTCTGTTCCTATATTTTGTCTTAGTAATAAGAAATAATAAGAAAATCCTGTTTCACATAAGGTATGTAGTAGCAAATGGAAGAAGCACTTGAATTGCCATTTTGAAATGTTGGGGTATTCTTGCAAACACTGCTCCAAAAATCATTTAGGGAAAGTTCATTAAATCTTTGTTTTATTCCTAAGTCTGAAGTCAAATCAATTAAACTCTCACAATCATGAGCTGATAAGCACGCTGATTTGGCTGCAGTTTCAAATCAATATCTTATCCATTTTAAAAATAATGTTTGAAAATAAGTTGTTAGCAACTGGTTCTACATTTTTTCTTCACGGCACACCTTTCAGTAGCTTGTGTAACTAGTGTTCCATGGAACACATTTTGAGAAATGCTAAAGTGCACAATAAAAGATCTTACATTAACAGCACAGATTATGTACAGGTAAAACTTGAGGGTTGATTTATTCTCCTCTGCTATTTGCTTCTTGCCCTTGGTGGCTTGCTTCCCTTTTGGCTGAAAGACATTAAAACAAAAACATAGAGTGAGAAGTCTTGCATCTATCTTTTTTTAAAGTTTACCACAGAATGTAAACAAAACAATTGCTTCAGAAAAAACCATAGCATGAGCACATTAAGTGCTCTGACACAAGCTTCCTGCAAGGGAGCTAACTGTAGCAATTGAAGTGGTGACCCAATGTTATTTGAGTTGTCCTTATATGACCACCAGCTATGCGCAGTGCTCTAGTATGTAGATTTGGATGTGAACCTCTGTGAGGATAATTACACCCTCATTGACTCTTCAAAATCATCCACACACTTCCAGAGATTCTTCCTGTGGTGAAACTTGTTGAGAACCCCACATTGCATGTTAAGATTGGAGGAGTCACTTGAGCCCTAAACGTAACTCTGGATTTTACCTGGTTGCCTGCATGCAGGAGGATCTCACTATGGGCCCCATGATAGGTAGGGAAAGCTGAGAAGTGGCTCTGTGTAGGACGTGGTGATTCCTTGGGAGAGCTGAGAAGTGGCTCTGTGTAGGACGTGGTGATTCCTTGGGAGAGCTGAGAAGTGGCTCTGTGTAGGACGTGGTGATTCCTTGGGAGAGCTGAGAAGTGGCTCTGTGTAGGACGTGGTGATTCCTTGGGAGAGCTGAGAAGTGGCTCTGTGTAGGACGTGACGATTCCTTGGGAGAGCCCAGAACCAGAGCACAGCATTTTAGCTCTGCATTTCTGGAGAGCCCCCTTGGATGGTGGGTAATGCACAGTAAGCCATGTGCTTCTTCCTCCTAGCTTGGGACCAGATGTGATGATCCTATAAAAGCAAGCCAAGCTGGAGAAACTGGAGCTCATGACTTTAACTCAACACATTTCAGATTGGCAGAAAAGCAACAGGAATAGCCTAGATCTACAGTGCAGATAATACCAAGAACTCTTCAACTTGGTATTGGCTGCAAAAGAGCAAAATGCTCAGCAGCCATAGTTGAACAACAACAATACTATATTGGAAATCATTAGTTGTAACTGAAAAAAAAAAAGATAATGTTTTCAACAAAATAAGAATTTTCAACTCAAATACCTTATCTGCTAAACTCTATGGCTATAAAATATCCAGCAAAAAAAAAAAAAAAATTTAACCAATCACTTAGCCTACAAACAAACATAAAAGGTTGCTTGCACAGAGTCAAAGTTCTAAATGAATATAGTATGACAAGATCACCAGTGTTGATATGATGAAAAGACATAACTAAGGTAAAGTATGACATAAGGTGGAGAAAATAAACAGGTTGCTAGTACAGAATGCAGTAAAGAGGCCACTGGGTAGACTCATAAGGCAGTCCTCATTCTGAAATCCCCAGGACAGATGAAATTGAGGAAGTCCAAAAACACATGGACAAGAGGTTGGGAGATGAAAATCAGATGGAAATTTATGACATGTTGGGGGGGGTTGAAGGCCAGCACGTGACAGCACCTCAACATTTGTCATTCTGTGAAATACCAAGGATGTGGCCAATACACTGTAGATGGAAGGTATTGAGCCTTTTTTCTTGCCTGGTGTACGTCGTTGTCCATGTCTAGAAGTCTGCTGGTGATGAAGGCATGATATACCACAGCTTTGGTCTTCATTGTGAGTTTTGGAGTTTCCCCAAACACATGTTGTGAGGTTTACACAGATAGTTGCAGCTTTGCCAATACGGCTGTCAATTTCTGTGTCCATTGACAGTTTGTCATTGATGATAGACCCCAGGTATGTGAAGTATTTCTTGTTTCGTGGGTGTAAATTGATGTTTACACTTTGAAGACCCATGGCTGGTTCTATGACAGTTAGACTGTTGTACAGGCTGGTTCATGTTATTTTGCCCAAATGGTATTTAACCTACCCTGGACAGAAAAAAAGACCAACAGAGAAGTACTGCACTCACTAAACGTACAGGAACATTGGCTCCTAAATACCATCGCAATAAGGAAGCTGAAATTTTTCGGTCATATAAAAAGACATAATAGTCTGGAAAAAACAGTGATGGAAGGCATGGTCCCTGGAAAAAGGGGAAGGGGTCGACCTAGACGACGGTGGACCCAGGACATCACAGAGAGTCTGAACTTGTCTTTGGCTGATGCAGGTCGACTTGCCCAGAATCGTGATGCGTTCAGAGCAGCTGTAATGGAGACAACGTTCTGGAAAGAATACGTCACATGATGGTATTTAACCGGATGCGTAACCATATCACTTGGCAACTTGTTCCCCCCCTTTTTTTTTTGGTGCTTTTATTTGTTTTTAATGAAGGAAAAATATCCTGTTCAACCTGATAGGTTTCAACTCGGATATATAATGCCTCTAATTTCTAATTTCATATCAAAATACGCTCACAACAATTTCTATTACGTGCAATCACATAGCACAGAGACATATTAAAATGTAGACATAGACCTAACCCCCTCCCCCCCTGGTGCTGCCACACCCTCAACCCTAACCGGAACCCTTCCCCACCCCTTCCCCTATATACTTTTGTTTTTACATATATCACCTCGTACATAACCGTATTAACGCTGAAATTATATACATTATGCATAATCATAGCCACTTGCCCAAAATAGACCAAACTGGCAGCCTCCAGTTCACTGTCCTTCCCAACGGCCTTTTACACTTTAGAATTATTATATTTGGACTGAGTGGAGGAGTGAAATATTGCCATATTTAGGTACCAGAAATTAGAATCATTACCTTGAATTAGCTACTCGATAGCCTAGGCGTCTATCCTAATTATAACAGAAAAAAAGGTTGAACGGGATATAAAAAATAAGAATAATAATTTTAAAATAATTTTCTCTGTCCATTTACAACCCACTTCCATCGACTTATGTATTGTTCAATGGTAAAGGTTTCTTCCCTGCAACCCGTTCCACTGTTAATTAATTGTATTAGCCTAGATATGCACAACAGATTGGATGAAATTGCCTAATTATTTTTCAAATATTCCCTATAGCATTCACAGTACGAATAAGTGTGCTTTCTAGTTGTTACGTGAAATATATGCATATGATCTCAGCTCTGATCAAAATATCACTATAATAAGGAAATGAACTTACTGGCATGGTACCTGTACTGAAGATCCAGTTTGGTTCCTCAGTCGTGGCAGGGTCTCAATGGGAGTACAGGATAGGACTTCGTTGATGGAGAACTCTTTTGCAAGCAAGTGTTACAAAGTACGAGTATCAGCTATTCCCAAGGAAGCGGCAAATAAATTACAAAATTAACAACACCTTCTCTTCCCCCTCCCCCCCCCCCCCCCCCCAAGTGGGACACACCCCTGACACGCTATATGATAGGAAACTCTATACAGAGCGATACAACTGGAGGCAATCTGATCATCAGAAGTGGTCCCCCCGTCGAACAAGTGTTTCGGCCCATTATTCTCCTTTACACTCTAGGGGGCGGGCCCACCTGGGTCATGACTCCCAAGTATCTCAGCCTCCTGTTGTCTCGTGTAGATAATGAACCCATTCCACCTATAGTACTAATCTCACGCTGTTCTGTAAGTTTTCTCCCTGAATAATTCTGCATCTCGTGTCTTCATATGTGTCTGTCTATTCCTTCTTTTAATCTTTCAAAGATGATCCTTTTTAATATAAATAAGTAATTCGTATAATACTTCTGTAGAAATTGTCGTAATTTTTTCCTGAGAGAGTTCTGATGGATATTGCTCTCTTTAGAGTGTAGAATGATAGTGAAGGCTCTGTGGGAATAAGGATTTAGGAAAGTCAAGTAGTAGATTCACAAGTGCTGGGAAGAGTAAGGACAGTCTCTTATTACGACAATATTTGTCTCTCAAAAACTATTCCTACCACTCTTCTGAACAAACAATTGTTTGTCAGTTCCAGTCGCTCAGGCGCACACACCGATTTGGTGATTCTGACGCACAACGTACATGAATACCGACTACGATAACAAATATGGGGAATGTTTGATTTGGGCCAGCCGACACCAATGCTAATAAAGTTTTAATACTTTTATTATCATAAAAATCAAGTCACAAATAATTATTAATTTACAGTCAGAAATCAAAGGTTACAGAATACAAATATGACAAGGGGAAGGGGGGTTTTGAGGAGAAGTATCCCACACACATTTTCCCGCTTGTATTTACTCACAGAAAAGACCCAGTCCCAAAGACAAGGAGGGGGGGGGGGGGGTGATGATGATGATCAGAGATAGGCAATTTAACCCAATGGTAAATTTATTACTCTGAGGCAAGGGGTTACAGTGATAAGGGGGTAGAGGAAAAGCTAGGGTTCTCAAATGTTTTCCTTTATCCAACAAATTTTACGGGAGGGGGAAATGAACACAGTTAAACAAACCCGCTAGGAGAAATCCCGTACAATGAATACAGTACACCTTAATACTAGGTCAAACTAATTATAAGGGTAAAAAAAGATTAAATCTCCTTTCATTCAAAAACACGCTTGGCTGGCCAGCACACAGGCACACACACAGACTTACCAAATGGTGAATTCTGGCACTTCCTAGGAATTTTACAACAGCAGATAATACCGTGGAACAATGGAAATTGTCTTTTTATTTCTTCTGTGTCAGGCCCCAGATTTATCGAGGTGGGCTGGTAGCTAATAGTCTCAAAAAATCGCCAGACGGTGAAGCGTAAAGGCTACTGTTGTTTTTTTTTTTTTATATATAAAAAGTTCCTAATGAATGGCACAGGCACTTGGCTAAGTGTGAGGTATGGTGTGGTTTCCAAGATGGGCACAGCTGGTGGAGATAACTTTCTTTTGCCGTAATGTCACAAATACAAAACACTGAGATAGGTTCTTCTTCGGGGGCGGGGGGGGGGGGGGGTTAAAATCCACTGAATATACTTGACAGACAGTGTTCAGGTAAATCTATGTTCTTCTTCACAAAAAGAGAGCATGAGTAGAATATTGCTACTGGCGACTGTTCTGCTTCCAGTTTTAACGACTTTATGAATTAGTATTTTAAAAGTGTTTCTTGGGTGGCTTTGTTCTCAGTTAAATTCAGAGGAGCGAGACCCGCAACAGGTCGCCACAAGTTTAGCTTTAAAAAAGTTCATATGTCACTGGAGTAATAGAACTGGGTCGGCAAGGCTCTATATATATTCTATTGCTGCGTAATGGCTGCTTAAATGCTGCCTAATTGCTGGGATGCGAGGTTCGAAAGATCACTCTGGATACAAATAGAAAAAACATGAAATGCAATTAAATCATATTAAAATCTAACGCGCGATACATTTACAGTTAAACTATTTTCTGCGCTCGCATCTTTAATTAATAAATCAAGAAAAAAACTCTCCGTGAGGTTAATAATTTTAAAAGCACATCTATCTATACAGAACTAAACTGTATTAAAGTCACAATTCCCTTAACAGTTGCAAAATTAATTTACAGGTCAATTCCATCACCCATGGAGTATATATTTACGTAAAAACATTGGAGCTATTACATTTGGTCCCACGAAAGCGGACGGACTGTCCCTCGGTTTATTTATTTCTCCGTGTTCTGCAGGTTTTATGATTGGGTGTGTGTTTTGTTGAAGTATTTTGCATATTTTTGATTATTGATGTAATTTTATGTTGTTGTGATGACATGTATTATTTTCATGCTTTTCTGCTTTAATTAAGTTTACACATTTTATTAATGCGCTGTTCACGACCCTTCCATCCATAATTTACATTTTTAGCTCTTTACTATAATCTCTATTTTGATAAGAGAAAAGAGTGAGAGCAGGAGATGCTTAGACAGTATAAGTGTGTTGAGGGCTTGGAGAGAGTAATAACTTTAATAACTCTTCTCCAGGTTTGTCTCAAGTCCACTTTATCTATGTGTAAGCTATAACTCTGTCAGTCCACTATCCCTTGTCGATTTCAATACTATTGTCCAACTCGACAAATACTCTACACTCTAACTCAACCACGACAGAAATGTTAATGAAAAAATATATAGTAGTGTGACCATATTGTTTTTCAAAAAAAGAGGACATTTTCGGACTTTTTGGCGAAAAAAAAGGACATTAATTGTCATCTATTAGTGCATGATTGTCACGACTACAGCTAGTTCTAGTTTTATAAGGGTCGCACACCAAAATAATTGAAAAAATGGCCTGTAAAATGTATGTTTTAAAATTATTTTAACATCAAAAATTAGTTGTTTTTTTTTTTTTACATATTAGGCCAAATCAGTTTTGATAACATTATTATTTATTTATTGTGGACATCGTCTTCTTTAACAATTCATTATTTTATTTTAAATATTCATGGAATTGATAGCACGGCACGTGTTTAAATTATATTCCAGAAGCAATATTCCGTTGATAGAATTCACACTTAAACATGTTTCTGTCTTTAGTCCAGTGACTGTCCTTCAATGAAAAAGAATCCTGTCCACGTTTGTACTGTGACCAGGCACCGCAAGCAAATATTGTGTGATCATTAAAAGCTCAGAATGAAATTCTATATTTACTGATTATCTCAAAAAGGTGGTTCACTTCTCATATTCCAGCAACTGCGTGAATACTTCATAATTAATGTTACTTTCAACAAATAGTGTCAGGTTGTTAAGTTGATCAAAACACGTGCATCGTCAAATTCCAACAACTTCATCAATTAAATATTGCCCAGAAGCTCGTACATATACACATGTTGGTACTTCCTGTAGGTCTTCGATGAAAAAATATGTAGAATCTAATGGTTTCTTCTATATCTCTAAGTCTTCTAAGCAGTTGATGTCCATGCATTTATTATCCCCTTGAGACTTGTCACACAAACTATCTAGTCCGTTCATTCATTTTTTCAAGAAGCATACTTGGACTTCTTCTAGGGCGCAGACTCAAGCGCTGCTTTAGAATGTCTGTCATAGATTTAATACAGTTTTGCACTTCAACAACTGACCTATATTCTGGTGCAATTGGTACAATATTTACTTGACAAATATTCCTGCAAGAATAAACCTGCAGAAGAGAGACATCTTCGACGTCATCTTTAGTCTCCGATGGAAAAACTCCGGACAAATCGCTCTCGACTCGCGAGTTAGGTATTTGCGGCTTGACTCGCGACTTTCCAATTTTGTTGAACCAACTTGCCATCCTTATTCATAATGCGCTGTTAGTAACGGAGAAACCAAAAAAAAAAAAAAAATTGTTTTCTTTAAATTGAAACCACCCAGACGGGACCGAAGACGCAGCAAAAGTGATGAATGCAGTCAGCGACCCATAGCTTGACTGCTTGTGTCAGGGTCAGCGAACCAGAGCTGACCAAGACCCTACTCCACCTCCAAGTGGTGGTCCTGGAAACATGCTGCATCACTGCGGTCTGGTTGAGAGAGTATGGATCGAAGAGGGAAGGCAAACCCGGTTCCAAAAAACATGCCGTGCTGAAGTCGGATGTGTCGGCCGAAAGGCACAAATATCGCAGCTTCGCTGTAAACAGACACAACGCAACCAACATCCTTTTCAGGATGAATGAGGAAGAAGAAGAAACCACACAGACATTATAACGCATACAAAAACTCCTTTATGTCAACACGACATTTACTCCAGCAAATCGGAAATAGTATGAACCACTGTAAGACAAACGTTCGCGAGACAGACCGGCTGTCTGAACAATAACAGGTCTAACTATGTAAACATAACCACCTGGAATGAGGGGGATACACAGCTTGCTCCAGACGTGTAAATATTATCGGCGGACAAAATGCTGGAGAAAAAAGTCATTTAAACACCTACCGCTGTTAATTCACTTACACGTGAGATTTAGTGCTGATCATATATATATATATATATATATATATATATATATATATATATATATATATATATATATATATATATATATATATATATATATATATATATATATATATATATTTATATATTTATATGGCAGCATGGTTAAGAAGATACAATTTCTGAAACGCAAAACTGAAAAATAATTTTGATCGAATAAAAAAAGTCAGTGAGATAATAAAAATACTAAAAAAAGATATTACTATATTTCATTATTATTTATAGTGATCTTTGTGGTTGATCGATAAAGCGCGATTGCGACTATAAACAACGAATAAAAAAAGTCAGTGAGATAATAAAAATACTAAAAAAAGATATTACTATATTTCATTATTATTTATAGTGATCTTTGTGGTTGATCGATAAAGCGCGATTGCGACTATAAACAGTTTTAGGTCACAACTGATGCTCGACTCGCAACTCGACTTGAAAGCTAATGTTAGAGACTTGTGACTCGACTTGAGACTTGTACCAAGAGACTTGAGACTTGTACCTTGAGACTCGACTTGAGACTCATTAGGAAAGACTTGAAAACAACCCTGAACTATAGTGTACATATATGGAGTACCCATTTCCGTGCTTTTACCTCTCTCTCTCTCTCTCTCTCTCTCTCTCTCTCTCTCTCTCTCTCTCTCTCTCTCTCTCTCTCTCTCTCTCTCTCTCTCTCTCTCTCTAGGCACTCAAGTTTTTGTAGTCTTTAGTTATCTACTTTCGCCTGATTTACTGTATTTTAAAAATTCATTATTACATTATTTTGATGAATTTGTTTCGCTTTTTTAACGTTTCGTATGTTAGACCTACTTTCTGCACTGTCCTTATAGCAAATTGTTATGTTAATGTATTTGTAAATCCCTAATCGTCCCCGTTACCTCATGTAAACATTATTATACTGGATCGTGTTTTTGGTCGTGTGATAGTTTACCACGATGTGTACTTTATGGGAACGTCAATTTTTAGAACAAGTTCTAGCGATGGTAAAGAATTTTGTGATCAAAGTTATTAATCAGTGAATTTTTTGTTGTTGTTCGTTTTTCTTATATCTTAGCAGCACATAGTGTGATGTGGTATTTTTTGTATTTTTCTCAACACACGTTTCGAAATAATATTCGCCTATTTCGTCTAAAGCAAATTATCATTTTTCTGGTGGTTACAACCAGTAGGCAGTTTCTTATTGCAGAACATTTTTAGCTCTTTGGATATCTAATGAGCATGTCTAACTCCGCCTAGGCCAGTCTCAAGCCCGGCTGAAAAAGGAGGCGGGCGGCCAACATGGAGGCCGTAAGGAGGCAGCCCCTCCACCATGCAAAGGCACAACAGGCCAATCACCTGTTTGCTTTAAACTTTTGATTATGAGAACTACAAGAGAGAAAACCGGACTGATTCTAGAGGCGCCGAACTGGAACGGACTACGACTTATGGAACTTGGAACACAAGAAGTATAAATGGGAAAAAAGAGGAGCTGGTGGAAGAGATGAGGAAAGCAAAACTAGAAATCCTGGCTATAACGGAAACAAAGAAAAAAGGACAAGGAGTCATGGATCTCGATGGCAACACGCTGCTTTACAGCGGTGTACCCACATCTGAAAGAGCTAAAGGGGGCGTGGGTTGCATTGTGGCCAAAAATCCAAAAGATAGTATCAAGGGATGGAACTTTGTCTCGGTTGTAAAACTAAAAGAAGGACAAACCATAGTCAACCTGGTCATAGTGTATGGGCCAAATGAGGATGAGAGAGCAGAGGTCAAGGAGGAATTCTTCGAGCTGCTTCAAAGGACAGTGGATGACTGCCTAGATGAAATTATCATGCTCGGAGATTTCAGTGCCAGAGTTGGAAATGACCATGCTAGATGGGGTGGAGTTATCGGAAGATATGGAGAAGATACTCTCAATGACAATGGAAAGCGACTCCTTAGATTCTGCAGTGAGCAGAATCTGATCATTACCAACACAAAGTTCCCACATAAGCGCATTCATGCATACACTAGATGTGAACCAACAAAGAATGAGAAGTCAGTGATCGACTTTGCCATAGTTAGGAGGAACTCATTCAAATATGTTGGGGGATGCTAGAGTCTGGAGGGGGCCAGAGATTGGAAGTGATCACTACCTGCTTACAATCAACAGAACAACTGAAAGAGTTTTTCAGCCTAGGAACTGCCCAACATCACGCAAGAAACTAAGTAAACGAACAGGAGAAATGAGCATTAAGACCTACAAGCTGAGAGAGCCAGAAATTAAGACCAGATATCAGGGGCTTGTTGCTGCAGCGGTGAGCAACACAGAAGAACAACCTGATGACTTGGAAACCCTCTGGCTTAAATTCAAGGACATCATAAAGACAGCTGCTTGTCGTGAAAAGACGTCTGCTTCACATCACGAATTCTAATAACTCTGGCCCTTCGGCGCACCATACGTTGTAAAAAGATATGATACACCGACCAATGAAAACGCTTTCTTGGTCCTGTGTTTACAACTGCTGGGAAAATAAAGATGGCAAGACCCTATTTGTAGAACATGATTAACTTCTGAATTTTACTACAGCAGTATGGAAGAAGTACCACTTGGCAGAGGTTATCAAAACAATATTAGGGATGTTACTCTACCCGTAAGTAGTAATACTTTTACTAATACTATTATAGGACGGGAGAAATCTTAGGTTAAATGCATTCGAAGCTTCAGGTTGGCCTAAGTTTAGCTGTTTAAACTATGCATAACAGAAAATGCAAGTAGTAACCAAAAAGATTATTATATAGATATGTAAAGCCCAATTCCAAGTATAATGTAAGCTTTAAATGACTAAAATCGCATCAGGAATAACGAAGATAATAAAAAAAGTAGTTTTCCTACATTGTACAAAAGGCCAAACGGTACCCATTTTTTCTGATAGTTATTGCATTCCTCGGGGATTTCATCTCGTACGTCCGAGGTCAGACTATATATAGACTGGCCTTTCGAACTCGGGTTAGTCACTATTATTTGAAAAAACACTGAGAGCGGGGAAAGCAGAGCATATGTTAATGCCAGCATTTGCCTTCTGCACTTGTTAGCAGACTTTAATCAACCATTGAGGGCTAGTCTGTGTGTGCGCCTGAGGGTAAAAACGAATCTATTTATATAAATGTATATAATTGTGTGTAATTATAGTGATTAATCTAACTGTGCGATACGACGTGTATAAGATGTGTTAGGAATGGACAGTGTGTACTGATGAAACTTACAGACTCATGTGTAATTCGAGAGGCAAAGTCCGCCTTCGGAAATATTAATATATTGAGAAAGATGGTCAATTGTGTCTTTAAGTTGGGAAAGGTATTTAAAGAAGTATTTCTTGAATATAATGAGACACCTACCAGGAACATAAAGAAGGATGAAAGGAATTGATTCACAGTATCGTTTGACATATTACTTAATAGTTTTACCAACAACCAAATTATTGTATAAAGGTGAATCATGGGAAAATACTTATAATTAAGAAGGTAGAAGTAAGTTGTGATCACTATGAGTTAAAATGATTGTTGATACTATACTATACCTTGTGCATCTGCTAGCACGCTTATCTGAAACTGTCTATCGTCCCCATCTGTGTCATAAGAGGGATATGGATAGATAAATACAGGGATTGCGTTTGAATTCATTGCAGGTTTAATCCTTTAACTTAAAGTCTACAAATAAGAAGAGGCTTCTCTTACAAAAGTTGCAACGAATGCGGTGCCAGTCGGTGATAGCAGGTCAGTTATAACGTTTGTAGCTACTGGAACGATTTCATCTGAATATGATATCCAGCATAAAAGGGAGCCATCTGCAGTGACTCAGTTAAGTTGCATAGGGCAGCTGTGTAGCTTACCCATCCTCACCAAACTTAACGCATCCAGTTTGTGATGACCATAACAGAATAGAGTATCAATAAACTTGTAATAATCATAATAATAATTCTTCAAGTGAATGATCAAGCCAGCTATTTTGTCTACAAGATGATAGACATTGTAACCCAAGAAAAAGACATTTTTGTTGAACTGTTCTTATTTATTTAATGTTGTAAAATATTTGATATTAATACTTTTCAAACAGAAAAGAGTAACTGTTCAATTAAATTGTAAATATTCACCAGTAGACTTTCTTAAATTCTTTAAATTGAATTACAGTTCTTGTTGGTGAATTTAGTTATATAATTACCCCTAGCAGAGTCAATAACAATATTAAATACCATAATCACAGAGGCAGATCAGGAGAGGTAGCAGTTAGGGACTCAGAGTACTACATCACCATCTTCTCTGGGAACTTACATAGCTTGACCCTACCTTTGTGTCTATACACCCTTACTCTCTTCAGAGAAGGGGGTATTACTGAGAAGACCAGACTCTTATCTGGCACTATCCTGGTATCATCTGATACACCTCTATGTCCAGGATATCTTCTTATTTTTAATAACATCTGAACCTCTCGCGACACTGCTGCAGAAGCATGTGGTGAAGTCCGACTTAGGAACAAGAGAAAGAGGACACCTTGGTGGACAGAGGAAGTCAAAGAGAAAATAAGAGAGAAGAAAATGGCATGGAAACAATATTTAGGACTAAAAACACAGCAGGACAAATGGAGAAATATAGAGAATATGTGATACTCAGAACAGAAGCAAAGAACAAGGTGCTAGCAGCAAAACAGAAGTCCTGGGAAGAATTTGGAGAAGAGCTAGAAAAAGATGCGCAAGAAAACCAAAAATTATTCTATAAGACCCTAAAGAACATGAGGAAGGAAAAACAATGCCCTCTCAAATTTATGAAGGACAAGCAAGGCAAATTGCTTACTGCCCTGAAGGAAGTAATGGAAAGATGGAAAGAATATTTCTCAGAACTCCTTGAAGGTGAGCAAGGTCAAGCATCAGAAATGATAACCACTAGCACAGAAGAGGAAACCAATGGTGATGAAGATGACATAAAGATGGAAGAACTGAAGGCAGCACTGGAGAAAATCAAGATGGGCAAAGCAGCAGGGCATGATGGTATAACACCAGAAGTGGTTAAGTACATGGGAGCATCAGGCGACCTATTACTCTTAAGGGTCCTACAGGCAACGTGTTGCAACAAGACCATACCAAAGGATTGGGAGATTGCCATCATAACACCAATTTTCAAAAAGGGTGACAATCGACAATGTGGAAACCAAAGAGGCATATCCCTTCTCAGTGTCCCTGGTAAAATCTACTCTAGAATCCTAGAGCAGAGACTCCGACGCCTAGCTGAGTCACAATTGGATGAGGTCCAGTGCGGATTCCGAGCAAACCGAAGTACTCAAGACCTAATCTTCACATTCAGACAGTTGAGTGAAAAGGCTCTTGAGTATAAGAGTGAGATCCATCTTTGTTTCATAGATCTGGAAATGGCGTTTGACAGGGTCCCCTGGAGCAAAGTTTGGGACTGTTTGGCAAGGAAGAACATTCCAGCACCTCTGATTCATGCTATACAGAGTTTCTACAAGTCTTGCAGGAATTATGTGAGGACAGCAAACCATAAGTCAGAAAAGTTCAGGACCACCACTGGTGTAAGACAAGGTGATATCCTGTCACTTTATCTTTTCATACTCCTCATGGACGATGTTATCAAGTCATGTAAGGAGAGAACAAGAAAGTATTCAGTGGGGTACTGGAAGATGAGACAGGTATGTATTTCAGAGCTGGCATTTGCTGATGATGTTGCCCTGATTGCTAAATCAGAGGCACATCTCCAATCCAATCTGCTAGTCTGGAAGGAAGAGCTGGAGAAGAGAGGGATGGTCATAAGCAGCTCTAAAGCAAAATCCATGGTGATATCACGAGAAGAAAGAAGACATCAAATTAAGCTGGGAGAACAGGTATCTGCGCCACATTATCTATGTCTGAGGCACAATCTCGGTGTCTGAGGCACAATTTCGGTGTCTGAGGCACAATCTCGGTGTCTGAGGCACAATCTCGGTGTCTGAGCCACATTCTCGATGTTTGAGCCACATTCTCGGTGTCTGAGGCACATCCTTGGTATGTTGTAGAAGGACAAAGTAACAAATATTGAAGTGCTGTCACGTGCTGGCTCTAAAGGCATATATACACTGCTTAGACAGTGCGGACTACGCTGGCTTGGCCATGTCCGCCACATGGAAGATGGTCGCATCCTGAAAGATATCTTCTACGAACAACTGGCAAAAGAACAGTTGGGCGACCGGAGCTGAAGTTCAAAGATGTGTGCAAGAGAGACATGAGGGCACTGGATATAAATCCAACAACCTGAGTGGATGATCCTGTTGATCGCACCAAGTGGTAATGCCCTCTACAGCGCTACCTCAGATTGGCCAAAAGAAACTCTCACAGCAAACATAAGAGAAAAAAGCAGCTAAGGGATTTCACCTCAGGGATGCTTTGCCATTGTCAGTTATGACAGAAGGGGCTTTTATTATTATTATAACTTGCATTATCTTCGTTGTTGTGTCTAGTCGACTACATTCACGTTTATTCATAAGAATGGGGTTTTTGTTGTTGTTGCTGCTGAGAATGAGTAACTTAAAAATATGCTACTTTTTACTTGGGGGGGGGGGGGGGGGGGGGGGAGGGGGGGGAATTATGTGCAGTTATATTTCTTCTTCTTCCGTCCTTAGCCAACGACCGGCAAAGCAGTCAGTGGCCATTACGCCTAGTGGCGTCTTAAGGGCAACAGCGAATAGATTTTCTTTGCCGTTGTTCCCATCACGCCTAATGGCGTCTTTAGGGCAACGACAAATCAATCCGTTCGTTGGCGTTTCCGTAATCAAAGTAGCAGTTATATTTAGTAACCTTCTATAGCCACAATTTTTGCCATGAAGATGGATTTGTTTTTGAATTCTTTATATGTTTCTCATTATCTTATTAGGATTCTGCTATTATCCATGCTTTGTGCTGGTTTGATCTTGTTCCACGAATTTCGTCACAGGTGTCATTCCACATATTTTTATCTGTTGACAATAGTCTTTTGTATTTGCTTTGTCTTGTTATGAACATTATACCATGGCCATTTGAAAACATTTAAATAAGAGGAAATCTAGTAACAAAATGCGTGTGATAAGCTGATAAAGTATATGAAATAAAAGTGAATATTTGCTATGCCAAATACTAGGAAGAAAATAATTGTCTTCAGCTAGTTAAGTCTAGAGTATACCGTGTATTCTAAGTATGCAGGGAAACGCATTTTAAAAACAAAAACGGAAAAAACAGAATTTGCCTCATGCTGTTAATGCAGATCTGATGGCTTAAGATCTAGCATGACATTTTATTCCCAATCTCCCCTTCTTGTTGTTAATGTATTGGTTTATATTTAACCAGTAACAGAAACTAAAAAAAAAAAACCCCAAAAAACCAGTTAGTGTTTGAAACAAACTGATTTTTAAAAGAAAAACATGAAGACACCAAGACTTTACAGACAATTTCCAGTTTTAAACGTTTGTCTTTCAAAACATCCAAATTCTTTATCTTAAAAAAAAAAAAATGACATCAATAAATTCTTAAAATATGTAAATTTTTCTGCCACTTCACATGTATGAAATAAATGAAATAAATATGGATCGGTTTGCTAACGAGCTATCTTACTTCATAATACACATTTTATAAAACTTCTTTTCTTTGATCGTGCGTAAACTTTTACTATTTAAAAATTCATGACAATGGATGTCTCGTACAATAAGTACGACGAGAATATAAATAAATAATTGCAGTATTCAGAACCAGAGCCATCTACATCGTGTTTGACCTTTCACCTTTTTGTTTAGCAACACATACCGGTAACTAACACGTGGAAACCAAGAAGAAAGTACGTTTACATGCTCCACGTTTAGAATTTACATAGGTAAATATGATTTTTGCAGCTATAATACTTTGTAGAAGTTCTCAATCCGTGATTTATTTCATTTAGCATACTTAAAGTAAATGTAATCTTATGTTTTTTTTCAGCTTTATCAACAAATATGGCTTGCAATAATTTATTTGTACTCTATTAAAATTAAGACAGTGGAGCGTGTGTCTGATTTCGTCCAAATGTCTATCGATCCGGCGGGAAATTAATTCTACCTTGTCATTAGGGTTTAGGGTTAGGAAGAATTCAAGGCCGTATCGATGTAATCGGCTTTATTGACCGCCGGATAGATAGACATTTGGGCGAAGTCGGACATACGTTCCTACTACTTCTACTTAGTCGTTCCCCTTCTACCGTGAGGTGTAGAGGTTTGGAAGAGAGAGCGCCAGACTATTCTATCAGCTGTCTTCTTCCTGGCCTGGTTCCATTCTAGTCCTCGGTCCTTCAAAGATTGTCTAATGTTGTCCTCCCAGCGGACTCTGGGTCGTCCTGGAGGTCTGGATCCCTGGCTCTTTGTTTCCCATGCTTGTCGTGGTAGCCGATCTTCTCCCATTCTGCAGACATGACCAAACCATCTCAGTTGGGACTGTTCTATTTGGGTCTGCAGCGGGTGGGATTTTAGGCCTTGACGTATCGTCTGGTTGCGGACCATGTCTCTTCTTGTTACTTCAACCACTTTCCTCAGATACCTCATTTCTGAGGTTTGGATCAGGCTTTTGTGGGTTGTAGTCATTGCCCACGACTCGCATCCATATGTCAAGACTGGGACATAGGTGGAGCGGTATACAGCCATCTTCGTTTTCTTACCAACCTCTTTCTTGCTGAGGAATCCACGATTTATGGCCTGAAAAAGTCTCCCAGCCGCTGCTTTTCAAGTGGCCAACTCTTCTTTGATGCCTCCCTTTCGGTCTATAATAGCTCCGAGATATTTAAAGTGGTCAACCTATACGTTCCACGTTTCTTCATTTAAACCATTTTACTTGGAGTCTTGTGAAGGGTGCAGAGAGGCGTTAGTGAGAGAGAGAAAAAAAAGAGAGAGCAGAATAAAATGTAATATACTGTTCAAAAAAAGAAACGCATAGCTATCCAAAGGTGCGTTTTTATGAGTTTGTAAGTAAAATTTGGTGGTAGGATATATAAAAACCAGCCTCAAATGTTGTTTACAGTGTCAAATGCACATGTTGACCTGAATTGCATTCGTTTTTGTAATCGTTACAACGCAGTGGTCAATAGTGTTTATGACGCAATTTTTGACCACAGCTCATGTTGCGCGCACGTGAAAGCAACAAAATTTGGGGTGAACACTTTTCACTGACTACGCAACTGAAACCCTATAAAAGGATAACGCTACACACACAAAAATTCATTTCATTTTCAAGCAGACATTTATGGCGTCTCTATCGATAAATTTAAGGAACATTGCTACTGGCCGACTGCATGCAGGCGAAAGTCGAAGTCAGGTTGCCAGGCATCTAAATGTGCATCAGAGTACCATCAGTCGACTTTGGCACTGGTTCCTAGCCACTGGCTCAGTTGAAGACCGGCATCCCAGTGGACGACCCAGAGTGACAACAGCAGCGGAGGATCGCTTTATTCGGCTTCGTCACCTCAGAGACAAGTTTACAACAGCTTCCTCAACTGCCCAGTCATTGCCTGCAGGACGTCATGTGTCTGATCAAACTGTCCGGAATAAACTGCATGACGCTGGACTTTGGGCACATCGACCTCACCGAGGACCTGTCCTTACACGTCGCCATCGCCAAAATCAACTTCTTTAGGCCAACCAGCATCATCCCTGGGCAGCTGACAATCAATGGAGACGTGTCTGGTTTAGTGACGAATCTTTCTTTTTGTTGCAGCGTCACGATAGACGGCGTAGTGTCTACCGTAGGCGAAATGAACGTTTTGCCCAAAATTGCATTGATGAAGCTCCGCCGCACAATGGTGGAGGTGCAATGGTGTGGGGAATGATCAGTTACAACGGAAGGAGTCAATTGGTGCACATTGAAGGAGGCTTGAACGATACGTCAATGAAATTCTTCGACCTCATGTCCTTCCACTTTTGGCTGCCCAAAGGTCTGTGTTTCAACAGGACAATGCCAGACCCCATTGTGCACGGTTGACCACGCAGTTCCTGACTGCCAACAACATTCTCACCTTTTCCTGGCCATCCCTGTCTCCAGACATTGAGCACCTGTGGGATGAGCTGCATAGATGTGTTTGTCGCCGAGACGTTGCTCCAGCCAATCATCGTTATCTGTTCCAGGTACTCCAGGAAGAGTGGGCAGCCATCCCACAGGCCCACATCAGACATCTGATCGCATCCATGCCCAGGAGATGCCAGTCGCTGATCGATGCAAGAGGAGGCCACCCACCATACTAACGGGAAAGCCCGTATGCAAAACAACTGTCAGTTGATTGGTTGAACCCTAAGGTATTCTTGTGTGCAATTTGAACAATTAACTCTTACTTACTTACTTAGTCGTTCCCCTTCTACCGTGAGGTGTAGAGGTTTGGAAGAGAGAGAGCGCCAGACTATCCTATCGGCTGTCTTCCTCCTGGCCTGGTTCCATTCTAGTCCTCGGTCCTTCA
Organism: Oreohelix idahoensis; assembly: GCA_024509875.1. Classification (NCBI taxonomy): domain Eukaryota; kingdom Metazoa; phylum Mollusca; class Gastropoda; order Stylommatophora; family Oreohelicidae; genus Oreohelix; species Oreohelix idahoensis. The sequence goes on along the minus strand of JAMPIV010019442.1, from coordinate 421,801 downwards.
AAGATTGTCTAATGTTGTCCTCCCATCGGACTCTGGGTCATCCTCGGGGTCTGGATCCTTGGCTCTTTGTTTCCCATGCTTGTCGTGGTATCCGATCTTCTCCCATTCTGCAGACATTGCCAAACCATCTTAATTGGGACTGTTCTACTTGGGTCTGCAGGGGGTAGGATTTAAGGCCTTGACGTATCGTATGGTTGCGTACCATGTCTCTTCTTGTTACTTCAACCACCTTCCTCAGATACCTCATTTCTGAGGTTTGGATCTGGCTTTTATGGGTTGTAGTCATTGCCTATGACTCGCATCCATATGTCAAGACTGGGACATAGGTGGAGCGGTATACAGCCATCTTCGTTTTCTTACCAACCTCTCTCTTGCTGAGGAATCTTTGATTTATGGCCTGAGAAAGTCTTTCAGCTGCTGCTTTTCGAGTGGCCAACTCTTCTTTGATGCCTCTCTTAACAACAATTAACTCATTAAATTAAAAAATTTATTGAATGTCAAAATTATGGCTATGTGTGTGCCTCTATGCGTTTCTTTTTTTGAACAGTATATGTCAGAGCTTGTTTTAAAATCATTATTTCACAGCTTGTGAAGCATATAACCATCACTATAGATGGTACTGTTATGGGTGGGTGGTTTGTATCATACACTCTTGCCATGGTGGTATGTATCATACACTCTTGCCATGATGGTTTGTATCATACACTCTTGCCATGATGGTTTGTATCATACTCTTGCCATGGTGGTTTGTATCATACACTCTTGCCATGATGGTTTGTATCATACACTCTTGCCATGGTGGTTTGTATCATACACTCTTGCCATGGTGGTTTGTATCATACTTTTGCCATGGTGGTTTGTATCATACACTCTTGCCATGGTGGTTTGTATCATACACTCTTGCCATGGTGGTTTGTATCATACACTCTTGCCATGGTGGTTTGTATCATACACTCTTGCCATGGTGGTTTGTATCATACACTCTTGCCATGGTGGTTTGTATCATACACTCTTGCCATGGTAGTTTGTATCATACAATCTTGCCATGATGGTTTCTGTAGTCATTTATTTAACATGATAAGGTTGCATGCCACATGCATATTATCATACTATTTGCCTCTTACTGTTTGTTTTAAAAATTGGTTTGTATTATCGGTAGCCTACCAGTTGTTTACCATTCGCTATTCGGTCTTTCCCCCCTTGGTTTTGCAGAAATGGACACATCTTGTTAAGATGAACAAAAGAGATGCATCAGAGGAGTGTTGTAAAACACCATACCAGTGTTACAGACGAGGTAGTTATCTTTAAATTATTCATCCATGTGTACATATAGTGCTTTTTTGTTGGGGAGGGGTGGGGGGGGGGAGGGGGTACACAGTACCTGTTACAGTAGCTTACTTAGTCATTCCTCTTCTATCTTGGGTCAACGGGTGCACCAGAAAGAACGTTATACTATCCTATCAGCTGTCTTCCTCCTGGTCTGGTGCACCAGAAAGAACGTTATACTATCCTATCAGCTGTCTTTCTCCTGGTCTGGTGCACCAGAAAGAACGTTATACTATCCTATCAGCTGTCTTCCTCCTGGTCTGGTGCACCAGAAAGAACGTCAGACTATCCTATCAGCTGTCTTCCTCCTGGTCTGGTACACCAGAAAGAACGTTATGCTATCCTATCAGCTGTCTTCCTCCTGGTCTGGTGCACCAGAAAGAACGTTATGCTATCCTATCAGCTGTCTTCCTCCTGGTCTGGTGCACCAGAAAGAACGTTATACTATCCTATCAGCTGTCTTCCTCCTGGTCTGGTGCACCAGAAAGAACGTTATACTATCCTATCAGCTGTCTTCCTCCTGGTCTGGTGCACCAGAAAGAACATTATACTATCATATCAGCTGTCTCCCTCCTGGTCTGGTGCACCAGAAAGAACATTATACTATCCTATCAGCTGTCTTCCTCCTGGTCTGGTGCACCAGAAAGAACGTTATACTATCCTATCAGCTGTCTTCCTCCTGGTCTGGTGCACCAGAAAGAACGTTATACTATCCTATCAGCTGTCTTCCTCCTGGTCTGGTGCACCAGAAAGAACGTTATACTATCCTATCAGCTGTCTTCCTCCTGGTCTGGTGCACCAGAAAGAACGTTATACTATCATAGCAGCTGTCTTCCTCCTGGTCTGGTGCACCAGAAAGAATGTCAGACTATCCTATCAGCTGTCTTCCTCCTGGTCTGGTGCACCAGAAAGAACGTTATACTATCCTATCAGCTGTCTTCCTCCTGGTCTGGTGCACCAGAAAGAACGTTATACTATCCTATCAGCTGTCTTCCTCCTGGTCTGGTGCACCAGAAAGAACGTTATACTATCCTATCAGCTGTCTTCCTCCTGGTCTGGTGCACCAGAAAGAACGTTATACTATCCTATCAGCTGTCTTCCTCCTGGTCTGGTGCACCAGAAAGAACGTTATACTATCCTATCAGCTGTCTTCCTCCTGGTCTGGTGCACCAGAAAGAACGTTATACTATCCTATCAGCTGTCTTCCTCCTGGTCTGGTGCACCAGAAAGAACGTTATACTATCCTATCAGCTGTCTTCCTCCTGGTCTGGTGCACCAGAAAGAACATTATACTATCCTATCAGCTGTCTTCCTCCTGGTCTGGTGCACCAGAAAGAACGTTATACTATCCTATCAGCTGTCTTCCTCCTGGTCTGGTGCACCAGAAAGAACTTTATACTATCCTATCAGCTGTCTTCCTCCTGGTCTGGTGCACCAGAAAGAACGTTATACTATTCTATCAGCTGTCTTCCTCCTGGTCTGGTGCACCAGAAAGAACGTTATACTATCCTATCAGCTGTCTTCCTCCTGGTCTGGTGCACCAGAAAGAACGTTATACTATCCTATCAGCTGTCTTCCTCCTGGTCTGGTGCACCAGAAAGAACGTTATACTATCCTATCAGCTGTCTTCCTCCTGGTCTGGTGCACCAGAAAGAACGTTATACTATCCTATCAGCTGTCTTCCTCCTGGTCTGGTGCACCAGAAAGAACATTATACTATCCTATCAGCTGTCTTCCACCTGATCTGGTTCCAGCCTAGTCCTCAGTCCTTCAGAGATTGTCTAATATTATCCTCCCAGTGGACTCTGGGTCATCCTGGAGGTCTGGATCCCTGGCTTTTGGTTTCCCATATTTGGTATGGTAGCCGAACTCCCATTCTGCAGACATGGCCAAACCATCGTAATTTTGACTGTTCTACTTGGGTCCCCAGTGGCTAGGTTTTGAGACCATAGTGTCATATCATCTATTTGTTCATGTTTGTTTAGTCTTCCAAGTTTGGTATTAAGACTTGCTGTGGTTTGTATTTGTTTAGTCTTCCAAATCTATTTCTGATCTCATGCCAATGTTTCTTAAGTAATACATGTTTTTACAAGTTGCTCATGAATTCTCCCCTTGGGTTTTTTCCTTCCATTTTGCAACATGGGGGCCACCATTGCATCTGGCTCCTATGTAGGTATCCTGCATCTCAGCTGTCTGTGTCTGTGTACACTTGTCTGTGTCTGTGTACACTTGTCTGTGACTGTGTCTGGTGTCTTTGTCTCAGCTCTCTGTGTCTATGTCTGTGACTGTATCTGTGACTGTGTCTGGGACTGTGTCGGTGACTGTGTCTGGTGTCTGTGACTGTGTACACTTGTCAGTGTCTGTGTACACTTGTCTGTGACTGTGTACACTTGTCAGTGTCTGTGTACACTTGTCTGTGTCTGTGACTGTACACTTGTCTGTGTACACTTGTCAGTGTCTGTGTGTGTCTGTGTGTGACTGTGTCTGGTGTCTGTGTACACTTGTCAGTGTCTGTGACTGTGTCAGTGTCTGTCTGTGTACACTTGTCAGTGTCTGTGTCAGTGTACACTTGTCAGTGTCTGTGTGTGTCTGTGTACATTTGACAGTGTCTGTGTACACTTGTCAGTGTATGTGTACACTTGTCAGTGTATGTGTACACTTGTCTGTGTCTGTGTACACTTGTCAGTGTCTGTGAACACTTGTCAGTGTCCCTGTCTGTGTACATGTCTGTGTACACTTGTCTGTGTACACTTGTCAGTGTCTGTTTCTGTGTACACTTGTCAGTGTCTGTGTACATGTCTGTGTACACTTGTCTGTGTCAGTGTCTGTGTACACTTGTCAGTGTCTGTGTACACTTGTCAGTGTCTGTGTACACTTGTCTGTGTCAGTGTATGTGTCTGTGTACACTTGTCTGTGTCAGTGTCTGTACACTTGTCAGTGTCTGCATGTACATGTCTGTGTACACTTGTCTGTGTCTGTGTACACTTGTCAGTGTCTGTGTACACTTGTCAGTGTCAGTGTCTGTGTACGTGTACACTTGTCAGTGTCTGTGTACATGTCTGTGTACACTTGTCAGTGTCTGTGTACATGTCTGTGTACACTTGTCTGTGTCTGTGTACACTTGTCAGTGTCTGTGTCTATGTCTGGTGTGTGTCTGTGTACACTTGTCTGTGTCTGGTGTCTGTGTACACTTGTCTGTGTCTGTGTACACTTGTCTATGTCTTTGTACACTTGTCTGTGTCTGGTGTCTGTGTCTACTTGTCTGGTGTCTGTGTACACTTGTCTGTGTCTGTGTACACTTGTGTGTCTGTGTACACTTGTCCTTGTCTGTGTCTGGTGTCTGTGTACAATTGTCTGTGTCCACTTGTCTGTGTCCACTTGTCTGTGTCTGTGTACACTTGTCTGTGTCTGTGTACACTTGTCTGTGTCTGTGTACATTTGTCTGTGTACACTTGTCTGTGTCTGTGTACACTTGTCTGTGTATATGTACACTTGTCTGTGTCTGTGTACACTTGTCTGTGTACACTTGTCTGTGATGGTTTATGTGTAACATGACCAAAAAAAAAGGTAAGTTGTCATAGCAACTGACATTTTTAGTGTGGCATGTTTACTTTTACAGAAAGTCAAAACCATGATGATCTCACAGAGACAATTGTGAAACTCAAAACAGATCAGCCTCAAGAACTTTCACCACAGGTAAGCAATTTTTTTTACCTTGAGTGTTGTATGTGAGAAATTATTGTTTACACTTGTCACGTGATTAATAACATGGGGGTTGTAGTGGCAAAGTGGTATGGCGTCCGCCTCTAATTCTAAAAGGTTCTGGGTTCGGTTCCCAGTACAGGGAATATATTTGATGATTGTTTCAGAACCAGTGGGTCCTAATGATGTCGTACTCCCCCCTGATCTCCTGGGTAGTGAGATTGGATACCTAGCATTCTCAGATAAAGGTGAAAAGAATAGGAAGTCCAGTGTGCAAGTTGCACACATTAAAAATCCCTTGGCAGTTGGGGATCGTAAAGAGTGGTCTGCCCTGGCAAAATTTAGAAATTAGGAAACCTACCTGCCATAATAATATTTATAGAATGTGTGATTCCTGTATACACACATTTGGATCCTGTCCAGTGATACAGAGTTCATGCACTGTGCTGAGATCCTCCTTGTGTGATCTAAGAGAGGAAATTTGAGCACTGATGGAGTTGTATATACTTTATGTTTGTATTCAATGTATATAGTAATAGTTATTTCTGATTTCTGTTTCAGCATATTATTGTAATAATGGGTACAGTGATTGCTGGGATATCTTTTCTCTTCACGTTCGTTATCTGGTATTTTGGAGCAGCTTTCAGGGAAAATGTTAGAGAAACACCACCGGTGTAATGGCTTGTTAGTTTAAGAAGCATGTCAAAATGGTGTGTGTAACTTCTGATGTTAAAAAACTGCATTCAAATTTTGTATTGAAATCCTGTTTGTAGTGACAAATGAATCATGATTTTTCTGTTTTTCGAAACTCACGAGAGCCATTCTGCTTGTACTTGTATGTTAATACTAATGAATGTAATTGCACTAAAACAAAGTATCATAGTGGCTTTTCCCAGCTGAAAGGACGGATGCCATGTTTGAAAATTATGGATTTTTATTTCAGCTTTAAGTATGAATTAAACAAATGTGAACATAAAATATTTGCTTCACATTTTAACGTAAACACAAGATAATATGCTGTAGGTAGTTTTTTTTTTTTATTTAAAATAAAGCCACAGAAAAAGTTAGGCCCAGATTAGTGATAAAGTCAGGAATGCATTTCTGGGTAGTCATGTGACAGATGTCCTGCTTCACGAATGGCTAACATCAGTTGCTTTCTTAAACTCATTAATGTTGCATAATTGTGGATAAAAAATGTGAATGTCCATAATATGTCATGTTATTAGTACTTTCACAGTCTGTACAGTGCTTTGTGTTTGTCATTATAGATTGTGTTGCTTTGTATTTAGTGATACTTGGAGAATTTTACATTTGTATTCAGTTATCATTGGTTTATCAGTCCATTCTATTTACTGGGCAAGTGTCATTCATACTTAGTGTTACAAGAGGGTTAAACAAAACAAAGAAAGTTAGTCCTGACTAGTAGTATTTTGTGTATGATTAAATCAGACTCAACTTTTCATAAGTTTACAGTAATATTTTGTGCATGATTAAATCAGACTCAACTTTTCATACAGTAAATCCACTTTTTTCTGTATTTACAATATAATCTGTTACATGAGATCAGTAAACAGCGGCAGCTTTTTAGATGAGAATTTTTGTTAGACTTTGATAAATTGTTGTTACTTTCTTACATTTTCCATTCACATAGACTATCAAGCGTCATGAAAAAAATGCAGTTTTAACTTTTGTGTAAGATGTTTCTCCAGCATTTCTTCAACATTAATGACAACCTTCCTGTCAGGCATCTTCCCAGTGCTCTGATGCCAGATATTCTGCTTTGAATCCTTACTCTGGTAGCCTGATTTAGTAGCATTCTGACGAGACCGTTTTATTTCTGCCTGTCTGTTTGGTTTATGTATGGTGTTGTTTCCAGCCACTTCCATACGTCTTCTTTTTTTTTCTTCCAACACCAGTAACTTTACGCGTCATGTCACCTGTCTTATTGTGACACCAGTAACTTTACTTAGACATGTCATGTCACATGTGATTTGTCTTTCCTATGTGTTAGACAGTGACTATGTTTGACACACTGACTGCCAAGAGTTGGTAAGAAAACACTCTCAGCTGTTGCTTCATCTCCATGCAGATGTGTACTGCAGCAGTAGAGTTGGTTGGTATGAGCCAGTCATGTGACATCTGTTGGTTGCTGTGGTCCAGGATACTGAAATCTTCTGTAGCTGATAGTTGTCAGCAGAAGGTCATTACAAGTCTTCTTTGCCTATTAGATCCCTATGGATCCTGTGGCTCTAGCCATAATTTTCCAATTCATCCTATCTTGGACTGACTGCTCAGATCTTTCCACATCATATTTATCTGAGGATAACACATCAGTGACTGCCTTGTGATACTAGCTAATGACTCTCAGTGTGTGTCCTATGAATTTCCAACTTCCCCTACCTCCTGTTTCTTTGGTAATGTTGGATTATTGTTCTCACATCCACATTGGTGAGCTTGCTGTACTACTGTAGTTAGAACAAGGTCAACCATGTTACCAGACGGGCTATCCATATTTACGTTACAGCTAAGCCCAACACTATTTCAAGCAGCTAGCCTTAACCTTAACTACACCCCTGTTTTGAGCAGCTAACCTTAACCGAACATCAACCCTGTTTCGAGATTCGTCAAAATTAATAACCACTTACAATGAGGCTGTTTTAAAAATAAAAATTCCAGCTTGAAGTGGAAATGCCCTGTGTTTGGCCAGTATGCCAGCCCCCAGTCTACTGTTCATCACAACATTGGTTATTTCCCCCAAGTTTTTCTAAGCTTCTTACAAGTTTAAGATTCTTCTTGTATATGCCTTTCTTTGTGGGTTTAAAGCCAGTTCTGATCTCTCCTCAACTATTTTACCCACAATCTAGTTTTGATTAATAGACAGAAGGGCAGTGTCACCTCTGAAGTTCTGGTCAACAAGTTGTTTCATCAATCCACTGAATGTTGTATTAGATGGTTGTTTCTATTTGTCTTTAATCTGTCCAGTCTGTGACTAATGAGAAGACAAGGATGATGGATGACAAGAGGTATATACTTGTTCTAATATCATTATTTCAATTCCTCTTCTAGCGGTGATCTCTGTAGCAATCTGTTTGATAAAATAAGGTTACGATAGTGGCGACCTCTATGCTCCTTCATGAGCACAAAAACAGGAGAAAGAGAGAGAAGGATAAATCTTTGTTCTAGAGTTTACTTGTAATCTCATCTGTCGCCTGGGAGAATCTAGTCGTGTTGTTTTACTCCCAAAAACAGTCATACAAACATTAACTCCTCCTCTGCTGGGTTGGGCTGGGTACCTGGGAGAATCTAGTCGAGTTGTTTTTCCCTCAAAACAGTCATACAAACATTCTCCTCCTCTGCTGGGTTGGGCTGAGTACCTTGGAGAATCTAGTCGTGTTGTTTTACTCCTAAAAACAGTCATACAAACATTAACTCCTCCTCTGCTGGGTTGGGCTGGGTACCTGGGAGAATCTAGTCGCGTTGTTTTACTCCTAAAAAGTCATACAAACATTAACTCCTCCTCTGCTGGGTTGGGCTGGGTACCTGGGAGAATCTAGTCGCGTTGTTTTACTTCTCAAAACAGTCATACAAACGTTAACTCCTCCTTTGCTGGGTACCTGGGAGAATCTAGTCGAGTTGTTTTACTCCTCAAAACAGTCATACAAGCATTAACTCCTCTTCTGGGTTGGGCTGGGTATCTGGGAGAATCTAGTCACGTTGTTTTACTCCTAAAAACAGTCATACAAACATTAACTCCTCTTCTGCTGGGTTGGGCTATGTACCTGGGAGAATCTAGTTGAGTTGTTTTACTCCTCAAAACAGTCATACAAACATTAACGCCTCCTCTGCTGGGTTGGGCTGGGTACCTGGGAGAATCTAGTCGAGTTGTTTTACTCCTCAAAACAGTCATACAAACATTAACTCCTCCTCTGCTGGGTTGGGCTGGGTAACCTGGGAGAATCTAGTCGTGTTGTTTTACTCCTAAAAACAGTCATACAAACATTAACTCTTCATCTTCTGGTTTGGGCTCGGTACCTGGGAGAATATAGTCACGTTGTTTTACTCCTAAAAACAGTCATACAAACATTAACTCCTCCTCTGCTGGGTTGGGCTATGTACCTGGGAGAATCTAGTCGAGTTGTATTACTACTCAAAACAGTCATACAAACATTAACTCCTCCTCTGCTGGGTTGGGCTGGGTACCTGGGAGAATCTAGTCGAGTAGTTTTACTCCTCAAAACAGTCATACAAACATTAACTCCTCCTCTGCTGGGTACCTGGGGAATCCAGTGGATTGTTTTACTCTTCAAAACTGTGATAGAACAGAGGTCCTAAAACTGCATAAAGAACTAAAGAACACAAACCAAACTTTTTGAGAATCTTTATTGCACAAGTGTTGAGGCTCATACATTCTAGAAGTCTGTGACTTTCCCTGCGACCTAATTTAGCCCCACCACTTGTTCCTGCAAAGCACGCATGACACAAGTGTTGAATGTCAACAACAAATTTTAGCAACACAGACCAACATCTACAAGAGAAACTTATAATCTTGACACAGAGAAATGGTCATTGTATTCTCAGGTCCAACTTTTACATTTTGTAATGCCCAATAAAAGACATTCTATTTTCACCAAAACTCAGTCAAACTACACTACCTGTATTTAAACATAAATATGCACTTTTGGTTTATTATAAGAACTCAACTGAAACCAACAACTCCTTGCACATTTATCAACATAAACATTGTTCTCAGTATTTAGATTTCCGTGAAGAACTCTTTCATTAATGGCATTAACATAACAGACTCATGCTGTCTGGACTGTGGTGTCTCAATTACATTTTTTTGTTGGTGGTGCCAAGTGAGAGAAAACATTATGTTGTATATAGATGCAGGAAATGTCAAATATATGAGACAATTTTATATCCAGCAGCTCAATTCTGATACATCATGTGACTGTCTGTGGTACAACAACTAATTCTCTCATCAAATGACTAATAAAAATTCTAGTAGAAAAAAGTCAACTAAATGAATATCTGACAGTCAACTAACAATAATTAAAATGAACATCAAGCTGATCAAACAGTTGTTTTGTTGGCTGTTGGTTGATAGTTGTTCTCCAAATGTTGGCTGATGAATTGAACATGTGGTGGAGCATAGCAACGAGAAAACAAGAGTGGGGTTTCACTGATAACAACAATATGTTTCTATACCTACACCATCACCAGTGTTGGTTGGATGTGTCCAATGTCTACAGCATTTCTGATATAAGGTGTCTACAACAGATTTCCAACATGTGAGAGACATTTTATTCAGCCTTATAGGAGACAAAGATGGCAGCACCTACTCACAATTTATTGTACATTTCACTACCGTTGCTAACCAAGATAAGATATTTATAACCACTGTTGCTAGCCAAAACAGATTTTTATGAAATGTCTATTTCGTTTATTTTATGTCTTCTCCTGGATGGTTTCAACCAATCAACGTACATAGTTCTGCTGAGAAATGTAAATAATTCTTAATGTACTTGAACACATGCCAGAAACTCAGTGCCGAAAACATTCTAGACCAAGGCTTCTTAACCTTTTTTGTCCCATATACCCATTTGAATGTCCATTAAAGGCTATGAAACCCTTGTTAGACAAAAAAAAATGTACATAAACGTGTAATTTAAAGCACTGCATTTTAAATTTTAGGTTATGTCCACCGACCCACTAGAATCCATTCACATACCCCCCAAGATGTTCTGTGGACCACAGGTTCAGAAGCCTTGCTCTAGACCATGACTAGATGTATAAGTGTAGAGTGGTTATCATAGTTATCAGTGGTTGTCCTCCCACCCCAGCAAGCCAGCCCCAAATTGACTTTGCTTTGCATATGTTGATCCATAATAGAAAAAAAATGTCTAAAAAGCTTTATTAATAAAATAATACAAAGCTTGGGAAAAAAAAAAGAAGGAACGAAAGATATAAAACAGCACCTGAAAGCCACCATAGAAACTCGTATGCATTCATAAATGCTAACTGTTTACATGAATATCTCACCAATGACAAACACTTGAAATAACTGATAGTACTGAACATATTCACGCATATAAATCATATCCACTCACAAAATATCAATCTGCAAGTTTAGCAAACAACAACATGTCCTATCTAAGAGATAGCAGTTCACAAACATTGTGTTAAGGGCAGAGTCAAAGTAAGAACAAAAGCAGACATAATACAGACAGACTTTGGACTAGTATTTCTGATTTTTCCCCAACTTTACATTTCCCAGGAATAGCTTTGGGGTATTTCCTGGGATCCCCCCCCCCTCCAAAAAAAACCTGCACCATATTTGTAATATATTATTATCACAGTAAGGTTTAAAGCTTAACCCCTGATGGGATATAATTTGGATATATAGTTTTGCTAATTCAATATCATTTTGACTGTCCATACCTGACTGAGGTATGATTTCACCTTTCCAGTTAGTGTAGAGTAAATAAAAAGTGTCAAATCGTGTTGATGTGCATGTATGTGTATTTTCTCTTGTCTCAAAATGGTAGTCTCTCATAATTGTCATACTGTTAATAAAGGGGAAGAGGGTGTTTGGGATAACACCAAATTCATTTTTCATGTGTCATGACTCAGTTCAAGGTTTAGTTCGTTAGCTACAGCTATTTCCATTGACAAATTACTATTGTTTTCACATTTCTTCTTTATTCTAGTTTATTATCGTTCTCGATAATGAGTTGTCACCAGAGTCCCCCCCCCCAATATTTGAAACTAGATTATAAAAACAGAACGATAGGAAAATAGTGAGCACTACTTTTTGTACTCTGAATGACCTGAATGCGATGACTAACATAGGATAGTTTCTTGTTTTAACAATATTCATCAACACACCAAACACAATTTAAGCGTAAATAAGGGAGAACAGATGTGCGTATCATAAGTCTACATATGTCAAATTTACAAAATTCCAGAGAATTTCATCCTCGGAAGTCCCGAGCCAGAAACCTTACTGCAGACTCAGATAGGTTAACACAAAAGAGAACTAGTAAATGGTAGACATGACTCTAGATCAGCATTGGCCAACATCCATGTCTGCAAGAACTGGAGTTGGGAGTCAACATATACGTACTATAGAGTGTGAGCATTATACAGGTCTTCAACTCCTTATGTAGGATTCGAAAAGCTCTGAAAACCAAAAGTCTTTTTCATGGAGCTGGTGTGAGGCTTCAGTTGCAGATACTTGTGTTCTATTATAAATGGGCCACTGCATAACAATAACCCAGACAATATTATATACATTTTATATTGTCACTTTATGATGACGAATTTGTGACATTTTTCAATATTGAATAAATACTGACTACAGAATGGTAAATTTGTGATTCTTCTAAAATGTAAACATTTCAGTGTTAAAAAATGGTTGTATTAATTAAACAACAAAACTTATTTTTAACATAAACAGGATTTATACTCGCTAGGGTTGAGGACCTGTAACAAAATATGAGCATTTAACATGTTAGTTCTAAAATAGCAGCAGTTGTCAGATTATGACAGGGGACAGCATTAATAGTTGTACAGGATGTAGAGGTTACCTCAGTAGCTAGATGACTAATACCAGTGGTATTTTAGTCACTGAATAAGTTAACTGAGATCATCAACATATAAGTTACTTAACAGGATTACAGTAGTAGTGTCAAGACTGAATCCTTCATGTCCCATGGGAACAAAGATGACCTAATGCAGAGCTCAATTAAAGACAGAAGGATTAACTTCAGCCATGCCTTAGCTAGTGAAGTGATCAAAACCAGAAGGATTAACATCAGCATTGCCTTAGCTAGTGAAGTGATCAGAACCAGTAAGGCTAACTGCAGCCTAACCTTAGCTAGTGAAGTGATAAGAACATGTAAGACTAACTGTAGCCTAACCTTAGCTAGTGAAGTGATAAAAACATGTAAGACTAACTGTAGCCTAACCTTAGCTAGTGAAGTGATAAGAACATGTAAGACTAACTGTAGCCTAACCTTAGCTAGTGAAGTGATAAGAACATGTAAGACTAACTGCAGCCTAACCTTAGCTAGTGAAGTGATCAGAACCTGTAAGACTAACTGTAGCCTAACCTTACCTAGTGAAGTGATCAGAACCTGTAAGACTAACTGTAACCTAACCTTAGCTAGTGAAGTGATCAGAACCTGTAAGACTAACTGTAGCCTAACCTTAGCTAGTGAAGTGATAAAAACATGTAAGGACTAAACATGTAGCATAAACCTTAGCTAGTGATGCGATCAGAACCAGTAAGGCTAACTGCAGCCTAACCTTAGCTAGTGAAGTGATAAGAACATGTAAGACTAACTGTAGCCTAACCTTAGCTAGTGAAGTGATCAGAACCATTAAGACTAACTGTAGCCTTGCTTTTGGCCAGTGGAGGAAACAAAAATATGGGACTGAAATTATATTCACATATTGTTACTTGCTCAACAAAATTTAAAAAAAAAAATGGTACAGTACCTAGATGACCAAGAGAAAGTACCTGATTTCAGTCTGGAAAAAGATTAGGATTTCAGTCTGGAAATAGATTAGGATTTCAGTCTGGAAATAGATTAGGATTTCAGTCTGGAAATAGATTAGGATTTCAGTCTATCAAGGACTTGCTCTTATTGTCCATGCTCTTGACTGTGATGTCATTATGATGTCCATGTTCTTGACTGTGACTTTAAGTTGTCATTATGATGTCCATGTTTCCAACAGCACTAGTTGTTTATCAAGCTACGATTATAACCTCCTGTCACAACAAATGTGTGCAACATTATGACACTCCTAACATGTCAACATTTAGAGATACTCTGGTATTGTAAGAAAAAGTCTGTCAAAGAACTAACTCTGTTATGACAAAACATATTCAGAGATACTGGTAAAGTAAGAAAAAGTCTGTCAAAGAAATCTGCTATGATGAAACACAAGGTATTTAGAGACACTTGTATTGTAAGAACAGATTTGTAAAGAACACTGCTATAGTGAGAAAAAAATCACTGACACTTATGAAGACAACATGTCTAAAACGCCAAAGAATGAGAAAGTCAGAACAAACCCCTGATTTAAACATAGCACACAGGTCACTTATTTCAACTACATTTCAATGTTGTATTGAAGATAGATTCTGACAAACTTAACCTATTCATTTGAAGAGCTGCTAATAGATTTTAAAAAAAAATAATGCAAAAATATGTGTCATGGAAATGTACAGTGTATATGATATGTGATCATGCGTATATATGAATCTCCTCGACTGTTTAATCAGGTCATTATAACAATGTCAATCTTCTCTAGTCTGCTTAAAATGACTCAAAAAGTAGTGCTGATAGACAATAAACATGAAGAACTAATGCAGACAGCTGTCAGCAGACAAGATACGAGTACAACAAGCAACCTAACTTCAGTGCAGAAATTTGATAGCAGACATTTTAAAACAATCAACCAAAGTTCAGTGTACATATCTGCCAGCAGACATTTTAAAAAATCAACCTAATTTCAGTGCATTAAGTATAATCTGCCAACAATCTGTATGTCACCAATGTGAAGAGGAAATGGGGACAGTCTGGATGGAACCTCTCACTACACTTATTATGAATCTATGAGATGGAATATTCATGTAACTGAGCGTAATGGTAAATGTGATCTTAGCTGTCGTAATGTAACATCAGTCGTCGGGTACTTGTACCTGGTCTCCGCACAAGTACATGAAAGTACTATAAGTTCACACCTTCTACATTTGCTTCTATTCTTTTTTTTAAACACTCATAGTGAATGACCCTGTACTTCTGGGAACAGCATTCACTTGTACAATCAGCCATTATGTTCACACACAAAAAAAGTGGTCTGAAGACAGCACATACAGACAGCTCAAGTCAACAGTATAATAAAGCTAGTATGCACATAAAGTGTGGGACAGACACCCATCATCTCACTAGTATGTACATAAAGTGTGGGACAGACACCCATCATCTCACTAGTATGTACATAAAGTGTGGGACAGACACCCATCATCTCACTAGTATGTACATAAATGTGGGACAGACACCCATCATCTCACTAGTATGTACATAAAGTGTGGGACAGACACCCATCATCTCACTAGTATGTACATAAAGTGTGGGAAAGACACCCATCATCTCACTAGTATGTACATAAAGTGTGGGAAAGACACCCATCATCTCGCTAGTATGTACATAAAGTGTGGGAAAGACACCCATCATCTCGAGAATCTATCACGCATCAATATCACAAACACTGTTTCTCATGCAGACATGCTTTTAGTGAGACCACATGTATTGGTCATCACACAATCTGGCAGTTGTCACAAAAACAAAAATTACACCAGAATATGTCACTAGCTGGAATAATGTCACAAATCTTCACAGACGACAGCACTATGTGGAATAATGTCACAGAACCGCTGACAGTGAACATGACAGACAAAAAGTGAAAGACCGAGACAGAAACTGAAATAATGAGGGATATTTGAAATGATGGACCACACTTTGGGAAACATTTGATTGTGGTTCATGGCAATGAAATGATGTAGGGAAGCCCTGACCAATAGAAACAAAATGTGTGCATCGAAACACCAAATACAACACTCTGATAAGTATCAATAACAACACTGTCACAGGTATACAACACTCTGATAAGTATTAATAACAACACTGTCACAACTATACAACAACAAAACAACATTCACTAAAAAGTATCACTTGACAAACACAGGAAGTTTTCTTTTCTATTTCACACAGCATCAGCCTCTAAATATGAGGTCAGAACAAGCAATAATATACCAATATTGTACAAATAAGATGCCAGTGACAATAATAACTTAATATTTTAAACTATGACCAAATTAACACAAACATTTCATACAGGGTGTCAAGATATACATGTTTTACTATAAGCTTTATCTGCTTCTTGTAACCCACAATCCATAATATTTTATAATAAATAGGTTGTTCTACTATCTGAGCCAAGCTTTATAACACTGACCCCATGGTCCATATGATGTTAGCACTGACATAAAAATCTATATCCATAACATTATCTTTCTCAAATGTTACAACAACTAATCTCAATGACAATCTCTACTACCTCAAACATTAATCTCTGTGTAACAACAACTAATCTCAATCTCTACTACCTCAAACAGTAATCTCTGTGTAACAACAACTAATCTCAAATCTTTGTTTCCTACCTCAAACAATAATCTCTGTACACAATGACAATCTCTACTGACAAGCCAAACAGAATCTCTGTACACAATGACAATCTCTACTGACAAGCCAAACAGAATATCTGTACACAATGACAATCTCTACTGACAAGCCAAACAGAATATCTGTACACAATGACAATCTCTACTGACAAGCGAAACAGCATTCCAGCAAAAGACAAGTATTCTGTGTACTCGTTAATGGAAGTTAGACAAGATTTCTTCAGTGTTACATACAATCTTGTAATATTGCAGCACATCATGGATAATCAGTAAGTAAACAAGAAGTACAACCCTGTCATATTGCAGCACATCATGGATAATCAGTAAACAAAAAAAAGAAGATAACCTGAAGCAACACTGATGTGGTTTTACAGAAGAATATCACGGACAGCTCAACAGAAGACTAAACAGGACATCGTAGCTAAAATTAGTGCAGACATGAAGCTTATTATATTCTTTCAGGGACCTAGGACGCGTCAACAGTGAGGAATGCAGTTAGCAACCCACAGCTAGACTGCTTGCGTCAGGGTCAGTGAACCAGAGCTGACCAAGACCCTACTCCACCTCCAAGTGGTGGTCCTGGAAACAGGCTGCACCACTTCAGTCTGGCTGAGTGAGTAGGGATCGAAGAGGGAAGGCTAACCCGGTCCTAAAAATGCTGTGCTGAAGTCGGATGTGTCGTCCGAAAGGCGCAAATATCGCAGCTTCACTGTAAATGGACACAACGCAACCAACGTCCTTTTCAGGACGAACAAAGAAGAATATTCTTTCAAAAATAAGCAGTCCACAGTTGTCCAGGAAACTGGCGTATGCTGCTGTGATAAGGTGGCATCATTCATGAAACAAGATGGTAACAAAGAGAAACAGTTGAACATCATGGAATGGGGAAAAGGTCAACAACACAACTGATAAATACTACCAGAGGCAGGAAGTTGTGGAGGGACATGATCACCTAGACCAGCCAGCGTGGTACCTGAAACAAATACATGCACGTACACATGTAACAAAAACTGAGGCCTTAAGAAAGACATGATCACCTAGACCAGCCAGCGTGGTACCTGAAACAAATACATGCACGTACACATGTAACAAAAACTGAGGCCTTAAGACAGACATGATCACCTAGACCTGCCAGCGTGGTACCTGTAACAAAAACTGAGGCCTTAAGACAGACATGATAGAGTAATCAAGCAACTATATCAAATTCTGTCCCTTTTTTATTACAGGTGCACAACCTCTTATCGGATATTCTGAAATTCAAAAAGCTCTGAAAACTGAAAGTTGTTTGGTTGTGTCAAAAAGCTGTGAAAACTGAAAGTTGTTTGGTTGTGTCAAAAAGCTGTGAAAACTGAAAGTTGTTTGGTTGTGTCAAAAAGCTGTGAAAACTGAAAAGTTGTTTGGTTGTGTCAAAAAGCTGTGAAAACTGAAAGTTGTTTGGTTGTGTCAAAAAGCTGTGAAAACTGAAAGTTGTTTGGTCAAAAAGCTGTGAAAACTGAAAGTTGTTTGGTTGTGTCAAAAAGCTGTGAAAACTGAAAGTTGTTTGGTTGTGTCAAAAAGCTGTGAAAACTGAAAGTTGTTTGGTTGTGTCAAAAAGCTGTGAAAACTGAAAGTTGTTTGGTTGTGTATACATGACCCAACCAGATGTGGGGGCATCAGTTACATAGTCAGGATAGTTATATTCTATTATAGGTGGATCATTGTCATTCAGTAAACCAAACAATATGATATAGTTGCTTGTAACATTGTCTGAGATAAAATGGTGACATTGTCCAATATTGATTAAATACAGATTTGAGAAAATTGTACAATTTGTTTGTTCCATCAGATTCTACACACTTGCCAACAATGGCTTCAGTCAGCAAGGACAGGCCGACAATGATCCTTCTGTATGTTTACATAGGAAAACCTCATATAGACTTTCACCTCTTCTTCAAGCTATCAAGTTAGAACTTCTCGGCCAGTAGTGTCAGCACTTGAACACCTCACAGAGACCCAAACTGAACCACTCAACTGGTAGCAATGATTTGTAGTATGTAGAAGAAAAGGGGGGGATGTTATCAGCATGAGGCTAAGACTCAGGCTTACTGGGAATTCTTTGCCTGTCAGGAAGTTTTACATACGGCCATGGTGTTTTGTTTAGCCTAGATGAGGAGGCCTTGACCAGCGACTGATAAGATGTGCCCATAGCAAGAACGGATGGGCAGAAAGCAACACTAGCTTACCGAATGCTGACCCATGGCTCATTGCGAGAATGGATCTTTCTTTAAGACCTGCCAGGCCTCGCCAAGGTGTTACTGTAATATAAGCTACATGTACACTATCAGTGTTCTGAAATCCAAAAAATTCCAAAACACACCAGGCCCCAAGAATTCTGGATACGGGATTGAGGAATGTACAGACAGACAAAAATAGGAGAGGAAAAGGGAACATGGGAAAAAAGTGATCTGACATGACAACTGGAGAAGGTTGCATCAACAATCTCAGATCTGACATGACAACTGGATAAGGTTGGATCACTTTGTATGTGTAATAATATTTAATGGACAAACGTATAACTAGAACAAAGTTGGCCTTGTTGTCAACACTGGCCTATTTAGCAACAGTGCTGTCCAACTTGCTGGGCACACATACAGTACTTCTAGAATGTTTTCTAATGAATTCTGCTGGAGTTCTGGTCTCCAAACATAAAGTTTGCACACTGATGGGTCTGTAGTGCATGGTGAGAAATCAGGATGGGGCTTTTCTGCGAGAATAAAGGGTACGGTTGTTGCTGAACAGAGTGGAGCCTACATGACAACAACCTCCAGCATGAGAATGGAGGTAGAGGCAGTTACTGCAGCACTGAGGTGGCTGTCACGGATGGCTGCGGCAGGAATGGAAAACATCAATAGAATCTTCAAGAACTGGTGTGGATCTACTGTCCTGGTCATGCAGGGGTATGTGGCAGTGAGAGAGCTGACAGACTGAGAGTACCCATAGTGGGAACACTGGACATGGATAAGGGAGAGATACTAAGGGCTATTAATGATCGCCTGCTGGATAATGACACTGCAATGGATGAATCAACAAGGCTGAGGCTGTTGGAGTTCAGCATCAAATGTGGGACTAGCAGAAATGGACATGAGAGAGGATGCATCTGTCACATGTACAACCAGCGTGCTACAGGTACAATTAACATTCATACTCTTCGACATTTGCTGAGGGAGACTGAGCCCCTACGGGTTTGCCAGGAGTGCAGTGAGGTCGATTCTGATTAACATTAACATACCCAAACATAAAGTGTATTGTAGCCCAGGAATATATAATATGCCCATGACCTTCTGTTTTTAAGGTCAGCACCCATCTCTCTTGATGCACTAGCTTCTTATACCAAGACATATTAACACTTTATCTCTCTAACCATATCAGTAACTATCTTTCTAGTGACCTCAGAACCACAACTATCTAACCACATCAGTACCTCATTTCTCTAACATCATCAGCACTAATATAACCATATTAAGCACACTATCTCTCTAACCACATCTCTCTAACATCATCAGCACTAATATAACCATATTAAGCACACTATCTCTCTAACCACATCAGTACCTCATCTCTCTAACAACATCAGCACTAAATCTAACCACATTAAGCACACTATATCTCTAACCACACCAGCAAGTCATCTCTCTAACCACACTATCTCTCTAACCACACCAGCAAGTCATCTCTCTAACCACATTAGGCACACTATATCTCTAACCACATTAGCAAATCATCTCTAACCACACCAGCAAGTCATCTCTCTAACCACACCAGCAAGTCATCTCTCTAACCACACCAGCAAGTCATCTCTCTAACCACACTAGCAAGTCATCTCTCTAACCACACCAGCAAGTCATCTCTCTTACCACCTCACCATCCTGCAGTAACCCTACTTATATGGACAGAAAACACAGACACACACGACAACAAAGACAGCACAAAAGATATTCAATTTACAAACAGATGTTAAAGACACATCTTGAATTTTGGGGCAGGTGAGATTCAGAAATAAAAATTATGGATAAAATTTAACCAGAGGCTGCTGAAAAACAAAACAAAAAAAAAGGGCCTGTAACTTGCTAGTCAATAAATAAAATTACTGATAAAAAAAAGTGGTACCAAAGATCAACGTAGAGATACCAACGTACACACACATAAGAGATACCAACATACACACAGATAAGAGATACCAATGTACACACAGATAAGAGATACCAATTTACACACAGATAAGAGATACCAATGCACATAAAGAAAAGAGATACCAATGTACACACAAAGATAAGAGATATCAATGTACACACAGATAAGAGATACCAATGTACACAGAGATAAGAGATACCAATTTACACACAGATAAGAGATAAAAGGTAGAACATACAGATGGAGGACATACCTGGAGTGGGAGACAAGTATACGACAGCAGCATAGATGTGTATAGTTACTGACAATTGCTCATGCGAGTTCAGTGATTGGTTGAAATTATCAGAAGGTCACAAACATACATGAGCCCCCGTCTCTCTCAGTTATGCTCTCCATCTTTCAGTCTGTCTCACTTACATGTATGTACACACAAACATATGTACACACAAACATGTATGTACACACAAACATATGTACACACAAACATATGTACACACAAACATATGTAGACACAAACATATAACTGGTGCTGTACAACACCAACAACACAAGGCTTTTGTTGATGACATCAGGTAACTAGTCCAGTTCCAGACCTGAAAGTCTACCTCAATGTTAGAATATTTACAGCACTCACACAAAAACATGGCCAGCTTCTCTAGACAACACTACAGCCTCATGTTTGTTGTGTGTCAAGTTCAAATCTACCACTAGAAAGACAAAACAACAAATTTCTAAGGTTTATGTTTGAAACTGTTGTCATGGAAACTTTAAATGTGAACAATATGTCCAAGTCACTGTCTAGATGTTATGGACCACATTAATTATTTATTCTGTTAATGGCTGTACCACGAATATTTGATATAACATAAATTTGTATGACATCAGAAACTGAGTGGGCTACATAACAGAGGCTAAGATTATAACCAAACCAGAACGGACTAGAATAAAACGGTTTAATGTTGTACTAATGCAACTGATGATTGATTTTGCTATGCTTGAATAGTTGATCACTAAACCACAACTGCTACACTCACTGTCAAGTATGCTGTACAAAAGCATCACTGAAGCAAAACATGATATCAACTCTGGCACAGTAGACACCATGAACTGATCAACTATTTATAAACCACACAGTAGTTCTAGGTCACTGCAGGATCAGACGTACCTGTGAGCTCACAACGTCTGATAGATTTCTGCAGTAACCTGACAAGAATCTCATGTTCCACTACTGCACAAGGTACACAAGAATAATCAACAGGGTCTTTCTGTACAATTTACAAATGAATATGTGCCATCATTATGTCATAGAAGACAATGAAAAAAAATGAGCACAAGTGAATGATAATACAGGTGTACATCAAGTAACATGACAGAGCTCATGAATACAAATTCAAGTCATCACAATAAGCAGTCAGATGAGATGAATGTGACGAAAGAAGCATATCAGTAAGTCTTATAAATTATGTATGGTGTTTTTTGACAACTAAATAATTATTATAATAACAATCAAGAAATCCAAAAATGGTTGATGTCATCAGGATGGCGGCCCTTGGGAGTCTGTTGATGTGCTATTTGTTTCGCCTAGTGATTTCTTTCCCCTAGTCATACGCTCCAGCTCTGCTGCAGCATCTCTTGTCACAGCTGCTTTGTCTGGGGAAAGACCAACAACTTTTGTTTCAACAAGAATCCAAGACAAAGTATCATTTACATTACGCAGAATATATAAAAAAATAATGACCAGCCTGTTGTTAGCTCTCTCTTACTATTAACTAGAACCAGAGGAACAAGAGATGAGAAGATGGATAGGACACCTGTTGACAGCATTACCAGGACACCTGTTGACAGCATTACCAGACAGTCCTTGGTCTGGAATCCTCAGGGTAGGAGAGGTAGACCAAAGAACACATGGAGAAGAGAACTGGAGACAGACATTGGTAGACCTTTGACCTGATGGCATATGTTTGGAAGCCTTATCATTCTGTTGTATCATCCCCATGTGGACAATTCCTAGATCTGCCAGTGGATACTTCTGCAAAAAAGGTACATTCGAATAAAGCTCCTGTGTCTTATTTTCGACTGAAGGATGTTATGTCATACGACGAGAAACGAAACAACAAGATAATATTTATTTTCTTCCTTACTACCTCATCAAAATAACTTTTGCTTGACATTTCTTGCTCTTCTACTGAAAAGCTGACACTAGTCACTACTATTGGCAAGAAGATAATAATAAAGAGAATTACTGACTTCAAATAAGTAGTAATGATTTTATCTGAACCTTACACCTTCATAGAATTGTTCTCAGTGACTACCATCTGACATGCTACGTACACCAGCAGCAACAGGAAAACTACACAGAAGCCATGAACAGTTACAGAGTTATGCAATATTTAAGTTTTCAAAGCACCCAACAAATGATTATATTACTGCACGTATGTATGTCATATTGATGTAATGATATCAAGAACAATATATCACTTGCAAATCAATTATGTGTGATAGTTCACAATTAAATTTAAAGCACCGTAAACAAATAAAACAATAATTTATGAGAATGTATAAATACAAACAGTGAGAGAAAAACTGATAACAAGGGAAGGAGAAATTAGTGCAAATTTACATAACAAGGGAAGGAGAAAGCAAACTTAGAAAATAAACTTACTTTGTCCTGGCTGGCCAGGAGTTTTACTGAGTAAACTGTTGAAAAAGTTGGCCAGCATTCCCTCTGTAGTTCCGGCTTGTGGTTTTCCATCCTGGCAATAAGAGAGGCAATGTTAATGAAGAGTTGTGATATATGATGCTGGAGGTGGATAGGGCAGACATTCTAGAAGACACAAGCTAGAACCACAAAGTAGTTCTTGATCTGAAATCTACAAGGTAGAAAAATGAAAATAGGAAGAACAGAAATATGTAGCACACACAAGATACAAGCTAGAACCACAAAGTAGTTCTTGATCTGAAATCTACAAGGTAGAAAAATGAAAATAGGAAGAACAGAAATATGTAGCACACACAAGATACACAGAGAACTGAACTAGAACCACCTAGCAAGGACAGTTTAAGATAGATCAAACTGAACTCTTCAACTCTATAGGAAGCTATAAAGCTAATAAGTGGCAATTTTTGTTAATAATAAGTTTTAAATATTATAACTGACAAATTATTCTGGTGCTTTTTTTTTTTAAACACATGAAACATTTGTCCCCCCATGCTAATTAACAACACTGACCCAGTTGTAAGTAAGTCAAACAAGCTACTGACTATGTCATCAACATTTGTTCTCCCCATGCTAATTAACAACACTGACCCAGTTGTGAGTGAGTCAATTATGATAGGAAACTCTATACAGAGCGATACAACAGGAGGCAATCTGATCATCAACAACACTGACCCAGTTGTGAGTGAGTCAATTATGATAGGAAACTCTATACAGAGCGATACAACAGGAGGCAATCTGATCATCAACAACACTGACCCAGTTGTGAGTAAGTCAAACAAGCTACTGACTATGTCATCAACATTTGTTCCCCCCATGCTAATTAACAACACTGACCCAGTTGTGAGTGAGTCAATTATGATAGGAAACTCTATACAGAGCGATACAACAGGAGGCAATCTGATCATCAACAACACTGACCCAGTTGTGAGTAAGTCAAACAAGCTACTGACTATGTCATCAACATTTGTTCCCCCCATGCTAATTAACAACACTGACCCAGTTGTGAGTGAGTCAATTATGATAGGAAACTCTATACAGAGCGATACAACAGGAGGCAATCTGATCATCAACAACACTGACCCAGTTGTGAGTAAGTCAAACAAGCTACTGACTATGTCATCATCATTTTCCATTGCATTCCCTACAAAGCATGCAGCCACCACTTCCCCTTGGTGCCTAGTTGGCAGAGAGAATAGCAACGATTCGCTCCTGTAGCTAGGCGGTGGTGTCGTTCAGAAGATCCTGGTTTCGATTCCCGCTAAGCCTATAACTTCTATTGTCTAGTCTTCTACTTGTTGATTTCTGACGAGTGCCTGAAACATACGGCTGTGTGTTTGTTTATTGTTTACAGGCCTCAGATTTCGTCTCCTCATTTGTCTTCCCCTTGTAGAAACCTGCACCAAGTATTCAAACGTTCTTGTAGCGGTGGTGTCTGTGGCAAAATGTTTGACATAATGAGATTGCCAGCTACATAACAACCTCATATTAGTCACCACGCATGACATGCCTGAGGTGCAATAGTCATGTTCTTTCTGTGTCGCTTCTGAGACCCCCCGATTACTACACGGGGTATACTTATCTATCTGTTCATTTCCAATCATTTTCCTGCATCTTGATACATTGAAATTGTAAGAACTATTTCTAATTTTCAATGTCTGCTAAAGTCTGGCCATGTTTCTGTGGCACTGATTTTGTCTCTGTCATGCTCTTTTTTGTATTGTTGTGGCCCATGCAAGAACAAGAGATCACCACTGCCACTGAACAAGAGATCACCGCTGCCACTGAACAAGAGATCACCGCTGCCACTGAACAAGAGATCACCGCTGCCACTGAACAAGAGATCACCACTGCCGCTGAACAAGAGATCACCACTGCCGCTGAACAAGAGATCACCACTGCCGCTGAACAAGAGATCACCACTGCCGCTGAACAAGAGATCACCACTGCCGCTGAACAAGAGATCGCCACTGCCGCTGAACAAGAGATCGCCACTGCCGCTGAACAAGAGATCGCCACTGCCGCTGAACAAGAGATCGCCACTGCCGCTGAACAAGAGATCACCACTGCCGCTGAACAAGAGATCACCACTGCCGCTGAACAAGAGATCGCCACTGCCGCTGAACAAGAGATCGCCACTGCCGCTGAACAAGAGATCACCACTGCCGCTGAACAAGAGATCACCACTGCCGCTGAACAAGAGATCACCACTGCCGCTGAACAAGAGATCACCACTGCCGCTGAACAAAATATCACCACTGCCGCTGAACAAGAGATCACCACTGCCGCTGAACAAGAGATCGCCACTGCCGCTGAACAAGAGATCGCCACTGCCGCTGAACAAGAGATCGCCACTGCCGCTGAACAAGAGATCGCCACTGCCGCTGAACAAGAGATCGCCACTGCCGCTGAACAAGAGATCGCCACTGCCGCTGAACAAGAGATCGCCACTGCCGCTGAACAAGAGATCGCCACTGCCGCTGAACAAGAGATCACCACTGCCGCTGAACAAGAGATCACCACTGCCGCTGAACAAGAGATCACTGCCACTGAACAAGAGATCACCACTCTTAGCAGGAAGCCTGCATCAAAACACACCAGGCACTCCATACAGTGATGGTGGGGGTAGTGGTGGTGGGGGTAGTCTCTCTAGCTATTTGTTTTACATGACAAGGTTGCCATCCCCATAGTACTACTACAACAACACCCCTCCAGTTACCATGTACAATACTTGTTGATGTGATGTAGTAATGTCTTACCTTTCCCCTGATGGGTGTCCCAGTACTGGGTGGAGCAGGAGATCTTTCTGGTGTTCTCTGAACTCCTGCAGGCCTCTGTTGTCTGGGTGGAGCCGGTTCTGGTTGCTACAAGAGAGTACGGGTGGTTACTGCCTCCATTTTTACATTTATAAACATTAATTGGCAACAGCTCTTAAAATGAATATGATTTTTTTCTATTAAAATTCATTTATATTGCTTCTTTTTCTTTCTTTTGTCCACTGTTTATATCATGACTGGCTGCATGTAGAGATGATTATTGGTTCCTGATCCTGTGAACCTGCTACAGTTTATTATGCTGTCGTGTTGAGCTTCTTTAAGATGTCTGTCACACCCAAGATCCATCTTCTCCTGGGTTGCTTCTATGTTGAGATAACATGCCATCAGTGCTGGTTGAATGGACTAATCCTCACAAACCAACTTCTTATTTCTCAATAAACTCTTATAACAATGTTGCTCTCAGTGACAGCCCAACTCTCTCTGTTTCTTGTCACGTCTTTTCTGTTTGATTTTCTGCTGTTCTAATACACATTGTCTTGCTTGTTCTCTGATTAGTGGCCAGGTCTGACAGATATGTTTGTGGAGATAATATGTTTGTCATAAACCTCTTTGTCAACATTTGAATCTTTGGATACTGTTGTGTCAGCTGGTTGGTCACACAACTCTGGCATGTTAAACTCTCATGTCAATCTCTCTAGTCTAATCTACTGTCTATGGTTAACATATTGCTAGGTTAGTTTAAGTCTACCAATTGTTTGGTAACATAACTGGTCTGTTAAACTCTCATGTCAGACTGTCTAGCCTAATCTACAATCTGGGGTGAACATATTGCCAGGTTATTTAAAGTCTACCAGTCTAGTAATATTACTGGCCTGTTAAACTCTCTAGTCTAATCTACTATCTATGGTGAACATATTGCCGGGTTATTTTAAAGTCAACCAGTTGTCTAGTAATATTATTGGCCTGTAAAACACAATCAGTAAATAGCTCAGAACATTCTGTCACGAAGATGTAGCCAACTTTTTAAAACAGGAGGGATGGGGGGGGGGGGGGGGGGGGAGAATAACTCCACTATTCAGGACAGAGATTTAACAAACAAAATAATAAAAAATAATATATGAACAGTACTAACTGTAGGAGCACTTCCAGGGGCCGGCTGCTTCGAAAGTTGTGTCTGCATTTTTGTCAGAAAAACTTGCTCATCTTCTGCAACAATTTCTGCATCTCTCTGAACAACCTACAAATGAGAAGAACAACATTTAAAGTGACATATCCTTGAAGAAGCCTGGAATGTCTTTTTTACAACTCACCTATTGAAGAAGCTTGGAATGTCTTATCTTACAACTCACCTATTGAAGAAGCTTGGAATGTCTTTTTTACAACTCACCAAAGAGACCCCCCAAAAAATTTATTTGGTGGACAATATTGACAAGCACAACAAAATGAGGTCTAACAAATATACATGATAAAAATACCTTATTCTTACACAAATGTACGTGCATATAACATTGTTTTAAAAGGTAAGCATGCCAGTGGTCGTTTTCAATCTGAATATTTTCAACACTTTGATCACACATAAAAACACCAATTGAAACATTCGCTGTATAATAAAGTGTCTAATTGTTGATGTTACTACAGCAACTTCTTTCTATAATTTTTTGAAAGATAAGTTTTTAAACAATCTATTTAAACAGTTAAATATAACTAGCTGTGATTATTACCTTTCTGGTTGGAGGTTTTGTAATGACATCTTCGAAGGAATCGTCTGCTTTCATTGTGGTCATGTTCTCATACAAAATACTAATTTTCTTTTCATTGTCCCAGCCAGCCGGCCTGCAGAGATAAATTCATCAATAAACTGAAAAAACATATATAAACACACACCCAATAAATCTGAGAACATGCATAAATATATTATATATATACTAGCAACAACCCGCCAAAATTGGCAGGTTTTTAATTATAGTGTGTTGTTTCTGTTACACGTATTACACTGCTGCTTCTTCTATAGTCTCGCTTGCTCGCTGTGAATGACGTGATCGTCTCTTCCTTTTAGCCATCTTATCATTTTGATCCATAATAATAAGTCTCCAATACTTTAAATTAAAATTTTGTCCTGAAGAAACAATCAGAAACTTACATTTTAAGGTTATTTTTAAGAAGAAGGATGAGTTAAATTTGTTTCCCCGAATGAGCTCGAAAGTTAATGTACTCTTTCGAAAATAGAAAAAAGTGCGCAAATGACAGTGTGCAATGTGTGACAGACAGACCGACCGAAGTACCTTACTGCGGGAATTATGGTATTGGATATATATATATATATATCACTTGCACAAAAAAATGAAGAAGACAAACAAAGAGTAAAAAGGAGACACATTTAAAATTGACAAGGAAGAAATAGTGAAAACTCATAACCTAGGGGATTGAAAAAGTCAAAGCCAAGTTAAAACTGACGAGGAAAAAAGAGTGAAAACGTGTTACCTAAGGGGATAGCTGCCAGGTTACACTATTTTGGTACTGCCTGATTGGACAATTAGCTATCATAAAATAATACGTCTTCGTTACCTAAGTTTGTCCATACAAACATTTCATGGATAGGTGCAACATATAATTGTGGAACCAATGCATGAATCAAAGCCAAGACGTTGTGCTGAACCTTGTATGTAATAATTTATAACCCTTCCCTGTCTGCCATGACCACTATGGTCATCATAAGTCCCACTGGGTGAGTCATGTAAATTTCTGGCAGCTGCTACGTCTAGTCTCATCCCACATGCAGCAGTCGACTGCTAGAAATCTGAGTAAACATGGCATCTGTTGTATATGTTATCTTTGTTGCATAATGTGGTAAACTTCTAAATACAATATCTAAATTAGGATATAACAGTATAGTGCATAAAGTCAAAGATAGGATAGTACTACAAATTTTCATTGTTGGCGTCGCCTACGCCTTCAGCTTATTAACCTTTAGCACGCTGCATTCTTTGGCGAAAATTTTCGCCTCCAGCTGCATTCTTTTTCACAGCGTCCCGTTTCTATAGTGGGTGACCCTTAATGTCTATAGTTTTTGTGTTTCTTGGTCAATTGCTATCATGTTTGGAATTTATATAAATAAATGAATGGTGAATCTGATGATATAAAATTTGTTTGTGTACATGTTAGATGTGATAGGAAGAGAGGAAAGGAACGATGAAAAAAAACGAAAAAAAAATTTTAAATAATAAAAAAAATATTTTTTTTTATTTTAAAATTTAAAAAAAAATTTAAAAAAATAACCAGCAAACGAAGGGTCCATATCCCTTGCATCTCAATGAAAGTCATTTGACCAATAGACCAATACAAATCAAATGACGATCTTTTCGTTACACCCATCATCAGTAGCAAAGCAACAAACGCTCTCGTCAGCTGTGACATTCGGCCGAAATTCTAAATCTTTCCGATATTCCTAGTCCTAACCCCTAACATTATACATACTTGAAAGGCCATTTTACTTTCGTTTCCATCTCAGCCATCAAACATATTCTGAGAACCGATATCACCGCTTATAAAGACAAAAATCTCATCCCCACCGCATGGCGTCAGAATCCAATAAAATTAGAGCAAAAATGGCTGTGTGTTGATGCAGATTCATTTCGATTTTAAAAATTTACAAAAAATAAATGCGGATACACCCATCGCTTTTTTAAGATCGGAAACGGAAGCTAACTCTCTTGCAAATAACATTACAACTTAACATACGGGGCTGAAATCACGTGTACACAAGTCCTCATGCTAGAAACGGTGATATCCGTAAGGCGACACATGGCAGCTCCAGCGTGCAGAGCATAGGTTATCTTCGGCGACATGTGTCGCCCGCAGCGTGCTAAAGGTTAATTGATAACGCCTTAGCCGAACCAAAAAGGGTACCCAATTTTTCAAATTCGTCCTTGAGACAAACGTAACACTTTCCTAGGTCAACTAAGTATTTGCCTAAATACATTGTAGAAGGGAGGGGGACGGATAGATAACCAATGCAAATCACGTCTCACATTGTTTCTAAAAATAAAACTAACTTGCTAGTAGTGCCCTTTGGCGGTTTTCACAATACGATGAAAAAGTGGACACTACGGTCAGGGAAACACACTTAGCTCTTATTGCGAATGACATAAACTCTCGTAATTAGCTTGAAAGTACATGGGAAAAGAATTGAACAGGAGATAGTTTAAAAATCAACAACTAACATGGAAAAAAAAATATGGAATATTGAACCAAGCCACTTAGCCCCATAAAAATTATATATTCGTGTACCTGTGGCCTTGCTGACTAAGAATATGTTATCAATTACATAAATAGTCCATTAGATAATCAAATATTGGGGATAATACATAGAGAATCGGAGATACTGTCAGGTCAAGTCATGTCTGCTTAGATTGGATAGCATATTTTTTGGGGAAAAAAATTAGGTGAGAGAAAGGCTAAGATAGTACGATGAAAGGGATTGGATGAAATTTGAAAGAAGCCGTAATATTATTGGCTGACCTAAATATACAAATCTAGTTGGTAATAGTAACGCATAGGGTTTGAGATAATTTTTTTTTTTTAAAGAATTCATTCAAAAAAAAGAGATGCTTGGTCTCATTGGCCAAAGCCTTTTACTTTATCGAAATAGTAGGTTACTCGCTGCCATTTTTTCAAAATATTCAGAGGAGCAAGAAGCGATGAGCAGACTTGTGCTTTTTTATTAATAATACTACCATCAGAAAGCAGTCTGAACAGAGGCAGTGATGAAAGTGTGCTATATTCTATTGCCTAATTCATCGTTACTTGTTTATATTTCCTTGATATGTGGTAAGATTGATTTTATTGACTTTTTAATTAACAAAGGTAATTAAATGGTTGTGTGTAAGAAAATTAGGGCAGAGGCCTGAGATAATAAGCGATCTAGAAGTTTGAAAACTAAGGACTATATATGATGAGTTGTTCAATTTACCAAGGGAAACTTTAAAAAAGATTGTAATTAAATGGTTCCATGGTAGACTTAGGCATGGCCTAGATGTTGATCCATCATATAAGGGACTATCTAAAAATGTTTAAAACTACAGGACTATATATATGATGGTCATACAGGAACATTACACCTATCTTATTGCATGGAAAAGATTACTGCAGGAATGACAGAGGCGTAGCATCCATTAGGGCAGAGAAAAAGAAAACTGGTACCATTTGTTCCATCAAACTAAAAGGGGAGAAGCAGGGTTGTCAGAGAGAGCTGACCATGTTCTTTTGTATTGCATATATGTTTACATGTAAATTGGGAGGAATTAGTTTGATAGTAAGACAGAACCATAACTTGCATCGACAGGGGTTCCTGCTGGCACTTGTCTGGTGCTAGTACTCGATCAGTGAAGAAGTCTGCAAGATTTCAAAGAGTCTCTGGCACCTACTTGTATTAAAGAAGTAAAGACCAGAGGAGACTGAAGTGTTTGGCCAAACCGACTACAACTGCGGCTTATTCCAGGAACCAGATAAGTGCTATATCTGGCCTGGGACAAATTATCACTATTTAATAATAATCTCCTGTGCTTACAAAAACATTCCTCCTAAAGAATATAAGGAACAATCATAGTGAAACAAAAGACAGTGGAATGATGACAATCCTCAACCGGCTTCCCTATACCAGTATTTAAAAAGA
Organism: Oreohelix idahoensis; assembly: GCA_024509875.1. NCBI lineage: Eukaryota > Metazoa > Mollusca > Gastropoda > Stylommatophora > Oreohelicidae > Oreohelix > Oreohelix idahoensis. The sequence goes on along the minus strand of JAMPIV010019442.1, from coordinate 390,185 downwards.
GTAAATAACATCAGAGTGAACATTTGTAACAATGTACTATGGACATATTGTCTGTTGTATGTAAATATCTTTATATATATTTGTAAATATATCTATCCATCTAAATTGATTCTCATTGACTGTAGTCCTGACCAAAACAACTTTAGGCTCAGGACCAATAAAGTTTAACAAAAAATATTTTAAATATAAAATTTAACAGCTGGAGTTAGTTGAGTTTATCATAGTACTTAGTATATGTTTGTATATGTTTTTGTATTGAGATTCTTTTACAACACTCTTACAATACCCTAGACACTTTAGGTAGCTTTGAATGCGCCTTTGAGGTGACAGCCCTCAGCTGCTTATTTTCCTGGTGTTCCTTTCAACGTTTTCTCCCCTCTTCTGCTTGTGTGAGCTTTTTTTAGCCCAAACTTAGGTGGCGCCGCAGGTAGCATCACCACTTCGTGCGATCGGCAGCTTCATCCTCCCAGGTTGCTGGATTTATGTCCAGTGCCATCATGTCAACTCCACCTATGCCGGTCCCAAGCCCGGATGAAAAAGGAGGAGGGCGGCCCCTCCACCATGCAAAGGCACAACAGGCCAATCACCTGTTTGTCTTAAACTATGATTACAAGCAATATAAGAGAGAAACCGGACTGATTCTAAAGGCGACAAACTGGAACGGACTACGGACTACGACTTATGGAACATGGAACACAAGAAGTATAAATGGGAAAGAAGAGGAGCTGATGGAAGAGATGAGGAAAGCAAAACTAGAAATCCTGGCTATTACCGAAACAAAGAAAAAGGGACAAGGAGTCATGGATCTCCATGGCAACACTCTGCTATACAGTGGTGTACCCACATCTGAAAGAGCTAAAGGGGGCGTGGGTTGCATTGTGGCCAAAAACCAGAAAGATAGTATCAAGGGATGGAACTTTGTCTCGGAGCGCATTATGGTTGTAAAACTAAAAGAAGGAGAAACCATAGTCAACCTGGTCATAGTGTATGGGCCAAATGAGGATGAGAGAGCAGAGGTCAAGGAAGAATTCTTCGAGCTGCTTCAAAGGACAGTGGATGACTGCCTAGATGAAATTATCATGCTCGGAGATTTCAATGCCAGAGTTGGAAATGACCATGCTAGATGGGGTGGAGTTATCGGAAGATATGGAGAAGATACTCTCAATGACAATGGAAAGCGACTCCTCAGATTCTGCAGTGAGCAGAATCTGATCATTACCAACACAAAGTTCCCCCATAAGCGCATACATGCATACACTAGGTGTGAACCAACAAAGAATGAGAAGTCAGTGATCGACTATGCCATTGTTAGGAGGAGCTCATTCAAATATGTCCGGGATGCTAGAGTCTGGAGGGGGCCAGAGATTGGAAGTGATCACTACCTGCTTACAATCAAAAGAACAACTGAAAGAGTTGCTCAGCCTAGGAACTGTCCAGCACCACGCAAGAAACCAAGTAAACGAACGGAAGAAATGAGCATTAAGACCTACAAGCTGAAAGAGCCAGAAATTAAGACCAGATATCAGGGGCTTATTGCTACAGCGGTGAGAAACACAGAAGAACAACCTGATGACTTGGAAACCCTGTGGCTTAAATTCAAGGACATCATAAAGACAGCTGCTGCAGAAGCATGTGGTGAAGTCCGACTTGGGAACAAGAGAAAGAGGACACCTTGGTGGACAGAGGAAGTCAAAGAGAAAATAAGAGAGAAGAAAATGGCATGGAAACAATATTTAGGAGCTAAAAACACAGCAGGACAAATAGAGAAATATAGAGAATATGTGATACTCAGAACAGAAGCAAAGAACAAGGTGCTAGCAGCAAAACAGAAGTCCTGGGAAGAATTTGGAGAAAAGCTAGAAAAAGATGCACAAGAAAACCAGAAATTGTTCTATAAGACCCTAAAGAACATGAGGAAGGAAAACAATGCCCTCTTAAATTTATAAAGGACAAGCAAGGCAAATTGCTTACTGCCCCGAAGGAAGTAATGGAAAGATGGAAAGAATATTTCTCAGAACTCCTTGATGGTGAGCAAGGTAGAGAATCAGATATGATAACCACTAGCACAGAAGAGGATACAAATGGTGATGAAGATGACATAAAGATGGAAGAACTGAAGGCAGCACTGGATAAAATCAAGATGGGCAAAGCAGCAGGGCATGATGGTATAACACCAGAAATGGTTAAGTACATGGGAGCATCAGGCGACCTATTACTCCTAAGGGTCCTACAGGCAGCATGGTGCAACAAGGCCATACCAAAGGATTGGGAGATTGCCATCATAACACCGATTTTCAAAAAGGGTGACAATCGACAATGTGGAAACCACAGAGGCATATCCCTTCTCAGTGTCCCTGATAAAATCTACTCTAGAATCCTAGAGCAGAGACTCCGATGCCTAGCTGAGCCACAATTGGATGAAGCCCAGTGCGGATTCCGAGCAAACCGAAGTACTCAAGACCTAATCTTCACACTCAGGCAGCTGAGTGAAAAGGCCCTTGAGTACAAGAGTGAGAATTGCTAAATCAGAGACACATCTCCAATCCAACCTGCAAGTCTGGAAGGAAGAGCTGGAGAAGAGAGGGATGGTCATAAGCAGCTCTAAAACAAAATCCATGGTGATATCACGAGAAGAAAGAAAACATCAGATTAAGTTGGGAGAACAGGTCCTGGAGCAGGTCGACCACTTTAAATATCTCGGAGCTATTATAGACCGAAAGGGGGGCATCAAAGAAGAGTTGGCCACTCGAAAAGCAGCGGCTGGGAGACTTTATCAGGTCATAAATCGAGGATTCCTCAGCAAGAAAGAGGTTGGTAAGAAAACGAAGATGGCTGTATACCGCTCCACCTATGTCCCAGTCTTGACATATGGATGCGAGTCATGGGCAATGACTACAACCCACAAAAGCCAGATTCAAACCTCAGAAATGAGGTATCTGAGGAAGGTGGTTGAAGTAACAAGAAGAGACATGGTCCGCAACCAGACGATACGTCAAGGCCTAAAATCCCACCCGCTGCAGACCCAAATAGAACAGTCCCAACTAAGATGGTTTGGCCATGTCTGCAGAATGGGAGAAGATCGGCTACCACGACAAGCATGGGAAACAAAGAGCCAGGGATCCAGACCTCCAGGACGACCCAGAGTCCGCTGGGAGGACAACATTAGACAATCTTTGAAGGACCGAGGACTAGAATGGAACCAGGCCAGGAAGAAGACAGCCAATAGGATAGTCTGGCGCTCTCTCTTCCAAACCTCTACACCTCACGGTAGAAGAGGAACAACTAAGTAAGCCATCATGTCTCTCTTGCACACATCTTTGAATCTCAGCTGCAGTCGCCCATCTGTTCAGTTGTCCGTAGAAGATATCTTTTGGGATGCGACCATCTTCCATGCGGCTGACATGGCCAAGCCAGCATAGTCTGCGCTGTCTAAGCAGTGTTTACATGCTTTGAAGGCCAGCACATGACAACACCTCGACATTTGTCACTTTATCTTTCCATGAGATGCCGAGGATGTGGCGTAGGTATTGAGCATTCTTTCTTGCTTAGCACTGGCTACTGATACCTAAATGATACTGGATGATACTACCCAAATGTCACTGGTTACTGATACCTAAATGCTACTGGATGATAGTACCCAAATGTCACTGGTTCATCATCATCATCAGTTGCCATCTCCACAACGAAGGTTGGCTGTAATGGATCTCCAACGTCTTCTGTCTCTTGTCTTAATGGTGCACTCTGATAGACTCTTTCCTGTCCATCTCTTGATGTTATCTTCCCACTTATAGCGCTGTCTTCCCCTTGCACGTTTGCCTTCAACTCTCCCTTCTGTTATGGTCTTCTGCAAGGTGTTATGCCTTTTTATGTGGCCAAAGTATTTTAGCTGCCGAACTTTGACCTCCCTCATTAGTTCTCTTTTCATACCTAGATTTTCTAGGACCTCCCTTATTTGTTTTTCATCTCTTTCCATGAGATACGCCCCATTCTTCTATATATCCACATTTCAAGAGCCTCAATTCTTTCTTCCAAATGCTTATTCATCGTCCATGTTTCTGCACCATACAGAAATGCAGAATATATATAACACTTTATGATTCTGTCCCTGGTAAAATCTACTCTAGAATCCTAGAGCAGAGACTCCGATGCCTAGCTGAGCCACAATTGGATGAAGCCCAGTGCGGATTCCGAGCAAACCGAAGTACTCAAGACTAATCTTCACACTCAGGCAGCTGAGACCATCTTCTGTTATGGTCTTCTGCAAGGTGTTATGCCTTTTTATGTGGCCAAAGTATTTTAGCTGCCGAACTTTGACCTCCCTCATTAGTTCTCTTTTCATACCTAGATTTTCTAGGACCTCCTTATTTGTTTTCATCTCTTTCCATGAGATACGCCCTATTCTTCTATATATCCACATTTCAAGAGCCTCAATTCTTTCTTCCAAATGCTTATTCATCGTCCATGTTTCTGCACCATACAGAAATGCAGATATATAACACTTTATGATTCTCAGTTTTAATTTATGAGATAACTGTTTGGATGTCAGTACATGTTTCATGTTGTTGAATGTAGCTTTGGCCATTCCTATTCTCTTCTTGATTTCTGTTTCACATCTGCCATCTTCTGTTATTATATGACCAAGATATACGTAGCTCTTGACTTGTTCCAGGATTTTCCCATTTACGCTTATCTTTAATGGTTACTGATACCTAAATGATACTGGATGATAGTACCCAAATGTCACTGGTTACTGATACCTAAATGATACTGGAAGACAGTACATAAATGTCACTGGCTACTGATACCTAAATGATACTGGATGATAGTACCCAATTGTTACTGGTTACTGATACTTAAATGATACTGGATGATAGTACCCAAATGTCACTGGCTACTGATACCTAAATGATACTGGATGATAGTACCCAAATATCACTGGTTACTGATACCTAAATGATACTGGATGATAGTACCCAAATGTCACTGGTTTCTGATACCTAAATGATACTGGATGATAGTACCCACATGTCACTGATACCTAAATGATACTGGATGATAGTACCCAAATGTCACTGGCTACTGATACCTAAATGATACTGGATGATAGTACCCAAATGTCACTGGCTACTGATACCTAAATGATACTGGATGATAGTACCCAAATGTCACTGGTTACTGATACTGGATGATAGTACCCAAATGTCAATGGCTACTGATACCTAAATGATACTGGATGATAGTACCCAAATGTCACTGGCTACTGATACCTAAATGATACGGGATGATAGTACCCAAATGTCACTGGCTACTGATACCTAAATGATACTGGATGATAGCACCCAAATGTCACTGATTACTGATACCTAAATGATACTGGATGATAGTACCCAAATGTCACTGGTTACTGATACTTAAATGATACTGGATGATAGTGCCCAAATGTCACTGGCTACTGATACCTAAATGATACTGGATGATAGTACCCAAATGTCACTGGTTACTGATACTGGATGATAGTACCCAAATGTCAATGGCTACTGGTACCTAAATGATACTGGATGATAGTACCCAAATGTCATTGGCTACTGATACCTAAATGATACTGGATGATAGTGCCCAAATGTCACTGGCTACTGATACCTAAATGATACTGGATGATAGTACCCAAATGTCACTGGTTACTGATACCTAAATGATACTGGATGATAGTACCCAAATGTCACTGGTTACTGATACCTAAATGATACTGGTTGGTGGCACCCAAATGTCACTGGTTACTGATACCTAAATGAAACTGGATGATAGTACCCAAATGTCACTGGTTACTGATACTGGATGATAGTACCCAAATGTCACTGGTTACTGATACCTAAATGAAACTGGATGATAGTACCCAAATGTCATTGGTTACTGATACCTAAATGATACTGGATGATAGTACCCAAATGTCACTGGTTACTGATACCTAAATGAAACTGGATAATACCCAAATGTCACTGGCTACTAATACCTAAATGACAGTACTGGATGATAGTACCCAAATGTCACTGGTTACTGATACCTAAATGATACTGGATGGTGGCACCCAAATGTCACTGGCCTAATGATACCTAGATAATGAAGTACCCAAAATGTCTGATACCTATATGATAGTACCCTTAAGACACTGGATTACTGATCCTAAATATACACTGGATGATACGGATGTTGGCACCAAATGTCAGTAAATAATAATAATTAAAATAAATTCTTTAAGCGCCAAAGGTTGTTCGTTGTGACGCCACTCCTCTTAGCTCTTGCACATTTTTTAGGCCCAACGTTCTTCCTTCTCTTATTATTGTTCTTCTGAGTGTTTCTTTTGGTCTTCCTTTTTTCCGCTTACCCTCAGGAACCCAAGTGAGCGCCTGTAGTGGTATTCTGTTGTTTTGCATTCGTAGGACATGACCGATATATGACCATCGTCTTTTCCTTATATGTCGGAGACATATTTCTGCCTAGAGTCTTCTCTTATTTGTCGATTAGTCTTGAATTCTTTCCAACTGATGTTCATGAGTTTTCTAAGACATTTGTTCTCGAAATGTATTCAGCTTGTTCTCCAATGATTTTGTTATTTTCCAACTCTCACAGCCGTATGTTAACACTGAGATAACATTTGAATTAAACAGACGAAGCTTGGTATGTATATTCAATGATCGTAATTTCCAAATGTTAGATAATCTATTGAAGGCGCTAGCTGCCAAAGCAATTCTAGTATGGATTTCTCTTGTTGTGTCACCATCCTGAGTCATTTTACTGCCTAAATAATTGAAACTTTCAACTTTCTGTAGTTTTTCCCCGTTCAAGATGATATCAAAGGTCTCGTTAGAAAAGTTCATAGCTTTAGTTTTAGAGGCATTTATTTGGAGACCAATTTTAACCGAGAGATGACACAAATTATTTATTGCTTCTTGGGATTGTCTTGGTGTTGAACTTAAGAATGCTACATCATCTGCGAAATCCAGGTCCCCCAGGAATTTTTCCATTTGTCCATTTTATACCCAATTGTTCATTGTGGGTATAGTTTCTCATAACCCAATCAATAGCTATTCCAAAAAGTAGTGGTGACATAATACAGCCTTGTTTCACCCCTGTTTCTACTGTAAACCATTCTGTATTCCCTTTATTTGTTCTAACACAACATCTTGCATTGTCATATAGCGCTTTGATTATATTCACATATTTTGTTGGAAAACCATAGATTGTAAGTATCTTCCACAATGATGGGCGGTGTAGACTATCAAAGGCTTTTTGAAAATCGACGAAGGTGATAATAAGTGGCGATTGCCTTTCCACTGATTCTTCTATAATTGTTCTTAGTGTGAATATTTGATCAATACATGATCGTTTCGGCCTGAAACCCGCTTGTTCTTCTCTGATCTTTTCGTCAGCATGCAATTTAAGTCTTTCTAACATCATGCAACATAATAATTTTCCAGGTACTGATAATAGAGATATACCACGCCAGTTATTACAGTCTGATAGATCACCTTTCTTCGGTAACTTTACAATAATACTGTCTTTCCATTGTTGTGGTGGTTGTTCTTCTCTCCATACTTCATTTATAATATCTAAAATTCTCAAGAGGTTGTTGTCATTAACTGCTTTAATCATTTCCCCTGAAATTTCGTCAACTCCAGCAGCTTTAAAATTTTTTAATCTTTTAACGGCTTGTTTGATCTCGTCCAGCGTGAATTCATCGCAAGTTATTGGCAAAGTGGTTGTGGATGTTTCATTATTAAAATCAGGTGTTACTGTTGGTGGTGGTCTGTTTAGCACCTCCATGAAGTGCTCAGCCCATCTCTTCATTTGTTCTTTTTCTGTTGGTATTGAATTCCCTAATTTACCTTTAACAGGTGTTTCCATAGCAGTAGGCTGGTGACATAGTTGTTTTGTAATTTGATAAAGGCACCTACTATTACCAGTTCTTGCAGCATTTTCAGCTTCTACGGCCAGTTCATTGATGAAATGTCTTTTATCTCTTCGAGTTTTTGTCTTCACTTCTTTATTTAACAAGTTATAAGTTAGTTTGCAAGATTCAACTGCATTATGTGTACTTGCCGCTAGTAGTTTAAGTTTTGCTGTTTTCCTTTCTTGTATTTTATCCCAAGTATCTTCTCTCATCCATTTTTTCTTTTTATGTACTAGGTATCCGGTGGTCGCTACAGCTGCTTCTGTCATTGCTGTTCTCAGTTGTTCCCATTTAGTATCGATTGTCTTGGTGGTGATATCGTTGTCAATTTTGCCTAAAGCATCGAAATAGTTGTTCATTTTGACATTATATTCCTTCTTTATATCATTTGATTGCAGTCTGTGTACATCTATTCTTCTATTTTTATTCGGTTGGTATAACTTCTTCAGTTTAATTCTCATTTTAGCTATGCAGAGGTTATGATCGCTTCCGATCTCTGCACCTCTGTATGCTCTGACGTCTTGAACTGATGAGCGAAATTTAGCGCTTATGCAGAAGTGATCTATCTGGTTCTTAGTTCTGCCATCAGGTGAATTCCATGTTATCTTGTGGATATTCTTATGTGGAAAGATGGTGTCTGCCACAACGAGGTTTGATATTTCACAAAGTTCTAGAAGTCTTTCGCCATTTTGATTCATACAGCCTATGCCATGAGTACCGAGATATCTTTGTACTCCATCGTTGTTGTCACCTACTTTGGCGTTAAAATCACCCATGACTGCTATTATGTCATGCTTGGGTATTGTGTTGATGGTACTTAGAAGTGCTTCATAGAAGTCATCTTTTGTGGTATCAAGAGCGTCGTTAGTTGGTGCATAACATTGTACAATTGAGAGCTTGAAAAATCGTGTCTGAAATCTAGCTAATATTAGCCTCTCATTGATAGGTACCCAGCTGATAAGCGATGCTGCTGCTTTCTGTGTCATTAGGATGGCTACTCCCTCTGTGTGACGATTATCATTACTACCAGAGTATATAATTTGCTTTTTTTCTTCTGAAATATATTTTATGCCCTTCCCCGTCCATCTACACTCGCTGACACCCAATAAGTCCAACTTATAATTATCCATTTCTTAATTACTTCTTCCAATTTTCCGTCTTGATACATAGTTCTTACATTCCAGTATCCAATTTTAGAAATCTCCTTAGCCCCCAAGATATTAGAGTGAGTCATGTTTACTGTCGAGCCTGGTTCTGTTTCGGTAACAATAGCTTGTTTTACGATAGTGAATTGTTAACTCACTGATCAACCCTCCGATCCAACCGACCGATTCAAGGGTTTCGAGGTCAGTTATAGGAAAATATCTACACCACTAGATACTCTGGTGTATCTCTTATTCTATAATTTAACATAACATGGTGATATCCATCGAAATATACACATTCCTGATGTTTTTCTTTCGGCGTCTAAGGTGAGAAACGAATTTCACCTCCATCTTAATTGCCACCTATGAAAAAAAGCAATGATACCTAAATGATACTGGATGATAGTACCCAAATGTCACTGGTTACTGATACTTAAATGATACAGTATGATAGTACCCAAATGTCACTGGCTACTGATACCTAAATGATAGTACTGGATGATAGTACCCAAATGTCACTGGTTACTGATACCTAAATGATACTGGATGATAGTACCCAAATGTCACTGGCTACTGATACCTGGATGATAGTACTGGATGACAGTACCCAAATGTCACTGGTTACTGATACCTAAATGATACTGGATGATAGTACCCAAATGTCACTGGTTACTGATACATAAATGATAGTACCCAAATGTCACTGGCTACTGATACCTAAATGATAGTACCCAAATGTCACTGGTTACTGATACCTAAATGATAGTACCCAAATGTCACTGGTTACTGATACCTAAATGATAGTACCCAAATGTCACTGGTTACTGATACCTAAATGATAGTACCCAAATGTCACTGGTTACTGATACCTAAATGATAGTACCAAATTGTCACTGGTTACTGATACATAAATGATACTGGTTAGTGGCACCCAAATGTCACTGGTTACTGATACCTAAATGATACTGGTTAGTGGCACCCAAATGTTACTGGTTACTGATAGTACCCAAATGTCACTGGTTAGTGATACCTAAATGATACTGGTTGGTGACACCCAAATGTCACTGGTTACTGATACCTAAATGATAGTACCCAAATGTCACTGGTTACTGATACCTAAAGATGGTACCCAAATGTCACTGATACCTAAATGATAGTACCCAAATGTCACTGGTTACTGATACCTAAATGATAGTACCCAAATGTCACTGGTTACTGATACCTAAATGATACTGGTTGGTGACACCCAAATGTCACTGGTTACTGATACCTAAATGATAGTACCCAAATGTCACTGGTTACTGATACCTAAATGATAGTACCTAAATGTCACTGGTTACCGATACCTAAATGATAGTACCCAAATGTCACTGGTTACTGATACCTAAATGATAGTACCCAAATGTCACTGGTTACTGATACCTAAATGATAGTACCCAAATGTCACTGGTTACTGATACCTAAATGATACTGGTTGCTGACACCCAAATGTCATTGGTTACTGATTCCTAAATGATACTGGTTGGTGACACCCAAATGTCACTGGTTACTGATACCTAAATGATACTGGTTGGTGACACCCAAATGTCACTGGTTACTAGTCCCAAAACAACATAGGTTACTGGCATTCAAATGACTAGCTAAAATTTCTATACTCACACAAACACAGAGTCCTTGTCAACCACTAGAGCCGGGGATGTGAAGGGAAAGCCGTATATTCTGTGAACCAAGTATCTGTACAACAAATCACAATTTCTCTCATCCTTGACAGACGTGTAAAACATAGCAGCACCATCTATGAACAAGTCAAGGAAACTTCCAATACTAAATACAATTCCACTGTTTACTGTTATTATTCATGATAATTCTTTAATCATATAATACCAACATAACCTGCTGCTAGTCATCTGAGATAACAACTAGAGAGCAGCAGAGACAACTATTGTCAACATTTCTCTTATTATTATTGACCTAATTATTTGAAAAAAAAAAAAAAAAAGACAGAGATTCAATGGAATCTGGTAAAACAGATATTGTAGACAAACTGGCTCCACTGTCACAACCATAACCAGATGTAAGAAAAAAACAAAAAAAAGAATACTTGATTATAAATCACAGCAGTCGGGTCTGAAAATACACAGAGACAAGATAAAGATTATGAGAATAAATGTGATTAATGACAGCCAAATTGTAATGGGAGATACAAGGTCCGTACAAGACGTAGAACCACATATCTCTTGACAGCAATAAACAAACAGTTGGAGGAACACACGAGGACCCTGTCAGTGTTAATGTATGTCATACAATCAATCAGGGAGAACAAACACAAATAAACAAGATATCAGAGAGGCCATACAGGCCTTCATAAATTGGTGCTTGCACAGAATAGAAGGATTGAAGTGATGTCACAAGGTCACTCATGTGGAACTGATGTCAAGGTCACTAATGTGGAACTGATGACTAGATCACAAATGTGGAACTGATGACAAGGTCACTAATGTGGAACTGATGACAAGATCACTAATGTGGAACTGATGACAAGATCACAAATGTTGAACTGATGACAAGATCACTAATGTGGAACTGATGACAAGATCACAAATGTTGAACTGATGACAAGGTCACTAATGTGAAACTGGGGAGTGAAGTGGGGAGTCACAACATAACTGTCTCCTTTAAAGGTACTGACAACTTACTGAAGTGGGGAGTCACAACATAACTGTCTCCTTTGAAGGTACTGACAAATGTCTGAAGTGGGGAGTCACAACATAACTGTCTCCTCTGAAGGTACTGACAACTTACTGAAGTGGGGAGTCACAACATAACTGTCTCCTTTGAAGGTACTGACAACTTACTGAAGTGGGGAGTCACAACATAACTGTCTCCTTTGAAGGTACTGACAAATGCCTTAAGTGGGAAGTCACAACATAACCGTCTCCTTTGAAGGTACTGACAAATGACTGAAATGGGGAGTCACAACATAACTGTCTCCTCTGAAGGTACTGACAACATAACTGTCTCCTCTGAAGGTACTGACAACTTACTGAAGTAGGGAGTCACAACATAACTGTCTCCTTTGAAGGTACTTACAACTTACTGAAGTGGGGAGTCACAACATAACTGTCTCCTTTGAAGGTACTGACAACTTACTGAAGTGGGGAGTCACAACATAACTGTCTCCTTTGAAGGTACTGACAAATGACTGAAGTGGGGAGTCACAACATAACTGTCTGCTGTTGAAGGTACTGACAAATGACTGAAGTGGGGAGTCACAACATAACTGTCTGCTGTTGAAGGTATTGACAAATGACTGAAGTGGGGAGTCACAACATAACTGTCTCATTTGAAGGTACTGACAAATGACTGAAGTGGGGAGTCACAACATAACTGCCTGCAGTTGATTCCAGACATCTACATTGTCCACCAGCATAGTGCATGCTAATTTCCATAATAACAGCATGACCGTAAAATATTTACTTCTGTTACACTGACCCTTGGCATATTTTCATTCCCATGGTTTGTGAACCTGCAGTTACAGTTCACATTTGCAGGGGAGCAGAAAATTTCTTAGTATCCAGGCACCAATTCATAAATTTAAAAAAAAACAATCTTCAACAACACTTATGGATGCCAGGGATAAATAGGTGCCATAATGACCTGGTGCTCTCAATTTCAAGGCCACTCTACCTTGAAAACTGTAACTCCTGTTACAACACATTTATGACAACCACACCAACAACAATTCTCTTCACTGACCACACGCACAAAGAGGCAGTAAGTAGACCCAACAAAGGATACACTTTAAACAAAACTTTCTTATGTGTTGTTGAATAAAATCAAAATGTTCATCTTTAAAGTCTAACTCTTTTTCCAACATGGAGATTTCATCACTCTGAAAACAGAAACAGAGAGAAATGATGTTTACATGACATTAAAAAAGTGTGACACTATAATAACATGAGCTGATTACTGTTTATAAGACATTAAAAAAGTGTGACACTATAATAACATGAGCTGATTACTGTTTATAAGACATTAAAAAAGCGTGACATAAAAATATAACAACATGAGCTGATTACTGACGTGGTGAAACAAACTTGTCAAGGTCTACTTTCTTCATTTTTTTTACTTCTAATGGAGCACGTGGCTACCATTACAGCAGCCTTTATGCAGGAAGGGAAGCCTGTGACAAAGCAATTGTTAAGAAGCATTGAAAAACCACCAAGTTTTAAATAACCAGGTAATTTATTATGAATACAGACTTACTCACCTTTGTTACTACTACAACTATGGGAATTCCTAAATTGCGTGACAGTATCAGCTCCCCCAAAGGTAAATGACTCTCCTCCTCTGAGCTGGAGGCTGGTGGATGAAGTGGGTTTACTTCTCCTCTTGGAGGTGCCTGAGTGGCTATAGGTCCATCTCCTGGTTCTGTGTAAGCCTGGAATGCTCGAACCACTGACAACAGATAGAAAAGTCATTGAAGACAAAACTAAACTATCCTGACTATCTAAGGCAACTACCTGATAAAAACAATGAGAATGTGTCAACATCAAGAACATTTCAGCTGCGGGACAGGTAACACAATGCTCATGAAGAAATGGAATGTAACAAAAAGATACCAGAGCCAAATCATAAGCTTCAAACTTTAACTGACTTCATCAGACAACTAGGAACACGACATCTGAACAACTGACGACTAGGAACACGCTATCTGAACAACTGAAACTGAGAATAAGAGATGTCATGACTATTATAAAAATGAATCAGAAATCTGAAATAGAAAAATGGAGAGAAATCAAGAGCAGAGGGAAATGGTATGTGGCGGTGCAGTAATATGTATTTACATCTGACCGTTCAACTTCTTACTTTGTTCCTTAACAGAGAGTAGGTAGGATTACTGGCCAATCTCGCCAGAGTTTTAAATTCCTCTCTAATTAATGGGACACCAGGTTCAGGGATGGTTCTCTTAGATGTTAGTACTTGAGCAATTATAGAGCATCATTTCTTTTTCAACAGACATACATTTCTTCCTTCCTTCTAGGTTAAAACAACTGGGTGACTGCCTGAGGTTGAATATCAACGTGAATTTTATTTAAAGATAATATGCATGCAATAAATGTTCATTTTCTACATGAATGGGCATCTCACATCCAACGTTCAATTGAAAGGCAGACATTTCCTTTTCAAATGCACCCATCCGTAATTGGAGTATATAAGCAGCATCTTTTTTATTTATAAATCTGTCTAAATTTTCCTCTTATATCTTTGGCGATCTTCTTCTAATTGTATTCATTCTGATAGTGGTTTTATTTCCTTCTGTAACTTGTGACTTTATTACATTTTGCCTCTCCTGAGGTGTAGATTGAGTTTCATCCTAGTTTTTAAGTAATAATAATAATAGCCCCTTCAGTCATAACTGACTATGGGAATGCGCCCCTGAGGTGACAGCCCTCAGCTGCTTATTTTCCTGGTGCTCCTTTCGACGTTTTCTCCTCACCTCTGCTTCTTGTGTGAGCCTCTCTTCGCCCAATCTGAGGTGGCGCCGTAAATAGCATCGCCACTCAGTGCGATCGGCAGCTTCATCCTCCCATGTTGCTGGATCCATGTCCAGTGCCCTCATACCTCTCTTGCACACATCTTTGAACCTCAGCTGTGGTCGCCCAACTGTTCTCTTGCCATCTGCTAATTGTCCGTAGAAGATATCTTTTGGGATGCGACCATCTTCCATGCGGCGAACATGGCCAAGCCAGCGAAGTCTGCGCTGTCTAAGAAGCGTATACATACTTTGAAGGCCAGCACGTGACAACACCTCGACATTTGTCACTTTATCTTTCCACGAGATGCCGAGGATGCGGCGTAGACACCGCAAATGGAAGGTATTGAGCCTTCTTTCTTGCTTAGCATAGGTCGTCCAGGTCTCACTGCCATATAGGAGTGTGCTGGTGACACAGGCATTATATACCGCAGCTTTGGTCTTCATTGTGAGTTTAGAGTTTCCCCAAACACGCGATGTGAGGCGGGCAAAGGTAGCTGCAGCTTTGCCAATGCGGCTGTCGATTTCTGTATCCAGTGAGAGTTTGTCATTGATGGTAGACCCTAGGTATGTGAAGTGGTGCACCACTGCCAATTCATAGTTATCGATAGTGATAACTGGTGCAGCACCCACATCCTGACTCAGCACATTCGTTTTCTTTAGACTTATTGTGAGGCCAAAGTCCTTGCATGCTTTAGTGAAGCGATTCATCAAGCTTTGAAGCTCCTGTTGGCTTTGAGTGACGACTGCAGCATCATCAGCGAACAACAAGTCTCTTATAGTGACCCTTCTGATTTTCGTTTTTGCCTTCAGCCTTGAAAGATTAAACAGACGGCCATCTGACCTAGTGTGAAGGCATATTCCTTCAGTTGCATCTCTGAATGCATGTTTCAAGAGTAAGGCAAAGAAGATTCCGAAGAGGGTCGGAGCCAGAACACAGCCTTGTTTAACGCCACTTCGTATATCAAAGGGCTGTGACGTGCTTCCAGCATATTGGACCGTTCCCTTCATGCCGTCATGGAATGACTTTATCATTTCCAGCATTTTAGAAGGGCAGCCTATTTTCAGGAGGATTTTAAAGAGTCCATCCCTACTAACCAGGTCGAATGCTTTTGTGAGGTCTATAAAGGCGATATATAATGGTCTTTTCTGCTCTCTTGATTTTTCCTGAAGCTGGCGGAGAGAGAAGATCATGTCTGTTGTTGATCTGCCAGCTCGGAATCCACACTGTGACTCTGGATATATGCGCTCAGCTAACTTGTGTAGTCGCATTAAGATGACTTTGGCAAAAACCTTACCAACAATACTAAGAAGAGAGATGCCTCTGTAGTTATTGCAATCACTTCTGTCTCCTTTATTTTTATACAGTGTTACAATCTTGGCATCTCGCATGTCTTGAGGAATAGTTGTCTCTTCCCAGCACTGGCACAGCATCCTATGTAGGGGATGTAATAGCGTGCTCTTACAGCATTTGATTAAATCAGGAGGAATCCCATCACTGCCTGGTGCTTTGCCAGAGGCCAAGCTATCAATGGCCTTACTGAGTTCCTCTAATGTTGGTTCGGCATCCAGCTCCTCCATAGTTGGCAGACTGTTGACACCATCAAGGGCTGCAGGCGTAACGGTATTGTCTCTAGCGTAAAGCTCAGAGTAGTGCTCGACCCACCTCTCCATCTGCTTACCCTTATCGGTTAGCTTCTCTCCACTGATGGTTTTTAGCGGTGCCGTCTTACTTTTATGGGGGCCAAGTGCTTTCTTTATACCGTCATACATTTGTCTAATGTTGCCTGTTTGCGCTGCGATCTGGATGCTCTCACTGAGCTGGAGCCAGTAGTCATTTGCACAGCGTCGAGCAGTTTGTTGAACTTTGCTTCTCGTAGCCCTCAGGATCTGTAGGGTTCTGGCACTCGGTGAACGTTTGTATTTATTCATAGCACTGCGCTTAGCTTCAATGACAGGTGCCATCACATCTGATGAAGCATCAAACCAGTCATTTGACTTTGCTGTTTTCTTACCAAAGGTGGCAAGTGCAGTACTTTGAATGGTGTTCCGTAGATGCTCCCAGTTCTCTGTAATAGTATCACCATGCTGAGGGCTACTGAGCACTTTCTCGAAGGTCGCAGTGAATTGAGCGATCATGAAAGGGTCTGACATCTTGCTGGTATCAATGCGTGGTTTCCCTTCATGTCTGACACGATAGAGTTTTCTTGGTTGTGCTCTGATTTTGCAGCAAACCAAGGAGTGATCTGTATCACAGTCTGCACTATGGTACGAGCGCGTGGAGAGCACAGACCTGAGGAGTGGCCTTCTGACGAGAATCAGGTCAAGTTGGTGCCAGTGCTTGGATCGTGGGTGTCTCCATGACACCTTATGCTGGGGTTTTGTCTGAAAGTAGGTGTTGGTCACGCAGAGGTCATGGTGGACGCACAACTCTAAGAGCCGTTGTCCATTTTCATTCATCTTGCCAATACCAAACCTGCCCAGACATGAAGGCCATGAAACATTATCGGCACCCACTCTAGCGTTAAAGTCACCAAGGAGAACAAGCTGTTCTTGCCTAGGTATGCTTTTGATAATTGCTGTTAGATTCTCGTAGAACTCGTCTTTAGCTTCTGAGGCAGAGTACAGAGTAGGAGCATACACACTGACAAGGGTGATGGGACCTGTGCTAGTTTGCAGGCGGAGCGTTAACAAGCGTTCTGATTCATTCTCACCTGGTTCAACCATTTTAGTTAGCGATTTTTTGACCGCAAAACCTACTCCGTGTTCTCTGGCTTTATTAAGATCTTTCCCTTGCCAATAAAATGTGTAGTCCTTCTCGCTCACCGTTCCAGAGCCTGCCAGGCGCGTTTCCTGAAGTGCAGCTATATCCACCTGAAGTCGTTTAAGCTCATCATTAATTATGGCTGTCTTCCTTACATCGTTTACATCCTGTAGGTTTTCGGATAGTCCAGTCAACATAGTCCGGACGTTCCAGCATCCCAATCTGAGAGTTTGCTTATTTCTATTTTTTCGATAATTGCTTGGTGCAAAATTTTCTGTCCACAGTTCGAGTTTTTAAGTACTTGCTGAAATATTCTTCAAATAAATGCATATCAAGCATACTACTTACTGCTTTTTCCTGAATAATGTCAGAAATAGGTTAACTCTGAAGATGCACAACCGCATGATCCTAACTGACGAACAAATCAGTTATTTCAGAAAAAATAAAACAGTCTTTGACTAGTTAACACGTATGCAAAATAAGTTACGAATATAGTCTGTTTTCATTAAAAACTAGCAGTTTATTTTACTACTTGACTTTTCTTACACCACTATCCTCTGTTTCAAATCTAAATAGTGAATTATTAATAAGTTATCTTTTTCTTGGTATAACGTACGGTCACAGTTATTATATACTACTCGTCAAAAGTCAAGGGCCACTTAGAAAAACCTTGGTTGAAACCATAAAACAAATCTGATATAAACGTAATTGGTATCAGTCAAAACAGCATTTATTGAATACCAATTGACATGTCACATAAAGAAATGGAAACACAAATTCAAAAGCAATGAAGCTGTGAAGTGTGTCACCCACCTTTTCAAAAGTCACACAATAGATATTGGACAAATAGACATTTCAAAATCGGGTATGACCACCATTTGCAGCAAGGCATTCAAGACAGCGTAGACGCATCAAGTCCACAAGGGTCCGAAGAGTATCCTGAGGAACAGCTTGCCATTCCTGAAGCAGAAATGCAGTCAGCTGTGCAACATCCATTGGCAGGGGGTGATTTGTTGACAATCTTCGACCAAGGACATCCCAGAGGTGCTCAATCGGAGAAAGGTCAGGTGAATGAGCTGGCCACGCCATCCTGATGATCCCATATTGCTGAATAAACTCATTCACCACACGAGCTCAATGGGGTCGAGCGTTATCATCTTGGAGGATGGCATTACCACCTATGGCCCCCAGAGCAGGCTGAACAATTGGTCTCAAGATTTCGTTCTGGTATCTTGGGCCGGTCAAGTTGCCTTGGATGATGTAGAGTGGGGTCCTGCCGTGTCTGTAGAAGCCTCCCCAGACCATGACAGAACCCCTACCATAACGATCCACCTCTTGAATTGTGTCATCAGTAAATCGCTCTCCTGGTTGTCTCCAAACTCGAATCCTGCCACCATTGAATGACACATTGAAGCGAGATTCATCAGTGAAGAGAACTTGACTCCATTGTTGCCTTGTCCATCGGATGTGCTCGTGACACCAAGCAACACGGGCTCTGCGATGAGCAGGAGTAAGAGGGATTCTGACTGCAGGACGTCGAGCAGCCAGTCCAAATTCATGTAAACGTCTGCGAATGGTGCTTTGACTGACATTAACGTTTACAGTTTGTCTCAGCTGACATCTTAGAGTGGAACAAGTCACTGTTCGATGGCGCAGGGCTGACAACAAGAGGTACCGGTCATCATGTCTATTGGTGCATCTAGGGTGACCTGGCCGGTGGCGATCCGCCACACTTCCTGTGGCCTGAAATCTCTCCAAAATTCTTTCGATAGTAGAGTGTGACACTGCAAGCCGTCTAGCAACCTCACGGACAGATAAACCACTTTCAACCCACGCTATAGCCCTCATTCTTTGTAAGGTGTCAAGACTTCTCGGTGGCATGGTTTTTGCAAGTGATGAAACTACCCTAAGTCCGCTAACTGTAAAACAAATTAAGAGTGAACTCTGTTCACGAAAAGTCGCCATTGCACGTGGAATGTCAATCAGCACGATTACTTCACCTGTTTGGTTGTACGGAAGTTTGAAAAAACAGATTAAAAATGTGAATTTATGGTCAGCAAACCAAATTGCATGTGATCACCATGGTTGTCGGTTAGTTGTTTTTATGCTTAACGTGCATAGAGGACTGTCAGAGGAAGATAATGCACCCATTTTTACTAAAAACTTCCTTCATTTAATCATTCTAGTGCTTATATAAAAGTGTATTGAAAATAATAGGGTGGCCCTTGACTTTTGACGAGTAGTATAATTCTAGTGATCTGTTTTTCTTCCCTGATCTTCAGCTGTACCTGGATCACTGACCTTGAACTAGTTCATGACAAGTTCTCATGTATATTAGGCCACATCAAGCTCGCCAGACAGACACAGAAAAACCAAACTAACTATAACCCTTTACAGCTGCCTACAGGATGTGAGAATACAAGAAGCAGGCAGAGGATTGGGTCACTACAGTCTCCTAGAAATTCTAAAAGTTTTGTGAGGCATGGCAGAAACAGCAAGTTACAAGTCCTGATAAAGACACGAGGGAAAAGTTAACACTGAATCTAAGAAACAGAATGGAAGCTTGTAGGAACACCATGGGGGAAGCTAAATAAAATCACTACAAGTCCAGAAAAACCTCAGAACACGTCAGGTGACGTAACAGGAATAAATAATATAAAAACTAAACTAACGTGGAACCTCATAAATGAAAGGAAAATATCAAAGAAAAATATGTGAAGAAGATGGAAAATCATGACCACAGAAAATGTACTGACAGCTAAATAACAAAGTGGAAAAAGAACATCGGATATTATACAAGATCATACGCACAAACCCTGATATAAGAACCACAGGAACACAAACAAAAAACAGCATAAGCAAGATACAAGAAAACATACCCAGAAGATATGTGATACAGGAACAACAGAAGTACCAAAAAAAAAATAGCATCAGCAAGATACAGAGACACCCAGAAAACATGTGATATAGGGGTATGAAATCAGTTTTACAAGTAAACGGTACACATGAGACAAGGGACGTTTCGGGTTTTACATTTCATCAGCCACAGTTACGAACAGGTGACAAGGACAAGAACTACATATAGGTACTACAAAGATCTGTGATGATGAGGAAAATGTCAAATGAGCGATACAAGCAGATGAAACCACGGTGATGAGCGAAACGATAACAGTAATAATGCAAGAAAATCGTGAAACCAGAAAGACATGTCGAAACAAGAAAGTAAATAATCAACGAAACGAAGACAGGAATGAATAACACTAATAAAATGCGTGAAAAATCACTTAGCTGTGCCGAGGAAGGAAACATTCAAAATGGCTGAAAAACTAAGGCGTCCAGCGGAAGTGACGTAGGAGCTGGTGACGGCTAAGAACAGAAAATAGAGGGAACGAGACAAACCAAAGCAAAAACAAGGATAGATAGGAAAATAACGACAGAAGCCACCAGAATTATGCAAAATGATGCTGGACATTCATCCCAGCAGGAGCTAAAACGCCCATTTGAAAAATGAGGCGATTCTCCAACGAAAAGCGTGTTCGGTCAGTGACATGAATGTCAGAGTTACCCAAATGGTCAGGGCTGTTGAAGTGAAGGGCCACTGGTAAATGTTTGCCATGATGGATGTCATTCAAGTGTTCACGAAACCTGTCTGCCAAACGTCTGCCAGTCTCACCATTATAGGTCATGTCACACCTCTTGCATAAATCAGGTTTCTGGATTCGCACGTGAAAGACTCCCCAATGGCAAATTTACCGTTCGGAAAGGAGACTGACTGCGTTTGGAGTACAAAAGGACAGGTTTTACATATGCGGTGTTGGCACGGTTTAGTACCAAAGTGAGAAGGACTAGTTTGTCTCAAGCGACTATGCACAAGAATATCCCTAAAATTCTTATCCCTACAATATGCCAACAAAGGGGTATCACGAAACAACTCTCTAGTATTAGGATCAGAGTGGAGAATAGGCAGATGACGGAACATAATTTTTTTCACTGCCAAACAGTGAGGGTGGAAAGTTAAGACAAGTTTGAGTCTGTCAGATGTAGTAGTAGGTTTAGCAGTGAGTGCAACCTGGCGAGTAACGGGACTAATGCGATTAAGGGCATCAGATAAGACTCTTTCAGGATAGTGACGTTGGCGAAAAAACTCGAGCATTTCTTGAGCTCGTTCACGGAAATCATCTTCATCGTGACATATCTGACGTAAGCGTAGAAGTTGAGAGTAGGGAATGGAATTTTTACAGCTGGGAGGGTGAGAAGAGGTGTAAAGAAGGAAACCATGAGCATCAGTAGGTTTATAAAAGACAGAGGTAGTAAGGCCAGTAGGAGTAATATTGACAGTGAGGTCAAGGAAGTTAACTGAAGTGGTAGAAATCTGAGAAGTGAATTTGATTGCAGGATGGAAATTGCCAACATAGTCAATGAATCTTCTGAGGTTAGCTTCAGACATGTCTGTGACACCAATACCATCGTCGATAAAACTCAGGTAATGGTCCATCGTAACTTTGAAGCACCAAATATTCAAAGTGACCCATGAAGAGGCAGGCATAACTCGGGCCCATTTTGGTGCCCATAGCAACGCCAAAAGAACTGGCCATTGAATTCAAAAGAGTTGAGAGTGAGGACCAATTCCGCAAGGCGAAGAAGAGTGCCGGTGCTAAAAGTAAGGTCAGTGCGTCTGTCGAGAAAAAATTGTAGTGCTATAAGGCCATCAGAGTGTGGAATGGAAGTATAAAGCGAACAAACATCCAGAAGGAAAAGACGGTAAGTGTGGTCAGGTGTGAATGGGATGGAATCAAAAGTAGTGATAGCATGGGTGATGTCCTTAAGATAGGAAGGTAGATTGGCCACTAATGGTTGCAAAATACTATCCAGGAAATCAGAGATATGTTCAGTGGGACAAGAGCAGGCTGAAACAATAGGTCGACCAGGATTGTCAATTTTATGAACCTTAGGAAGCATGTAGAAGGAAGGTTTACCTAGACTACTATCAAGAATATGGAGAGACATGGCACTAGAAGGAAGGAGGTTATCTTGGATGAGATCACGAATAGTAGCATGAACAGTAAGATTATGGCGGACTGTAGCATCCCCAGAACTGGGTGAGTAAAAGGTGGAGTTGCCGAGCTGTGAGACTCCTTCTTGAATGTACAAGTCCTTTCGCCAAACTACCACCGCACCACCTTTGTCAGCAGGTTTGATGATAATGTCATCCCGCTTCTTAAGGGATGACAAGGACCGCCACTAAGAGGTAGTCAGGTTAGATCGACGTAGACGGGGTAGAGAAAGTTGATTAATGTCATGCAAAGTGTTGGCAATATATAAATCAAGAGCAGCAGAGGCACCTGGAGCCGGAGTCCAGTCTGACTTAGGTTTATTAAAATGACGAAAGATGTCCCCGTCTGGCTGAGAATCATTACCATTCCTATGGTAATACTGAAGACGCATGCGACGATGGAAACGGTAGACGTCTTGGAGCATAGAATATTTGTCAAATGTCGAGCGAAGAGGAACAAACTTGAGACCTTTACTAAGAACAGATAATTCATCAGGAGATAGTGGTAGATCAGGAGGAATGCAAATAACTTTGGTGGAAGTAGGAACAGGGGACGCCGAAGATTCAGAAGGAACCTGAGGGCGGAGGCGACGCAATTTTTCTTTTTTATGCGTGCTCAGCCGAGTGTAGAGCTCCTTATTGGTATCATGAATAATAGTACGAATAAGAAGCAAGGCTGTCGGGTACGAAGAAGTCAGTAGACGAAGTTGGTGAGTGAGGTTGGATTTCAAAAGTTCCAAGTCAGTGAGAAGGCGTTTATGCATAGCAATAACACACCTCATGCGTTGAAAGGAACACTTTTTTTCAATTAATTGCAAGCGGTGCAATGCAGAAGGACGAAAGTGTCCAGTCGAAGGATGGAAGTGGGAAAGAAACCCTTTCGGGATAACTCTAACCCGAAGACAGTTATTAAGAATATTAGAGTGACATGTGAATCATGTTTTTTTTGTATGTGGTGAAGGCTAAGGCAGTGGCAGTCCGAGATATGTCCGAAGGCATGAGAGAAAAAGAATTGGTGATAAAGGCATGAAGAGAAGAAATCAGGTGTTTCTGGTAGGGCATATTGAAGAAACGCAAAAATATGAAAGAAGAGACGTGGACAATATAAAATGATCACAAAACGGAAACAGGGTAGCAGCAATGAAATGGGTAGGCCTATAGTGTTTAACAGAGGATGATAAGGCTGCAGTAAAACTGGTAAAAACAAATATATAAATTAAAAAATAATATGGTATGAAATCAGTTTTACAAGTAAACGGTACACATGAGACAAGGGACATAAAGAGCAGCAACGAAGAGAAACAATAATCCAGATGGGTGGAATAATTTCAAGACATTCTAACCAGGGACCAGTCAATAATATAACCATCATGATTCATGAAACCAGCAAAAAAAACCACCTAAGTGTACAGACAAATTTATCCACTACATTACAGATCATGCAAATATCAAAATTAGTGAAAAATGGAAAAAAATGTAGGACTGGACGAGATTTCTGAAAGTTGATAATTTCATTAATTACAGAAAAGTTAGACGACCTCTTCAAAAAATCTGGGAACTCAAGAACTGTCAGAAAGGGCACACAATTAAACTAGCCAAGCAAGTCCATGACTTACATGCGGCATGTGGTGAGGTCCTACACTTCTGGCAGTAGCTGGAACAATTCTGACGTGATAATGCTAGACTATATAAAACTAGCATTAGGTGAACATAATGGGAGAAACTAGCAGAAACTGGAAGAAAAACATTGTGTACAGGTCAGAAAGATAAACAGGATCATCATGGAGCCAACAAATTAATAGCAGACAGACCGCTGTATCAACTATGTCAACTCAATTACACATCTGACAGCACAGACATGTCATTTCTGACTTGGATTTACCACAGTGACAATAAAGAATCTTCCTGAGCTAATCTGTATCCTTGTTTGTTTCATCTGTTGTACATTTACAGTAGATCACTTTCTTGTCTCTCCTGCTTCTTTGTATTAGTCACTGATGATGTCATTGTGGTCAAAACTTTGGCGGTTTCTTAGTACCAGTAAGAGTCCATACTACCTATTTTCTGTGATCCCACCATGGCAATCTCAAGCATATTTACACTTTGTCTGAGGTTGACTTTTCTTTTCAAGCACATTCACACTGATGTCTGACCTTTTCTTCTTAAAGCATATTCACACTGATGTCTGACCTTTTCTTCTTAAAGCATATTCACACTGATGTCTGAGGCCGACCTTTCTTCTTAAAGCATATTCACACTGATGTCTGAGGCCGACCTTTCTTCTTAAAGCATATTCACACTGATGTCTGAGGCCGACCTTTCTTCTTAAAGCATATTCACACTGATGTCTGAAGTTGTTTCAAAACCATTCACACGATAAAATACTCTGATATATCAACAAACACAGACTTGTGGAAGACAGCTGGAGATTACAGTGAGAAAGTGGAGATTAACAGGACATACCTTGAGAAAAGAAGCAACCTGTGTTAAGTAGACATATGACAGGGAAAGAGAACAGCAAGAAGGATGAAGAGAGCCTAGAGATGAATGGTGCAAGAGGAAGCTAAGACAAATAGGACATGATAGGCAGAGTTGAAGAAAACAGATAAGTCTATTGGTGGCCAGCAACAACCGTGGTCCAACAAAAAGACATTCTTGGTAACAAAAGGAGCGATGGTGAGTATTAGAAGATAAAACTGACACTGAAAATTGTTCTATGTCTGAACTGCATATATAATGCCATTACTGTCTTCAGTGGTTCAGTGTTGGGCAATGTTATCATATGGAAAGCTCTGATACAATAAAAACAAAATCTACTTTCATGGATGTTACCAAATGAAGGTAGGGACATTGGTCTACAAGAACTGGCAACAGAGACAGCAAATAACAGGAACAAGATAAAAGCTGCACTAGTGGTCTACTATCACACTGGTCATACACACAAGAATAATTATAGATTAAAGATTTTGCTGCGTCTATTAAGTAGTAAAAGCCACAGCTGCAACCTCCCCTTTCCCATCTGCTACACTTAATCTGCAAACATCTACAAGGCAAATAATCTTTTAAATTACAAGTAAGCAAAGAAATCATAAAACTAGCTGAACAAAGCTGACTGCAGGCATATGTAGCTCACAACTGACTGCATTATAACAGTGAGCAGCCACAGCAATAGCAAATACACCTGGTGTGTGTGATTACAAATCAATACCTGTCAAACCATGAAAATAGTATGTAACTTTTCAACAAGAAATATTCACAAATGTGCACAGGAAATTGGATTTCAACATGAGACCAATTATTGAGCACCTACTGCTGTGACAATAAATAAACTTCTCATGAAGGAAGACTTTTTTTTTTTTTTAGTTTTGTTTGCTAGAAGGATTTCTGTTAGTTTTGTGTGCTAGAAGAATTTTTTAGTTTTGTGTGCTAGAAGGATTTCTGTTAGTATTGTGTGCTAGAAGAATTTTTTAGTTTTGTGTGCTAGAAGGATTTATGTTAGTATTGTGTGCTAGAAGAATTTTTTAGTTTTGTGTGCTAGAAGGATTTCTGTTAGTATTGTGTGCTAGGATTTATGTTAGTATTGTGTGCTAGAAGGATTTTTTAGTATTGTGTGCTAGAAGGATTTCTGTTAGTTTTGTGTGCTAGAAAGATTTTTTAGTTTTGTGTGCTAGAAGGATTTTTTAGTTTTGTGTGCTAGAAGGATTTTTTTAGTTTTGTGTGCTAGAAGGATTTTTTAGTTTTGTGTGCTAGAAGGATTTCTGTTAGTATTGTGTGCTAGAAGGATTTCTGTTAGTATTGTGTGCTAGAAGGATTTCTGTTAGTTTTGTGTGCTAGAAGGATTTTTTAGTTTTGTGTGCTAGAAGGATTTCTGTTAGTATTGTGTGCTAGAAGAATTTTTTAGTTTTGTGTGCTAGAAGGATTTTTTAGTTTTGTGTGCTAGAAGGATTTTTTTAGTTTTGTGTGCTAGAAGGATTTTTTAGTTTTGTGTGCTAGAAGGATTTCTGTTAGTATTGTGTGCTAGAAGAATTTCTGTTAGTATTGTGTGCTAGAAGGATTTCTGTTAGTTTTGTGTGCTAGAAGGATTTTTTAGTTTTGTGTGCTAGAAGGATTTCTGTTAGTATTGTGTGCTAGAAGAATTTTTTAGTTTTGTGTGCTAGAAGGATTTTTTAGTTTTGTGTGCTAGAAGGATTTTTTTAGTTTTGTGTGCTAGAAGGATTTTTTAGTTTTGTGTGCTAGAAGGATTTCTGTTAGTATTGTGTGCTAGAAGGATTTCTGTTAGTTTTGTGTGCTAGAAAGATTTTTTAGTTTTGTGTGCTAGAAGGATTTCTGTTAGTATTGTGTGCTAGAAGGATTTTTTTAGTTTTGTGTGCTAGAAGGATTTTTTAGTTTTGTGTGCTAGAAGGAATTTTTAGTTTTGTGTGCTAGAAGGATTTTTTAGTTTTGTGTGCTAGAAGGATTTTTTAGTATTGTGTGCTAGAAGGATTTCTGTTAGTTTTGTGTGCTAGAAGGATTTTTTAGTTTTGTGTGCTAGAAGGATTTTTTAGTTTTGTGTGCTAGAAGGATTTTTTAGTTTTGTGTGCTAGAAGGATTTTTTTAGTTTTGTGTGCTAGAAGGATTTTTTAGTTTTGTGTGCTAGAAGGATTTCTGTTAGTATTGTGTGCTAGAAGGATTTCTGTTAGTATTGTGTGCTAGAAGGATTTTTTAGTTTTGTGTGCTAGAAGGATTTTTTAGTTTTGTGTGCTAGAAGGATTTCTGTTAGTATTGTGTGCTAGAAGAATTTTTTAGTTTTGTGTGCTAGAAGGATTTTTTAGTTTTGTGTGCTAGAAGGATTTTTTTAGTTTTGTGTGCTAGAAGGATTTCTGTTAGTATTGTGTGCTAGAAGGATTTTTTAGTTTTGTGTGCTAGAAGGATTTTTTAGTTTTGTGTGCTAGAAGGATTTTTTTAGTTTTGTGTGCTAGAAGGATTTCTGTTAGTATTGTGTGCTAGAAGGATTTCTGTTAGTATTGTGTGCTAGAAGGATTTTTTAGTATTGTGTGCTAGAAGGATTTTTTAGTTTTGTGTGCTAGAAGGATTTTTTAGTTTTGTGTGCTAGAAGGATTTTTTAGTTTTGTGTGCTAGAAGGATTTTTTAGTTTTCTGAGCTAGAAGGATTTTTTAGTTTTGTGTGCTAGAAGGATTTTTTAGTTTTGTGTGCTAGAAGGATTTTTTTAGTTTTGTGTGCTAGAAGGATTTTTTTAGTTTTGTGTGCTAGAAGGATTTTTTAGTTTTGTGTGCTAGAAGGATTTCTGTTAGTATTGTGTGCTAGAAGGATTTCTGTTAGTATTGTGTGCTAGAAGGATTTCTGTTAGTATTGTGTGCTAGAAGGATTTTTTAGTTTTGTGTGCTAGAAGGATTTTTCAGTTTTGTGTGCTAGAAGGATTTTTTTAGTTTTGTGTGCTAGAAGGATTTTTTAGTTTTGTGTGCTAGAAGGATTTTTTAGTATTGTGTGCTAGAAGGATTTCTGTTAGTTTTGTGTGCTAGAAACATTTTTTAGTTTTGTGTGCTAGAAGGATTTCTGTTAGTATTGTGTGCTAGAAGGATTTTTTAGTTTTGTGTGCTAGAAGGATTTTTTAGTTTTGTGTGCTAGAAGGATTTCTGTTAGTTTTGTGTGCTAGAAGGATTTTTTAGTTTTGTGTGCTAGAAGGATTTTTTTAGTTTTGTGTGCTAGAAGGATTTTTTAGTTTTGTATTGTGTGCTAGAAGGATTTCTGTTAGTATTGTGTGCTAGAAGGATTTTTTAGTTTTGTGTGCTAGAAGGATTTTTTAGTTTTGTGTGCTAGAAGGATTTTTTTAGTTTTGTGTGCTAGAAGGATTTTTTAGTTTTGTGTGCTAGAAGGATTTTTTAGTATTGTGTGCTAGAAAGATTTCTGTTAGTTTTGTGTGCTAGAAAGATTTTTTAGTTTTGTGTGCTAGAAGGATTTTTTAGTTTTGTGTGCTAGAAGGATTTTTTTAGTTTTGTGTGCTAGAAGGATTTCTGTTAGTATTGTGTGCTAGAAGGATTTCTGTTAGTATTGTGTGCTAGAAGGATTTTTTAGTATTGTGTGCTAGAAGGATTTCTGTTAGTTTTGTGTGCTAGAAGGATTTTTTAGTTTTGTGTGCTAGAAGGATTTTTTAGTTTTGTGTGCTAGAAGGATTTCTGTTAGTTTTGTGTGCTAGAAGGATTTTTTAGTTTTGTGTGCTAGAAGGATTTTTTTAGTTTTGTGTGCTAGAAGGATTTTTTTAGTTTTGTGTGCTAGAAGGATTTTTTAGTTTTGTGTGCTAGAAGGATTTCTGTTAGTATTGTGTGCTAGAAGGATTTCTGTTAGTATTGTGTGCTAGAAGGATTTCTGTTAGTATTGTGTGCTAGAAGGATTTTTTAGTTTTGTGTGCTAGAAGGATTTTTTTAGTTTTGTGTGCTAGAAGGATTTTTTAGTTTTGTGTGCTAGAAGGATTTCTGTTAGTATTGTGTGCTAGAAGAATTTTTTGGTTTTGTGTGCTAGAAGGATTTTTTAGTTTTGTGTGCTAGAAGGATTTTTTTAGTTTTGTGTGCTAGAAGGATTTCTGTTAGTATTGTGTGCTAGAAGGATTTTTTAGTTTTGTGTGCTAGAAAGATTTTTTAGTTTTGTGTGCTAGAAGGATTTCTGTTAGTTTTGTGTGCTAGAAGGATTTTTTAGTTTTGTGTGCTAGAAGGATTTTTTAGTTGTGTGTGCTAGAAGGATTTTTTTAGTTTTGTGTGCTAGAAGGATTTTTTAGTTTTGTGTGCTAGAAGGATTTCTGTTAGTATTGTGTGCTAGAAGGATTTCTGTTAGTATTGTGTGCTAGAAGGATTTCTGTTAGTATTGTGTGCTAGAAGGATTTTTTAGTTTTGTGTGCTAGAAGGATTTTTTAGTTTTGTGTGCTAGAAGGATTTTTTAGTTTTGTGTGCTAGAAGGATTTTTTAGTTTTGTGTGCTAGAAGGATTTTTTAGTTTTGTGTGCTAGGATTTTTTAGTTTTGTGTGCTAGAAGGATTTTTAAGTTGTGTGTGCTAGAAGGATTTTTTAGTTTTGTGTGTTAGAAGGATTTTTTAGTTTTGTGTGCTAGAAGGATTTTTTTAGTTTTTGTGTGCTAGAAGGATTTTTTAGTTTTGTGTGCTAGAAGGATTTCTGTTAGTATTGTGTGCTAGAAGGATTTCTGTTAGTATTGTGTGCCAGAAGGATTTCTGTTAGTATTGTGTGCTAGAAGGATTTTTTAGTTTTGTGTGCTAGAAGGATTTTTTAGTTTTGTGTGCTAGAAGGATTTCTGTTAGTTTTGTGTACTAGAAGGATTTTTTAGTTTTGTGTGCTAGAAGGATTTCTGTTAGTATTGTGTGCTAGAAGGATTTTTTAGTTTTGTGTGCTAGAAGGATTTCTGTTAGTTTTGTGTGCTAGAAGGATTTTTTAGTTTTGTGTGCTAGAAGGATTTCTGTTAGTTTTGTGTGCTAGAAGGATTTCTGTTAGTTTTGTGTTCTATAAGGATTTTTTAGTTTTGTGTGCTAGAAGGATTTTTTTAGTTTTGTGTGCTAGAAGGATTTGTTAGTTTTGTGTGCTAGAAGGATTTTTGTTAGTATTGTGTGCTAGAAGGATTTTTTAGTTTTGTGTGCTAGAAGGATTTCTGTTAGTTTTGTGTGCTAGAAGGATTGTTTAGTTTTGTGTGCTAGAAGGATTTCTGTTAGTTTTGTGTGCTAGAAGGATTGTTTAGTTTTGTGTGCTAGAAGGATTGTTTAGTTTTGTGTGCTAGAAGGATTGTTTAGTATTGTGTGCTGGAAGGATTTCTGTTAGTTTTGTGTGCTAGAAAGCCGACCAGCAAATTGTTTTTCTAAACATTTTGTCATTTAGTAGTATCCAACCTGGGTCGTGTGTTACCTGGGCCTGAAAGGGGAGCAAAAAATAGTAACACTGTTCCCTGCCAAGCATGTCGTAGAAAGCAACTAAGGAGGGTTGGGCTGGGGCCGGTTACCCCATCCTGTAAAAAATTTAAACCACAAAAAACTTTAACAAACATGGACAAGTCAATTAAAGAAAATAAAACACAGCCATCCAAGACAGGGGAAGGTCCTCTCGCAGGGAGGCATATGATGCAACACAGAGAAAGCCGAAAGGAGTCTGTGTTGCTGACTAACCTTCTTTCTTCTAGGAGAACTTCCAGATTTGGCACCTGGAATGTTCGGACATTAAACGAACAAGGGAAAGTGGCACAAGTAGAAGCAGAGATGAGCGAATATAAAATCGAGGTTCTGGGACTGTGTGAAACAAAGTGGAAGGGGGTAGACAGGAAGAAACTCATCACAGGTGAATTGGTGCTGTCCTCAGGACATGAAGATGAAAGTTCACACCCCAGTGAAGGGGTAGCTCTTATGTTATCTAAAGAAGCACAGAAAGCACTCATTGAATGGGAAGCCGTTGGATCTAGAATAATAACAGCTTCTTTTAAAACAGCTAAAAAGAAAATAAATGTAAATGTCATCCAATGTTATGCACCAACTAATGACAAAGAAGAGTCTGTGAAAGAAGCATTTTATACTAGACTACAGGAAATTATGGAAAAACTAAAAAGAAGAGACATCACAATTTTGATGGGTGATATGAATGCAAAGATAGGTACAGTCAACACCGGCTTTGAAGAAGTCATGGGAAAACATGGGCTAGGAATAATGAATGAAAATGGGGAACTATTCTCAAACTTCTGTGCTTCAAATCAACTGGCTATAGGAGGAAGCATGTTTCCACATAAGAGAATACATAAGGCAACATGGATATCACCAGACCATAGAACAGAAAATCAGATTGATCATATATGCATAAACAAGAAGTTTAGATCGTTATTGCAGGATGTAAAGGTATATAGAGGAGCAGATGTGGCATCAGACCACCACCTTCTGATAGCCAAAGTAAAAATTAAACTCACGAGATATGCAGCAATGCAAAATTATAGACAACAATTTAATGTAGGACATCTAAGAAATCAAGAAACAAGAGACAAATTTGTGGTCACAATATCCAACAAATTCCAAGTGCTCCAACAGCTGGAAGATGCAGAGAATACAGAAGACTATTGGCAGCAAATCAAAACGGTATGGAATGAGACATGTGACAAAGCCAAGGCTCAAGAAGTGTACACAGAAGCAAACAAAGAAGTAAAAAGAAGTATCAAAAGAGACAAGAGGAAGTATATTGAGGAGTTGGCAAGAGAGGCAGAAGATGCTGCAGCCAAAGGGAATATGAGAGAACTGTATAACAGAACAAAGAAGCTAACGGGGAAATACAAGCAAACAAGTTGCTTCATAAAAGACAAGAATGGAAAACTGCTCAGCAATATACAAGAGCAAATGAAGAGGTGGACAGAATATTTTGAGGACCTTCTCAATAGACCAGCTCCACAAAACCCCTCGGACATCCAGCCAGCAGAAGAAGAGCTACAAATTAACGGCGAAAGACCAACGAAGGAAGAAATAAAGAAAGCCATAAAGCTTCTAAGAGATGGAAAAGCGTCTGCACCTGATGGCATTCCAGCAGAGGCCATCAAAGCAGATATCAACACGGCTACAGAGATGTTACATAAATTACTTGGTAAAGTCTGGGAAAAGGAAGAGATACCAGCACATCGGAAGGAAGGATATCTGGTTAAGTTGCCTAAGAAGGGAAATTTACAAGAGTGCACAAAATATAGTGGAATAATGTTACTTTCGGTGCCAGGAAAAGTATTAAAAAGGATTATCCTTGAAAGATTAAAAGAGTCCATAGACAAGAAACTGAGAGATGAACAAGCAGGTTTTCAACAAAACAGATTCTGTACAGACCATATACAGACCAGATAGCCACTTTTAGAATATTAGTTGAACAAAGTCTGCAATGGAATTCACCACTATACATCGGATTTGTAGACTATGAAAAGGCATTTGACAGTTTAGACAGAGAATCACTTTGGAAATTGATGAGACATTATGGAGTTCCCATGAAGATCATTAATTTAATAAAGAAAACATATGAAGACATGACATGCAGAGTTCTTCATGAAGGACAGCTTACAGAACCGTTTGGGATAAGAACAGGAGTGCGACAGGGATGCCTCTTGTCTCCATTTCTTTTCTTACTAGCAATAGACTGGGTTATGAGAACATCAACAACACACAACAGAAATGGAATCCAGTGGACTCTGACTAAGCAGTTGGATGATCTGGATTTTGCTGATGACTTAGCTCTTCTGTCCCATAACCGTAATCAGATGCAGGACAAATTGAAAACACTTGATGAGAGGTCACAGCAATTGGGTCTGAAAATACACAGGGAAAAGACAAAGATAATGAGAATAAATGCAGGTAATGATAACAGGGTTGAACTTGAAGAAACACCAATACAAGATGTAGAATCGTACACATATCTTGGCAGCAATATAGACAAAGTTGGAGGGACAGACAGCGATATCAAAATAAGAATACAAAAAGCAAGAGCAGCTTTCATTGCACTGGGAAATATATGGAGATCAAGAGAAATCGGATCCAACACGAAAATAAGTATCTTCAACTCAAATGTGAAGTCAGTCCTATTGTATGGCTCTGAGACATGGAGAACAACAAAGACAACTACCAAAAAGCTACAGACTTTCATAAATGGGTGCTTGCGTAGAATAGAGGGATTAAAATGGTATGACAAGGTTACCAACGTGGAACTGATGACAAGAACTAGACAAGTGCCAGTGGAACAAGAGATGAGAAGAAGACAATGTCGATGGATAGGACACACACTGAGGAAACCTGTTGATAGCATTACAAGGCAGTCCTTGTTCTGGAACCCCCAAGAGAAGCAGAGGTAGACCAAGAAGCACATGGAGAAGAGAGCTGGAAACAGAGGTGAAAATGATAAGGAGAACGTGGAAAGAACTTGAGATGATGGCACGTGACAGGAGGACTTGGCATATGTTTGTTGAAGGCCTATGCTCCTTTGTGAGTGGAGGGTTATGAATGAATGAACCTGGGCTGCAAATACAGCCATTTTCAATTTCTCACAATCAATTAATTTGTTTCACTTTGTCTACTTCAAATTCCCTCAACTCTACTTTTTGTCCATCCACCTTGTTCTTGAGTTCATTCTGGTCTATTCATCATCATTATGTCAGTCATTGTCTCCAAGATGTACATCCGCACAAAAGTATAGGTTTGTAAGAACAAGTCAAAACTGTCTCACTTTCTTTGCTGTCCTAGTATGTTCTTTATTTTCTGGAGGCTTATTTACCTTCTGCTATGTTTCACAATCTTCCCTGTCCTGGTTATGGGGATTCCAGTATAACTACGTTTCACAATCTTCCCTGTCCTGGTTATGGGGATTCCAGTATAACTACGTTTCACAATCTTCCCTGTCCTGGTTATGGGGATTCCAGTATAACTACGTTTCACAATCTTCCCTGTCCTGGTTATGGGGATTCCAGTATAATATCAACTTCTTCATCTTTATCAACCCAGTTAAAGAATATACTGTGGCCTGGTATGCTGTCGTGTTATCATTTTTCTGAGATATTTGTCAACCCATCAACTCCTGGATTGCCCCCTGTATCAGGTCTCCTCCATTCCGAGGTTTATATGCTTAATGCTGCAAACTATGGCTAGAACAGACAGAAGAAATGTACATATTTTGTCTCACCCCCTTTATTTACTGTTAGGAAGATGTAAACGTTTTTGCTGTTGACTTTTATGTCACTGTTGCACTGCTATTATACAACTCTGAAAATTCAGACGGTGCTCCTTTTCACATGTGCAGTCTTCAAACAATCAAGTCACTGTCCACAGATGAATTATTCTTCTAGCATCTTCCATGACATGCCTCTGTTGATGGGTTCACATTTTCTCTTGGTCTTTCAAGGCTACATTGAAGTTCTTTTGATAATCAACAGTCTATGACCCTTCACATCGTCAACGATTTGAGTTTTTTTTTGTTAACAAACCAGGATAAAATTAAGCAACATATCTTGATCTAACTACACAATGCAGACATAACATGTACCACAAACGATCAACACACATGATGATATAATCATTACAAATGTGCAAAATGTACAACAAATGATCACCACATGATACAATCATTACAAATGTCCACAATGTACAACAAATGATCACCACACACATGATACAATCATTACAAATGTCTACAATGTACAACAAATGATCACCACGCATGATACAATCATTACAAATGTCCACAATTGTCACATAATTTTTGGGTCGATCTCTTGTCCTCTCTGAGTTACATTTGTGGTGTGTACTGATTATGTGAAATTTCCGTGGTCGGCACATTTCTTTCTCTGCTATCAAGCAGATATTTGTTATTTTCAAATCACCTTACACTCCTTTCAGTAATAGTTATCATGTTTGGTTGCCCGCTTGACCTTGCTAAGAGTAGGCGGATGATGCAATCTTAACCGACAATCCGTTGGTAGACATTCTCGTATACAAGAAGTTGGGCGCCAGTTTCACATGGAAAACGCCCAGCAAAGGTTGATTATCGCTGATAAGACTAATGTGACCTCTTAGTCCAGATGTAATACGAATAACTGTTGTTTGCACAAGGACGGGGCGATAATTATCAGTTTGACACACCTGAGCGGAAATGTTGTAATAAGCTTCAGGCAGAATTATTACGAAGACATTACTTGTGATAATATAGGGAGTGGTATCTGTAACCATTGACGAGAATATTCGACCTTTACAATCACACGCAGAATTCCTATCAGGAAATTATTTGAAAAAAAAACCCATCCTAAACACGCCTGTTTGAAACTATTGGCCGGCACTCGAGATGTAAACATAACAACATTTCTAATAGTAAACAACATGTGCCAGTAACGAAAAGGGGAATATAACTTGACACTTTTGCAGTTTATAGCATTGTGAAAATTTGCCTCGTCGAGAAAACAACCCCAGAGTTCAGAAAAAAAAATCAGAATTCATTTATCGGACCAGACTTGTTTGGGCCTCTTGAGGACTTAAAAGCCCAGGAAAACTCTACCATTATTAGCAAGGAAAACCGGAATCTGAGAAATCTGAAACAAGGAGTCAAAGTGGAAGCTTATTATAAAGTAACAACCCCAGAACACGTGTAAGAGGCATCTTCAACAAGTTGCCTTAACTCTATCTCTGAACCAGAAGTCTGTGATCTCAAAGTCAATTTGGGGTAAGTTGTATATCTATAATTCTATGTTTTGCATTATTAACACGTGAAATAATATGTATATATTGACATGTGAATATTAACCTTTAGCACGCTGCCGTTGACATATGTCGACGAAAGTAACCTATGCTCTCTCTGCTGTTGTCGACATATGGTGACTGCGGATATCTTCGTTTTTCTAGCATTAGGATGTGTGTACACGTGACTTCACCACCGGATGTTAATTTTAAACTTATCTGGGAGAGAGTTAGTTTCCGTTTCCGATCTTTTTTAGTAATGGGTGAAATCGCGTTTATTTTCTGTGAATTTTTTCAATCGAAATGAATCGGCATCGAACACGCGGCCATTTTCGCTCTAATTTTATTGGATTCTGACGCCATGCGGTGGGGATGAGATTTTTGTCTTTATAAGCGCTGATATTTGTTCTCAGAATATGTTTGATGGCCGAGATGGAAACGAAAGTAGAATGGCATAGCTAGTATGTATAATTTTAGGGGTTAGGATTAGGTTTATCGGAAAGGTTTAGTGTTACGGCCGAATGTCACTGCTGACGAGGGCGTTTGTTGCTTTGCTACTGATGATGGGTGTAACGAAAAGATCGTCATTTGATTTGTATTGGTCTATTGGTCAAATGACTTTCATTGAGATGCAAGGGATATGGACTCTTCGTTTGTTGGTTATTTAAAAAAAATTTTTTTTTTAATTTTAAAATTAAAAACATTTTTTATTATTTTAATTTTTTTTCTTCGTTTTTTTTTCATCTTTCCTTTCCTCTCTTCCTATCACATCTAACATGTACACAAACAAATTTTATATCATCAGATTCACCATTCATTTATTTATATAAATTCCAAAAATGATAGCAATTGACCAAGAAACACAAAAACTATAGACATTACAAGTCACCCACTATAAAAAACGGGGCGTTGTGAAAAAGAATGCAGCTGCAGGCGACAATTTCTGCCAAAGAATGCAGCATGCTAAAGGTTAATATGTGAAAATTGCTAATAGGGTGTCCAAGTCATATGAGGCTGGCAACATCAGCATATAGAATGATGATTTAATGAACCACCACTGCAATGGCTGGTGACTGTTTTATGTGAGTTTCTTTTAGAGAACTAAAAGCAGAGGTAGTCCCAAGTTACATATGGAGCAAGAAGTGAATGATGAAAGAAATGATGTATGTACATACTTATTATATTATTAACATTTTCAACCAGTGTAGATGTAAATGAAAACATATTCAATCTACATTATTAACCTTTTAAACCTATGTAAAGTTAAACATAAATCTATTTAATTTAAATGTAAAGAAAGTTTTCGCTCAATGGGATTAAGATTAATTCTCATCGAGGGTAAAGTTCTGAGATAGATGGGATGGTGAAATAGGAAGAGTGGGACACATAAGTATGTGTTGGAAAATGCAATACTCAAGAGGGTATTTGTTCTCTTCTTTTGTGACACTAGTCGGTGGTACCAGTTGAGGGTACTATCTCTGGAACAAGTGAGGGTGTAGAGTGGTCTGTAAAATGCTGTATATAATCTTCTGTAAAGCTCCACTATCAATCACTGTAACATGTTGTTTGTGGTGTCACTACTGTATATGTCCATTGTAGTGTACAGAGTTGTTGAGATCAGGCATGCTCCAGTCTACCCAGCTGTAAATGGGTAACTCGCCCTAGACCTGAGTTAGGGAAGGCAAAGGCAGCTGTAACCAGTAGTTTCCCTCTAAAGCTCCAGGGGAAGCAGGCCCTAAACTTGGTCAATTCAACCGACGCAGGATGGTGTAGATATGGAGTAGAAGTGTAGAGTGTGATTAACGCGAATGGTGTACTGTTCGTGTTCTGACCAATCTAATCACTCATACACTTGTGTCTACAATGCACCAATGCAGACTGCTGGAATCTTTGTTTACACAGTTTATTTAGACGCACACACTGGGACATAACGAGTAAATCATGGGTACAGGTTGACACATCAATTTGTAGGCATACATAGCAGATCACAAGTCATGACACGTTCATAAATAATGGGTAGTACATCAATAGCTTCCAATGTCATGATACATAATGGCCGCATCCCCTATCTGACTAAGCGGGTCAGTGAAGGCGGATCGGTAAGTAACTAAAGTTGCTTTATGTTCATAGTTTATATCATATATGAAACCATGGAAGGGGTTTCTATCAAAATTGAGATCTCCTTGCCACTGTCCGAATAGTAAGATACATGCCCCGTTCTTTGGACAGTGATTCAAAAATACGATGACAGGAATGTAACATGGCCGCCTTCCTGAGTTGTCGCTCACTCACAGGAGGGTATATCTAAGCCAAAGTTAATTTGAAATGTATAAGAATAATTTCTTAAAGTTCCTCCAAACAGTTTCTACAGTAATCCAGTTACTTTACGTAGACATAACTGCTATATGGAAGCCCGTCATCTTCGTCGATACAAACGTGACCCTAGCGTTGTGAAGCACAAAATTCCAGCTAGGTCTAACCGACATGAGATCATCAAAAATAGGGTCTGGAATTACCTGGAGTCCGAATCATACATGGTACCGTACATTAGGAGAGTCTCTAACACAAGCTCTAGTAGAGACACAATCTCCTACAGAAGAAAAACACTTCATAAATCATTTTTATTGAAGAATGTACCAGTCCTGGAAAAATGCGTACCCGCCATTGTAAACAGTACCTCGGAACTCATCACGACTTGTCAAGACAACTCATACTTCCGCTAGAGCGGCATAACAGAATATAGTCCTGCCTACCCATCAAAAATATACAATATAGGACTGATTCTACTTGTACTAATAATATGTAATACATATGAATTCAGGCCATAAACATAATAAGCAAATTAATATATCTTCTGGCCCTAACAAATAAGTACGGACATGGGTGTCATATCCATGCGCCGAATCAATATCAAGAACGATTACTCCTATGATCAAAAGTGTAAATCAATCATGAGTTATCTCGCTTTACCATAGACAGCATTTTCATACACAAATGAATGAATGTCTATATCTTTTCCATATTAAATAGCCATATCGATTTTTGTAATATGTGCGTCAAAATATGCACGCAACAGAGGGTATAAGTGGCCTGAAGTCGATGCTAGACACCATCATCAGACGGGTCTTGGGGACACGGGACCAGCTTGGTAGTTACTCCCTGACACTTCTTGGAACGTGCTACAACTTTCAAACTTGACCAGTAACAAATGTGATCCAGTCATCTATCTGCAAAGACTCAAACTTCAGCTGGAGCAGAACCTCATTGGCAGCTAAGTAGAAACATAAAAGCTGCCAAGTAAACTCTTAACCAATAATCCATAACATCACTCGATGATAATTATTGTTTGTTAAAGAATTATTCAATTTTTTTAAACTGTTAACTATAATTGATTATTAAATTTGTTATTTATATATACCTGTCACAAAAAGTAGGGGATATTGAAATTAAAAGTTATCCAAAGACAATATATTTCAAATTAGTTCATTTATTCCTTCGTACAAGTAAACTTGAGCATCATAACAAGACATTTGCGGTATAAGAAGTGTTATGGCTTTACTCGCGTGATTTTAGTCGCACTGGCAACCAAGGCGGGGTAGGTACTTCATTTTCACAAAAATATTCCAATATTTCTAACATCGTGTAGGGCCCCCGTTTGCCGCTAAACATGCATTGCAACGACGTCTCATACTGCAAATAAGCCTTCTGATGTTGTCTTGAGGAATTCTCTGCCACTCCTGCTGAAGAGCCTGGGCTAACTGCTGAAGAGTCTGTGGAGCGGCTGGACGTTGTTGGACGCGTCTATTCAGGAGGTCCCACAAATGCTCAATAGGAGACAGGTCAGGGGACATCGGCGGCCACTGTAACGTTCGGATATGCTGCATCTGAAGGTGATCTTGGACGACGCGAGCACAGTGAGGACGTGCATCGTCATCCTAGAAGATGAAATCTGGTCCTTGCCGTTGAGCAAATGGCACAACGATAGGCTCGATGATGTTGTCACGGTAGCAGAGCCCTGTGATATTGACCTGGCATATGTGAAGGACGGTCCTGTCATTCATACAGATGTCTGCCCACACCATTACACTGCCACCTCCATAACGGTTGTGTGCAACAGTTGCAGGAGGCTGGTAACGTTCACCTCGCCGTCGCCAGACACGTATTAGACGATCATGATAATCCAAAACGAAACGGGACTCATCAGAAAACATCACTGATGCCCACTGTTGATTGGTCCACCAATGATGACGTTGGCACCAATCCATTCTTGCTCGCTTGTGTTGTGGTGACATGGGCAAAGCTACAAACGGTCTGCGTGAGGCCAGTTGCACTTGGTGCAAACAGTTTCGTACTGTCTGAGTTGAGACCCGGATCCCAGTGATCTGTTGAAGGTGTTGCTGAAGTTGAGTAGCATTTAGAGTCCGAGTTCTGAGGGCCTGAGTAACAAGAAGTTGATCTTGGCGGCGTGTAGTGACTCTTGGGCGGCCAGTCCGAGGCAGATCAGCCACTGTGTGGAAATTTTGATACCTGTTCCACAGTCTGATGACAACTGACTGTGAAACATTGAGGTTCCGAGCAACATCCACTTGCCGACTTCCGGTTTGCAACATGCCTATGCCTATCCATCTCTGCTGTTCTGTCAAGCGTTCCATGACGAAGAAAAGAAATTGTATCTGTTGCAGTCTTTTTATACCTGTCCATGGTGAGTAGTGTTCATCAAACCCGAGATAC
This sequence comes from Oreohelix idahoensis, assembly GCA_024509875.1. NCBI lineage: Eukaryota > Metazoa > Mollusca > Gastropoda > Stylommatophora > Oreohelicidae > Oreohelix > Oreohelix idahoensis. The sequence continues at coordinate 349,796 of JAMPIV010019442.1, read as the reverse complement.
ACGCATTTTTTGAGAAAAAAATAATGTGTGAACTTTACGGATGGGCCCCACCTCTGTTCTTGGGATTGGCTTACTCATCACGAGTCACCAGGTCAACATGATATTGCACGTGAGAGTGGAGAAGAGCGTGCTCAATATGTCCATACAACCATTAAATTACGAAATCCACTCTTTTGTAAAATAATACATACCATCTTAAAATATCCCCTACTTTTTGTGACAGGTATATATACAAATCTAAAGTTGATTTTATCATTCTGAATGTACTACACCCGTATGTCTCAGACAATTTCTTAAATATACTTAAACAGAGCCATACAATAATAATGAGAGGAATTTCGCTGAATTAACTCAGATGGGGGCTTGAACGAGCTAACGAATTTTAAGATAACCCTATCCTTCACAAAAGTTGATGGCAGATACTAGAGTTAACATTTGCTCAGCCTCATGCAGCATTGTTCTTGCTTTCAGAATATCTTGTGAAACTACCTTGAGGTGGAAGCATCATTATCCTTCTATTTTCAACTCTGCCAAGAGTAATCTTGTGTGAAGGTAGACACCTTTGAAGACCCACATTAGATACTCTTGAGTTTTGACCACTGTTGGACCACAACAGCAGAGCTAAGGGGAGGCAACCTGCGACAGCAATGTACAACAAATGATCACCACACACATGATACAATCATTACAAATGTCCACAATGTACAGCCATATGATGATACAATCTCTATAAATGTCCACAATGTGCAACAAATGATCACCACACATGATGATACTTGAATGTTATCAAAGAAAGCAGTAGTCAGTTTGAGGCTATTTAAATCTACGTAGAGCTTTTCCACGAATGGTACTGGTGTCGGCCATATGATGATACAATCTCTATAAATGTCCACAATGTGCAACAAATGATCACCACATATGATGATACAATCTCTATAACTGTCCACAATGTGCAACAAATGATCACCACACATGATGATACTTGAATGTTATCAAAGAAAGCAGTAGTCAGTTTGAGGCTATTTAAATCTACGTAGAGCTTTTCCACGAATGGTACTGGTGTCGGCCATATGATGATACAATCTCTATAAATGTCCACAATGTGCAACAAATGATCACCACATATGATGATACAATCTCTATAAATGTCCACAATGTGCAACAAATGATCACCACATATGATGATACAATCTCTATAAATGTCCACAATGTGCAACAAATGATCACCACACATGATGATACTTGAATGTTATCAAAAAAAAGCAGTAGTCAGTTTGAGGCGATTTAAATCTCCATAGAGCTTTTCCACGAATGGTAGGTACTGGTGTCAGCCATATGATGATACAATCTATATAAATGTCTACAATGTGCAACAAATGATCACCACACATGATGATACAATCTCTATAAATGTCCACAATGTGCAACAAATGATCACCACACATGATGATACAATCTCTATAAATGTCCACAATGTACAACAAATGAAAACATCAGTGGAACAAGAGGTGAAGAAACAATGCTGGTGTTGGATGTAACACACACGCACACTGATTCTTCTTCTTCTTCTTCTTGCGATCGCATCTTTGATGATTACACCGTCAGACGAGTTCTCATGATGAATTCGACTGTTGTTTGAAGTTCCTCTTTAACTCCATATAGCTTTGAGTTTAGTGTTGAGTCATTGGGCCAGTATATCTTTCTTAAATGGTCATACAGAGGACAGTCCTGTAGAACATGCTCAGCAGTTTGTTCGTTTAATCCACATGTGCACAGTGGTGAAGCAGACAATCGTAGCTTGTGCATGTGTTTATTCAGTTTGTTATGCCCTGTCCTGAGTCGAAAAATAGTTGTCTGTCCCTGCCGGTCGAGAGTGTGATAGTCGTCTTTGGGTTGGTTCTGTTCTCTTCTGATAGTCTGGATAGCTCTCTTTTTCTCAAAGTATGTGACTTCATTATCTTCTTGTTCACATTCTCCTCCCTTTTTTTGCAAGTTTATCTGCCTTTTCATTTCCGGGTACACCACAATGAGATGGTACCCACTGAAGTATGGTTCTCTTTTTGGCAGCTACCTTGTTTAGTTCATTTCTCAGATGCGGGAGTTTACCACCCTTGAGAGCTTGCAGGACAGACAGTGCATCTGTGAGGATGACTACCTGGTGGCAGTCAGAGTTGGTGTTATAAATCATATTTGCAGCTTGCTCTAGAGCTTGAACCTCAGCTGTATAGTTGGAACAGAATTTACCAGTGGGAATGTGCCTAGTCTCATAGTGGTTGTCAGGATATGAGATAAAGATACCGGCACCTCCATTCCTAACAGCATTAGTTGCTGATCCATCTGTATAGGCATGTATCCATGATTGATCGGGATAGCTTTCTTGGATCATACTCAATGTAGCAGTTCGTTTTTGCAGATCATTATACCCACATCCACTTGTGAGACCACTGACTGTTGTATTAATTTGGAGGGCACTGCTGGCCTGCTCCCATGGTACAGGGTATAGGGTGGGCTTCAGTGGTGTTGTCTTCATGATAGGTCTTCTTGATGCTGTCTTATAAGTCTTTTCCCCCGATGCACAAAGCTGCTACGCTTTAGACGTCCCAATGCCAGATCATCTAGTCTTGCCTTCATTGGGTGCATTGGCATACTGTTGTACTTTTCCATCTGGATCATGGTTTTTGTGTCTCTTCTATGGGACAATGTCTGTAATCCAGCAACCTTCTGCATCTCTGTTATTGGTGTAGTTTTCATGGCTCCTGTAATGAGCCTGAGAGCTTGATTTTGCACCTTGTCCAAAGACTGCAGAGGTGAGTTAGCAGCTGATGACCATGCTGCTGAGCTAAACTCTAAGTGTGGTCTTATTACTCCATTATAAATCTTCTTTAGATTTCGTTCATTTGCTCCCCAGTTGGTACCTGCTAATTTTCTGAGTATGCCTAGTCGTCTTCGGGCCTTTCCTTCTGCATTTTCAATATGCTTATTCCATGTAAGCCTTTGGTCAAATGTCACCCCAAGATAGGTGGGGTAGCTTTCTTCCTTGATCACGGTTGTCCCTAGGTGTATGTTAGCTGATTTGTCCTTGGGGGCGAGGGAGAGAACAGTGTTGTGGAGGTTTTGTCTGTGTTTATTGTGATAAGCCATTTCTCTGCCCATGACACTAGCATGTCTGCTGCCCGCTGCATTCTATAATTTGCTGTGGTGACATTTTCATCAGCGCACCAGAGTACTAGGTCATCTGCATATAAGGCAGCTTTAACTCCTGCAGGGAGATCTTTCACCAGGTCATTGATGTAAACAAGGAAGAGTGTTGGGGAAATTACTCCTCCTTGAGGTACCCCCTGATGGAGCAACACTTTTCTGCTCTGCAGACCGTCAAGAGTGACTCTAGTTCTCCTGTTATGCAAGTATGACTGGATCCATTTCATCATGTTGCCTTGGATTCCACTTCTCCTAAGTTTTGCAATGAGGCCATCTTTCCACACCTTGTCAAAGGCCTGCTTGAAGTCGACCCAGATCGTTAGGACCTTTTTCTTCTCCTGGAAGGCATCTTCTATTGCTTGAGACAAGTAAGTAACTTGGTCTTCTATACTGTAGCATTCTCTAAATCCAGCTTGTTCCGGCACCAGGATCTGCTCAGACTCTAAATACCATTTCAATCTGTGGTTGACTATTCGCTCCATAGTCTTCCCAACACAGCTTGTGAGACTGATTGGCCGGTAACTTGCAGCCTCGGTCTTACATTTCCCTTTCTTTAGTATGGGTATTGTGATGGCTTCTCTCCATACTTGGGGTACCGTTCCTTTCAACCAGCTGTGGTTGAATATCTCAAGCAGTTTTGTCTTTGCTGCTGAGCTCAGGTTTACTAGCATTTCGTTGCTGATTTTGTCTGGGCCGGGTGACTTTTGAAACTTAAGCTTGGAAATAGCCTTCTGTAGTTCTCCTAGTGTGATGGGTTCCCTCATTGGGGCAGGAGTATCTGTCTGTCCCATGGTTGCCAGTATTTCTTTTCTTATCTCTCTCTGATGGTCTATGTTAATGGGTAAGTTGCTTTCTGAACTGTATCTTCTAGCAAACAAGTCTGCAGCTTGTTTTCCTCTGAAAAGTTTGCCACCTTCATCCAATGTGATAGTCTGCCTTGGTGAGGAATGCTCTTCATTTAGAGACTTGACTAATCTCCAAAGTTTCCTGCCGTCTTTCTCAAGGTTCAGCGATGCCGTTTTAGTTCTCCAGCTTTTCCGCTTTTCTTCTAGCTTTGTTCTCTGAAACTCTGCTACAGCCTTTTTCCATTTGTTGTGAGTTTCAAGTGAAGGCTGAGACTCTGCGTCCTTTCTAGCCTTGTCCATAGCTTCCTGACGTTCTTGGAGTGTGCTGGACCAGTATGGTATGTAGTTACGCCGGCATCCTTTGGGAATGGTTTCTTTTGCAGCTTGTAGTATGCATCTGTTGAAGTCTTTTACCACTTCATTAATGTCTATGTTCTGTACCTTGAGGGTAGACAGCAGCGTGTTCACCTGATGCCTGAATAAACCCCAGTTGGCTTTTTTGTAGTTCCATCTTGTAATGGCTGGGCCTGTACTGAGAGTTGCACTCTGGACAGTAAGAAAGATTGGGCGATGGTCGCTTCCCCCTAGTTGGTCTCCTACTTCTCTACTAATAATCCAGCTATATCTGGTGTGGAGAAGGCAAGATCTGGTGTTGAAGTTGTGTGCCATCCTCTGGAGTAGAAGGTAGGAGTATCTGTGGCATTATTGACTAGGATTAGGGAGTGATCATCTTGCCAAGTTTCAACCTCTTCACCTCTGTGATCCAGATGGTTATAGCCCCAGCTCTGGGAGTGGCAATTAAAGTCTCCAACTGCTATAAAGTTGGTGGCTGGTACCTGTATAGAGCTGAGACTCAGGGGTTTGTTGTTCGGACAGTAATAGTTCAGGAGTTCTATTTCCATCTTGTCTACCTTTATCTGCAGCAGCTGATATTCTGCTCCATCCATGAAGGTTTTCCTTTCGTGTGCAGGAATGTTATTCCCCACAAGAGTAAGTACTCCTCCTTTTCGTCTATCTTGTCTGTCGGATCTGAAGCATTGATATCCCCTTATTTTAAAGGTTTGATCTGCTTTCAAGTGAGTCTCTTGGATACAGCAAACACTGACTTGCTTCTCATACAAGATGTTTTCCAGCTCTGTCTTTTTGCTGTATCCAGCCTGCTTGCTGTTCACTCCCTCTGCATTCCAGTGCATCATGACAAGTGGCACTCTGGGTTTCTCTTTTTCTGTTTTGTTTTGGTCAGTAGTTCTCCTCCGCCGTCTGTTGACTCCACAAGACGGTCTAGAGGGTCCTCCAGTAGCTGAGGGTGGGCTCTGTCGAGGCTCAGAGCCCGGCACTGCACCTGCCTGGTGGAGCTCCACAGGGCGAGCACCAGAACGAGATTTATTTGACGGTGTACTCTCCATAGAAAAAAAAAAAGCGAGTTGCATGATACTGTGGTTTCCGGTGCGCCTTCTGGCCCAGTATCTACGACTTTAGCACCTGTTCAACGGGAGAGTGGGCTCATCCCTAATCTGTTTATGTTCCCAGTAGTAGACTATTCGCAAGCAGCCTGGGGGTGTCACTGCTCTGCGCGGACCTTGTTTACCGAGGCGGCGTCCGAGCTCGTATGGTGAAAATATGGTTGCGCTATCTTCAAAATAGCCCTGTCCCTCCCGTGGCTTTTCTGCCATCCTGCAACTTTGAGTTAGGGAGTTCTGAGCTCCAGTCTCTTTCCCAGGCATTTTATCCTGGCCTGGCACGCATACAGAGGACCCCACTTCTGGTTCTAAGTTAGCAGTTGGGGATAGGTGGGGTAGCACACTGTGCATTCCCCGTCATCCAGGGGGCTCTCCAACTATGCAGAGCTTGCACAATGCTGTGCTCTGGTTCGGGGCTCTCCCAAGGAATCCTCACGTCCTGCACAGAGCCACTTCCCGACACCCACCACCTGCCAACCCTCCATTGTAGAAATCTCCTGCATGCGGCCATCCAGTCAAGAGCCAGTATTAAGTCTGGTGCCCAAGTGATCCCCCCAAGCTCAGTGTGCAATGCTGGGTTCTCATCATGCTGCAACACAGGAGGGATTGTGATGCTCAGCCATCTCTCCCAACTCTGCACCGATAAGTGACATCGGGGACTTAACTTTGCCTCAGTACTGGGAGGCCCCGTTTCCGGGTACACCACACACAGCCAATTGAGGCAACGGTCGCCATGGGCGTGATAGACGACAAACAGTGAAGAATGAGGCAAGAAAGCATTTAACCCATGAAGTGGGGGTGGATTGGTGCAGACCAGAGCATGTACCACTCGCCGGTGGGTTCTGCATCTACACCTATAGGGTTCCACCCACTCCTCAGCCCATTTAGTCTGGCCCCTCACCCAGGACCTGTCCGGCTTGGGTGACCCTGCCAGGAGTAAAACTCCCGCCGGCATAGCTCCCGGGATCATTGAGGCGCTCAAGCTCTCCAACCACGGCAAGGTAGGCTTACATGTGGAGAGACACACACTGATAAAACCAGCTGATAACATTACAAGGCAACCCTTAGTCTTGAATCCCCACGGTCAGAGAAACACAGCAAGACCTAAATACACACGGAGAAGAGAACTTTAAGAAGGTCACGAAAGAGGTCAAGAAGACCTTGGTATAAATTTGTTGAAGACCTATGCTCCATAAGGATCTTAAAGGTCAAAAATGAAAGAAGAAAAGATAAAGAGTTAATAGAGAGAAGAAAAATGGTGACAACTTACAGCTCTGCTCATATTCCTGCATTTTGTCGGCTGGAATCCTCAACTTGTTGATATGGTCACTCAGCACCTCAACCCACTTGTTGAGAGTCTCCATGAGAGCCCAGGGCTGAGCCATGGACACAACCAACATGACCAAGGTGTCACTGAATGTTTCCTCTTTCAGTGCATACTTCAGTAAGCCAGTATGATGGGGGTCACCGTCCAGCACCCACACATTCAATCTTGCTTGCTCTATGAACAAACAAACAATTGTTTTATGGCCAATTTCTCTGGAAAACCACGTCCATAAAAATGATATTACAACAGAAATTGGCCAAAAGTACAAAACGTTTTAACTTTGGCTACTCTCTCATTCAGTTATATTTAATATTGTTTCAATAAAAACAGGCAAACTTCAGACCTGGGTATAAAAACAATATAGCAAAGTGACAAGAAATTATACTTTACATATAACGTAAACATACTGTAAACTGCACCTTTCAAGAGCTTATAATTTCTTTACATTTTTTAGCTCAGGTAATTGAAGCACTTTACGGCACTGATAAAGACATAGAAACTAGAAGAGATCATTAACATGGCTAAATTTAGATGACACAAACCTAAAGACTATTGTGATTTACGGAGTAGAAATCTCACCAAAACATAGAGTTCATAAAGTACAAATAATAAAGCTCTTCAGGTATACACAGCAAAAATTTGATGAAAACAACACATAACACTAATGTTAAGGCTGTTTTGATGTATGAAGCAAAAACACTGACAGAGACAACACATAACACTAATGCTAAGGCTAATTTGATGTATGAAGCAAAAACATTGACAGAGACAACAACACATAACACTAATGTTAAGGCTGTTTTGATGTGTGAAGCAAAAACATTGACAGAGACAACAACACATAACACTAATGTTAAGGCTGTTTTGATGCATGAAGCAAAAACATTGTTAGAGACAACGAAAAATAAAACAGAATGTAGACATTCATAAACATTCTGACAGGCGATGGTAAAAATGACAGAAGGTTTTTGAAGGTTAGAGATAAGGATTTGTGAGACTGAATTAAACAACAGACAGTAACAGCTGTTGAGCAGGGATGGCTGGTCAGTGACTGAACAGACAAATGTGTAGCACAAGAAACTGGAAGGACACAGAACCTGTAGGGAAAGACTGGGTGGACCAGAGAATGTAGGGAGGAAGAGACTAACAGAATAATACGATAGACACATAATTTGTAGGGCAGGACAAAGTTGGGTGGACTACTAGAGAATACATAGAGAAAAGAATGGCAGACGGCATATAGTGGACACGCTCAAGACTTAAGATAAATGGTGAAGTGAGACGAGAAAGGCATATAGTAAACACATTCCATACATATGGTCAAGACAGTACTTAGGTAATAGAACAGTCAACACAGAAATGAACATGAAGAGCTGGGAGCTAGGCTGTGAGCATGCAGGACAGAGGAGAATGGAACTGAACTGTGTCTGAACAAACAAGTCACGAATTAGGGCTCAGAAAGTACATCAGAATTGTACAAGTATGACCTATTCATCCCAAATGCACAATCCCACAGATAATTAAACACAAGTTTATGTTTATCAGGTTCACAGACTAAATCAATGACATACCATCTCTGTACTCATCTTTAACATCAATGTAGTAGTATTCCAATCCTGACCCTTTCTTTGGCTCTTCTATACCTTGAAGTTTGGCTATTAAAGTGGTCTTCCCTGATTCATTATCACCTGTACAATAGAAGACATGCTGTCTACAACACAGAAGGTTATTCTACAATCACGTCAAGTATCACTTCAGCTGTTGCTAGTAGTAGGTAGTAGCCACAACACAGAAGGTTATTCTACAATCACGTCAAGTATCACTTCAACTGTTGCTAGTAGTAGGTAGTAGCCCCTTCAATTATAACTGACTATGAGAATGTAACAGCCCTCAGCTCCCCCCCACCTTACCTTTTGGTGTGCTCTTTTCTCTTCAGCTGTTGCTAGAGTACACAATCATTCTGTACTGTCAACATTAGCACTATTGTCCACCTTGTGGACACAATCATTCTGTACTGTCAACATTAGCACTTTGTAAACATTAGCACCATTTCCCACCCTAGTGGACACAATCATTCTGTATTGTAAACATTAGCACTATTGCCCAGCCAGTGTACACAATAATTCTGTTCTGTAAACATTAGCACTATTGTCCACAGTGTGGACACAATCATTCTGTATTGTAAACATTAGCACTATTGTCCACCTTGTGGACACAATCATTCTGTACTGTAAACATTAGCACTATTGTCCACCTTGTGGACACAATCATTCTGTATTGTAAACATTAGCACTATTGTCCATCTTGTGGACACAATCATTCTATATTGTAAACATTAGCACTATTGTCCACCTAGTGGACACAATCCTTCTGTACTATAAACATCAGCACTATTGTCCACCGTGTGGACACAATCATTCTGTACTGTAAACATTAGCACTATTGTCCACCTAGTGGACACAATCATTCTGTACTATAAACATTAGCACTATTGTCCACCTAGTGGACACAATCATTCTGTACTATCAACATTAGCACTACTGTCCCCCTAGTGGACACAATCATTCTGTATTGTAAACATTAGCACTATTGTCCACAATCATTCTGTATTGTAAACATTAGCACTATTGTCCACAATCATTCTGTATTGTAAACATTAGCACTATTGTCCACCTAGTGGACACAATCATTCTGTATTGTAAACATTAGCACTATTGTCCACAATCATTCTGTATTGTAAACATTAGCACTATTGTCCACAATCATTCTGTATTGTAAACATTAGCACTATTGTCCACAATCATTCTGTATTGTAAACATTAGCTACTGCTCCCTCAGGCAAGCAAACATGAGTCAAGATTGTGCATGGAGCTAGCAGCCTCACTGTCTAAACAAACTGCTACAAGAAACACTGCTGCTGTAAAAGTACATGGATGCATGATGCAGGCTTCCTAGAAGGGCACCATCTGAAAAGTGGCTCCATGTCATCAATAAATGTGTACCTGCTCTGTGCTTCAAAATGGTAGGATAAATGGGGATTCGTCTCCTGGGGTGTTAAGGTACCTACAACTTCAATCTCTGCATTTATCTTCTTCTTGAGAATATTTTCAAAGTACCATCCCAACTGACATAATTACCGATGTATGTTACGCCGGTCGGTCACACTCAAAATAGTAACTCGCGCCAGAAAAAATGTGCGCAACGCACGGTGTGCAACTTGCTAGGCGTGGGTGTTATGCAAAACAAATACTTTGGTGTTTTTTAATTCTTTCACGAAATTAGTAGCGATTGACAAAGAAAACGTGCTTAAAAATTGGTGTGCATGAGCCCTCACACGATGTACAAATCATGAAAACTTGAAAGTTTTTGTTAAAACCACTTATTATCAGGGAACACTCTTTGAAAACAATCCACGCACTTTCATACGAAATGTTGTCATCAAAGAACTTTTAAATTGAATCTAATTGTACATTGGTCACAGCTGAGGAATGCAACCGTGTTGAAAAATTGTATTGTTTCCATTATACATACTCTCCCGAAAATAGTCACAATCAACAAAGAAAAGCGTTCAAATGATGGTGTTCATGAACAGTTTGATTACACTGTATAATGGAAAGAAACCAAAAACACTCTAAGAATGTACTTCTATCTGCTCATCCGGGAACGGAAACAGCACACTATAATTAAATTATTATTAATGTTAATGTAGTAAATGCTTGGAGAGTATATGCAAGCATTTACATGGAAGTGAAAATCAAGTGACTTTTTGTGTCTATGAATGTCAAGTCATTATGACCCTTCATCTCCTTAAACAGACGCCAACAACAAAATGTCTACCAGGCCTCCCAGTGTCCTTCCAGGTGTTCTTCACCCCTTTAAGTTGATGTCTCCAATGCCATGTCAATGTTATGACCTTGTATAATGCTTCACCTTCTTGATTTCATTGATAGTTCTGATTGTTTTTAAATTCTTCATGAGGCCAGCTTCAAATTAAATACATTCATTATTTAAAAATTGTGTGCTATGTAATACTGATGTTGGCAACTGCTATTTAGCTTTAGTGTTTGCCTTCCGTGGTTATTGCTTCAAGATTTTAAAGTACGCTAGCTGATGCTGCTTTGGATTATGCTGTAGATCAAAAACGCGTGCACTGTGTTTGATTATATAATATAGAGTTTTAAATTGTTTGATATTTGTGCTTATAGTACAAGCAAAGGACATGATGTTATACTTTGTGCTTTTAATTTGCTTTTGAAAAGTGGAAAAGATGCAATAATGCTAATCAAACATTGAAACAGTTGTCAATAAAGTGTTAAAATAATTACTTTTTAATTTCTCTCTTACTCTGACCACAAAATGTCCAACTCTGAGTAAACTCCTGATAAGCAAAACTTCGGATAAGGAGAAGTATTTTAGATGAACTAACTCTGGGTACTGATAATAGAAACGGATTGCAAATAAAAAATTGGTTTTTTTTTTCAAAATAGAATCTATTTTAAAAAGTATTATAGGCTACTAAATGTCTTTACTCTAGGGTCTTGGAAGGCATTAATATTGCTGCTTCTTTTACCAAGTGTTACAAAGTTAAATGGCTGAAATACTTGTCTGATGGAGGAAGTCATCTGATGATCAGAATACCCCCAGACTGCACTGTATTTCCAAATGATATGAAAGCTCCTCCTGGCATCAACATTCTAATATTGATCTCACTGTCACATTCCTCCAACTTCATCTACATTGCTGTCATCATACTTCTTCTTCTTCTTCGTTCGTCCTGAAAAGGACGGTGGTTGCGTTGTGTCTGTTTACGCCTAAGCTGTGATATCTGCACCTTTCGGTCGACACATCCGACTTCTGCACAGCATTTTTTAGGACCGGGTTTGCCTTCCCATTTCGATCCACACTCGCTCAGCCAGCCTGCACAGCTGCAGACTGTTTCCAGGACCACCACGTGGAGGTGGAGTGCGGTCTTGACCAGCTCTGGTTTGCTGGTCCTGACGCAGGCAGTCAAGCTATGAGTCGCTGACTGCAGTCTCTATTGCTGCGTCTTGAGGTCCCGCTGTCATCATACGAGTTCATATCCTGCAGGATGTGTATCCGAGTGCAGACCTGCTATCATTTGTTCCATTTATTCTCACAATCTTCTTTTCGCTGTGAGTTTTTAGACCCAAATGTTGTGACCTCTCATCCAGTATTATCAGGTTGTCTTACATCTGGTTTCAGTTATGGGATAGAAAAGTCAAATCATCTGCAAAATTCTGATTGTCAACTTGCTTTCTCAGAGTCCAATGAATGCCATTTCCCATGGCTAATGATGCTGTTTTCATATCTGATCTATAGCCAATAAGTACAACAATGGCAACAAAGGGCATTCCTGCCACACTCCAATTTTTTATCATAAACGGTTCTTAAGTCATCCTTCATGAAGAACTCTAAATCTCATTTCTACATATGTTTTCTGTATTTGCTTCATGAACTTATGGGGAACTAAAAAAAGTTCTTGTCCTTGTCCTTGTTTAAACCAAACATCTTTTCTCAAATCCAATGTTAATTCAATTCCAAGCTCTGTTCCGTGTAAAGCCCAGCATGGATATCTGATCTATATAAGATCTGTTTTGTAGAAAACTGTTTGTTTCTTCTCCGCAGGATGTCTTTGAGTTTTCCTATATTTATTCTAGTCTGGGGATTCTGGAACAATGAATAACTTGAGCTAATGGTTGTTCCATTTGTAAAGTTGGTAAACTTTGTTATTTTAAGACACAATCTTTGAAGCCCAGGAGCTCAGGGTGTGATTTGTTCTTTCTTTCTGTAAACGTATTGATAAAAGTTTGAAAATATAATGATTAATTTCCTTTTCAAATAGTTTTCACAACACCAGACATAAACAAAAGATTGTATTAACTTAATGGCATCAAAATCTTACCAAGGACAAGAACTGTACGAGTAGTAGGCAATTTGGATGAAGAACTTGACTGCACTTCACTAAGGATGTCAGCCCTGTCAAGACCAAACACATATACACATATATATATATATATATATATATATATATATATATATATATATATATATATATATATATATATATATATATATATATATATATATATATATATATATGTATATACAATACAAAACATATATACCACAAAAGTTCATGAGAGCATTTGTGTTCATAGCTGTACTCACTCTTCCCTTCTCCCTAGGAAACCAGTACTAAACAACAAAAACATTATCACATTCACAGGGCCATCAAAAGATGAAGACGGCAGGCTATGGAGCTGCAGCTAAGGGGTTAAAGACTACAGTGAAGATAAGGGGTTAAAGACTACAATGAAGATAAGGGGTTAAAGACTACAGTGAAGATCATAGATGGCCGGTCAAGCCCAAGTTAAAAAACACATCACAATAAAAAAAATACTGCACAGACTGTCTTCAACTTATCTGTTCCGATGACCCTGTGGTACAGCAAGTTGGAAATCACCATATACTTTAAGAACTATTAGAATATGATAACAATTAACATGCCTGAATGCATGGACCTGGGGGAAACAGCATTCAATAAAATAAAGAGTATTTTATACAGCGGTTCTTTGTCATTGGAAGTAAGAAAGAGAGTTCTTTAGTGTTATATAGAACCAATTGGGACGTATAGGAGTGAGTCATGGACAGTTAGTAAACAGGTAGGGAAAGCACTAGAGGCCACAGAGATGTAGTTTTACAGAAGAATGTTAAAAATACCATGGACAACCAAAAAGAGTAATGAGGATGTCCTGAGAGAGGCCAATTCACAAAGGAAACTTATTTCACAAGTTAGATAGAAGCAATCTTCTTTTTTTTTGGGCATGTTATGAGAAGAGGTAAGCTGGAATATATTATAACAACAGGTAAGGGAATATTTTATAACAACAGGTAAGGGAATATATTATAACAACAGGTAAGATTGAAGGAAAAATAGATAGGGGAATACAAAGAGAGCAAATACTGGACAGTTTCTTCTTCTTCCTCGTTCGTCCTGAAAAGGACGTTGGTTGCGTTGTGTATGTAGCTGTGATATCTGTGCCTTTCGGCCGACACATCCGACTTCAGCACGGCAATTTTTGGGACCGGGTTTGCCTTCCCTCTTCGATCCCTACTCTCTCAGCCAGACTGCAGTGATGCAGCCTGTTTCCAGGACCACCACGTGGAGGTGGAGTAGAGTCTTGGTCAGCTCTGGTTCGCTGACCCTGATGCAAGCAGTCAAGCTATGGGTCGCTGACTGCATTCTCTATTGCTGCATCTTTGGGTCCCCTGGACAGTTTGACATCGTGGTATGGAAGGAGGTGAAAACAACTGATAAATAGTACTGGAGACAGGAAGCTGTGGAATGGCATGATCTCTTATGCCTCTGGGCATTGTTCTTAAAGAAGAAGAATGCATGGAGGCATTAGTCATCCTTATATGACCACCAGCTAAGCACAATGCTACAGTATTAAAATGTGGAAGTGAACCTGTCTGTGAGGCTAATTACACCCACACTGACTCATGACATCATCCACACACTTTCAAGGATTTCCCCTGTGGTGAAACATGTTCAGAACCCAGCATTGCTCACTAAGCTTGGAGGAGTTACTTGAACCCCAGACGTAACTCTGGCTTTTTACCTGGTTGGCTACATGCAGGAGGATCTCACTATAGACCCATGATGGGCAGGGGAAGCTGAGATGTGGCTCTGTGTAGGACGTGACAATTGCTTGGGAGAACCTAGAACCAGAGCGAAGTGGTTCAGCTCTGCTTATTTGGAGAGCCCTCTTGGATGGTGGAGAATGCACGGTAAGCTACGCGCTTCTTCCTCCTAGCCTGAGACCAGATGTGATGATCCTTTAAATGCCAGTCAAGTTGGAGAAACTGAAGCTCTTGATTTCAACTCAACATGTTTCAGAATGGCAGAAATGCCACAGAAAAAGCCTAGATCTACAGTGTAGATAATACCAAGGAGACTTCAACTTGGTACTGGCTGCTAAACAGCAAGAAGCCCAGCAGCCCTAGTTAAAGAACAACAACAACTTGCCTGAATGCTAAAATGAGTAGCCCAGTTTAGTTATATTTTTAACTAATTTCACTTTGTTTATAGAGAAAAAATAAAATGTACAATTTATAACATAAAATTACTGTACTTTAATAATGAAACAAGAGTGTACAGTGGTGTTTCTGGAATGGCCATCATAAGTACGAGTGGTCGTAAGCTGCATACGTCATAAGTTGAGGGCAATCTGTATTATCCAAGTTCAGGCGCTGGGCAAATTTGATAGCCCCGTGGGTCCATTATCACTCTTAATGGCCATAACATGTACTGACACCTGGTTTCTTTCAACAACAAAAAAACTAGACAGATAAATTGCTAACTCTGGGAACTGACAATAGAAACAGATTGCAAATAAAAAATTGGTTTTTTTTTTCAAAATAGAATCTATGTTAAAAAGTATTATAGGCTACTAAATGTCTTTACTCTAGGGTCTTGGAAGGCATTAATATTGCTGCTTCTCTTACCAAGTGTTACAAAGTTAAATGGCTGAAATACTTGTCTGATGGAGGAAGTCATCTGATGATCAGAATACCCCCTGCTGCAGTGCAATAAATTGCTATTATAGAGGCTAAGGTGATTTGAGGAAATAAAGACTGTCCTCGATTTATGATAATGTTTCGTTCCAATGACAAAAGTTGAAATGGTCGGAAGTCACTTTGTACTATATGCACCAAAAGTATATGGTACAATTAATACTGCCAGAATTTTTTTAATGTGTACGTCAATTGTGTTATATTTTTGAAAACAAATTTGACATTTTGTTTATAGGGAAATAATATAATGTAGAAATTATAACGTAATGACTACTATACAGCAGTGTACTGTAATAAATTATGAATAAACAAATAAAACATAGGCCTACGACTGAATGTGGGGAGACAAATATAATTGAAAATAATATAAAAGGATTAATGGAGTGGCCATCATAAGTACAAGTGGTCGTAAGGATACGTCGTAAGTAGAGGACAGTCTGTACAAACTGACAGCTTACTCATTTCAGAAGGTAGTAGGTCTATTTTTAAACCTTCACATTTTGTCTAGAAATAGGCCTACAATGTAAACAAACTGTTTTTTAATATAAAAAGAACTTCAGTGTTTGAGTCTGAAAGAAAAGTGAAAAAAGACCACTAAATAAACCTGAGGAATTTGTGAGTGTGTGGTATACGACTGTTCAGAAAACTATACAATAGGCCTACTTTCAACTTGAAAAATGATGCCCTTCAAGATAAAGATAACAAATGGATTAACATTAAAGTAATAATCAGCTGAGTCTGCCACAGACTCGCAACCACATGAAATCATTATATAAATAATCACAGCTGTTAAGGGAGCCTCTGACCTCTGAGGTCATGATGCTCAATGTGAGCAACCCTGAGCCTATATCAGTAAGGAATCAGCAACTGGTACAGACAGACACCTTCACATACCTAGGATGCATAGTAACACCAGACGGCAGGGCAGGCAAAGACATCAACATCAGAATGAATAAGGCAAGAACAGCCTTTTTTAGCCTAAACAACATCTGGAAGTCCTCTCAATACAGCACAAAATTAAGATTATATCAGAGCTGTGTGCTTTCTGAGCTTCTCTATGGTGCGGAATGCTGGAGAGTTACAGAGAAGGAAATGTCGAAATTGTCCTCTTTTCACACAACATGCCTAAGAAAAATTCACTGAATCTTTTGGCCGAATACCATCACCAACCAAGATCTGCTTACTCGGAGCAAGCAAGAGGACATGCACACCATCATAGCTGGCAGACGCTGGAGCTGGGTTGGCCATGTCCTCAGAAGAGACCCTGATGCGATCACAAAAACAGCTATGCTTTGGACCCATGAAGGAAAATGAAAGAGGCCGACCAAAAACAACCTGGCGGAGGACTGTGGAGGCTGAGATGCAAAGAATGAACAAGAGTTGGGGCACTGTACGAAGGATAACCACCGACTGAGCAAAGGGGAATCAATTTGTTGTTGCCCTACAAGACGCCACTAGGCGTGATGGCCACTGACTGCTTTGACGGTCGTCGGCTAAGGATCAAAGAAGAAGAAAGTTAAAGGAGCAGAATGACTAAAGAAATGAACTGTGTCAGTGTCAGGGTAGCTGTGTATGAATGCTTTAGGCCTATGTTTTGTTGTTAAATTAGGCCTACCGGTTATTTAACAAGAATCGTACGCGGCTTATTTTTACGACAGCAAATGACGTGACAAACACTGACATTCAAAATGAACGAAGCAATAGCACTCAGTGTGTTGCGATCTTCTGAAGGATAGAAGGCTTGCATTAAGTATGACAGAATAGCGTTGCAGAAGACTGGTTAGGTTAGGCATAGGCTACTCGGCGAAAACAAACATATTGAGTCTTCCGTGCGTGGGAGTTCTTTCTGCATTTTCAAACATAAAATTTACACGTATAACCACAAAACTGCATACGTGTACATTCAAGTAATGTAAACATTCGAGTAATACTAACCACAAGTTTTCGGCATCATCTGCGCTAGCTTCATCTCTTAAATTGCCCACCCGATCTTCCTTTTCAATGATGGGCGCCATATTGGATTTATTGAGGTCTGTATAAGAAGGCAATACGCATGCGTACTAATACGGAAGATTTCACCTAAAGATGATTCACTAATGATGTCATCGAACTACAATTTTTCGATCAATAGCTGATTAAAAGAATTACTTTCGATACACAGCTGTATAACTTTGATATTTACAGCAATCGGCGTTATTGCAATAGTTAACAATACAAGCATTATTGCATGTTGGGCCTAGGTTGCAGATTCGGTTGGTCTCCCCCACAATTTTTAACTGCTGAAAACTACATGTCAGCCTCTTTATAGACATTCAGCAGACCTCAGCTTAGTTGGGTTATACAGTACTGTACTCAGTTGATGTTGGATGCGAACCAGAGCTGGTCAAGACCGCACTCCACCTCCACGTGGTGGTCCTGGAAACAGTCTGCAGCAGTGCAGTCTGGCTGAGCGAGTGTGGATCGCAATGGGAAGGCAAACCCGGTCCTAAAAAATGTCGTGCAGAAGTCGGATGTGTCGACCAAAAGGTGCAGATATCACAGCTTAGGCGTAAACAGACACAACGCAACCACCGTCCTTTTCAGGACGAACGAGGAAGAAGAAGAAGAAGAAGGATGCATCGTGAATGCAGACATGAGTTTGCCTGTACAAAAAGTGGTCGAAGCAGCTGCAGAAAGCGAATCCTCTCTCTAATTAGTCCAGATTATGCAACGCTATTGTTCCATGGGCTTCACTATGAATGCCCAACATAAATTAAAAAATAAATAACCTTCAGGAGAAACAACGATTTTGTAAACAACTTCTCTCTCAACGGCAATCGTAGAATGAAAGTCACATACGACCAGGGATGTTGAAGCAAATATACGACTGAAGATGTAGAAATAGTCATATACGACTGAAGATATAGACTTAAAGTCATTTAAGATGTAGAAAAAAAAAATCATATACAACTGAAGTTATAGAAATAAGGTCATATACGACTGAACATGTCGAAATAAAGTCATAAGCAACTGAAGATGTGGAAAAAAGTCATATAAGACTGGAGATGTAGAAATAATGTCATTTACTACTGAAGTCAAAATAATGTCATTTACGACTGAAGATGTAAAAATAATGTCATTTATGACTGAAGATGCCAAAATAATGTCATATACGGTACCGGTGGTACTGAAGATGTAGAAATAATGTCATATATGACTGAAGATGTTGAAATAATGTCATTTACGACTGAAAATGTTGAAACAATGTCATTTACGACTGAAGATGTAGAAATAATGTCATTTAATACTGAAGATGTAGCAATCATGTCATACGACTGAAGATGTCGAAATAATGTCATATATGGCTGAAGATATCGAAATAAAGTCATATATGGCTGAAGATGTTGAAATAATCTCATATGCGACTGAAGATGTAGAAGTAATGTCATTTATGACTGAAGATGTCAAAATAATGTCATATAAGACTGACAATGTAGAAATAATGTCATTTACAACTGAAGATGTTGAAATAAAGTCATGTAAGACTGGAGATGTAGAAATAAAGTCATATACGACTGGAGATGTAGAAATAAAGTCATATAAGACTGGAGATGTAGAAATAAAGTCATATAAGGCAGGTTGAATAAGCAGAATCACACGACTGAAATAACAGGAACACATTCATTCACT
Source organism: Oreohelix idahoensis (assembly GCA_024509875.1). NCBI lineage: Eukaryota > Metazoa > Mollusca > Gastropoda > Stylommatophora > Oreohelicidae > Oreohelix > Oreohelix idahoensis. Next base: position 330,699 of record JAMPIV010019442.1, on the reverse strand, counting down.
ACTGAATGAAATAATAGGAATAAATTAAGACAATACTGAAATAATAGGAACAAATTCACGCCCTACTGGAACTGAAGAAACAATCACACACTACTGAAATAATACAACAACACTCACTCACTACTGAAATAATAGGAACAAATTCCCACACTACTGAAATAATAGAAAATAATTCACACATTACTGAAATAATAGGAACAAATTCCCACACTACTGAAATAATAGAAACAAATTCACGCCCTACTGGAACTGAAGAATCAATCACACACTACTGAAATAATACAACAACACTCACTCACTACTGAAATAAAAGGAACAAATTCACACATTACTGAAATAATAGGAACAAATTACCACACTACTGAAATAATAGAAACAAATTCACTTATTACTGAAATAATAGAAACAAATTCACACATTACTAAAATAATAGGAACAAATTCACACACTACTAAAATAATAGAAACAAGATCACACATTACTGAAATAATAGAAACAAATTCACACATTACTGAAATAATAGGAACAAATTCACACACTACTGAAATAATAGGAAAATTCACACTTTACTAAAACAGATGAAACAATCACAAACTACTGAAATAATAGGAACAAATTCATACACTACTGAAACAGATGAAACAATCACAAACTACTGAAATAATAGGAACAAATTCATACACTACTGAAACAGATGAAACAATCACAAACTACTGAAATAATAGGAATAAATTCATTCACTACTGAAATAATAGGAACAAATTCAAACACTACTGAAGTAATATGAACAAATTCACACACTACTGAAATAATAGGAACAAATTCACACATTACTGAAATAATAGAAACAAATTCACACACTACTGAAATAATAGGAACAAATTCACACATTACTGAAGTAATAGGAACAAATTCACACATTACTGAAATAATAGGTACAAATTCACACATTACTGAAATAATAGAAACAAATTCACACAGTACTGAAATAATAGGAACAACTTCACACACTACTGAAATAATAGGAACAAATTCGCACACTACTGAAATAATAGGAACAAATTCACACAGTACTGAAATAATAGGAACAACTTCACACACTACTGAAATAATAGGAACAAATTCGCACACTACTGAAATAATAGGAACAAATTCACACAGTACTGAAATAATAGGAACAAATTCTCACATTACTGAAATAATAAGAACACATTCACACATTACTGAAATAATAGGAACAAATTCACACACTACTGAAATAATAGGAACAAATTCACACATTACTGAAATCATCATCATCTCATCTCAACCCATAACCCGTCATGGGTCGTAGGGGTGCCATGGTGGAAGCATCAGCAGACAGGGTCCTCCACTGCTCTCTATTCTCAGCAATGCGTACAAGTGTGGAAAAAAACCGTGTCCTGCCCATTCTTTGATGTTATCAGCCCAGGACTTTCTTTGCCTTCCTCTTCTCCGTTTACCTTCGACTGTTCCCTGGAGGATCGTTTTCGAAAGGGAGTCATGACGAGTTACATGCCCAAACCAAGCAAGCTTTCGACGTTTCACTATTGACAAAAGTGGTTCTTGGTGGCCTGCATAGGTGTTTATCTTCTCTCTAACATAGACATTTGTTTTGTGCTCTTTATAGCAAATGCGCAAAATTCTTCTATAACATTTATGCTCGAAAGCCTGAATCCTTCGCTCCGTATCTGCAGTGAGTGTCCAGCCCTCACACCCATACAAGAGAATAGATAATATAAGTGATTTGTATAATTTGATCTTCAAGGAAAACTGATGTTACTTTTCCAGATCACATTCAACCTTGTCATGGCAGCTGAGGCCATCTCAAGTCTTGTCTTGATTTCCTTACTTGATCTTCCATCACTACATATAGTGGACCCGAGATATTTAAAGGTGTTAATTTCTTCTAACGTTTGCCCATTAAACGTAATGTTGGTCGGAACATGTTTCTTATGGCTATTCACCAATATCTTGCTTTTTTCTATATTAATTTCCATCCCATACGTTCTTGTTACTTTCTCCAGTCCAGAGGTAAGGTCTTGAAGTTCTGATTCTGTTCCAGCTATCAGATCAATATCATCAGCAAAACGTAGATTACACAGAGGTCGGCCTCCAATCGATATGGTTGATTTATAATCGTAGAGAGCCTCCTGCATAATATGTTCTAGATATATATTAAAGAGCACTGGTGACAGGATACATCCCTGGCGAACTCCTACAGTTGTTTTGAAAAATTCTCCAATGTCGTTGCTTGCAAAAACGGCACTGCTTGCGTCCTTGTATAGTGCTTCAATGATATCTATGATGTTGGTATCAAAATTGAATTTTCTCATCATTTGCCATAAGCCTTCATGCCAGACTCGATCGAAGGCTTTTGTGAAATCGATGAAGTTATGGTATAAATCATGTTGATGCTGGAGATGTTTTTCGATCAGTAATCTAATATTGAAGATTTGTTCTGAGGTACTTCTTTTTTGGTCTAAAGCCAGCCTGTTCCTCTGACAAGATTTCTTCTGATTTCTGTTTTATTCTGTTCAAAAGTATCCTTAACATCACCTTACTTGGATGACTAATAAGGCTAATTGTTCTGTAGTTCTTGCACATTTTTAGATTTCCTTTCTTTGGAAGCGGTATTACTAATGACTGCGTCCATTCTTTTGGCCATTTTTTTTTTTTGTACTCCATATCTTCTGGCAAATTGTTGTCATGATTTTTACTATATCTGGTCCTCCATATTTCAAGAGCTCTGCTGGTATATTATCCACACCCGGTGACTTCCCTCCTTTCATCGAACATATAGCCTCTTCCACTTCTTCCCGTAGTATTGCTGCATTTCCGAGTTCTCTGTTTTCGCACTTAATGTTGTTTAATATGCCTAAGTCAGTGTCAAGTTTACAGTTATATAATTCTTTACAATATTCTGTCCACCTTCTCATTACAGCTGTTTTTTTTCATTGAGCAGAGCCCCATTGCTATCTTCTATGACAGTTACCCTGGGCTGTTGGGGTTTTGATAGTCTTCTTAATGTGTCAAAAGCTGCCTTGCTGTTACCTTTTATTAGCCCCGTATTAATGGACTCACATTGATCAGCTACCCATTTTTTCTTTGGCCTGTTTCATTTTCTTTCTAATATTTTTATTCACCATACTGTATTGCCATGCTGCTTCAGGAACCTCTTTCTGAACCTTTTTCATTTCCCGCCGTGTATCACATAACTTCAGAATGTCATCTGTAACCCATGGTTTGTTTATTTTCTTTCTTTTACCAAGTATTTCTGTTGCTGATTCAATGAGCACGTCTTTCATTACTGAAATAATAGGTACAAATTCACACATTACTGAAATAATAGAAACAAATTCACACACTACTGAAATAATAGGAACACATTCACACATTACTGAAATAATAGGAACAAATTCACACACTACTGAAATAATAGGAACAAATTCCCACACTACTGAAATAATAGGTACAAATTCACACATTAATGAAATAATAGGAACAAATTCCCACACTACTGAAATAATAGAAACAAATTCACGCCCTACTGGAACTGAAGAATCAATCACACACTACTGAAATAATACAACAACACTCACTCACTACTGAAATAAAAGGAACAAATTCCCCACACTACTGAAATAATAGAAACAAATTCACACATTACTGAAATAATAGGAACAAATTCCCACACTACTGAAATAATATAAACAAATTCACACATTACTGAAATAATAGGAACAAATTCCCACACTACTGAAATAATAGAAACAAATTCACACATTACTGAAATAATAGGAACAAATTCCCACACTACTGAAATAACAGGAACAAATTCGCACATTACTGAAATAATAGGAACAATTTCACACATTACTGAAATAATAGGTACACATTCACACATTACTGAAATAATAGAAACAAATTCACATATTACTGAAATAATAAGAACAAATTCGCACATTGCTGAAATAATAGAAACAAATTCACACATTACTAAAATAATAGGAACAAATTCACACACTACTAAAATAATAGAAACAAGATCACACATTACTGAAATAATAGAAACAAATTCACACATTACTGAAATAATAGGAACAAATTCACACACTACTGAAATAATAGGAAAATTCACACTTTACTAAAACAGATGAAACAATCACAAACTACTGAAATAATAGGAACAAATTCATACACTACTGAAACAGATGAAACAATCACAAACTACTGAAATAATAGGAACAAATTCATACACTACTGAAACAGATGAAACAATCACAAACTACTGAAATAATAGGAACAAATTCATACACTACTGAAATAATAGGAACAAATTCAAACACTACTGAAGTAATATGAACAAATTCACACACTACTGAAATAATAGGAACAAATTCACACATTACTGAAATAATAGAAACAAATTCACACACTACTGAAATAATAGGAACAAATTCACACATTACTGAAGTAATAGGAACAAATTCACACATTACTGAAATAATAGGTACAAATTCACACATTACTGAAATAATAGAAACAAATTCACACAGTACTGAAATAATAGGAACAACTTCACACACTACTGAAATAATAGGAACAAATTCGCACACTACTGAAATAATAGGAACAAATTCACACAGTACTGAAATAATAGGAACAACTTCACACACTACTGAAATAATAGGAACAAATTCGCACACTACTGAAATAATAGGAACAAATTCACACAGTACTGAAATAATAGGAACAAATTCTCACATTACTGAAATAATAAGAACACATTCACACATTACTGAAATAATAGGAACAAATTCACACACTACTGAAATAATAGGAACAAATTCACACATTACTGAAATCATCATCATCTCATCTCAACCCATAACCCGTCATGGGTCGTAGGGGTGCCATGGTGGAAGCATCAGCAGACAGGGTCCTCCACTGCTCTCTATTCTCAGCAATGCGTACAAGTGTGGAAAAACCGTGTCCTGCCCATTCTTTGATGTTATCAGCCCAGGATTTTCTTTGCCTTCCTCTTCTCCGTTTACCTTCGACTGTTCCCTGGAGGATCGTTTTCGAAAGGGAGTCATGACGAGTTACATGCCCAAACCAAGCAAGCTTTCGACGTTTCACTATTGACAAAAGTGGTTCTTGGTGGCCTGCATAGGTGTTTATCTTCTCTCTAACATAGACATTTGTTTTGTGCTCTTTATAGCAAATGCGCAAAATTCTTCTATAACATTTATGCTCGAAAGCCTGAATCCTTCGCTCCGTATCTGCAGTGAGTGTCCAGCCCTCACACCCATACAAGAGAATAGATAATATAAGTGATTTGTATAATTTGATCTTCACAGGAAAACTGATGTTACTTTTCCAGATCACATTCAACCTTGTCATGGCAGCTGAGGCCATCTCAAGTCTTGTCTTGATTTCCTTACTTGATCTTCCATCACTACATATAGTGGACCCGAGATATTTAAAGGTGTTAACTTCTTCTAACGTTTGCCCATTAAACGTAATGTTGGTCGGAACATGTTTCTTATGGCTATTCACCAATATCTTGCTTTTTTCTATATTAATTTCCATCCCATACGTTCTTGTTACTTTCTCCAGTCTAGAGGTAAGGTCTTGAAGTTCTGATTCTGTTCCAGCTATCAGATCAATATCATCAGCAAAACGTAGATTACACAGAGGTCGGCCTCCAATAGATATGGTTGATTTATAATCGTAGAGAGCCTCCTGCATAATATGTTCTAGATATATATTAAAGAGCACTGGTGACAGGATACATCCCTGGCGAACTCCTACAGTTGTTTTGAAAAATTCTCCAATGTCGTTGCTTGCAAAAACGGCACTGCTTGCGTCCTTGTATAGTGCTTCAATGATATCTATGATGTTGGTATCAAAATTGAATTTTCTCATCATTTGCCATAAGCCTTCATGCCAGACTCGATCGAAGGCTTTTGTGAAATCGATGAAGTTATGGTATAAATCATGTTGATGCTGGAGATGTTTTTCGATCAGTAATCTAATATTGAAGATTTGTTCTGAGGTACTTCTTTTTGGTCTAAAGCCAGCCTGTTCCTCTGACAAGATTCTTCTGATTTCTGTTTTATTCTGTTCAAAAGTATCCTTAACATCACCTTACTTGGATGACTAATAAGGCTAATTGTTCTGTAGTTCTTGCACATTTTTAGATTTCCTTTCTTTGGAAGCGGTATTACTAATGACTGCGTCCATTCTTTTGGCCATTTTTTTTGTACTCCATATCTTCTGGCAAATTGTTGTCATGATTTTTTACTATATCTGGTCCTCCATATTTCAAGAGCTCTGCTGGTATATTATCCACACCCGGTGACTTCCCTCCTTTCATCGAACATATAGCCTCTTCCACTTCTTCCCGTAGTATTGCTGCATTTCCGAGTTCTCTGTTTTCGCACTTAATGTTGTTTAATATGCCTAAGTCAGTGTCAAGTTTACAGTTATATAATTCTTTACAATATTCTGTCCACCTTCTCATTACAGCTGTTTTTTCATTGAGCAGAGCCCCATTGCTATCTTCTATGACAGTTACCCTGGGCTGTTGGGGTTTTGATAGTCTTCTTAATGTGTCAAAAGCTGCCTTGCTGTTACCTTTTATTAGCCCCGTATTAATGGACTCACATTGATCAGCTACCCATTTTTCTTTGGCCTGTTTCATTTTCTTTCTAATATTTTTATTCACCATACTGTATTGCCATGCTGCTTCAGGAACCTCTTTCTGAACCTTTTTCATTTCCCGCCGTGTATCACATAACTTCAGAATGTCATCTGTAACCCATGGTTTGTTTATTTTCTTTCTTTTACCAAGTATTTCTGTTGCTGATTCAATGAGCACGTCTTTCATTACTGAAATAATAGGTACAAATTCACACATTACTGAAATAATAGAAACAAATTCACACACTACTGAAATAATAGGAACACATTCACACATTACTGAAATAATAGGAACAAATTCACACACTACTGAAATAATAGGAACAAATTCCCACACTACTGAAATAATAGGTACAAATTCACACATTACTGAAATAATAGGAACAAATTCCCACACTACTGAAATAATAGAAACAAATTCACACACTACTGAAATAATTGGTACAAATTCCCACACTACTGAAATAATAGAAACAAATTCACACACTACTGAAATAATAGGAACAAATTCCCACACTACTGAAATAATAGAAACAAATTCACACATTACTGAAATAATAGGAACAAATTCCCACACTACTGAAATAATAGGTACAAATTCACACATTACTGAAATAATAGGAACAAATTACCACACTACTGAAATAATAGAAACAAATTCACTTATTACTGAAATAATAGAAACAAATTCACACACTACTGAAATAATATGAACAAATTCACACACTACTGAAATATTAGGAACAAATTCACACACTACTGAAATAATAGGAACACATTCACACACTACTGAAATAATAAGAACACATTCACACATTACTGAAATAATAGGAACAAATTCACACACTACTGAAATAATAGGAACAAATTCCCACACTACTGAAATAATAGGTACAAATTCACACATTACTGAAATAATAGGAACAAATTCCCACACTACTGAAATAATAGAAACAAATTCACACACTACTTAAATAATAGGAACAAATTCATTCTTTACTAAAACAGATGAAACGACCACAAACTACTGAAATAATAGGTGTCGTAATATGAATCTGTATAAACAACACGGTTTTATTTTCCGCGCTCAATCTAGGATAAAGGGACCAATTATAATAGCCAATCAGAACGCTCCTTTTCTAGTGTCTATAAAGAAACCTTGTTATGTGAGCAGAAAGGGCCTATTTTGTGTTTTTGGTGGGAAGGAGTTCGTTTATTTCTTAAAGAATAGCGATAAATAAAAATAAATACATAGCTATTATAGCACCCGATATATCATTTAATAAGTAGGTACAAAGCCGCCTCATAAAAGTAAGTGATTTAAGAGAAAAATTGGTTTTAGTGATATTTCTATATCAGGGTGGTACCCGATTTAATTACTTAAAAATTACCTAGATTGAACTGCCATCAATGGTACCTATACCTTGTAGTGGTATGGCAGATTGTGTACCCTGACAATCCCCAGAGCTATGCCAGCGGGAGTTATACTCCTGGTAGGTTCAACCAAGCTGGACTTGTCTGCGTGGGTAGGGGTCAGACAAAAGCTGGTCCTCCAGGTTGGGGGTTTTAGCACAGGGCCGACACCCCTGTCTATGTAAAAAATCGCACATGTTACGGAAACGGCAACAAATGGAAAAACTTTGATGCGGGATGGACATCCAGAGTCTCAGGCTCGTATGACTGACAGTGGTGAAAGCCGAAAGGAAGCCACTGGCATGAAAATGGATGCCCAGACCGCAAAACACGAAACCAAAATTGGTTTTTGGAATGTCAGAACTATGAATGAGGCAGGTAAGCTGAGACAGATCACAGCAGAGATGAGGAATTACAAATTACATATCCTGGGAATAAGCGAGAGCAGATGGACAGGGATGGGGAGAATAAAAACAGCTACAGGGGAAACAGTACTTTATTCTGGTAGAGAGGATGGTCAGCACAACGAAGGTGTAGCCATTATCCTGAAGAAAGGAATGGAAAGGTCTTTACTGGAACGGAAACCCATTAACAACAGACTAATAAGAGCAAGACTGAGAGGGAGATTCACCAACACCACAATTATACAGTGCTATGCACCAACAAACGACAGCGATGAAGAGATCAAGGACGAGTTTTATCAACAGGTACAAAAGGAAATGGAAACTGTACCCAGGTACGATCTTATTATAGTAATGGGAGACCTAAATGTGAAAGTTGGAACACACAATAATTATAACGAAAGAGTAATGGGGACATGCGGCAGTGGAACAGTAAATGAGAATGGGGACAAATTAATAAGCTTCTGCAGTATTAACAACCTGGTTATTGGAGGAACACTTTTTCAACACAAAGAAGTGCACAAGTTAACATGGGAATCACCAAACGGATGAGACAAAAACCAGATAGATCACATAATGATCAATGGCAGATGGAGACATGCACTACAAGACGTGAAAGTAAGAAGAGGCGCAGATGTGGGAAGTGAGCATCACCTAGTAGTAGCAAGACTGAAGGTGAAACTCAGAGCTGCTGGACCAGTTGCAGTCAAACAGAAAAGATATAACATCATGAAACTTAAGGACCCCCTCACCAGAAAAGCGTTCGTGGTCGACGTAAAGAGACGATATCTGATTACCAAAAGCCAGGAAAGAACAGAGACCGACGATGTCAACCAGAAATTCAACACCATCTCAACAATATACAAAGAAAGCAGCAAGTCATGCTTGGGATTCCAGGAAAGAAAGAGCCAAGACTGGATAACACCAGAAACGCTAAACACCATAGCGAAGAGAAAGGAAATGAAACGAAAGAAAACAGAAGCTAAGTCTCCCAGGTTAAAGGCAATATATGGTGAACAGTACAGTCAGCTGGACAAGGAAGTAAAACGTCAAACCCGTGCTAACAAAAGGATATTTCTGGATGACCTTGCAAGACAGGCAGAAGAGGCAGCACGGAGAAATGAACAAAGCACAGTTTATAAAATAACTAAAGCTATCGGTGGAAAACGAGGTGCAAACAACATAACATTAGTAAGAGAAAAGCAAGGAAATCTCATCACCACAGCACAGGGGCAGGAAACAAGATGGGCAGAGCACTTCAGAGAAACAGTGAATAAGGAATCACCAGAGACTCAGCTGAATGTTCCTGAGGCTGAAAATGACTTAGAAGTAAATACAGACATTCCACGAAAAGAAGAAATCATCACAGCTATCAAAGGGCTAAAACATGGAAAAGCGCCTGGTCATGAAAATCTTCTTCTTCTTCTTCCTCGTTCGTCCTGAAAAGGACGGTGGTTGCGTTGTGTCTGTTTACGCCTAAGCTGTGATATCTGCACCTTTCAGTCGACACATCCGACTTCTGCACGGCATTTTTTAGGACCGGGTTTGCCTTCCCATTGCGATCCACACTCGCTCAGCCAGACTGCACTGCTGCAGACTGTTTCCAGGACCACCACGTGGAGGTGGAGTGCGGTCTTGACCAGCTCTGGTTCGCTGGTCCTGGCGCAGGCATTCAAGCTATGAGTCGCTGACTGCGTTCTCTATTGCTGCGTCTTTGGGTCCCATGACAATCTAAATGCTGAGCTATTCAAGACAGACCCTGAACTAGTAGCAGAACTATTAGAACCACTATATGCACAAGTCTGGGAAACTGAGACAACACCAACAGAGTGGAGTAAAGGAATAATTGTCAAATTTTCCAAGGGCGACCTTGCAGACTGCAACAACTGGAGAGGAATTACCCTCCTCTCAGTTCCCAGCAAAATACTAAGCAGGATAATCATCCAGAGAATTTCAAAAGCAGTTGACCATAAACTGAGGAAAGAACAAGCGGGCTTCAGAAAGAACAGAAGATGTGCAGATCATGTATTTACCCTCAGGAACATTATAGAGCAGTGCTCAGAATGGCAGAGACAGCTGTACGTTAACTTTGTTGATTTTGAAAAGGCTTTCGACAGCATACACAGGGACAGCCTATGGAAAATTCTGAGGGCTTATGGAATTCCCAGCCGCATTGTTTCCATCATAAAAAGCCTCTATTCTAACTTAACGTGCAGTGTTGGATCGAGTAATGTAACTTTTGAAATGAAAACAGGAGTACGACAGGGATGCCCCTTATCAACAACATTATTTTTGACAGTCATAGATTGGGTGATGCGCCAGACAACAGAGGGCAGTCCAAGAGGAATAAGATGGACAACGTTTTCTACACTGGAAGACCTGGGAATATGCAGATGACATTGCACTACTAGCACATTCACATCAACACATTCAAGACAAAACCGATAGACTGAATAAGTATGGCCAGCAGGTTGGCCTGAACATTCTTTTGAAGAAGACAGAGGTCATGACACTAAATGTGGGCAATCCTGAGCCAATGACAGTAAGGAACCAGAAGTTAGAACAGACAGACATATTTACTTACCTAGGATGCATAGTAACACCTAACGGCGGAACAAGCAAGGACATTAACAACAGAATGAATTAAGCGAGAACAGCCTTTGCTGTTCTCAACAACATTTGGAAGTCTTCCCAGTACAGCACAAACACCAAATTAAGACTGTATGACAGCTGTGTACTTTCTGTGCTTCTCTATGGTGCGGAATGTTGGAGAGTAACAGAGAAGGAAATGTCGAAACTGTCCTCCTTCCACACAATCTGCCTAAGGAAAATTCTCCAAATCAGTAGTCATATGCTTGCCTCAAAGATTAAGCCATGCATGTCTAAGTTCACACTGTCTCACGGTGAAACCGCGAACGGCTCATTAAATCAGTCGAGGTTCCTTAGATAACACGATCCTACTTGGATAACTGTGGCAATTCTAGAGCTAATACATGCTTACCGAGGGCAAGTTCCATATCCTACTGGTGACAGGCGGTTGCTACTGGTGTCAGACTGTATCGGCTAGTTAGTTCCTCTGACGTCCAGGCCGGGTCTTGCTGCATGGGCAACAGCTCGATCTACAATTGTCCAACCTCGTGCCACCGAAAGTTATTTCGGAAGGTACGCTCCTATGGTCAGAAATGACTGGCAGGGAAGATAATAATGTCCTAATATGTGCATAGCTTCAGCCATCCTTGGTGATCTGTTCCCCTCACGATCCTTTTTAGGGCCCACAAAACCAACGAAACTGCACCCACCACGGTCCTTTTTAGGGCCCACAAAACTGCACCCTGGCAAGAAATCCCTTGTGAAATATTGACACAATCAGAGCCGGATTAACATTGTAGCAAAAGTAGCATATGCTACGAGCCCCGCGCCATTAAATATGTACATAATTTTTTGGTCATCTTCTAATACGAGCGTTAAACCAATGATCTTGTGATTTATGCCATCTTTAGCGCCTTTTCATTTGGTGTCACGAAATTGTGAGAGGAAGTGCATAAGAGGGTGACTTAGTGTGACTCTTCATTATTATCTTAACTGTTTGCGGACGGAAACAGTCATTTTCTTTGGATTTGTTGAAAGCCTGTACACCTTCTTTTCTGCTTCTACCTACCGGTGGGGTCTCCTTTCTACTGCATTATGTGCTGGTGGTACTCATAATAAGTCCCATTTGCCCTTTGTGAAAAGACTGTCAGATACGAGTACCAGGTGGTCCGCTCGGGCAGATGCAACAAAAGCACTTTTACACAGCTTTTCTGCAATAAAACAAGTCTTGGATGATATTTCAGATAACAATGATCAGAAGGCAGAGTGTCGTCAACAGGCTCGTGGTCTACTTTCAACCATGATGAAGTTAGAAACTGGAATAATGATCATACTGTGAGATCAAGCATTACAGCGTTTTCAAATGACCAGTGATTCTTTGCAATCTTCTGACCAAGATTTGAATACAGCCTGTGCACTCTATGAATCCCTGCGGGGGTATATTCAAACTATGTGGTTGATTTCTTGCCAGGGTACAGTTTTGTTGGTTATGTGGGCCCTAAACAGGACCGTGGTGCAGTTTTTTGGGCCCTAAAAAGGACCGTGGTGCAGTTTTGTGGGTTTTGTGGGCCCTAAAAAGGACCGTGGTGGGTGCAGTTTTGTCGGTTTTCTAGGCCCTAAAAAGGACCGTGAGGGGAACAGATCACCAAGGATCGCTATGCATATATCAGGACATACACATGTTCGTTCGTAGCAGCACAATTTAAAGAGGAGGCCAAAATTATGTAATGTCATGAAGGATACTGTCAAAAGGGTCTGACTGAAGAACTTTATTCCGATATGTCGCCACAAAAAGTCACACATGTAGTCTAGTCTCTAACACTTCACTCCCCTGCATCATAAAGCTGGTCTTACTGTAGTGAAGTCTCTAACACTTCACTCCCCTGTATCATAAAGCTGGTCTTACTGTAGTGAAGTCTCTAACACTTCACTCCAATGCATCATAAAGCTGGTCTTACTGTAGTGAAGTCTCTAACACTTCACTCCAATGCATCATAAAGCTGGTCTTACTGTAGTGAAGTCTCTAACACTTCACTCCCCTGTATCATACAGCTGGTCTTACTGTAGTGATGTCTCTAACAGTTCACTCCCCTGTATCATAAAGCTGGTCTTACTGTAGTGAAGTCTCTAACACTTCACTCCCCTGTATCATAAAGCTGGTCTTACTGTAGTGAAGTCTCTAACACTTCACTCCCCTGACAACCACAGGACATACATAATATTTTCTTTATGGCACATTCATGTGCCATGTTGCCACCCCTACCTGCGAAATGCATAATAGACTAGCCCCGCGCTCTTCCTGCCACCCCTACCTGCGAACTGCAAATTAGACTAGCCGTGCAGGCAAATGTACGGAAGGCAGTGTGGTCATTGAATTTCACAATGGGTGAATAAAGACACAAGTACCAAATAATCTTTTAAGTAAAATAGTATTTCATTAATCCGGCTTTTACTAAGATCTTCCCTTTCATGTGCTGCGTCCCAGCAGGGGACAGGGCCCAACCTTTGCTGTACTAAAATAAACGCATTTGAATTTTATTCCCCATACCCACACGCACAGTTGATTCAACTAGCTAAACGTGCGTGTCTTTGTCTCACCAGACTATTGTCGCGATGGTGATAACTTGTTACTGTTCTTTAAAATCTAATTTTACACTGTACAGTTTATTTAGTCTGCTTTTTTGTTATTTAAAGGGTGTATTTAAAAAAGAAACATATAATTAAAATACTTTAAACCAGTTAAAGGTTAAAACAATTAACCGATATTTCAGCTGACATCATAATATTAATATAAGTAGTCCAAGTAGTCCCCTTAACTATTGCGGATAAAAGTTAATTATTGCCGTTACCATATATTTGACTATTTGATAAAAGTTAACTATTGCTGGTCAAAGTTAACTTATACGGATGAAACAAATATATAAATTAAAAAACAAAATGGTATGAAATCAGTTTTACAAGTTAACTGTAGACACACGGATGAAGGAGCGGATTATATGATTATATCACGGCGGTTGCAAGCGACACTTTAGTTTTTCCTGACCGCGCTATTTATAGCTATCGTGACAAAGGTCACGTGGTCAACTTCCTAACGGGGGAAAAAATGTGGCGGTGTTTACTTTTGATAGGGCTTAATTAATGCTCTTAGGCTACTTTATTATTATAAATACCGGCTTTAATTTTGCGTTAAGCTAGACTAGAAATGTTAGAGTAAATTTTAGAACAAGAACAAACATTTTATCACAATTAGAACAGAAGATATAATAGTCTGAAATAATGTAAAATTTACGTTTTTTTAAAATATTTTGTTATGGTTTGTTTCTTATGCAATTTACATTAAAACGATCACAATCAGCATGCATAACAAATTACAGAAATAAAAAGTAGAAAACCTGCAGAAAATGGAGATCATAGTTTTGTTTTGGATTCATGCGTCAAACATTAATTATTGAAACATTAAATTGCAAGTCCACATTTATTACCTTAAAATAACATACCCAATTGTCCCCAAAACATGAGAGCTAACAATTATCTATCAATCATACATCACGATGGTCATGTAAAAATGAGTATGGTCATGAGTAAAACGAAATATTCAATTTAATAAATAAAATATACACCTATTAAATGATTTCCACATTCTGTTAATTCTGTCACTCTCACGCAACAACTGCCATAATTTGCTGTAGCCCCAAAATTTCGCTCAATTATCATTCATACTTTCCTTTTTTTTTAATAGGATGAATCTGTACATTCACAGATGGAGAAATTTGTAACAAATGAGTTTCCATTATGAAATTTTAATTGTGAAGTTATATTTTTAATACCAGCTGGCGCGTCTTTCAATTTTGGAAATAGTGGAATGTACAAATTCTCCTCCTTGCTCTCCATGCATGCCCATTCCAAAGCCATGAGTTCTGATCCAGTCTGCGCAATGTTTTTCTAATATGTGCTGCTTAGGAATTGTCTTACTGGGGAATAGCTTTCTGAACAAAGACATATATGTCTCTATTGATGCTGATATTGATGATATTGATTCTTTACTGTGTGATATTTTGTTGTGTACTTTCTCAAATGCTTCGTTCAGTGAGTTGAATTGTTCTTGGGCAATAAAAGCTTTTTCAGTTATATCTTGTTTGTAATTTTCAGTGTTTGTGTAATGATTGCTCTTGTACGATCTTTATAAACGTTTTGTGTGAGATATCTGTGGCAGTGATTCCCTATGAATGCTCTGCTATGATAAACCTGTGGTATGATTTTGTGTTTGGCTAGTACCTTGTCCAAGTGTGAGCAAACTGGACCAGACCTAGCGCACAGATCTTGAAACTGAAGTTTGGCCAGCGAATCTTGTGCATTTTCAAGTTTAACTTTAAAACTATCTGTCTCCTCCTTATCTTCACAAAGTTCAATACCTGCCTGAAAAAAATTCAATTTTAGCTTCTAATTCTTCTGCCTGTTTCCTGTTCTTACCAAATCTCTTCAAGTTCTTACTAGTACTAATGTTTGCGTGTATCTCTTGTGGATTCTCAAATATCTTTGCGTCTATTGTATCGGTGACCTGTTCTAGAAGTCTGTGGTGTTTCAAAACAATGCCTAATAAAATATGAAGGTAAGGAGGAGCTACATTTTCAATTTAAATCTCTAACATTGGTTTGTGTAAACAATTATGGTAACGTGCCACTTGCCTTTTATTCCCTTTCCCATATTTCATATATCTATTGTAATCTCTTTATCAACATGGCCAAACTTCTTGGTTTGCAAGATGTATGTTCTCTGGATGTCTTTATTTCCTTGTTTTTTTCTGGAGACACCACAGACATGGGTATGTTCCTTGAGCTTCAGACAAACCAAACATTTTCATCAAAAAGTCATAATCCTCGAATAAGAAAACAACAACTTTTTTACCATCCCACTCTAAATCTTTTAGTGACTCTATCTGAGCTTTCATGCCCTTCATAAATATTTCTAAATTATCATATGTATCTCTGACTCTAGCCATTGATAAAAGGATGGTATTAGATTTAGAATTTGGTTTCTCTAAATTTACTACCTGAATTGTATCTTTGATGCTTCCCTTTCCATGATCATCCCCAATCTTCATTTTCTAGAATGGAAAAATAAGCCCGCCCTCTTGTAATCTTTAAGAAGCCCACGAAGAAAGCCACATAAATCTTTGATACATGCAAATGGTGTCTCTAGCCTTTGTCCGTTATCCCCCACAAACTCTTTCATTTCCACATCCACCCATTCACGCGTAATCTCTCTTGTCCATTTTCTTTCTGCCCCTTCATGCTCCATATAAGTTACTTAGAATTCTTTGGCAGCCGTCGTGTGCACAGGACTGTCTACCAAAGAACACTAATGGAACAGTCCTTATCTCACACACAATAAAAAAAAAGACATTCATATTATAAATACAAGATTAACAAGACTTCACAGATAGATCAAAGTTTGTGGAAATAATCTATCTATAGCTTTACATGTTTTCTGACGCTTATATACGTAGCTAAATATCATTATAAATGAATGAAAATGCAAAAACAGATGGTACTTTACAAAAAGTTATTTTTTTACAACCTTATTTAAGATTTGCGAGTATCAGGAATGCGTTTACAGTGATTTAAATGCCATAAAATCTGGTGACAATATGCTTGTTCTTGTAATGCCAAACTCACAAAACAGACTACCATACATTCTCAAGATATGAAACCAAAAATAAGTATGTGGAAATAATCTTTAGCTTCCCTTCGAGAAGTCTATATAATTATAAACTCATAAGAATGGGCCGATTTTTAGATATTACATTAATAAACAGATAGGGTACAAACAGCCGTGATATGCGGATGAAAGTTAACTATTGCGAATAAAAATATGAAAATCATTTATGAAAGAAGCGAGTATGACGTCACAATTGTCCAAACCTCACCCCTCCCTATCGTCACTCGTCAGAAAAATTTGACCCTCAACCCCCTCCTCTCACTGCGTGACGTCATTTGTGGACGACCTCTAATGTCTTGGCACTCCGGACAAGTTGCAGGCGGCTGATTGTGGCCATGACAACCTATGAGGGCAACGTAGAATAAGGCGTGGTTTCGTATTTATGCTCTTGGGCAAAAGCAGCCTCGTACTTGTGCTATATATTATTAACTGAATAGTACAATACTGTGTGCACGTTTGTAAAACATTATAACACGAACTAAGAACGTAAGAGCATTGATTATTTAATTATTATTATGAAAATTAACATTCAAAATGCCAAACACTTATTGCGCCTGACACTACTTGAAGAGTTGCAGATTACATGAAACATGAATAATACCATCGGACATCAATAACGGTTTTGAGCGGCGTTGCAGAACTGGTAAAAGAACAGTCGAATGCATAATTTAACACCGAAAGTCTTCGTTTAGTCAAATGATATGTTTATGTTAAATATAAACTATACTAGTAAGGCAGGAAAAATCACTAAATAGTGTGCCTAGAAGTTTTAAAATAAAATGTTGACAGTGGAACGCTGCATAAAAGAGGATTTTGCAATTTGTTTATTTGATACTTTTTAATTTGTCAGATTATCACGGTGATCCGAAAGACCTAGCCAGGCTACATACCGCCAGATAATATTATTATCAGTAACAAACACATTGTCAAACCAAGTTCCTTTCCCATCTGCATGATCGCAGTTCTAACCTTTACAAAGTCAGCCATGATGTCACGTTGATAGGGGTAGGCCTATCTAAACACATTGTCTATGCACTTGGTAGCCAAGAAGATATGGATCTTCTGCTGTTGGAAGCTTCTGTAATTAGATGATGGGACTGCATGTTAACTCTTTGACACCATAATTATTTTCCATCCTGAATAAGAATTCTGAAAGTGTACTTTTAGTGTAAATTTTATGTTAATCTTTTCTGTGAACATGTAGGTCTACTTATCTCTTAGTATACGTGCTCAAAAACCGCGTTTTTACGAGCTGATTTCAGAGAGTACATTTTTAGACATGACCGCCTAGAAAAATTGATAAACAAATTGTACTTATCATTATGTATAATTAATTCTGGTAAACTTCTACCCCTAAACCTACTTTCATTTTAAAGTACATCCATTTTCACATAATGTAGGAAAGTTGGAGTTGTTTCTGAGCTCAAATAAAGTTTTTATCACAATTTGAATTTTTTTGGTATATTTAGATAAAGCCCACAAATATTTTAACCTTTATTTACAGACATGACTACCGTTACTGATTTTGCATTAAATAATTTTTATAGTGATAACATAAAGTTTTATATATATCTAAATATAGAGAAATGAAACCCCTTTTACATTCACGTGACTTAATTGTTAAGTGGTGTTAAACATGCATGCAACATATACAGTAATGAGTGCAGAACAATTAAAAAAATTTGGGAAAAAAGTTTGTACTTACCCACAAAAATAATCCAATTTGGAAGCCTGGAACTCCTAAAACCACTTTCATCCAATTATACGGAACACAGACAAGTTTCAGTTGTTTTGAATAATAAATAAAAATGTTGTTTCCTTTTGAAATGTTCAGGTCACATATTGAAAAATCATGACGAAAATAAACTATGTACACACTTATACACAACTGATATTTACCACAAACTATTTCCTTTCATGATAAGCAGCAAAACAGTTATTTGGATGTAGATGGGGATTATTTGTGCATCCTTCACAGCAAAAGGATGTCCTGACCCTTACATGAGGGGTGCTGCAAATGACACAGTTGCGATGAAATTTAGATTTTTTAAATTAAATTCTTTGTTCCTCCTAGTCTTTTGACTGGATTGTTCACTTGATTGCCATGTCTAATCCTGGGAGGAATTTGCTGGAAATCCACAGCAGCAACAAGAGAGAGCTTACTGACAAGTTGCCGTTTAAATTGAAGAAGGCTCTGTTTTTTGGCATTTGTTGTTCTTGACAGTGCAAATAATTTATACGCATTGAGCTGAGCTATTTCAAAAATCCAGAAGAAAATTTTTTTCCACCACTTTCTTGTTCTTCTGCTAAATGTGCCATATGTTACAATGCTTTGGTCCACTCTGTCACATCCATTCATGCGTTGATTGTAATAATCATCAGTGGTTTATTTTTTGTTTCACCAAAGCGATTGGTGATGTCCTTGCTTTCCACTGTTGTGCAGCTTGAAACAAGAATGCATGGTTTTTTTGCATTTTTGTCCCTAAACATTACACATAAAAATCTTTTTTCTTGCTCCATATACCATTTCATTTCCATATGCATTAGCTGTGTAGTTTTCAGCTCTTTTGGGAAGTTCTTTCGAACAACGTTGACAGTCCCTGTGAAATAATAACTCCTGTTATTTAGATATTGAAGCAACGGCACACTTGTGTAATATCGATCAGCATAGATGTGATGACCTTTTCCACATGGTTGTAGCAAAGTGTCAAAAACTTTGATGGCTTGCTGGCTATTTACATCAATATCTGGACTGTAAGAAGTATTGGCCCCAAAGTATATCAACAAATTTACTACATACCCTGTGCTACTGTCGCAAAGACCGAATGTCTTCACATGATATTTTTTGGGTTTAGAGGCATTGAACATTTTGTGAGCCCATCTGCCTTTCCACCCAATTACCATTTCATCCAAAGACAGCTCCTTGTAAGGGTAAAATGCTTCCTGGAATCTAGATAACATTTTCTGTAGAAATGCTTTACCTTGTGCGTCTACATCACTCACATGAAACATCGTGTGATATAACATCTGAAACCTATCCCGTGTAAACATCTGTCTGTACCAGAGGGTTTGCATAAAGCCTTCATTAGACCAATTATAACTAATGGCTGATTTTTTCACAATCCCCATTGCTATTATCACAGCAAAAAACTTGCACAGTTCTGGAGATATAACTGGATACCAGTGTTTTGATTACATATATCTTCGCTGGGCAAAATATATTTTGAATCTGAACTGTCATCTTCACTCGATAACTGATCATCCTCATGTTCGATCCAAGAAGAAATAAGTCGTGCTGCTTGCACCGCCGATAACCTTTGCAAACAGTCGTTTGAAGATGAAGCCATTTTTGTTAGAAAAAATTTGTTTACGATCAACAGCCGAACAAAGGTACTAAAAATTGAACGTAATAACGAATAAAAAAAATCATCATCATCATCAGTTGCCATCTCCACAACGAAGGTTGGCTGTAATGGATCTCCAACGTCTTCTGTCTCTTGTCTTGATGGTGCACTCTGATAGACTCTTTCCTGTCCATCTCTTGATGTTGTCTTCCCACTTATAGCGCTGTCTTCCCCTTGCACGTTTGCCTTCAACTCTCCCTTCTGTTATGGTCTTCTGCAAGCTGTTATGCCTTTTTATGTGGCCAAAGTATTTTAGCTGTCGAACTTTGACCTCCCTCATTAGTTCTCTTTTCATACCTAGATTTTCTAGGACCTCCTTATTTGTTTTCATCTCTTTCCATGAGATACGCCCCATTCTTCTATATATCCACATTTCAAGAGCCTCAATTCTTTCTTCCAACTGCTTATTCATCGTCCATGTTTCTGCGCCATACAGAAATGCCATATTCATGACTTATACTGTTCACTTGCTTCACTAGTTCTTGTAACTCCTGTTCGCTTTCAGCTAACAACACGGTATCATCTGCATATCTAAGGTTGTTTATTGACCTTCCACTGATGTTCAGTCCTGGTATTTCCTGTATCTGTTTGAAAATTTTTTCGGTGTATAAATTAAATAGGCAGGGGGACAGCACACAACCTTGTCTGACACCTCTTTTTATGTCTATGTATGGTGAATAATTCCTTCCAGATCTTACTGTGGCAGTTTGCTCCCAATAAAGGTTACTGAGTATTCTTATATCTTTTCCATCAATACCTATGTCTTCGAGGCATTCAATTATTTTCTCATGATGGACTCTGTCAAAAGCCTTCTTATAGTCAATGAAGCACATGTATATTTTTCTGCTAATATTCTTAGGCAAAATATTGCCTCTCTTGTTCCACTGTTCCGTCTAAAACCAAACTGTTCTTCCTGGATTTCGCTGTCTACTTTACTTTTTATTCTTTCCTGTATGATTTTGAGCAGTATCTTAATTGCATGACTCATCAGGCTGATTGTTCTGAAGTCTGAACATTCTGTTGCATTTGGTTTTTTGGGCAATGTTATAAAAACTGATGTCTTCATGTCGTGTGGTATATATCCTGTATTGTATACATCGTTGCATATTTCTGTGATTGTATCTATACCAAAGCTCTCCAGAGCTTCTATCATTTCAATTTTTATGTTATCCATGCCTGCTGATTTTCCTTTTTGTATCATATGAATAGCATTCTCTACTTCTGATCTGAGAATGTTTGGGCCTTCATTAGAATCTGGTGATGGTTTTTTACCTCTGTTGTCCTCGAATAATTCTTTTACGTATTCTGCCCATCTGTTTGATATGTCTTTCTCATCAAGTAATATTACACCATTTTTGTTCTTGATACAGCTTCCTCCTTGTGCAAACCGTGACCGATTTGATAATTTCTTTATTTCTTCATGCATATCTCTTGTCCTGTGCTTTGCTTCCAAGTCTTCTATTTCCTTGCATTTTGTTTCTATCCACCGTTCTTTTGCTTCTCTACACATAGTACGTATGTCATTGTCTATTGTTTTATATTCTGGAGTGTTTTTTGCTTTCTTTCTTTCGGTCATTTTATTCACACCACGCTAAAATTGTAAACAGATTGAATACAGGAAATGACTTTAAATGTTGGATTGGATAAAACATTGACAATTTTTCATTAACTCTTTGCCGATAGAGACTTACTGTCCAAGCCACTTCAGAGGGCGAGCCGTATATTTGGTACCAATTAGGCGCCACTTCACCTGGCGAGCCGGATACTAAGAGTTATTATATACCAAAGTGTATGGAAATAGATCGAGAATTGTAAAATAAAGTTTCTTTGGTAGTATTAACACAAGTATGTTCGGTATACTTAAAACATTTTGCATGTAAAATTGAAAAAACACTAAAAAGTTAACTCTAGAATACGAGCTTACCAAAGACAAATTACTGTTGTAGACAATAAAACTTTTTTTTAGTCTTCAGACATCGAGGTAATCCATTTGCGAAGTAAAAAACATTGCTTATGGCCACAGTTAGTACGTTTAGTGTTATTCACACCAGTTTTTAATGTGGTCCCTTATAAGAAAAAAATAAATTATGCAATCTTTATTCATTCATAACCCTCCACTCCCAAAGGAGCATAGGCCTTCAACAAACATATGCCAAGTCCTCCTGTCACGTGCCATCATCTCAAGTTCTTTCCACATTCTCCTCATCGTTTTCACCTCTGTTTCCAGCTCTCTTCTCTATGTGCTTCTTGGTCTACCTCTGCCTCTCTTGCCCTGGGGGTTCCAGAACAAGGACTGCCTTGTAATGCTATCAACAGGTTTTCTCAGTGTGTGTCCTATCCATCGCCATCGTCTTTTTCTCATCTCATGCTCCACTGGCACTTGTCTGGTTCTTGTCATCAGTTCCAGAGAAGGCCACTCTCCAAACCTCCGATGTCTTGTGGGCAGTGTTAGGATGTGCAAGAACATGGACAGGAAGACTCCACAACTTCCCCACTGAAGACACGCCCACGGCGACCGTTGCCAAATTGGCTGTGTGTGGTGTACCCGGAAACGGGGCCTCCCAGTACTGAGGCACAGTTAAGTCCCCGATGTCACTTATCGGTGCAGAGTTGAGAGAGATGGCTGAGCATCACAATCCCCCCTGTGTTGCAGCATGATGAGAACCCAGCATTGCACACTGAGCTTGGGGGGATCACTTGGGCACCAGACTTAATACTGGCTCTTGACTGGATGGCCGCATGCAGGAGATTTCTACAATGGAGGGTTGGCAGGTGGTGGGTATCTGGAAGTGGCTCTGTGCAGGACGTGAGGATTCCTTGGGAGAGCCCAGAACCAGAGCACAGCATTGTGCAAGCTCTGCATAGTTGGAGAGCCCCCTGGATGACGGGGAATGCACAGTGTGCTACCCCACCTATCCCAACTGCTAACTTAGAACCAGAAGTGGGGTCCTCTGTATGCGTGCCAGGCCAGGATAAAATGCCTGGGAAAGAGACTGGAGCTCAGAACTCCCTAACTCAAAGTTGCAGGATGGCAGAAAAGCCATGGGAAAGACAGGGCTATTTTGAAGATAACGCAACCAAATTTTCACCATACGAGCTCGGACGCCGCCTCGGTAAACAAGGTCCGCGCAGAGCAGTGACACCCCCAGGCTGCTTGCAAATAGTCTACTACTGGGAACATAAACAGATTAGGGATGAGCCCACTCTCCCGTTGAACAGGTGCTAAAGTCATAGATACTGGGCCAGAAGGCGCACCGGAAACCACAGTATCACGCAACTCGCTTTTTTTTTTCTATGGAGAGTTAAAGTTAGTTGCTTATCCTTTACAGGACGTGGCAATCAACCCCAGCTTTTATTGGCTGTTTTGTGATTTTTCTAGGCAATTTTTACGTTCAGTAGTTTGCCATTGCTTTCTGAACGGTACGGCGCTTATACCATTGTTAAAAATCCACACAAAGCGATCTGCTACCAAACCGCCAGCAGCAGGTTTCGAACCTGGTATATCTGGATTATGAAACTGCGTTCATATCCATTAGGCCACAGACGCCGTCAAGAGTACACCGTCAAATAAATCTCGTACTGGTGCTCGCCCTGTGGAGCTCCACCAGGCAGGTGCAGTGCCAGGCTCTGAGCCTCAACAGAGCCCACCCTCAGCTACTGGAGGACCCTCTAGACCGTCTTGTGGAGTCAGCAGACGGCGGAGGAGAACTACTGACCAAAACAAAACAGAAAAAGAGAAACCCAGAGTGCCACTTGTCATGATGCACTGGAATGCAGAGGGAGTGAACAGCAAGCAGGCTGGATACAGCAAAAAGACAGAGCTGGAAAACATCTTGTATGAGAAGCAAGTCAGTGTTTGCTGTATCCAAGAGACTCACTTGAAAGCAGATCAAACCTTTAAAATAAGGGGATATCAATGCTTCAGATCCGACAGAAAAGATAGACGAAAAGGAGGAGTACTTACTCTTGTAAGGAATAACATTCCTGCACACGAAAGGAAAACCTTCATGGATGGAGCAGAATATCAGCTGTTGCAGATAAAGGTAGACAAGATGGAAATAGAACTCCTGAACTATTACTGTCCGAACAACAAACCCCTGAGTCTCAGCTCTATACAGGTACCAGCCACCAACTTTATAGCAGTTGGAGACTTTAATAGCCACTCCCAGAGCTGGGGATATAACCATCTGGATCACAGAGGTGAAGAGGTTGAAACTTGGCAAGATGATCTCTCCCTAATCCTAGTCAATAATGCCACAGATACTCCTACCTTCTACTCCAGAGGATGGCACACAACTTCAACACCAGATCTTGCCTTCTCCACACCAGATATAGCTGGATCTATTAGTAGAGAAGTAGGAGACCAACTAGGGGGAAGCGACCATCGCCCAATCTTTCTTACTGTCCAGAGTGCAACTCTCAGTACAGGCCCAGCCATTACAAGATGGAACTACAAAAAAGCCAACTGGGGTTTATTCAGGCATCAGGTGAACACGCTGCTGTCTACCCTCAAGGTACAGAACAGAGACATTAATGAAGTGGTAAAAGACTTCAACAGGTGGATACTACAAGCTGCAAAAGAAACCATTCCCAAAGGATGCCGGCGTAACTACATACCATACTGGTCCAGCACACTCCAAGAACGTCAGGAAGCTATGGACAGGGCTAGAAAGGACGCAGAGTCTCAGCCTTCACTTGAAACTCACAACAAATGGAAAAAGGCTGTAGCAGAGTTTCAGAGAACAAAGCTAGAAGAAAAACGGAAAAGCTGGAGAACTAAAACGGCATCGCTGAACCTTGAGAAAGACGGCAGGAAACTTTGGAGATTAGTCAAGTCTCTAAATGAAGAGCGTTCCTCACCTAGGCAGACTATCACATTGGATGAAGGTGGCAAACTTTTCAGAGGAAAACAAGCTGCAGACTTGTTTGCTAGAAGATACAGTTCAGAAAGCAACTTACCCATTAACATAGATCATCAGAGAGAGATAAGAAAAGAAATACTGGCAACCATGGGACAGACAGATACTCCTGCCCCAATGAGGGAACCCATCACACTAGGAGAACTACAGAAGGCTATTCCAAGCTTAAGTTTCAAAAGTCACCCGGCCCAGACAAAATCAGCAACGAAATGCTAGTAAATCTGAGCTCAGCAGCAAAGACAAAACTGCTTGAGATATTCAACCACAGCTGGTTGAAAGGAACGGTACCCCAAGTATGGAGAGAAGCCATCACAATACCCATACTAAAGAAAGGGAAATGTAAGACCGAGGCTGCAAGTTACCGGCCAATCAGTCTCACAAGCTGTGTTGGGAAGACTATGGAGCGAATAGTCAACCACAGATTGAAATGGTATTTTAGAGTCTGAGCAGATCCTGGTGCCGGAAACAAGCTGGATTTAGAGAATGCTACAGTATAGAAGACCAAGTTACTTACTTGTCTCAAGCAATAGAAGATGCCTTCCAGGAGAAGAAAAAGGTCCTAACGATCTGGGTCGACTTCAAGCAGGCCTTTGACAAGGTGTGGAAAGATGGCCTCATTGCAAAACTTAGGAGTAGTGGAATCCAAGGCAACATGATGAAATGGATCCAGTCATACTTGCATAACAGGAGAACTAGAATCACTCTTGACGGTCTGCAGAGCAGAAAAGTGTTGCTCCATCAGGGGGTACCTCAAGGAGGAGTAATTTCCCCAACACTCTTCCTTGTTTACATCAATGACCTGGTGAAAGATCTCCCTGCAGGCGTTAAAGCTGCCTTATATGCAGATGACCTAGTACTCTGGTGCGCTGATGAAAATGTCACCACAGCAAATTATAGAATGCAGCGGGCAGCAGACATGCTAGTGTCATGGGCAGAGAAATGGCTTATCACAATAAACACAGACAAAACCTCCACAACACTGTTCTCCCTCGCCCCCAAGGACAAATCAGCTAACATACACCTAGGCTCAACCGTGATCAAGGAAGAAAGCTACCCCACCTATCTTGGGGTGACATTTGACCAAAGGCTTACATGGAATAAGCATATTGAAAATGCAGAAGGAAAGGCCCGAAGACGACTAGGCATACTCAGAAAATTAGCAGGTACCAACTGGGGAGCAAATGAACGAAATCTAAAGAAGATTTATAATGGAGTAATAAGACCACACTTAGAGTTTAGCTCAGCAGCATGGTCATCAGCTGCTAACTCACATCTGCAGTCTTTGGACAAGGTGCAAAATCAAGCTCTCAAGCTCATTACAGGAGCCATGAAAACTACACCAATAACAGAGATGCAGAAGGTTGCTGGATTACAGACATTGTCCCATAGAAGAGACACAAAAACCATGATCCAGATGGAAAAGTACAACAGTATGCCAATGCACCCAATGAAGGCAAGACTAGATGATCTGGCATTGGGACGTCTAAAGCGTAGCAGCTTTGTGCATCGGGGAAAAAGACTTATAAGACAGCATCAAGAAGACCTATCCATGAAGACAACACCACTGAAGCCCACCCTATACCCTGTACCATGGGAGCAGGCCAGCAGTGCCCTCCAAATTAATACATCAGTCAGTGGTCTCACAAGTGGATGTGAGTATAATGATCTGCAAAAACGAACTGCTACATTGAGTATGATCCAAGAAAGCTATCCCGATCAATCATGGATACATGCCTATACAGATGGATCAGCAACTAAGCTGTCAGGAATGGAGGTGCCGGTATCTTTATCTCATATCCTGACAACCACTATGAGACTAGGCACATTCCCACTGGTAAATTCTGTTCCAACTATACAGCTGAGGTTCAAGCTCTAGAGCAAGCTGCAAATATGATTTATAACACCAACTCTGACTGCCACCAGGTAGTCATCCTCACAGATGCACTGTCTGTCCTGCAAGCTCTCAAGGGTGGTAAACTCCCGCATCTGAGAAATGAACTAAACAAGGTAGCTGCCAAAAAAGAGAACCATACTTCAGTGGGTACCATCTCATTGTGGTGTACCCGGAAATGAAAAGGCAGATAAACTTGCAAAAAAGGGAGGAGAATGTGAACAAGAAGATAATGAAGTCACATACTTTGAGAAAAAGAGAGCTATCCAGACTATCAGAAGAGAACAGAACCAACCCAAAGACGACTATCACACTCTCGACTGGCAGGGACAGATAACTATTTTTCGACTCAGGACAGGGCATAACAAACTGAATAAACACATGCACAAGCTACGATTGTCTGCTTCACCACTGTGCACATGTGGATTAAACGAACAAACTGCTGAGCATGTTCTACAGGACTGTCCTCTGTATGACCAGTTAAGAAAGATATACTGGCCCAATGACTCAACACTAAACTCAAAGCTATATGGAGTTAAAGAGGAACTTTAAACAACAGTCGAATTCATCATGAGAACTCGTCTGACGGTGTAATCATCAAAGATGCGATCGCAAGAAGAAGAAGTCATCAGTTCCACGTTGGTAACCTTGTCATACCATTTTAATCCCTCTATTCTACGCAAGCACCCATTTATGAAAGTCTGTAGCTTTTTGGTTGTTATCTTTGTTGTTCTCCATGTCTCAGAGCCATACAATAGGACTGACTTCACATTTGAGTTGAAGATTCTTATTTTCGTTTTGGATCCGATTTCTGTTGATCTCCATATATTTCCCAATGCAATGAAAGCTCCTCTTGCTTTTTGTATTCTTATTTTGATATCACTGTCTGTCCCTCCAACATTGTCTATATTTTTGCCAAGATATGTGTACGATTCTACATCTTATAGCGGTGTTTCTTCAAGTTCACCCCTGTTATCATTACCTGCATTTATTCTCATTATTTTTGTCTTTTCCCTGCGTATTTTCAGACCCAATTGCTGTGACCTCTCATCAAGTGTTTTCAATTTGTCCTGCATCTGATTACGGTTATGGGACAGAAGAGCCAAGTCATCAGCAAAATCCAGATCATTCAAATGCTTAGTCAGAGTCCACTGGATTCCATTTCTGTTGTGTGTTGTCGATGTTCTCATAACCCAGTCTATTGCTAGTAAGAAAAGAAATGGTGACAAGAGGCATCCCTGTCGCACTCCCGTTCTTATCCCAAATGGTTCTGTAAGCTGTCCTTCATGAAGAACTCTGCATGTCATGTCTTCATATGTTTTCTTTATTAAATTAATAATCTTCAGGGAAAATCCATAATGCCTCATCAATTTCCAACACTCATCAACTAAATCTAATGTGTTTAGCTTTTCTGCACCGATTCCATTATTTGACAACAAACTGTGATTACCAAACAATAATCGTCAATGTCAGCAATGTTTCTAAGTAGTCTGATACAAATATTCACTTAGGAGACATAGAAAATGTAAATATAAAGTGTGATATTTCTGCAGCAATAACAATGAAAAACGCTAACACCCGAATCGTCACACAAATTGTGATAATAACATCAAACACACGCACACGAGCTGCTTAACTACACTAAAATTAGTTGTTTAAATAGTAGCAGAAGTCATTCTACAAGTTTTAAAATATGAACTGCATTAAACTGACTATTTTTGGGGTTTATTTGTGATAAACTAAAAACAATGCTCGGACCATTGCACGGGCACGGCGCGTTGCATTTTGTATTTTTGGTCAGGAGTTTAAGAGTTCACAGTGTCATACGATTTTAAATTCAGTCTCATGTGTGTAATTGATGCATGCTGTTGCTCCCACCAACTTTCAAATTTCTTAATTTCTCACTGTTAAGGAGACGTTTGCATCTTTTCTCACAAATCTCATACTGGTGGTTTTTTTAATAAAAAAAAAATATCCTGTACAACCTTGGATGAGTTATAATTAGGATATAAAGTACTTCTATGTCCAGATAATATGTTCAGCTGCCAATATCTCATACTTCTGCTTCTTCTCCCTTTGCACTTCTTACACAGGTAGAGTGATGGTCCTTTCCTGTTCTTTAGATAGTGACTGTGTTTGGCATTCTTTTTTCATCATTTGTTCTCAAACTCATTAACTCTTACTATCCGGCAAGCCCCATGAAGTGGCGCGGGTTTAGTACCAATTTTACGGCTCGCCAGTTCAACTGGCGCGCGACGGTAACGATAGCGAAACTAGCACGTAAAAACGCGGTTTTAGCTCACGTATAGTAAGAGTTAATGTAATTTTTCATTATCCTTCAGCTCCCTGAGGAGCATAGGCCTTCAACACATTTACAACATGTCCTGTGTCATCAGCGCCAATTCACACTATATCCTTTATATACCATTTATTTATGCCTCCAGTTGTTTTCTCTGTCTGTGTTTCAGTCTCCCTCTGCCTTTCTTACCTAGTGGTTTCCAGAATAAGGACTGCCAGGTAATGCTATCAACAGCCTTCCTCAGTGTGTGTCCTATCCAATGCCAGCATCATCTTCTCATCTCTTGCTCCAGTGGCACTAGTCTCGTTCTTGTTATGCTCTCATATAACCACTTCTATTTCTGTCACGTGATTGATTGGTTTTTGAACCATTCACAGAAAAAAACTGGTGTTTATTTTGTGCATATAATACCCTGTTCAATCCCTCATGGGTTGCATTTTGAGTATAAACTGTTCCTTATTCTTATATGTTTTCCCCCGACAAATGACCTGTAGAACATAAGCATTGCCTTGATACTTGCTCATGATCCAGTCCCTTTTAATTATCTCATCATGTTTGTGAGTCCTCTGCAGCTCTCCACTAGTTTATATGTATGTTTATTCCACATGAAATAAAGTCAAGTTTTAAAAAAAAGAATGCAAAAATAGTGGCCATATTATTAGATGTAGCAAGAGCATATGATGAATGCTGGAGAGAAGGTTAACAAGATAGGGATATGAGGAAAAATGTACACCTACATAGAAAACATCTTACAGGACAGATACTTGACTGTACAGATAAATAATGATAAATCACAGGTATTCAAACAACGGAATAGAATCCCACAAGGATCTTTACTATCACCAACTTATTTGCTATAATGGTTAAGGACCTAGGGGCAAATGCAGAAACGTTAGAAAAACAAACAGTTACAATTAGCGGGTGATGCAGCAATCTGGAGGACTGGTAAAAACTTTTCAAAACTATTTAAAGATGTACAAGCTCAAAAAAATAAATTCTCAGAATGGATGTCAAAGTTGAGCTTCCAGTTAAATTTGTTAAAAGCAGAAGAAATTATATTCAGTAGAGGCAGAGTAAAGAAATATAGCATAATAGACATAAAGATTTTTGAACAATAGATGAACATAGTGAAAACAACAAAATAATTATGTATGATTTTAAACAAACAACTTTCTGTCACATCGGTGGCAGTCTGTCTTTGGGTTCTCTCATTGCTATACAGTTTTACATTGAAAAGAGTTGGTGAATGCAAAATCAGTCTGCTCTTCTTGTGGAGCTGATGAAGGACATGCTGAACTATTTGCTTGTCTTCCTCACATGGACACATGTCTGCATGATGTTTAATTGTTGAACAGATGACATTTGAGTTTTACAGCAGGTGGTTCTCAGTCTGAATTTTATTACTTGAGCTTTACTTTGTAAGGAGTAGTATGCTTCTGTTATATCTGACTGTGTATTCTCTGGGCCATTATTTGAATTTCATTTACTCATCCTTTGGCAAGTAAAGGTCTTTATCCTTGAATCCAAAATGCGCAGGGACAGTCATGTTTCAGATATCAGATTATTTTTATTTCCAGGTGTCTAGCCTAAGTAGCCCAGAGTTGCCCATAATGTGTTCAAAAGTCGCTCAAAATGTGTTTGAAAATTGTTTAAAAGTCGCCAAAAGTCCCTGAACAAACTTTTGATTTTCAGAATATTTAGGTGTTTTGATTTAAGGATACAGACCTGTATCTGTTTCCTTATTTACATAAATCTTGTGGTGGGCAGAAATCCACTGAACTTTAGCTTTGTTGAATTCATAACTGGTTTCTATTAGTGCTTCTGACAGGATGTCTAACTTGTTTTTATTGTTCTCGTGGGAAATTATGATGGATACGAAGTGATGAACACTTATCTTGTAACAAAAAGGAAGAAAACATTATTAGCAAATTTAAAAAAAAAAAATTCTGGTAGAGATAAGGCAGAAAGACAGAGATGAAAACACCCCATTGCCTCTCTCTGTGTCTCCTATTGTGTGGAATCTTTCTTTTACTTCATCCTGGAATGATGTTAATAGGGTTTGAATTTCTACATTGTTGAAGGTTTGTTCTGTTTCAGTTTATGCAAAAGTAGTAGTAGTTACTGTTCATATCAACCTGTCTTGTGTCTACCTCTCTGTGCTGGGAATTCCAGAACAAGAAGTACCTTGTGATGCTCTCAGCATATTTTCTCAGTGTGTGTCCTATCCAACACCAGCATCTTCTTCTCACTGTGTTTCACAACAATACAATAGAATAGTCTTGACATTCGAGTTGGAATCTTATTTTTGGTTTGATTGTTGAATATTTAAGATTTTGTATTGGCATCTTGCTACCAAATCTGTAGTTGCCTGTTTTTTTTCTATCTGTGTAACCCTACCTGTTATCAGTATCAGATTTACAACCTATGGAAACAGGAATAACAATTATGAAATGGGGTGCCTCAGAAGGTTACCAAATAAGACCAGAAAGGATTATACAAATAACATCATGATAAGGGACTCTGGTAGAGACGACAGCAAAATGATTTGGTTATCTGGCATGAATTTGTGGGAGAAGACAGCATAATGGTTTGCTAATCAGAAATGAATCTGGTAGAGGAGAAAGCAAAATGGTTTGATAATTTGGTTTGAATCTGGTAGAGGAGAAAGCAAAATGGTTTGATAATCTTGTTTGAATCTGGTAGAGGAGAAAGCAAAAATGGTTTGAATCTAGTGAAGAAAACATCAAATTTGGTCATCTTGTTTGAGTCTGATGGAGGAGACAGCAAAATGGGATGTTAATCTGGTTTGAATCTGGTGGAGAAGACATCAAATGATTTGGTCATCTTGTTTGAATCTGGTAGAGGAGAAAGGAAAAAGGTTTGATCATCTGGTTTGAGTCCCAGCTCTATTTATAGTCCATCCACTGCTAAACGAGAACGCATCTCAAGTGTGCTGTTAATTTTTTTCGTACCGATGGCTGGTTTCGTGTATATATGTTTTTTTCTGATTTCTTCATCCTTCTCGTTCTTTCTATGTCTTGTATGGGTCATGTTCGTTGATACCTTATTTTAATTGTACAATCAACAGCTTTCTTTTCATCCAAGAATTTCCTCTATTGGGTTTGTCTTTGAATTTATATATTTTTATGACAAAGTTGTCTGTTCACAAGCTTCTGTCTTTTTTTTGCAGCAACTTTGCAATTAGTTCTTTGAGATGAAATTAATATGTCTTCTCCGCTTCCAACAATACTGTTATCAACTCCTTGTGATCATCCCTTCTTTTTATATGAATTTTCTTCTGTAGCCATCAAACACAGATATCGCTTTGTTTACAAAGCCATTACTCAGC
This sequence comes from Oreohelix idahoensis, assembly GCA_024509875.1. Taxonomy (NCBI): domain Eukaryota; kingdom Metazoa; phylum Mollusca; class Gastropoda; order Stylommatophora; family Oreohelicidae; genus Oreohelix; species Oreohelix idahoensis. The sequence continues at coordinate 297,990 of JAMPIV010019442.1, read as the reverse complement.
GTTGCGAATGAGAGAGAGGTACTTGCGTCAGATTGGTTGAAATGTACCATTACCAAGAATGTGTAAGGCTTATTTATTTTCCACAATATGACAGTAGTCACAATTCAATAACAGGGCTGGAATTTACCTTTCATCTTACTATTTATTTGTCAGTGAATTCACAAAATAAGGCAGTCGACATTCTAGTGTGTGATATGTTTTGTAAAAAAAATAATTTTAATATGTGAAAGTTAATTTTGCAAGTCCAGGAGATTTTTTTACATTTTTGTGAGCGGTATCTCCTTAAGTTCCTGGGGTTTGTGAGCGGTATCTCCTTAAGTTCCTGGGGTTTGTGAGCAGTATCTCCTTAAGTTCATGGGGTTTGTGAGCGGTATGTCCTTAAGTTCCTGGGGTTTGTGAGCAGTACAAGGGGCTTGACATAAGTCTTGGGCCTGACCATGAAGGACATGTCACAGAGAGCTGAAATTTTGTATAGTGTTTATTCCTTTTCAATATAGCCACCGTCTGAATTGACACACTTCTGCCATCTCTGCTTGACCTTGAAAAGACCTTGGGAGTAGAACACCCTATTTTTCAAACTAAACCAGTCATCACATGCCAGTATAACTTCTTCATCGCTGTCAAAATGATTTCCTTTTAGCTGTTTTTCAAGATTTGGGAATAGAAAAAAGTCTGATGGAGCCAAATCTGGAGAATATGGTGGGTGTGGAAGAATTTTAATATTCAAATCGTTGGCTGCTAGCTGCACAAGCCGTGCTTTGTGAGAGGGCGCGTTGTCTTGAAGCAAAGGAAGATTTTGAGTGCGCGTTATCCCTTGTTTCCTGGTCACAACCTTTCTTAGTTTGGTGAGAAGATCTGCATTAGTACTGTCCATTAACTGTGTTGCCACGAGGCAGATAATCTTTCAAAAGGACACCTTTGCTGTCCCAAAAAACAGCATCACTTTTCCTGCAGATTTCTGCGCTCTCGGCTTGACAGGTATTGGGGAGCCCGGGGTTTTCCATTGCATGCTGGCAATTTTGGATTCGGGGTCATAATGGTGTACCCAAGTCTCATCTACTGTCACCATGGTCTCCAAAAAATTTGTTGACTGACACTTTTTGAGCAACTGTTGACAGCAATTTACCCTCGTTTGCTTCTGTTCACGTGTCAACAGTCGCGGAACCCAGCGTGCACACACTTTTCTCATGTTCAGTCTTTTGTGTAAAATTCTATAAACTGTTCTTTCATTCAGTTTTACTTTACAAGCTATCTCCACAATTGTCATTTTTCGATCCTGGTCAATGATTTTCTTCACTCTTGTTGCATTTTTATCGTTGCACTCTGAGGCTGGTCTACCAGATCTTGGCAGATCAGCAACATTTGAGCGGCTGCACTTAAACTGTTGACACCAGTTTTTTACCGAAGTATATGAAGGACAAGAATCACGAAACACTGGTTCCACCTCCCTGTGTATTTCTGTAGGTGTTTTTCCCTGAAACATCAGAAATTTTATCACAGCTCTGGCCTCCTTCTTTTCCATTGTTTTGTCAAATCTTTGGAGCAGCAGATCCGGTCAGTAGGGTACATTGCGCCGTGCACCGTAGCGGGAAAACCCATTGAAGAAACAAACGCGTACTTCACATATTCATTGCAAATATGATGAACTTTAAATGTGCTGAGTTTCATCTTCCTCCTGTGACTCCTTCATGGTCAGGCTCAAGACTTATGTCAAGTCCCTTGTATCTCCTTAAGTTCCTGGGGTTTGTGATCGGTATCTCCTTAACTCTTTCATTCCAGAGTTATTTTGCACGCTGTGCCAGACTTTTTTTGTGGGCAGAATTTTATAGAGTGAAGTGTTCATCTTTCAGTCTAAATTTGTTTGTGAATTTTCCTTTGAACATGTACTTATTATATACCAAACTGTAGGGAAATGGATAGAGAATTCAAATATATAATGTCTGTGGTAGTATTAACACAAGTATGTTCGGTATAATTTAATCATTTTGCATGTAAAATTGAAAAACGCTAAAAAGTTGACTGTAGAATACGATCTTACCAAAGACAAATTACTGTCGTAGACAATAAAACTTTCTTTTTAGTCTTCAAACGTCAAGTTAATCCATATACAAAGTAAAAAAAACATGCTTATGGCCAAAATTAGTAGATTTAGTGTTATTCGCAACAGTTTGTCCGTGGTTCTTTGTAAGAAAAAAATAAATTATGCAATCGTGCATTACGTAATTTTCAAACAAATAAATAAGAATAACGTCATATAAATACTTTTTTACTCTTGTTTAATGTTTTAATAGTATCCCTAGCTTCATCTTCTACCAAGAACTAGTGATTAGATGTTACGGTAGGTCTAGTTTTGTTGCTTTTTGATCGGCCAGAATATGACTACGCCCACTCATCAACTAAATCTAGTGTGTCTAGCTTTTCTGCATATATTCCGTATTTTGACAACAAACTGTGACTACCAAACAATCATCATCAATGTCAGCAATGTTTCAAAGTAGTTTGACACAATTATTTGCTTAGGAGACTTAGAAAATGTAAATATAAAGCGTGACATATTTCTCTAGCAAAAACAACGAAAAACGTAAACACGCGAATCTTCACAAAAATTGTGATAATAACATCAAAACACGCACATGTGCTGATTAACTAAAGTCAAATTAGTTGTTTAAATAGTAGCGGAAGTCATTCTACGAGTTTTAACTCTTAGTATACGAGCGGCCTTCTAGAGAGGCCGATGATCGATCCTCGTCAATAGCGAAAATTTATAGCTGAATGCATGTTTAAAACCACTGAACAATTTAGTTGCGTGCATGATATAGGGGTTTCATTTCTTCACATTTTGATATATCACACTTATTTCCTGGGGTTTGTGAGCGGTATCTCCTTAAGTTTCTGGGGTTTGTGAGTGGTATCTCCTTAAGTTCCTGGGGTTTGTGAGCGGCATCTTCTTAAGTTCCTGGGGTTTGTGAGCGGTATCTCCTTAAGTTCCTGGGGTTTGTGAGTGGTATCTCCTTAAGTTCCTGGGGTTTGTGAGCAGTATCTCCTTAAGTTATTGGGGTTTGTGAGCGGTATCTCTTTAAGTTCCTGGGGTTTGAGAGCGGTATCTCTTTAAGTTCATGGGGTTTGTGAGCGGTATCTCCTTAAGTTCCTGGGGTTTGTGAGCAGTATCTCCTTAAGTTCTGGGGGTTTGTGAGAGGTATCTCCTTAAGTTCCGGGGGTTTGTGAGCGGTATCTCCTTAAGTTCATGGGGTTTGTGAGCGGTATCTCTGTAAGTTCCTGGAGTTTGTGAGCTGTATGTCCTTAAGTTCCCGGGGTTTGTGAGCAGTATCTCCTTAAGTTCCTGGGGTTCGTGAGCGGTATCTTCTTAAGTTCCTGGGGTTTGTGAGCGGTATCTCCTTATGTTCCTGGGGTTCGTGAGCGGTATCTCCTTAAGTTCCTGGGGGTCGTGAGCGGTATATCCTTAAGTTCCTGGGGTTTGTGAGCGGTATCTTCTTAAGTTCCTGGGGTTTGTGAGCGGTATCTCCTTAAGTTCCTGGGGTTTGTGTGCGGTATCTCCGTAAGTTCCTTGGGTTTGTGAGCGGTATCTCCTTAAGTTCCTGGGGTTTGTGAGCGGTATCTCCTTAAGTTCCTGGGGTTTGTGAGCGGTATCTCCTTAAGTTCCTGGGTTTTGTGAGCGGTATCTCCTTAAGTTCCTGGGTTTTGTGAGCGGTATCTCCTTAAGTTCATGGGTTTTGTGAGCGGTATCTCCTTAAGTTCCTGGGGTTTGTGAGCGGTATCTCAAGTTTGTGGGGTTTGTGAGCGGTATCTCCTTAAGTTCCTGGGGTTTGTGAGCGGTATCTCCTTAAGTTCCTGGGGTTTGTGAGCGGTATCTCTTTAAGTTCCTGGGGTTTGTGAGCGGTATCTCCTTAAGTTCATGGGGTTTGTGAGCGGTATCTCCTTAAGTTCCTGGGGGTCTTTGAGGAGAGAAAGAAAGAATAGGACCACAGGCATGTTGTTAAAAGAGACAACTAATATGAGCTATGCATGAGGCAGGTAGGCAGCACATCTTGTAGAGACATTTACTACAGAAACTACCTCTGCAAGAGGACATGAACGTTTTGGTGTAGGCTAACTGGGACCAGCTACAGTTGTGACTTCATGCTCCTTAGGGAGGAAACAGAGAAATGAGGATGATGATGAAATAAGCAACTGCAACACATAACAGACAATGTTACTACTTTTTCTTGCTAGCTCTTCTATTTGCATTTTATGCAACATCATAAAATCTGATATGAGCAAGATTGAGAAATAGATGGATTGATGGAGTGAGTGATGAGTGGACAATAAACATGCATTCTAGCAGTTTTGTTTCCTTAAACTCTTCATTTCTTCTTTTGAGCAATAGATGAGAATTAGATGGATTGAACAGCCCCTATGCCCATACCCTTATGAGTGAGTGATGAGTGGACAATAAACATGCATTCTAGCAGTTTTGTTTCCTTAAACTCTTCATTTCTTCTTTTGTATTGCTAAGCAATTTTCCGTTTTAGACCCCTAATAAGGCCATTTCATTGCTTGTATTTCCCTGTTAGTTTCTTTGTACTGATGTGCTATAACATACTGTTGTATACCCAACACAAAGTCCAGAATAAGAGAGCTAAGATCCAGGTTGTGCAAGGGCTAACTCCTCACCATATAAACAGTTTGCTACAGAAACCACCACAGCAGAGGTCAGGGAGTACTTTGGTGCAGGCTTCCTGTAAAGTGAACAAACAAGAAAGAAGTCAAAAAGAGCTGTCAAATAAAGAGTATGCACTTAGGAAATAATCTGATTATCAGAAGGGATCGCTCATGTCATACATTTTTTATGTCATATCTTCTTGGAATTTCAGATTGATTTCTGTTGTTCCTGTTTTAGGTAAACGCAAAAATGATGAAGAAGAAGGAGGAGAAGAGACTGGAAGGCCAAATAAAATCTTTAAAGAAGAAAGAGTGAAAACTCCCTTGGAGGTCTTCAATGAGTTTCAGCCACTGAGTCTTTTTATAAACAAAGTTGATGGCATTCCCAGCAGTTTCAACACAACCGGTGCTATGAGTTTAAATGGTAAGCACCAGACACAGGCATATATATCTTGCTTGAAGAAGCTATCGTTCCTCTCACTTATCATATCTGAAGTTGATGGCATTCCCAACTATTTCAACTCACCTGGTGCTATTAGTTTAAAGGGTAATAAAGGACACAGTTATTTATACCTTGTTTGAAGAAGCCTTTGCTGCAATGCATCGCATGCGCTGACACCACCACCCCGATATTTGATGTTAATGGTATTCCTATTAATTTCAGCTAGAGACTGATGTCATGAGTTCATAGAGTAGTCTATACATGTATCTTGCTTGAAAGTGCCATTGTCTCTCTCTTCTTGGCGTAAATGTTTGAAGTTGTCAGTTGAGTACTTTAATGCCCCTTGTGTCAGTCATTAATGGATCACTGGATTTTTCAGTAATTTTGTGTTCTTTCTCTCTAAGTACCCTGAACCCCTTGATGGCTACTCTGCAATACGAGCGCTTAGACTTTTTGACTAGTTGTGCTTCACAGCATGGAAAAACACCTGTTATCTCTTTGAGGGCATGAGGGTTTTCCCATGTTTTACGCAAGGAACTTTCCAGCATCTGCCTACAATAGTGGTGTGCATGACTTGTTGACTGCAGAAATACACTCTGTTGTCACAAATTTACAAATATTTGAAAAAGAACACAGAATGTGCTGTATGTTGAACTGTTCTCACAAATAACACTGCTTACTCACACAATTAGAATGATTTACACCTTAACTTTAGTGTGCCATTTCAGAAAACACTCATCTCTGTGCAGATGCGGGTGGCCAGTGCATCCTGCATACTAATAGTTTATCTTTTTCCTGTCATCAGATTTGCTGCAAACTTTACACCTCCTGAAATTAGTGCTTCTTTGCATTATATGTTTTGCACCCTCCAGTCTTTCCAATGGGTTATTTGATAATTTACTTGATCTTGGAGGATTGAGCATGCAGCTGATTTTAGATATTGAGGATGCAGCCGAAGCACATAATTCTCTGATCAGTGTTTGTTTGAACAGCTTTAGCGTAAGCTGTGACTTTCCAACTCTAACTGATCTTGTCAATTTGTATAACATTTATGTGTTTCAGGTAGCTATTTCTAATATCCAAAAGAAAATCTTTCACCACGTCAAGAATTTTCTGTTGATAAAGCCATAATACCTTATCGTCCAATCAGCCTTGTTGCAGCCATTCATTTTATGGTTATATTCATGAATGATAAGAGGTTTCTCCTTCCCTTTCACCATGACAGGCACAGCAGTACCATTTGTGGTAACAGTTGTGACAGGTTTTTTTGCTTTTTTGTCCTTCCAAGCAGCAACTAGCATTCTTTGCTCAGAATCAATATAATATTTAGTCTCCATATGCTCATAGACCTCAGCTGCTCGGGGAAGCCAACTCTTTTTGCTTGAAGTGTTCCTGTGTAATACTGCTTCCATTTAATCATTTCACTTACTAACAATTTTTTAGTATACCATCTGTCAGTATAGATGTGATAGCCAGTTTCCAGACAGGGCAAAAGTGTTCCAAAACTTTTACAGAATTTGCACCAGCAGAGTCCAGAAGAATCATAGGAGGTATCTGATCCAAAATGTGTCAGTAAGTTCAGCACATAACCTGTTTCACTGTCAACAAGACCAACACTTTTAATGTGGTATTTGTGTGGCTTTTGTTGCATTATATTGCTTACATTTCCACCGCATGATCATCTCGTCAATAGCTACATCTTGGTTCGGAGTGTTTGCGGAGTGTAAAACAAAGGCTCTTGTGAATCTTTTATGCTTGGCCTTTTGTTGACACCCATTGCTTGAAGCGGGGCAAAAACTTTTGGCAGCTCATAATCAGTTATTGGGTTCCGCCTAGTATATCTTCAATGAAGGTGTATGCTTCTGCACTTCAATTTCTGCAAAACAGGTTATGCTTTTTAAAATTTTCTCACTTACAGCGGATGTTACAAGGCTTTCAAAACACTGGATTGGGGTAGATGATTCATTTATATTTGTTGACACACCCACTGCTCTTCCATCTTTGGGTTGGAATCTAAAACTATTCCTTGTTAATACACCCACATTTGCCTTGTGCCATTCTCCATTGCTGACACACTCCTGACTTTGCCTTTCTCCTTCTTGTAAAACTGGATTAGGTATTACTGAGTCTGCTGTTGAAGAATCAGTGATAGGTGATGGAATCACATCAACTCTTCCTGACATAATGTCTTCATTCTCAGAATCCACAAAGCTAGAAGCTGAACTAGACCTAGAACTAACGCTAAAGTCACTACTACTGTACCCGTCCTCATCTTCGTTGAAATTTTCTATCAAAGAGCCTGCTGTGCGCTAATAAGCAGGTCACTTGCGTGAAGATGAACTAGACACCATCGAAATTAGGTAACACAAATTTTATAAAACTTACTGTGAGGTAGTAGATGTTATCATGTTTAAAGCACTCAAAAGAGTAGCACACCGGCTTTTCCACTTTTGAATAATAATGACAGAAGCTAAACTTCCGCTTCCTTTTCATCTAAAAGTTCTAGCTGGGACAAATTAAACAAAAAACTTAGTTCATATGTCCCGGCCTTAAAAAATGGCCTCCCGTCTTCTTATTTACTTACTTTGTCATTCCTCTTCTACTGTGAGGTGTAGAGGTTTGGAAGAGAGAGCGCCAGACTATCCTATCGGCTGTCTTCCTCCTGGCCTGGTTCCATTCTAGTCCTCGGTCCTTCAAAGATTGTCTAATGTTGTCCTCCCAGCGGACTCTGAGTCGTCCTGGAGGTCTGAATCCCTGGCTCTTAATTTCCCATGCTTATCCTGGTAGCCGATCTTCACCCATTCTGCAGACATGGCCAAACCATCTTAGTTGAGACTGTTCTACTTGGGTCTTCAGGGGTTGGGTTTTTAGGCCTTGACGTATCATCTGATTGCGGACAGTGTCTCTTCTTGTTACTTCAATCACCTTCCTCAGATACCTCATTTCTAAGGTTTGGATCTGGCTTTTGTGGGTTGTAGTCATTGCCCATGACTCGCATGCATATGTCAAGACTGGAACATAGGTGGAGCGGTATACAGCCATCTTCGTCTTCCTGCCAACTTCTCTTTTGCTGAGGAATCCTCGATTTATGGCCTGAAAAAGTCTCCCAGCTGCTGTTCTTCGGGTAGCCAAATCTTCTTTGATACCTCCCTTCCAGTCTATGACAGCTCATAGGTATTTAAAGTGGTTGACTTGCTCCAGGACCTGTTCTTCCAGCTTAATCTGGTGCCTTCTTTCCTCTCGTGATATCACCATGGATTTTATTTTAGAGCTGCTTATGACCATCCCTCTCTTCTCCAGCTCTTCCTTTTAGACTTGCAGGTTGGATTGGAGATGTGCCTCTGATTTAGAAATCAGGGCAACATCATCAGCAAATGCCAGCTCTGAAATACATACCTGTCTCATCTTCCAGTACCCCACTGAATACTTTCTTGTTCTCTCCTTACATGACTTGATAACATCGTCCATGAGGAGTATGAAAAGATAAGGTGACAGGATATCACCTTGTCTTACACCAGTGGTGGTCCTGAACTCTTCTGACTTATGGTTTGCTGTCTTCACATAATTTCTGCAAGACTTGTAGAAGCTCTGTATAGCATGAATCAGAGGTGCTGGAACGTTCTTCCTTACCAAACAGTCCCAAAGTTTGCTCCAGGGGACCCTGTCAAACGCCTTTTCCAGATCTATGAAACAAAGATGGATCTCACTCTTAACTCAGGAGCCTTTTCACTCAACTGTCTGAGTGTGAAGATTAGGTCTTGAGTACTTCGGTTTGCTCGGAATCCGCACTGGACCTCATCCATTTGTGGCTCAGCTAGGCGTCGGAGTCTCTGCTCTAGGATTCTAGAGTAGATTTTTACCAGGGACACTGAGAAGGGATATGCCTCTATGGTTTCCACATTGTCGATTGTCACCCTTTTTGAAAATTGGTGTTATTAAGGAAATCTTCCAATCCTTTGGTATGGTCTTGTTGCACTACGCTGCCTGTAGGACCTTTAAGAGTAATAGGTCGCCTGATGCTCCCATGTTCTTAACCATTTCTGGTGTTATACCATAATGCCCTGCTGCTTTGCCCATCTTGATTTTCTCCAGCGCTGCCTTCAGTTCTTCCATCTTTATGTCATCTTCACCATCATTGGTTTTCTCTTCTGGGCTAGTGGTTATAATTTCTGATGCTTCACCATGCTCACCATCCAAGAGTTCTGAGAAATATTCTTTCCATCTTTCCATTACTTCCTTTGGAGCAGTAAGCAATTTGCCTTGCTTGTCCTTTATAAATTTGAGAGGGCATTGTTTTTCCTTCCTCCTGTTATTTAGGGTCTTATATAACAATTTCTGGTTTTCTTGCTGATCTTTTTCTAGCTTTTCTTCAAATTCTTCCCAGGACTTCTGTTTTGCTGCCAGCACCTTGTTATTTGCTTCTATTCTGAGTATCATATATTCTGTATATTTCTCTGTTTTTCCTGCTGTGTTTTTAGCTCCTAAGTATTGTTTCCAAACCTTTTTCTTCTCTGTTATTTCCTCTTTAACTTCTTCTGTCTACCAAGGTGTCCTCTTTCTCTTCTTTCCAAGTTGGACTTCACTACATGCTTCTGCTGCAGCTGTCTTTATGATGTCCTTGAATTTAAGCCAGAGGGTTTCCAAGTCATCAGGTTGTTCTTCTGTGTTTTTCACTGCTGTAGCAATAAGTCCCTGATATCTGGTCTTAACTTCTGGCTCTTTCAGCTTGTAGGTCTTAATGCTGATTTCTCCCGTTTGTTTATTTAGCTTCTTGTGTGATGTTAGGCAATTCCTAGGTTGAGCAACTCTTTCAGTTCTTTTAATTGTTAGCAGGTAGTGATCACTTCCAATCTCTGGCCCCCTCCAGACTCTAGCATCCCAGACATACTTGAATGAGCTCTACCTAACTATGGCATAGTCGATCACTGATTTCTCATTCCTTGTTGGTTCACATCTAGTGTATGCATATGCACTTATGGGGGAACTTTGTGTTTGTAATGATCAGATTTTGCTCAGTGCAGAATCTAAGGAGTCGCTTTCCATTGTCATTGAGAGTATCTTTTCCATACCTTCCGATAACTCCACCCCATCTAGCATGGTTATTTCCAACTCTGGCATTGAAATCTCCGAGCAGTATAATTTCATCTAGGCAGTCCACTGTCCTTTGAAGCAGTTCGAAGAATTCCTCCTTGACCTTTGCTTGCTTATCTTCATTTGGCCAATACACAATGACGAGGTTGACTATGGTTTCTCCTTCATTTAGTTTTACGACCATAATGCGTTCCGAGACAAAGTTCCATCCCTTGATGTTATCTTTTTGGTTTTTTGCCACAATACAACCCATGCCCCCTTTAGCTCTTTCAGATGTGGGGACATCACTGTAGAGCAGCGTGTCACCATCAAGATCCATAACTCCTTGTCCCTTTTTCTTCATTTCTGTTAAAGCCAGGATTTCTAGTTTTGCTTTCCTCATCTCTTCCACCAGCTCGTATTCCTTCCCATTTATACTCCTTACATTCCATGTTCCATAAGTCGTAGACCGCAGTCTGTTCCAGTTTGTCACCTTTAGAATCAGTCCGGTTTTCTCTCTTGCATTTCGTGTAATCATGTTTTAAGGCAAACAGGTGATTGGCCTGTTGTACCTTTGCATGATGGAGGGGCTGCCTCCTTACGGCCTCCATGCAAGCTGCCCTCCTCCTATTTCGGCCGGGCTTGGGACTGAGCTAGGTGGAGTTCCTCCCGTCTTTAATGTCTAGAAATAAAGGCCCCAAAAACTGGCTGGTTATCTTTAAGAGTTATGTTGTTCTGTTGTGTGCTGTTTAAAATTATAATCTTCTTAAAATGATCTTTGTTTGCTCTGCTCTTATGTATTAAAAAGATATAAACTGCTTTATGTTATTCCTGTATGATATATGTACATTAAAATGTTATTGTGTATTTGAATTTTCAGATATTTTATCACGGTCTATGGGAGAATTATTGGGTTCTTGTCACTTTAATTATGAGTTTGATATCCCTTGGCTGGTGAACCAGTATCCTGAGGAATTCAGGTGAGGTGTTTTTGTTAACACGTTAACTACCCAGTTGAAAAACACACTGTAGCGTAATTAAATTTTGTTCCCATTTTCACCCTGTAGGTATATGGAGAAATTAAGCTGCTGTTTTCTTAATGTTTAACAGATTTTTATGAATGATGTATCATTTTGAAGGTAGATGAATTTACTATTTTAGAGAAGCTGAAAAAAGTATGTTTACCTTGAATGGTAGATATTATTGGTTATATAAAATGATTGACAGACAAAAAAAAAAAAAACCATTTCAAAATGTTTTAAAGTTATCAGCTTAAAACATTGTTACAGAAACGTTAACTTCAAGGGCCACATGAATGCTTTGATGCTGGTTATTTCATCATGTAAAACATTGTTACAGAAACCTTAACTTCAAGGCCACATGAATGCTTTGATGCTGGTTATTTCATCATGTAAAACATTGTTACAGAAACCTTAACTTCAAGGCCACATGAATGCTTTGATGCTGGTTATTTCATCATGTAAAACATTGTTACAGAAACCTTAACTTCAAGGCCACATGAATGCTTTGATGCTGGTTATTTCATCATGTAAAACATTGTTACAGAAACCTTAACTTCAAGGGCCACATGAATGCTTTGATGCTGGTTATTTCATCATGTAAAACATTGTTACAGAAACCTTAACTTCAAGGGCCACATGAATGCTTTGATGCTGGTTATTTCATCATGTAAAACATTGTTACAGAAACCTTAACTTCAAGGCCACATGAATGCTTTGATGCTGGTTATTTCATCATGTAAAACATTGTTACAGAAACCTTAACTTCAAGGGCCACATGAATGCTTTGATGCTGGTTATTTCATCATGTAAAACATTGTTACAGAAACCTTAACTTCAAGGCCACATGAATGCTTTGATGCTGGTTATTTCATCATGTAAAACATTGTTACAGAAACGTTAACTTCAAGGGCCACATGAATGCTTTGATGCTGGTTATTTCATCATGTAAAACATTGTTACAGAAACGTTAACTTCAAGGGCCACATGAATGCTTTGATGCTGGTTATTTCATCATGTAAAACATTGTGACAGAAACCTTAACTTCAAGGCCACATGAATGCTTTGATGCTGGTTATTTCATCATGTAAAACATTGTTGCAGAAACCTTAACTTCAAGGGCACATGAATGCTTTGATGCTGGTTATTTCATCATGTAAAACATTGTTAGAGAAACCTTAACTTCAAGGCCACATGAATGCTTTGATGCTGGTTATTTCATCATGTAAAACAATGACCTGGTGAAAGATCTCCCTGCAGGAGTTAAAGCTGCCTTATATGCAGATGACCTAGTACTCTGGTGCGCTGATGAAAATGTCACCACAGCAAATTATAGAATGCAGCGGGCAGCAGACATGCTAGTGTCATGGGCAGAGAAATGGCTTATCACAATAAACACAGACAAAACCTCCACAACACTGTTCTCCCTCGCCCCCAAGGACAAATCAGCTAACATACACCTAGGGACAACCGTGATCAAGGAAGAAAGCTACCCCACCTATCTTGGGGTGACATTTGACCAAAGGCTTACATGGAATAAGCATATTGAAAACGCAGAAGGAAAGGCCCGAAGACGACTAGGCATACTCAGAAAATTAGCAGGTACCAACTGGGGAGCAAATGAACGAAATCTAAAGAAGATTTATAATGGAGTAATAAGACCACACTTAGAGTTTAGCTCAGCAGCATGGTCATCAGCTGCTAACTCACATCTGCAGTCTTTGGACAAGGTGCAAAATCAAGCTCTCAGGCTCATTACAGGAGCCATGAAAACTACACCAATAACAGAGATGCAGAAGGTTGCTGGATTACAGACATTGTCCCATAGAAGAGACACAAAAACCATGATCCAGATGGAAAAGTACAACAGTATGCCAATGCACCCAATGAAGGCAAGACTAGATGATCTGGCATTGGGACGTCTAAAGCGTAGCAGCTTTGTGCATCGGGGGAAAAGACTTATAAGACAGCATCAAGAAGACCTATCCATGAAGACAACACCACTGAAGCCCACCCTATACCCTGTACCATGGGAGCAGGCCAGCAGTGCCCTCCAAATTAATACATCAGTCAGTGGTCTCACAAGTGGATGTGAGTATAATGATCTGCAAAAACGAACTGCTACATTGAGTATGATCCAAGAAAGCTATCCCGATCAATCATGGATACATGCCTATACAGATGGATCAGCAACAAATGCTGTTAGGAATGGAGGTGCCGGTATCTTTATCTCATATCCTGACAACCACTATGAGACTAGGCACATTCCCACTGGTAAATTCTGTTCCAACTATACAGCTGAGGTTCAAGCTCTAGAGCAAGCTGCAAATATGATTTATAACACCAACTCTGACTGCCACCAGGTAGTCATCCTCACAGATGCACTGTCTGTCCTGCAAGCTCTCAAGGGTGGTAAACTCCCGCATCTGAGAAATGAACTAAACAAGGTAGCTGCCAAAAAGAGAACCATACTTCAGTGGGTACCATCTCATTGTGGTGTACCCGGAAATGAAAAGGCAGATAAACTTGCAAAAAAGGGAGGAGAATGTGAACAAGAAGATAATGAAGTCACATACTTTGAGAAAAAGAGAGCTATCCAGACTATCAGAAGAGAACAGAACCAACCCAAAGACGACTATCACACTCTCGACCGGCAGGGACAGATAACTATTTTTCGACTCAGGACAGGGCATAACAAACTGAATAAACACATGCACAAGCTACGATTGTCTGCTTCACCACTGTGCACATGTGGATTAAACGAACAAACTGCTGAGCATGTTCTACAGGACTGTCCTCTGTATGACCAGTTAAGAAAGATATACTGGCCGAATGACTCAACACTAAACTCAAAGCTATATGGAGTTAAAGAGGAACTTCAAACAACAGTCGAATTCATCATGAGAACTCGTCTGACGGTGTAATCATCAAAGATGCGATCGCAAGAAGAAGAAGAAGATCATGTAAAACATTGTTACAGAAAGCTTAACTTCAAGGCCACATGAATGCTTTGATGCTGGTTATTTCATCATGTAAAACATTGTTACAGAAACCTTAACTTCAAGGCCACATGAATGCTTTGATGCTGGTTATTTCATCATGTAAAACATTGTTACAGAAACCTTAACTTCAAGGCCACATGAATGCTTTGATGCTGGTTATTTCATCATGTAAAACATTGTTAGAGAAACCTTAACTTCAAGGGCCACATGAATGCTTTGGTGCTGGTTATTTCAACATGTAAAAAATTGTTACAGAAACGTTAACATCAAGGGCCACATGAATGCTTTGATGCTAACTTCCTATAAGGGGACCAGCTTCAGCTCAGACTCCATGCTCCATGGAGAGAAAAACAAGAAATGATGATATCTAAATGAAACTAGAATCTTTTAGTCATTCTTATATTATAGTCCGGGACCTCAAGACGCAGCAATAGACCGACACAACGCAACCACCGTCCTTTTCAGGGCGAACGAAGAAGAAGAAGAAGAAATATTATAGTCCGTTCGGAAATTCGTGCCCACAGAAAGTGTCAATTTTCTCCAAAACTGTTTCTTGTATGGACATGAATTTTTGCATGCAGTCTTAGATTTTCCATGCAGTTATTAATATATTTTTTGCCCTTACAAAACTCATGTCATGTTCGAATTTTCTTCTTTACGTTATATAAAAAACTCTTACTGTTGTCTGGGTTAAATTTTAGTAGTTTTACAGAAAAGTTACAAGATCCGTTCAAAAATATTTTTTTTTGTTTGAATTAGTTACTCGCGACTGTGTACAATAGGTGCGCACTCGTGCGGACATGTAGTCACTACACTAATTCAAACCAAAAAAAAATATTTTTGAACGGATCTTGTAACTTTTCTGTAAAACTAAGAAAAATTAACCCAGACAACAGTAAGAGTTTTTTATATAACGTAAAGAAGAAAATTCGAACATGACATGAGTTTTGTAAGGGCAAAAAATATATTAATAACTGCATGGAAAATCTAAGACTGCATGCAAAAATTCATGTCCATACAAGAAACAGTTTTGGAGAAAATTGACACTTTCTGTGGGCACGAATTTCCGAACGGACTATAGTAATTCATTCTATGAGAAGTTATTGCTGCAGTCAAATTGTATTTTATAATGTATGGCAGGTAATTTAAAAATAACTTTAAAACCAAAAACAGTCGCTCTACGCTAGACTGAGTTATTGACTATGCTCTGAAAATACTAGAGAATTTTCCTGTTGCCACTGACAGCTTTCTTATGTTTGTGTACCAATGCTTAAGTGCAATAGGACACTTCCACCTCCATATTCTGTTGCATTTGTTTCTTGTCCATCTGGGCATGCATGAGTGCAGGTGTTCATCATCATCATTACTTTTTGTTCCCCTTGGAACATAGGGCTGAAACAGTTGCTGTCCATCAATTTCTATTCTGGGCTGTCTGTTTCAGCTGTGCCCAAGTCATTCCAATTTTCTTAGTCTCCTCTTCCACTGTTCTTCTCCAAGTTCTCCTTGGCCTCCCCATTCTTCTTTTCCCTTGTGGGTTCCAGTCGAGGGCACCTCTGGCTATGCTTGATTGTTCTCTTCTGAGTATATGTCCTATCCATCCCCACCTTCTTACCTTAATTTCCATTTGTATTGGCTGTTGCCTGCATTTTTTCCTTAGCTCTATATTTGTTATTACATCTGGCCATCTTATACGGAGGATCCGTCGGAGACTCTTCTTCTTCTTTGATCTTTAGCCGCCGACCGTCAAAGCAGTCAGTGGCATCTTGTAGGGCAACAACAAATTGATTTCACTTTGCTCGGTCGGCGGCCATCCTTCGTACAGTGCCCCAACTCTAATTCATTCTTTGCATCTCAGCCTCCACAGTCCTCCGCCAGGTTGTTTTTGGTCGGCCTCTCTTTCGTTTTCCTTCAGGGGTCCAAAGCATAGCTGTTTTTGTGATGGCATCGGGGTCTCTTCTGAGGACATGTCCAACCCAACTCCAGCGTCTGCCAGCTATGATGGTGCGCATGACCTCTTGCTTGCTCCGAGTAAGCAGATCTTGGTTGGTGATGGTATTCGGCCAAAAGATTCGGTGAATTTTTCTTAGGCATGTTGTGTGAAAAGAGGACAATTTCGACATTTCCTTCTCTGTAGCTCTCCAACATTCTGCACCATAGAGAAGCACAGAAAGCACACAGCTCTGATATAATCTTAATTTTGTGCTTGTGCTGTATTGGGAGGACTTCCAGATGTTGTTTAGGCTAAAAAAGGCTGTTCTTGCCTTATTAATTCTGATGTTGATGTCTTTGCCTGCCCTGCTGTCTGGTGTTACTATGCATCCTAGGTATGTGAAGGTATCTGTCTGTACCAGTTGCTGATTCCTTACTGATATGGACTCAGGGTTGCTCACATTGAGCGTCATGACCTCTGACTTCTTTAAATTGATGTTCAAGCCCACCTGCTGGCTAAAATTTTTAAGTCTATCCGTTTTTTCCTGGATATGTTGATGTGAATGTGCTAGTAGTGCAATGTCATCTGCATATTCCAGATCTTCCAATGTAGAAAATGTAGTCCATCTTATTCCTCTTGGACTGCCATCTGTTGTCTAGCGCATCACCCAGTCTATGACTGTTAAAAATAGAGTGGTTGATAAGGGGCATCCCTGTCGTACTCCTGTCTTCACTTCAAAGGTTAGGTTGCTCTGCCCAACACTGCACGTAAAGTTGGCATAGAGGCTTTTTATGATTGACACTGATGGGGTTGTCCCTGTTTTCCAGACTTGTGCAAATAGTGGTTCTAATAGTTCTGCTGCTAGCTTGGGGTCTGTCTTAAATAGCTCTGCATTTAAGTTATCATGGCCAGGAGCTTTTCTGTTCTTTAATCCTTTGATTGCTGTGATGATTTCTTCTTTTCGTGGAATGTCTGTATTTACGTCTAGATCGTATTCAGCCTCAGGAACATTCAGTTGTGTCTCTAGTGGTTCCTTGTTCAGAGTTTCTCTGAAGTGCTCTGCCCATCTTGTTTCCTGACCCTCTGCTGTCGTGATGAGTTTTCCTTGCTTATCTCTTACTAATGTAATATTGTTTGCACCTCGTTTTCCGCTGATAAATTTAGTTATTTTGTATACTGTGCTTTGTTCATTTCTCAGTGCTGCCTCTTCTGCCTGTCTTGCAAGATCGTCTAGGAAATTCCTTTTTTTGGCTCGGGTTTGGCGTTTAACTTCCTTGTCCAGCTGACTGTACTGTTCGCTATATAGTTGCTTTAACCTGGGGGACTTCGCTTCTGTTTTCTTTCTTTTCATTTCCTTTCTCAGTGTTATGGTGTTTAATGTTTCTGGTGTTATCCAGTCTTGCTTCTTCCTTTCCTGGAATCCCAAGCATGATTTGCTGCTTTCCTTATATATTGTTGAAATGGTGTTGAATTTCTGGTCTATATCATCAGTCAATGTCTTTTCCTGACTTTTGGCAAGTTGATATTGTTTCTTTATGTCAGCCGCAAAAGCTTTTCTGGTAAGGGGTGTCCTTCAATTTGCTGATGTCAAACCTTTTCTGTGTAGTTACAGTTGGTCCAGCCCTTTGTTTCACTTTCAGTTTTGCTACTACTAAATGGTGATCACTTCCCACATCTGCATCTCTTCTTACCTTCACATCTTGTAATGTGACACAGAGTATTTTGTATTAAATACACATATGCCTTAGTCCTCGAAATACTACACATGAGAGAGAGAGGGGTGGAGTGGACCACATTCAAATAATAACGAACACTAGCAATGTTCCCAACTCTGTCTAATGTATTCAAATAATTATCACCACAAAATCACAACAATATATGTAGTTCGCGAAGTGTAACACATTGATGAAAATCTCAGATAACCGAATCCCTTATCTTCTCACAACTAAGTATCCTCTTGCATTCGACAATACGAGTCGGCCATCATCACACCAAAACCTCCTCGCTTGCTTTCCTCTCTCTTCTTCACTGCCCAATCAGAACGCCCCTTGCGTTCACCCCTGACCTGCTGACCTCGCAGTCTCGTGTTGTTAAGTTAAGTGTATGAAAACACCTCTCACACCCGACTGACATTATGTACCCGCCCCCAGCGGAGCACCGCTAGTCCACAGCTGTGTTACTCACACTGTGACATCTACTCTCCCCCCCCCGGGGAAAAAAAAAACAAAGTTTTTTTTTTCTTCTTTTGGAAGGCGGCTGGGCGCACTCCCAACACCCAACATCCGGCTTTTGAGCCAAGTATACATTCATATCCTTCTTGTCTTCACATATCTTGCATACTCACTTAAACATCGTGTGGGGGAAAAAAAAACAATCATTCTACAAACGAGACAGAGTGTCAGCTACAACATTGAGCTTACCCTCTAGGGGTAAAACAGTAAATTTGTACTGCTGCAGTAAGAGAGCCCAACGAGTTAATTTTGAGCATGTCGATTTCGACGACTGTAAAAATGAGGGTGGTCGATGGTCTGTCTGTAATACAAAATGTGCACTTATCAAATACCGGGACAACTTTGAAACTGCCCACACAATTGCCAAGCACTCCCTTTCAATCGTGGAGTACCTAGTCTCAGCCGGCAACAGCTTCCGACTCACATACATCACTGGATGTAAGGTACTCTGATGGTCTTGCATTAAACAAGCTCCAATTCCTACAGAAGATGCATCTGTCCGCAAAACAAAGGGTTTTTGTAAATCTGGCATCAGTAAGATGGGTTTCCTAGAGAACACCCTCTTGATTCTAGATAAGGCTATCTCACAATCATGTGTCCACACGACCCTATTTGGCATCCCCTTACTCGTTAGCGAGGTAAGTGTAGCTGCAATGGAAGAGAACTGAGGGATGAACTTGTGATAAAAATTCACAAGTCCAATTAGACTTTTCACTTGCTTTTTTGTTTTAGGTGTCTGCAACTGTAAAATCTTTGTGACTGTCACATCTTCAGGTTTCAGGTGCTTATGACCTACAGTATGTCCTAAGAAACTTAACTCTTTAAAACCTATGCAAACTTTACTCGGCCGTGCCGTTAAATTATGCTGCCTTAGACACTGCAATAGGGAAGATAACCCCATCATGTGATCCTCCCATGACTCATGAAACAAACATATATCGTCGATATATGTAATAATATCTGAACGATGTCCTAACAATCTTCTCATCATCCTCACAAATGTGGCGGGCGCGTTCACTAAGCCAAAGCACATGACATTGAACTGAAACAATCCTTTGGGGGTGCTAAATGCAGTTAGAGGTTTTGCAGCCTCCGCAAGGGGTACCTGCCAATAGCCTCTAGACAGATCTAGTTTGCTGAAATATGTAGCGTGGGTGAGTTGTGTTAACAGATCTTCCTGATTAGGTATTGGTTCAGCGTCAACGACGGTGATGCTGTTCAATCTCCGAAAGTCAATGCATATACGAAGAGATCCATTCTTCTTGCGAATATTCACATGAAATACCTTTTCCTTATTTCGGACCGAAATTAGGTAATCGACATCTGTCATTTTTTTAACCACCTTGAATGGTCCTTGCCACATAATGCTCAAGCGATCCTCTTTAGCTGGTAAAAGTAGCCAAACTTCCTCACCTGGAATCAGGGATACTAGTTTGGAGTTTTGATTTGCATACTTCCGATACCGTGCTAACGACCCCGCCAAACAATCATGTACCACCAAACAAGATCTTACAATACGTTCTCTGAGGCTCACTACATACTCATAACTCGTAACTGAGGTGCTATTTGCACATTTTCCAGTTAATAAATCCTTCAATATGTGCATCGGCCCCCTTGGGTTTGCCCCATACAGTAATTCGAAAGGGGAAAATCCTGTACTCTCTTGGGGAGCCTCCCTATAGGCAAACAGGACCGCTGGGAGTAACCTATCCCATTCTTGCGGAGATTCTGCAGTCACTATTGCCAGCATGTGTTTTAATGCACCGTTAAAATGCTCGCAAACTCCGTTTGACTGAGGGTGATATGGACTCGTGAATGTTTGGGCAATACCCAACAGCCAAGTGATTTCTGACATCTCCTTCGAAATGAACTGACAGCCCCTATCCGATAATATCTCTTCCGGAAAACCAAACCTGCAAAACAACATCTGCGAAGCCTCTGCGACTGCTTGTGAAGTAATACTCTTCATCGGTACCGCCTCCGGCCACCTGGTGCACAAATCTACCATTGTTAAAATGAAACAATATCCTCTGTCTGAAGTGACCGCGAGGGGGCCTATAATATCAATCGCTACTTTCTGGAAAGGTCGTACTGACAAGTCCGTAACCTGCACTGGAGCTTTGGGAGTTCTGCCTTTATGCCTCATCTGTTGGCATATCTTACAGGACCTACAATATAGTTTAATGTCCTTGCTAAACAATGGCCAATAGAATTGTGACAGCACCCTCTGGCGCATTCAAGCCACACTCATATGTCCCGCGAAAGGGGAGTCATGTGCAACCTCTAACACTTTTGCTCTAAAACTACACGGTACCACCACTTGGCGCTGAGTTTGTACTCCCTTAGCGAAACACCTCATGAGAACATTATTCTTGAGCTCGAACCAATGTCTGGCTAGCTTCGTGCACTTTACATCACCTCTCTCGGCAAAGTTGTAAAATTTACGCAATGATCCGTCTGACCGTTGGTGCTGGATAAAGTCAGACACCTGTGTATCCTGACTCCCTTTGACCAATTCCGATGTCTTAGCTTCAGGATGCGTCGCTTCTAATGCGTCATCTACCTTTGACTGCGCCCTCGTAATCACCGCATTGGCACTAAGCACACGATTGTCCCTCCATTTCCTGATGTCCATCTGAGTACATTCCTGCACACCTTGCACATTACCCACAATCAAATCCGCTATCGGTGCTTCGAGTACGCAGGCCTGTACTCTACTAGATATGAAGGGTGTGTCCACCTCAATAATGGCAAGAGGGTAATACTCAATGTTACCCCCGAAAGTGACGCATCTTGCTGTCTTACCTATCAAACCTGAGTCGTCAATGCAGGATCTACAAACTCCTATAGTTGTGCAACCCGTGTCTCTCAACACAGACACTTCCTGCTTTTGCACAAATCCTGGATGCAATTCCAAATGACCATTCTCTTCAAGAGAAGAGAGACACGGCAGAGTGTGACCACAGATAAGCATAGGCTTACCGTCTGGTTCAAATAATGGTCTACACCCTTCGCAATTCTCATCGTTAAAGGTTTCTAATATGCAAGCCGCATTCGCTCGTTCTGAATTATTAGCACAGACCTTTGCTAAATGTCCTGTTCCCTTACAAAGACTACAGTGTAGCTGCGTATTGCTTTCTTTTTTCGGACTATTGTTTGGAGAGTGTCTGACTACTCGGTCTGACTCCTTTTTCTCAAAGGATTTGTTTCTTTGGTAAGGTGAGCTTTTGCGAAATCGTCTTTGTTCCTGCTCGTTTGGCGCATCTATCTGGATCTGATTCCGCGGGTACCTATCCTGTCTGTCTCCAGTATATCTGTATTGATTTCTATCAGATTGATAGTTAAATTTCTTCCTCGGTGATCTATGGTCCCGATAATTGTCATACCGTGCAGGAGATCTGTCTCCTCGAAAGTAGGGTCTATCATAATTAAATCTTCTGGGGCCAAATCTATCGGCACTCTTCGATCTATGTTGATTGTAAGATTTTCTATTAATCTTTCCTATACTCGCTGAGAAAGTCTCAGAGATACTCTCCCTGTGTATGACCTTTCCTGGATGCACGGTCACATATTGGTGTCCTAATTCTGACATCGTACCGATGTTTTTGGGCTTGCGTTCCTGGAAAAATGCAATAAGATCAGATGAACACGATGACAATACCTTGTCCCGTAACATAAGGTCGAAAAGCCCATCAAAGTCTTTAGTAATACCTTCCATCTCAATCCATCGATTTAATAGCTGAGTAATTTTCGCAATGAAATCCTCAAAATCCTGATTGACGCTTGGTCTCACGTCTCGGAAACGAGCCCGATACCCTTCCGCCGTTAGACGAAATTTCCTTAACAACCTCTCCTTGACTATGTGTTGGGGTGTTCATTCTAATGGTAAAGAACTTCATTACGCGAATGGTTGCAAAGGAACAAAATGTCAGAAAATGTTCTTCAAAACGAACTCCAACAAGTAGTGTTTAACTGGTCACTTACTGGCAGCACACAAGTCTGTGATGACTGTACATATATTTTATTTAACGTGACACATACGGAGTGGAACAAGACGATCATAGTTACAGGTGCAAAAGGGTCATACGTCAAAAATGTTGATAATTACTTTTCAAGTTTATGAAGATTCTCTAACAATTAAGTCCTCTTATTCAAGTGACTAAGGGTCACTTCCTCTACCATATCATATGTATTGCAGTCAAGTCCGTTGACCTTCTTTCAAGGACGTATCTTATGGCCAACGGATTCATTCTCAAGGAGCAATACTTCTTCTCATACTTGTAACAATTCCAGACTTTTTTCCATACGGTACTTAGGTAGCATATATATCAAATCCAAACAAAGTCATCCACGACAATACGACCAGGTTAGAGTTCTGTGTTGACTAACCTCTCTATATCCATGCCACGACTTTGGCATTGACGAAAATACGGCATATAAAAACATGTGAAGCATACAAATCAATTAACTTCGTTTACACGTAGGTATCCTCCCTCTACGGTAATTCAAAAGGGCTAACGACTCCGTCTGTCCATTCTAGGAATGACATACTACGATGAATTCCCGCTAGACCAAAACTAGGAGCGGCCTGATACTTTAATTTAACTCAATAAACATTCGATGTGACATGGGGCGACACTTACTTGATACTTCCACTATTGGCTTCATCATGAATGCCAGTAGATATCATTACAAAATAATGGCTTCTTCAAACTTGCCAGAAAAATCCAAGAAATATATATCGGACATAAACATGGTCCGAACTGCCCCGTTCAAAAACATGACGTCAGAATCCCCTAACTAGGTTACCCGTGCGTCCAAAGCAACTCACACTGCATTGTGCACGTCAGTGCGTGAATCAATCGAACGCACAAATAATATAACTATATTAAGACTGGTGCGTACATTTGGCAGGACCGAAGACTACCCCCTTAGGTAATAAATGTACGCAACAGCTCCCTTATTACCTCCCCTTAAAAAAATTAATTCTATTAATTTTTTTTTAACTTAGTACCCGAGAGAGGTGAGTCAAAACTACAACAAGATATGAAATGCATAAAGTTATATCATATTAAGAAAAGAATATTAAACGAAATCAATATAACTAAATGATAGTATGCATTAAAGCACACATCCACATTCGACCTACTTTGGAACGATGTGGTAATATTCGAAGTAAAACAAGTTGAAAATGAAAAAAACCATAAAAAAAAGATGATAATAAAATTCAACTAAGTTTTCAAAAAAAAAAAAATTTGAAACATATGATTTTAAAAATGAAAATGAACAGCAACACTGATGATGATCAATGACAAGAGAATCAATAAAGCAGAAAAATTGAAAATACAATGTGCAAAAATGAAGCAATGCAAAATTAAACACTTTAAGAATCAACACCCTTAATGTTTTCTAACACTAGTACGGTTGACTAGTGATCTAACAGTGAGATATCATAACTAAGACCCGTGAATGCAGGTATTACGTGACAACTAAGAAAGTTAGTATGTGTGTGATCCATAATCAATTAAATAGATTAAATTGAATTATTCTAATTTATATATTTCTTAATTACTAACAAATAACCAGTTACTAATATATTCTGAGTAATTCCAATATCACTATTAATATGTCAATGTTCAGATACAACTAGTTAGTAATCGACGAGACGATGTTCTCAATGTTCCATACACGATAAAATATATTCTCGAACATGATATGTAGTGTAATATGTTCCATAGGAATAACAAATGTATATTTGTCGCTCTTAACAATGTTTCCATACTAATAAAAAGTTACTGTAGTACCAATGTTCCCGTACTAATAAAATGTTACTCTAATACCACTGTTCCCGTTCTAATAAAACGTTACTATAGTATCAATGTTCCCGTACTAATAAAATGTTACTACACAAGAAGTAATGTTATAATCTATAAGTAAGTATATCCTGAAAGTTATACTTATACGAATACTTCAGTTATATAAACAGTCTTTATAGATGTACAATCAATGATAATGTACAAAGTTATTCATGTTATCGGTGAGGATGTTTCAACATCTGGAAGTGGTTTAGTTTCGACAAGTTCGCTTGGGCATCTCGACAAACAGTCTGCGAACACATTCTTCACTCCAGGAATAGCTCGTATTTCAAAATTGAATGGTTGAAGCGCTATAGCGTAACGCGCTGACTTCGATGATTTAACGTTCTTCGTGTTCAGTGCGGTAAGAGCTTTTTGGTCAGATTCCACCACAAAGTGTGAGCCGAGGAGGTAACGTTCCAGTTTTGTGATTGCCCATACTAATGCGAGGAGCTCTTTATCCAGAACGGAGTATTTGAGTTCGCTGTCCGTAAGTTTTCTGGACACGTACATCACCGGAAATAAGGTGCCGTTATATTCCTGCATCAAAACTGCAGCAATAGCGTAAGAAGATGCATCATTGATACTTCCACTATTGGCTTCATCATGAATACCCGTAGATATCATTACAAAATAATGGCTTCTTCAAACTTGCCAGATAAATCCAAGAAATATATATCGGACATAAACATGGTCCGAACTGCCCCGTTCAAAACATGACGTCAGAATCTCCTCAACTAGGTTACCCGTGCGTCCAAAGCAACTCACACTGCATTGTGCACGTCAGTGCGTGAATCAATCGAACGCACAAATAATATAACTATATTAAGACTGGTGCGTACATTTGGCAGGACCGAAGACTACCCCCTTAGGTAATAAATGTACGTAACACTATGTCATAATTTGCTCTGTCGGTTAAAGGGATACTATACACAGTTTCTAACGCAGATCCTGAAAGCAAACTTCCCAGCAGAACAGGCCATTCCTCCTTCTTTATCTTCCAAGCCAAAACTTCTGCTTCAAAACGTTCCAAATACACGTCCATACTGTCCAAATCTTGATTAAAATTGGGTAACCGTAGTCTATAGGGACGTGAGAATTCTTTCCCACCTGAATCCTGCTTCCTGGATTCATTATCTAGCTTCTTTAGATTTATTTCTCTGTCAGCTTCAATTTTCTTCAACTCTTTCTCTGCTTCTATCTTCTTCATCTCTTTCTCTGCTTCTATCTTCTTCATCTCTTTCTCTGCTTCTATCTTCAATTTATCAGCTTCAATCTTCAATTTCTGGAATTCTCTCTCCTCACACCGTTCCATTCTATCATTTTCCTGTTTTTCTTTCCATTTTTTTTCTGCCCATTCCTGTAGAGCAGGGCCTGTTAATGCTAGCTCTTTACCAACCTCAACAAATTCTAAGAGGCTAGCCATTGTAATGTTTGGTAATTAAATTAAAATTTCTTAAAGCAGTACTCAGTGTACAAAAAAAATGCCTTCAGTATTCCCCACTGGAAAATTATCAGATATTGTACTTAAAAAAAAGGATCAAAGTTATATGTAATGCCTAGTCAGAAATACTGACTGTACCAATCAAATAGGTGTATTCAGTATAATGGTGTGAAGTTATTCAACAGCATAATTTGATGTACCCATGACACTCATAATATTTAAGCAGTGAAACTAAACCCCACTGCAATATACTTAATGGCATAAACATACATGTGATTCTCAACCAAACCAGAAAATTACGTCTACACAAGCAAAAATACACAACCTACTCTTATGCAATCAGTACTAGAATTGAAATTGAGATACACTTCACTAAAACAAAACAAACATAAATACAAACAATGATGACAATAATGAAGATGATCAAGACGACCTTACTACACAAACGAACACAACAGTACGGTGGAATAAGAAAAAAAATAATCCTCAGACAGCAGCAGATGTCTAATTATAAACCGTAGCTGTTAACAAATGAAAACAAGAGTTTGGGAAATTAACGTATGTACATTTCACCTAGCAACAGTCCTAAAAACAGAGCAAATCTCTTCCTAAAAAAGAGAAAATCCTAAACCCACACAACAACCAAATGACACCAAAATTATACTTCTACAAAATCACAACAATATATGTAGTTAGCGAAGTGTAACACATTGATGAAAATCTCAGATAACCGAATGCCTTATCTTCTCACAACTAAGTATCCTCTTGCATTCAACAATACGAGTCGGCCATCATCACACCAAAACCTCCTCGCTCGCTTTCCTCTCTCTTCTTCACTGCCCAATTAGAACGCCCCTTGCGTTCACCCCTGACCTGCTGACCTTGCAGTCTCGTGTTGTTAAGTTAAGTGTATGAAAACACCTCTCACACCCGACTGACATTATGACTGACATGTCTCCATCTACCGTTAATCATGATGTGGTCTATCTGGTTTCTGTCCCGACCATTTGGTGATTCCCATGTTAATTTGTGAATTTCTTTGTGTGGGAAAAATGTTCCTCCAATGACCAGGTTGTTAATGCTACAGAAACTTATTAATTTATCCACATTTTCGTTTGCTGTTCCGATGCCACATTTCCCCATTACTCTTTCATTATATGTATTGTGTGTACCAACTTTCGCATTGAGGTCTCCCATTACTATAATAAGATCATATCTAGGTGTGTCTTCCATTTCTTTCTGCAGTTGTTGATAGAATTTATCCTTGACCTCTTCATCGCTGTCATTCGTTGGTGCGTAGCATTGTATTATTGTAGTATTGATGAATCTACCTCTCAGTCTTAATCTTATCAGTCTGTTGTTGATGGGTTTCCATTCCAGTAATGTCCTTTCTATTCCTTTCTGTAGAATAATGGCTACACCTTCATTCTCTCTTCCATAGTAAAGTACTGTTTCTCCTGTTGCTGTTTTAACTTTTTCTGCCCCTGTCCATCTGCTCTCGCTTATCCCTAGAATGTGTAACCTATAGTTTCTCATTTCTGCCATGACCTGTTTTAGTTTACCCGCTTTGTTCATTGTCCTGACATTCCAAAATCCTATTCTTGTATTATGTTTTGCAGTCAGGACGTCTGTTCTCATGTCAGTGGCTTCCTTTCGGCTTTCACCATTGACAGTCATACGAGCCTCAGACTCCGGATGTTCGTCTCGCAGCAAAGTTTGTTTATTCGTTGTTGTTTCCGTAACTTCAATTTTTTTTTTACATAGACAGGGGTGTCAGCCCTATGCTAAAACCCCCAACCTGGAGGACCATATGTGTCTGCTTTCATCTGACCCCTGCCCGGAGGACCAGGGTGTCTGCTTTTGTCTGACCCCTGCCCACGCACCGTCGGAGACATCTATTTACAAATATCTGTAGTTTGGAGGTGATACTCTTTGAGATATGCCATGTCTCTGAGCCATACAGCAAGACTGACTTTGCATTTGAGTTAAAGATTCTGATTTTGTTCTCTCTGGATGTAGCTGAGGAGTTCCATATTGGTCGAAGGGCATTAAAAGTGCATCTGGCTTTATTTATCTTAGAACAGATGTCGCCATCGGTTCCCCTTCCTTTGTCAGTGTTACTCCCTAGATATGTAAAGCTTTCTACTTCTTCAATAACTTGACCATTGATCTATGTCGAGTCCATCTGCCTATTATTTATCCTCATTTCCTTTGTTTTATTTGTTGAATATGTGTAGTCCCATCTTTGTTGCTTCTGTCACTAATCTATTTGTTTTCTCCTACATATCTTGCTATCTGTGTGATAGAAGGCACAAATCATCTGCAAATCATCCTCCAGCTGTTTGTAGAATGTCCACTGTATTCCTGTTTTCTCTCCTGTTGTTTGTCTCATAACCCGGTCTATGACCTTGAGAAAAATTGTTGGTGATAGCAGACATCCGTGTCTGACCCCGCTGTGTACTGTGAAGGGCTCTGATAGTTTTCCTTTGTGCACTACTTTGCCTGAGACCTGGTATAAATCTTGGATGATTTTAATGAATTTCTCTGGGATTCCATAATGATTTTCCATATCACAGTACTGTCTATACTATCGAATGTAGGTGTTTTATTTGAGTAATATTTCTCTATGTATTTTGTCATTATGGCTTTTTTTTTCTCTGTTACAATCTGGCTCTTATTTCTCTCAATTCTAGGAATGTTTTCTAGTATTTCAGGGAAACAATGTTGTTTCCAAACTGGAAACTTGTGCGCTGTGTGGAACTGTAAATGGGTTTAATTTTTTAATTGTTGATACCGCATTTAAGAGAACTGCTCTATCTTTATTGTGGTTGTTCTACAAAGTTGCTTCACTGGAGTCTTTCCCTTCCAAGAGCATTTATTGAATGGTACATTGGATGGTCTGTTAGTCTTCTGAATTTTTCAGCTTGTTGCTAGGCCCTGCTAGCTCTTCTATCCTCCATAGGTTAGAGGTATGTAATGTTTCTGAATTCTTTTATAGGTGTTATCTTCATGCCTTCCTTTACAATTATGAATCTCAGAAACCCGCCAATGTCTTTTCCCTTTATCCAATTCCTTTTTGAAGTCACAAATTTTCTGAAAAATTCATCATCAACATTCCCGTTTTGGCCTTTATAGAGCATGTGGATGTGACTTTTATGGCACTTCCTTCACTAGTATTGAAGCTTTATTGTTTGAACTCGCTGTTCACTTCCTATTGCACCTTGCACTTTGCCAATTTCTTCTTTGCTATTCCCAGATGCATAAAATTTGGGCTTTTCAAACTGAAATGTAAGACACCATTCAGATCTATTTCTGTTAATCGGCTATAAGTCAGATGGGCAAATTTGAATTTAATGTTGATGACATGGCTACATTTGCTTGTACTGCTACCACAACTAAATTTTTATTGTTAAAATTACTTTTTTTTCCATAATGTACCACCTTGTAATATGCTAGTAATAATACTTAAGACTTACCACTTAAGCCTTAAGAGTAATAAATTACTTTTTTTTAAAAATAAATAAATAACATACGTTAACGTGATAGAAAGAAAATGGTTAATTTTTAAACTCATTTGACATTTTTTTTCATTACAAAATGACATTTCTAACTTACAAAATACCAGTGCTGCCAACATTTAATAAATAGCAAATGTGTTTTTAAGTATAGACTAAACTAATCTCTCATACCGGTGCACAATTTGGGTTTTTAAATAAAAAAATGTATGAGTAACACAATTAAATTAACCCTCATTTGTAATAAAACATACCTATTAAATATTTTGTTTCATTTTTATACATCTAGTATAATAAATTTCATGTTTGATTGAAAAGGAAAAAAAAAAACAGGGGCAGTATAGCAGTCAAACTTTTATGTGCTCATGCTCTGCTCCAGCTCTGGGCAAAAACCTACTACTCCAAGCTCCACCTCCGCTCCAAAGCCCTGCTGTAAGGACATTATATAAAGCAGAACTTCTGTCAGCCACAAAAGCACACAAGAGCTACAGAGTAGGCCAAGAAGCAAAATATACACAGGAAATAGGTACATGAGCTACAGAAATACGAATGTAACTGGTCAATTATTTTCTTAAAATTATTTTAAAATAGCAAGAAGCTATACCAGCTTGACAGTTTATTCAGTTATTTGATGAGATATTAGCTGGATTATCTTTTTGTTTGTTTATTAAAGAGATTAGCATATTTTTTTTTTAATTTTTTTTTTTAAATAGATGTGTGAAATTGCTCCAAATACCAGTTAATTTATTTGAGGAAAAAAATTGTATGTAGCTGTGATGCAAGCTCAAATAATCTTGTTACTCTTTTAATAATCAGGACCCGGCATCTTATGTTGGTTCACAGTATGAATAAGCTGGAACCCCTCGCCAGACCATATCCTCATATCGTGTGTACTAAGGTATGTGTTTGTTTATTCATTCATTCATAACCCTCCACTCCCAAAGGAGCATAGGCCTTCAACAAACGCATGCCAAGTCCTCCTGTCAAGTGTCATCATCTCAAGTTCTTTCCACGTTCACCTCATCATTTTCACCTCTGTTTTCAGCTCTCTTTTCCATGTGCTTCTTGGTCTACCTCTGCCTCTCATGCCATGGGGGTTCCAGAACAAGGACTGCCTTGTAATGCTATCAACAGGTTTCCTCAGTGTGTGTCCTATCCATCGCCATCATCTTCTTCTCATCTCTTGTTCCACAGGCACTTGTCTAGTTCTTGTCCTCAGTTCCACGTTGATAACCTTGTCATACCATTTTAATCCCTCTATTCTATGCAATAATAAATGCCTCTAAAACTAAAGTTATGAACTTTTCTAACGAGACCTTTAATATCATCCTGAATGGGGAAAAACTACAGAAAGTTGAAAGTTTTAATTATTTAGGCAGTAAAATGACTCAGGATGGTGACACAACAAGAGAAATTAATACTAGAATTGCTTTGGCAGCTAGCGCCTTCAATAGATTATCTAACATTTGGAAATTACGATCATTGAATATACATACCAAGCTTCGTCTGTTTAATTCAAATGTTATCTCAGTGTTAACCTACGGCTGTGAGAGTCGGAAAATAACAAAACCATTGGAGAACAAGCTGAATACATTCGAGAACAAATGTCTTAGAAAACTCATGAACATCAGTTGGAAAGAATTCAAGACTAATCAACAAATAAAAGAAGACTCTAGGCAGAAATATGTCTCCAACTATATAAGGAAAAGACGATGGTCATATATCGGTCATGTCCTACGAATGCAAAACAACAGAATACCATTGCAGGCACTCACTTGGGTTCCTGAGGGTAAGAGGAAAAAAGGAAGACCAAAAGAAACACTCAGAAGAACAATAATAAGAGAAGGAAGAACGTTGGGCCTAAATAATGTGCAAGAGTTAAGAGGAGTGGCGTCACAACGTACAACCTGGAGAACACTGGTTTCTGCCTTATGCACCGTGTTTGGTGCTTAAAGAATTTATTATTATTATTCTATGCAAGCACCCATTTATGAAAGTCTGTAGCTTTTTGGTTGTTGTCTTTGTTGTTCTCCATGTCTCAGAGCCATACAATAGGACTGACTTCACATTTGAGTTGAAGATTCTTATTTTCGTGTTGGATCCGATTTTTCTTGATCTCCATATATTTCCCAATGCAATGAAAGCTCCTCTTGCTTTTTGTATTCTTAGTTTGATATCACTATCTGTCCCTCCAACTTTGTCTATATTGCTGCCAAGATATGTGTACGATTCTACATCTTGTATTGGTGTTTCTTCAAGTTCAACCCTGTTATCATTACCTGCATTTATTCTCATTACTTTTGTCTTTTCCCTGTGCATTTTCAGACCCAGTTGCTGTGACCTCTCATTGAGTGTTTTCAATTTGTCCTGCATCTGATTTCGGTTATGGGACAGAAGAGCCAAGTCATCAGCAAAATCCAGATCATCCAACTGCTTAGTCAGAGTCCACTGGATTCCATTTCTGTTTTGTGTTATCGATGATCTCATAACCCAGTCTATTGCTAGTAAGAAAAGAAATGGAGACAAGAGGCATCCCTGTCGCACTCCTGTTCTTATCCCAAACGGTTCTTTAAGTGTTTGTTTATGCTTGTATAAAATATTTTAAACATATTGTTCCTTACCTCATGTGAGATCTATTGTTCATTTAGTGCCAGATTTATACAACTTCTTGATTTTCTTCTTTGTTGATTCTTTCACTTATTCATTCCTTTTTTTTTTTCTGTTTGTGCTTCTCAATGTACATGGGGCCTATAGTCCATTTGGCCTTCCCTGCACTGAAACGTTATATGCCCTTGTAGGGAACGAACGAACGAACTTTATTTTCAAAGGGTTAAGAATTGGGCACGCAGGCCCGTCTGACATTCTGCCCTTCCTCTCTCTCTCATCATATATACTATATCCTTTCATCCTCACATTTACTATAAGCATAATTAAGGCATTTATCATTATAAAAGTAATATTACATTTGCAATAATCATCATAATTAAAGTACGTTTTTAACATTAAAAAAGAATAATAATAATAATAATGAATGTAAAAATAAAAAAAATAAAAATAAACATTAATACATAGATTAGATAGATAGATAGATAGATAGATAGATAGATAGATAGATAGATAGATAGATAGATAGATAGATAGATAGATAGATAGATAGATAGATAGATAGATAGATAGATAGATAGATAGATAGATAGATAGATAGATAGATAGATAGATAGATAGATAGATAGATAGATAGATAGATAGATAGTTAGATAGTTAGATAGTTAGTTTATGGTGGTATATAATAAGAACTTGTGACATTTTGGGAATCCGCTGCTGAATGACCTGGGACTTAGTGTGTTGTCAGCACATGCGGAAAATGTTCCCACAGGTGAGCAGCTTTGAGTCCCAAACAGATACTGCCACAGGGAGTGAATAGTTTACGCCTCCACTATACGTAAAACAAGCTATTGTTACCGAAACAGAACCAGGCTTGACAGTAAACATGACTCACTCTAATATCTTGGGGGCTAAGGAGATAAATTATTATGTTGCATGATGTTAGAAAGACTTAAATTGCATGCTGACGAAAAGATCAGAGAAGAACAAGCGGGTTTCAGGCCGAAACGATCATGTATTGATCAAATATTCACACTAAGAACAATTATAGAAGAATCAGTGGAAAGGCAATCGCCACTTATTATCACCTTCGTCGATTTTCAAAAAGCCTTTGATAGTCTACACCGCCCATCATTGTGGAAGATACTTACAATCTATGGTTTTCCAACAAAATATGTGAATATAATCAAAGTGCTAGATGACAATGCAAGATGTTGTGTTAGAACAAATAAAGGGAATACAGAATGGTTTACAGTAGAAACAGGGGTGAAACAAGGCTGTATTATGTCACCACTACTTTTTGGAATAGCTATTGATTGGGTTATGAGAAACTATACCCACAATGAACAATTGGGTATAAAATGGACAAATGGAAAATTCCTGGGGGACTTGGATTTCGCAGATGATGTAGCATTCTTAAGTTCAACACCAAGACAATCCCAAGAAGCAATAAATAATTTGTGTCATCTCTCGATTAAAATAGGTCTCCAAATAAATGCCTCTAAAACTAAAGCTATGAACTTTTCTAACGAGACCTTTGATATCATCTTGAACGGGGAAAAAACTACAGAAAGTTGAAAGTTTCAATTATTTAGGCAGTAAAATGACTCAGGATGGTGACACAACAAGAGAAATCCATACTAGAATTGCTTTGGCAGCTAGCGCCTTCAATAGATTATCTAACATTTGGAAATTACGATCATTGAATATACATACCAAGCTTCGTCTGTTTAATTCAAATGTTATCTCAGTGTTAACATACGGCTGTGAGAGTTGGAAAATAACAAAATCATTGGAGAACAAGCTGAATACATTCGAGAACAAATGTCTTAGAAAACTCATGAACATCAGTTGGAAAGAATACAAGACTAATCGACAAATAAGAGAAGACTCTAGGCAGAAATATGTCTCCGACTATATAAGGAAAAGACGATGGTCTTATATCGGTCATGTCCTACGAATGCAAAACAACAGAATACCACTACAGGCGCTCACTTGGGTTCCTGAGGGTAAGAGGAAAAAAGGAAGACCAAAAGAAACACTCAGAAGAACAATAATAAGAGAAGGAAGAACGTTGGGCCTAAATAATGTGCAAGAGCTAAGAGGAGTGGCGTCACAACGAACAACCTGGAGAGCACTGGTTTCTGCCTTATGCGCCGTGTTTGGTGCTTAAAGAATTTATTATTATTATTATACGAGATCCAGCTTTATGACCTATGCTCCTTAGGGATGAAAGTGTAGATGAAGTCTGGAATACTTTACTCCTCTATGGCAATATCTTCTATGATAGAACTATCTTTATCTTTAGTCCTGACATATGGAAGCAAATCTTGGAAAGTTTTTAAACAAGACAGAAGATCACTGGGGGTCACAGAGATGTGGTTTCACAGAAGATTATTAACACACTAACTACCGAATTGGAAAACATGCTGTGGTGTAGTTAAATTTTGTTCCCATTATCACCCTGTAGATGTAT
This sequence comes from Oreohelix idahoensis, assembly GCA_024509875.1. NCBI lineage: Eukaryota > Metazoa > Mollusca > Gastropoda > Stylommatophora > Oreohelicidae > Oreohelix > Oreohelix idahoensis. Next base: position 263,743 of record JAMPIV010019442.1, on the reverse strand, counting down.
GCACAAATTAAGCTGTAGTTTTTGTAATTGCTTACAGATTTTTATGAATTAAACGTCGTTTTAAAGATACATGAATGTACTATTACAACAAGCTTAAATATTAATTGATTGAAAGACAAACAAAGTTTCAATTTTTTTTTTAAAATTATCAATTTACCAACGTGTTGCTTGTTTCTAAGGCAGCTAATGCCTTTCTGTTGGTGATTATCACATAGTTTATCCAATTATAAGAATAACAAGCCCAAGGACAGACATACTGACTAATATTTACACTATTGGTAGCTTACATATCACACCTGCACCACCACTTCCATAAAATCTCAAAATTTGCATGCAGACCTGGTTCACGAGTTGGGATGAAACGAAAACTATTTGATGTTTCACCATCACTAACTTGCTGCCTTTGTTTTCATTCTTTAGTTACATTATTTCTTGCACCATTTGTAACTCTAATCGAGGTCTTTGCTATTTTACGGCCTTCCGATGGCCGAGGATTTGCATTATTTTCACTATCATCACTGCTTGCACCCCATTACTATCAAAATCACTATTTCAATCAATGTGCACACCATTTTCAGTCTTGTCCTCGTCACTAGATCTATCAGTCAATTGTTGAAACAAATGTCTAGCTTGTTCAGCCGTTATTGGAGATGTACAAGCATTTTTTATGATCCTCTCACTAGTTGCAATGGTAAACAGTTTTACATGATTTGGTAACTAACCCAAAAGGTTGAAAAATATGAACATAATATCAATTTTCCAGTGTTCTACAACAACCATGATTTGGGAATGTGTTTTCCGGTGACAACTTAAAATCTCGAACCAGATCAGAAAGTGTTTCAGTACATTTTTCATTCACTTTATTACTAAACATAGATCGACACTCTGAGAGGCTCGCGGTCCAAATGATAGGATTTCATAAGCCAGTTCCACTGGCTTGCGGAAGTTAATGTGTTAAGAATTTACATGAACAGCTAAAAAAAAAGGAAACTTTTTGCTGCCCTGAAACGGTCAGTGTGCAGGTGGAGGTTAAAAACACACTAGGAAGGTAGTCCATTTTTATGGGACAGGTTATTTTTAGCATTAGCTTACCATGAATGTTCTCTTGTATGTTTGTGCTCTCATTTAGCAGTTATATTTTTTATAAATATAGTAGTCCTAGGCAAATGATATGTGAAAATCACACCATGCAAGATGGAATGTTTAAGAAGAGCCACTAATTTTACTAGGAGAGACAAATTGAGAAGTGAAAACAGAAAAATTGTAATAACTATAATAACTAAAACTATCTCAAGAACCAGGGCACTTAAGAGGCTTGGCGAAACTGCAGAAAAGGCATCGTGCTGGCTGTGGAATAACCACAACGGGCTATGGAACTCGAGACAGTAATTTGTTTCCAACATGGTTTCTTTCACAATTGCCTCCATCTGGTAGAAAATAACAGTGAATTTGAAAGCTGCAACCAAGGTGGAGTGGGTTAAATTCTCTGCATTAGACAACAGGAGGCTGACACTTGGGAGTCATGACCTAAGTGGGCCCCCCATCTTAAAGGAGATTAAGGGGCCAAAACACTTGATCAACGGGGAGACCCTTCTGATGATCAGATTGCCTCCTGTTGTATTGCTCTGTATAGAGTTTCCTATCAACTTACCCTGCATCAAATGCTTAGATAGACAGAAAATAAAGTGGTTTGGCATTCTCATGAGAATTGAACATTATCAGTTATACTTACATACGTACAACAGTAGAAAATCTAGTTTTAGGGCATATGGCAGACTAAGCAGCAAAAGGATAGACGATATTACAGAAATCCTACAACAACACAAACTCACCACAGCCAATGTGACACGCTTGGCTCAAGAACAAAAACTTCAGCTCCAAACGATACTTCACGGCAAGAGTGGATCATAAAGTAAAGTAAAGTCCTAGGAAATGTGTCAAAGAGGTTTCAGGAATACCATGGGATATTGTCAAGACAAAAGGTGCCGACCAGAGCTCAGTTCTTGACAACATCTTGACAACAGTGTTACCACTGACCTAACAACAACTGCACTGTTCTCCACACTGTACTCAAGAAATAAGTTAACCCACACACTACATCTATTTCACCACCGTGTAATATCATAATACAAGCCATAAAGTAAGAGGTACTTAAAAGGCACAAAAAACTATCAATCTTGATAACTAACTAGTCCTCAAGTAAAACTAACATCATTTCTGGCACTGCGACAACTGTCTGTGGATCAGAAATAATTTTGATCCTTGCAGCAACAAAAATTACACAACAGACAAATGCCTTCCTCAGGCTCTTCCATACAAGACTGACACAGGGCACGTCTGTCCCATTCAGAAACATCTGTCCACTCCCCTTTCACAAACTTCCTAACCATTTAACCTTCTGCACGTTAGGCTTACTTTAGCCATTAATAACTTCTGCTTAGTCACATGACATAATCTTGCAAACATCACACGCAGCTCACAAACATTTAACTAGACTTAACATTTCATTTACGTTTTCCAAAACAATGCACCTAACAAACCTTGCTCCTCTAGGAGCATACAACCATAGCACCTTATGAAAGTCACACAGGGGTTGGAGTGGCTTAGAGGTATGGAATGACATATTCAGATGGTCGCAAAGATGAGCCGCTCAGCGGCATGGCAGGCCTTAAATGGCTGAGTAAGCCAGGAGCTGAATTTAACACCAGGCTCCCAACGGTGCAAGAGGTAGAAAGCATTGTCCAGAAACCTCGGTGCAAGTCAGCTCCAGGTCCTAATGGTGTTCCATATGTTGTGTATAAGAGATGCCCTGAGGTGCTCAAACGACTGCTGCATTTACTGAAGAATGCGTGGAAAACCCAGCTTGTAAGCAAGGAATGGAGAAAGGTGAACGGAGTCTACATCCCGAAGGAACAAAATTCCACAGACATCAGTCAGTTTAGGCCAATCTCACTACTTAATGTGGAAGGGAAGATATTCTTCTCAGTGATGGCGAAAAGGCTCACTACATACCTCCTGGCAAATGGGTACATTGACACTACCATTCAGAAAGGAGGTATCCCAGGTACACCAGGATGTCTAGAGCATGCCACAATGATCTGGGAAGCAATCCAAAAGGCAAAGTCTAACAGAACAAACCTCCATGTAATCTGGTTGGATCTAGCAAATGTTTATGGATCCGTTCCACACCAGATGTTGTGGCAGGCCCTAGAAATGTATCAAGTTCCACAAGAGATTGCAGCAATGCATAAGCTGTATTTCGCAGGGTTTTCTGTCAGATTTTCAACCAGAGAGTACACAACGAAGTGGATTGGCCTTGAAGTTGGAATTGCGATGGGATGTACCATCTCTCCGATACTTTTCGTGATGGCCATGCAGGTAATCCTCAATGCGGCTGAAGGAATGGCTATTGGTCCAAAGCTCGGTGGAATGTGTCACATGCCACCACTCAAAGCATTCATGGATGACACAACAATTCTGACACCAGATGAACATCAGGCCCGGAGGATGTTAGCACGCCTGGATGAACTAGTCAGCTGGTGCAGAATAAGCTTCAAACCCAAGAAGTCGAGAAGCCTATCAGTCAGGAAAGGGAAGATAGCAGAGATCATCTTCATGGTTTCCAACCAAAGAATCCCTACTGTCATTGAGGAACCTGTTTAAAGTCTTGGCAGGGTGTACGATGCCTCTTTAAAAGACTCGAAGGCAGTGCAACAGACAATAGAAATGGCAGGCAGAGGGCTACAGATCATAGACCAAAGCAGACTCCTGGGAAAATTCAAACTGTGGTGCCTCCAGTTCATGTTGATACCTAAGTTGCTGTGGCCACTGCTTATATATGAAATAAGCACAAGTACAGTGGAAGCTATAGAGCAGAAGGTCAACAAGTTCATGAGGAAATGGCTAGGGGTACCACCAGGTCTGTCAGATGTAGCATTGTACTGCAAAAAGTCAAAACTTCTGCTTCCCTTCAAGTCAGTTGTTGAAGAGTACAAAGTTGGAAAGGCAAGGCTTGCAATGATGCTACGCGAGTCAGCAGATGATGTGGTTAAGTCCATTCAGCCCACACTGAAAACGGGAAGGAAGTGGAGAGTGAAAGAAGCTGTTGATGTTGCCCAAGAGTCACTCAAGCTGAGGGAGGTAATCGGATACACACAAACAAATAGACGGGGATTTGGTCATGGAGACATCCGCTGGTGGTCCAAGGCATCAAGCAGGGAGCGCAGAGACATAGTATTTCAGGAGATACGAGGAGTTGAGAATGATAAGAGGTTGCAAAAAGCAGTACAGCAGGCCCAACAAGGCCAATGGACTACATGGGAAGGAGCCCTGCAGAGGTCCTTGACATGGAATGATATATGGCATATGGCACCTCTTAGGCTCAGCTTCGTTGTTAGATCAATGTATGACCTGCTGCCGTCTGCCACAAACCTTGTGAGATGGGGAAAGTTGGATGATGAGCAGTGCCCCCTGTGCCAGGGGAGGCAGACACTTGAACACGTACTCTCAGCGTGTAAGATGTCATTAGGGCAAGGGCGATACACTTGGCGCCACAACAAAGTGCTAAATGAGCTTGCTGCAACAATAGACCTGGCAAGGATGAAGGCAAATAGCAAAGCCCGGCTGAGCACCACAAATACATACTTTCTGAGGGCAGGAAAGTCAGCACACCCCAAACCGAGTAAACCAGGTAGCAGTTTACTATCTCTTTTTGACTGTGCAAACGACTGGGAGATGGCGGTAGACCTACCTGGACGAGGGGCATATCCAGAGAGTATCAGAAAATCATGGAGACGGCCGGATATATTGCTTCATTCTTCAGCATCGCTTCAGGTTATACTGATTGAACTGACCGTGCCATTTGAATCCAGATTGGACAAACAACATTCGTTCAAAGCGGCCAAGAACAATGATCTGGCCGCGGATCTGAGACACGATGGGTTCACTGCAAGGGTCATGGCTGTTGAGGTGGGTGCAAGAGGGCTAGTGGTTGCATCAGTGATGATTTATTGAAACTGTTGAGGCTGAGGGCACAGTCAAGAACAAGGGCACTGAAAAGGCTTAGTGAAACTGCTGAAAAGGAATCAGGCTGGCTGTGGAACAACCGCAATGGGCTATGGAAACCGTGACAGTAAACTCTGCGATACAGAAAGCACCAGGAATTTTTCTAAGTCCACAGTACGTTGAGTTTTTCAGTGTACTGATGAAAGGGTTGTGACTGACGAGCAACAGGCGGTGTATATTATAAGAGGTGTTAGGCACAGAATTTCAGTTGCTAGCGCACAGTGGCTAGCCTCGTCGGCTTCACGCAGGTGTGTGCGACGGAACGAACGAAGTAATTTGTCTTCTCTCTGTTACTTTCACAATTGCCTCCACGGCTGGTGGAGTTGTGGATTTTAAAGTTGCTACCAAAGTGAAATGGGTTCATTTTCAATACAAGACAACAGAAGGCTGAGACACTTGGGAGTCATGACCCAAATGGGCGCCCCCCCCCCCCCCCAACCCCGCCCCTTAGAGTGTAAAGGAGTATACTGGGCCGAAACACTTGTCGAATGGGGGACTCTTCTGATGATCAGATTGCCTCCGGTTGTATCGCTCTGTAAAGAGTTTCCTATCATATGGCGTCTGACTCAAATTCTAAAGGTACCGGGTTTGATTTCCCAGTAGTGGGAATATATTCTTATGGAAATTTTTTTTGTCAGAACCAGTGGTCCTAATGATGTCATACTCCCCCCCTGGTCTCCTGGGTAGTGAGATCGGATGCCTATCCTTCTCGGATAAGGTAAAAAAATAGGAGGTCCCGTGTGCAAGTTGCGCACGTTAAAAATCCCACAGCAGTTGGAAATCATAAAGAGTAGGCCATAATGCCGCTGCCCAGGCAAAATTTAAAAATTAGAAACCATCTCGGATAAGGTAAAAAAAATTTAAAAATTAGGAAACCTACTGGTCCCATCATTTTTATTACAATATCTATTTTATCACGCAAGGGCAACAACTGCTTGAAATTTATAGTCACTTTTCTCGGTAAGCATTTGTCTTCTCGCGTTGGTATCGAATGCAGTTAAGTTTGAGCTGTGGTCATTTTGCGCTGGACTGCGCATGACTTGTCTTGCTTCTTGGTCGATCGGTTTCCGCCCACGACTAGTGGAGTGAGCGATTTGGAATGGCGAAAGAGATGCCTCGTTGAAGAGGGGATCTCCGCTTTTTTTTGTTCTGTCAGGGATGTGTAGTCCTCTTATGGATATTTCGTTTATTCGGGATAATACCTCTAGTGTATTTGCACATGCCGGGAGGCATAATATTTCTGTGTATTTCCGGAAGGCAAGGTAAATTAACATTTTCATTAACTCTATCGATTTTTGGTCGTGAGCGATTCGATTCATAGCCTGTCTTCGAAAGTCGTCGTCACGAGACGTTTTTTCCCAGCTCACATGTCGCTGCATTGTACTGCATCGGTTGATGCAGGTTCCAAGGACCATTACTTGCTACTTTGTTAAATGAACTAGGTTTGAAAAACCTTTATTATCTAGAGGATATTTTTGAGGACATTATTTATACTTCGGCAGACGTGTCTGTCTTGCTGAAGTCAAAACTAAGGAGAGTGAACTGATCTCATACATCTGGTTATCTCAAGAAATGGAGTTTTTCACCTGACTACATTTACAGCACTTTGAAATATAACATGCATCTGACTCATCATTGTAATGCTGTCTACCGTCTATTGCTGTATTGAATGTTGCTGTGATAATGACTGTTTGATGTGCCTACATATTCGCGTAACCATTTTGTCACTGTGGCGTCCACAATAAATAATGAAGAAAAACGTCAACGGCTGTTACAAGAATCATTGACTTTATACGTCGTGAGTTTACTGACGTCCTATGTGGATTGCCCTGTTATTTTTGTATGAACATTGTTTTGACTGAACACATCTGCACACCACACAAAACCAGACATGCGGATACCATCCATCATCATATGGCATCACGCATCACCTACCCACCTCAAAAATATTTATAGAATGGATGATTCTTATATACACACATTGGGATTCTCGCCAGTGCTGTGGAATTTGTGCACTGTGCTGAGATCCTCCTTGTGTGATCTAAGGGAGGAGAGCAGAGCACTGATGAAGTTGTCCGTGTGCAATGAAGATAGTCCTTAAAAACTAAACCAAACACTTTGACTTATGTAGTAAGTGCCAAGATGAAGCATTTGTTACTTAGTATGAAGGACAAAGTAGAATTGCTAAAATGTGGATATCAAGAGACATTAGCAAAGTCATCCTGAAATAAATATGGCATTGATTTATTCACCACAAATGATGTGAAGAACAGAATGATACATTTTTAAAAGTTTATAATGATAGTGATGTATCACCTTTAATGGTAGCTGAGTAAGCTTCTTCTTTCACCTTTCAACTCCTCGAGGAGCATAGGCCTTCAACAAACATATGCCAAGTCTTCCTATCACGTGACATAGGCCTTCAACAAACATATGCCAAATCTTCCTGTCACGTGACATAGGCCTTCAACAAACATATGCCAAATCTTCCTGTCACATGACATAGGCCTTCAACAAACATATGCCAAATCTTCCTGTCACGTGACATAGGCCTTCAACAAACATGCCAAATCTTACTGTCACGTGACATAGGCCTTCAACAAACATATGCCAAGTCTTGCTGTCATGTGACATAGGCCTTCAACAAACATATGCCAAGTCTTCCTGTCACGTGACATAGGCCTTCAACAGACATATGCCAAATCTTCCTGTCACATGACATAGGCCTTCAACAAACATATGCCAAATCTTCTTGTCACGTGACATAGGCCTTCAACAAACATATGCCAAATCTTCCTGTCACGTGACATAGGCCTTCAACAAACATATGCCAAATCTTCCTGTCACATGACATAGGCCTTCAACAAACATATGCCAAGTCTTCCTGTCACATGACATAGGCCTTCAACAAACATATGCCAAGTCTTCCTGTCATGTGACATAGGCCTTCAACAAACATATGCCAAGTCTTCCTGTCACGTGACATAGGCCTTCAACAAACATATGCCAAATCTTCCTGTCACGTGACATAGGCCTTCAACAAACATATGCCAAATCTTCCTGTCACGTGACATAGGCCTTCAACAAACATATGCCAAATCTTCCTGTCACGTGACATAGGATTTCAACAAACATATGCCAAATCTTCCTGTCACGTGACATAGGCCTTCAACAAACATATGCCAAGTCTTCCTGTCACGTGACATAGGCCTTCAACAAACATATGCTAAGTCTTCCTGTCACGTGACATAGGCCTTCAACAAACATATGCCAAGTCTTCCTGTCACGTGACATAGGCCTTCAACAAACATATGCCAAGTCTTGCTGTCACGTGACATAGGCCTTCAACAAACATATGCCAAGTCTTCCTGTCACGTGACATAGGCCTTCAACAAACATATGCCAAGTCTTCCTGTCACGTGACATAGGCCTTCAACAAACTTATGCCAAGTCTTCCTGTCACGTGACACAGGCCTTCAACAAACATATGCCAAGTCTTCCTGTCACATGACATAGGCCTTCAACAAACATATGCCAAATCTTCCTGTCACGTGACATAGGCCTTCAACAAACATATGCCAAATCTTCCTGTCATGTGACATAGGCCTTCAACAAACATATGCCAAATCTTCCTGTCACGTGACATAGGCCTTCAACAAACATATGCCAAGTCTTCCTGTCATGTGACATAGGCCTTCAACAAACATATGCCAAGTCTTCCTGTCATGTGCCAGCAGCTCAAGGTTTTTCCAAGTGTTCTTCATCCCCTTCATGTCTGTCTCCAGTTCTCTTCTCCATGTGTCCTTTGGTCTTCCTCTACCTCTCTTACCCTGGGGATTCCAGAACTAGAATTGTCTGGTAGTGCTATCAACAGGTTTACTCCATGTGTGTTCTGTCTATCTCCAGTGTCTTCGTCTTATCTCTTGTTCCATTGGCATTTGTCTAGTTCTTGTCATCAGTTCCACATGTGTGATCTTGTCTTACCACTTCAATTCTTCTATTATATGCAGGCATTCATTTATGAAAGTCTGTAGTTTTTTGGTCATTGTTTTTGTTGTTCTCCATGTTTCACAGCCATATGATAGGACTGACGATATTTGAATTGAAAATTGATTTTTGTGTTGAGCCTGAGTTCTTTTGATCTCCATATATTTCCCAATGCAATGAAAGCTCCTCTAGCCTTTTGTATTCTTATTTTGATATCGTATCTGTCCCTCCAACTGCGTCTGTATTGCTACCAAGGCATATATATGTTTTTACATCTTGTAGTGGTGTTTCTTCCAGTATAATTTTGTTATCGCTTCCTGCATTTATTATCATTATCTTAGTTTCCAACATCTTCAAGCTGTTTAGTCAGAGTCCACTGGATACGGAGGTCAGTGTTTTCATAACCCAATCTATAGCCAGTAGGAAGAGAAATGGTGACAAGAGGGATCCTTGTTGCACACCAGTTCTTATCACAAATGGTTCTTTAAGTTGTCCTTCATGAAGAACTCTGCATGTCATGTTGTCATAAGTTTTCTTTTTTAAGTTAATGATCTTCAGTGGGACTCCATAATACCTCATCAATTTCCAAAATGATTCTCTGTGTACACTGTCAAAAACCTTTTCATATTCCACAAATCCAATTTTAAGAGGCGAGTTCCATTTTAGATTTTGTTCCACTATTATTCTAGAAGTAACAGATTGAGATACCATCTGTTCAACAAATTAAAGATAGGAACTACGGATGAGTGTGACTGTGGCACTGGTAAAATGACTGCCAAACATCTGCTTCAAGGTGCCCAACATATGACGAACAGAGAAGACGCATATGGCCATCACCAGTACCATTCCTGGAGAAAATCTACGGAGATATCAACAGCCTCAGGCTGACCACTGCTTTCTTTGAACTTATTCAAGTTGACATCTGAGGGTGAACGAAGAAGAAGAAGAAGAAGAAGATTCTAGAAGTGGCTATCTGATGTGTACATGATCTGTTTTGCCAAAAACCTGCCTGTTCATTGTAGCGTAGGGTTTTCTCGTATGAAGATAGGGTTTAGGAAGAAATAGAATTCTCTCCAGAATGTATGAAGTCCCAGTGTCAGAGAAGAGTACTGGTATCACAAGTGAGCTACGGCTGTGAATACTCTGAGCTAGACAATATTTTAAGGTTTCAGAAATATACTTTGCCACCTTAGCTGTAGTAACCCATGTGATATTATAATAAAATTAGAAAAAGTAACTCAACTTAAACAGTTAAAAATGTAACAAGTCACTTGAGTACAATTTCATAATTTATTATTTACACCTATCTAATTATGTAATGAAGGGTGAGTGTTGGACGATGGTGATTATGGTTATGTATTTACAGCAAGTTGATAATGTATTTAGAAGTTTAAACACAGAGAAAAAGTCCCCTTGGGATCTTTAAATTAATTTACACCAAAACATGTTCTCTCACTGTTGTTATTTATACTAATCTGTCTCTTTTATTATATTCCCTAATTTCGCATCATCTGACTGTTGAATGTCTCACATTAGCCACAGGAATAGTCACTATGTCACAGCTTTTAATCAGCACTTGTCCAGATATGGTTTGACACATAACACTGTTGTTCTGAAAGTCACACTTCAGTCCAATCCCAGCAATCGGGGGAAAAAAAGCTATGGAACACTTCAACCTCTGGGCTCCTGTTATGTTTAGTTAGCAGGATCGAAGGTCCACTTTACTTCAGGGTTTTTGAAATTCGAATATAGAACCTGGAACAAGGAGTATCAAGTGGCTAGGCAATGTCATGGAGACCTATTACATCTTATGGTGTGTATGAGATGAGGGTGTCATCAGGTGTCTGCATGTATGATAAATGATACATGGCCTTGTATGATTTAGAAATAGTGAGACAGACTGGTGTCTACTGCAAAACATTGTCTCAAATATAATAATACATGAATAATCAAAGCAATATTAATATATGGACACGATGCAACCTTTGCCTTCTTCACATACATGCCAAGTCAGTACTGGTCTTGCTGGTAGGTTATAGACCCAGACAAAACCAGAATGGTTATATTTAGCCCTGACAAGGACTGTGGAGGTTATATTTGAGGTTTTCCAATCTTCAGCAATCATATCCACACAAACAGTAGGTTCGATACATTCACAACACACTAAAATCTGAAATAAAATATTATCTTACAAGATACATACTTCTTCCAACTTTCCTTTTGGATTTCCATTTCTGCATATCCCTTCTGTGAAAATCTAACTTTTATCACAATTCACTGATACATAGTCCCAGCTCAAAAGAAATTCTCTACCTAACTTGCGACACTATGCTTTTGCCATTGTGGATTTGGTCATACCTGCCTCTCTCCGATAACAAACGAATGCGCATGCGTGACTGCTACTATTCTAAGAATGCTTAGAAAAATTTCCTACTTCGTGTTAATCCTGGTAACACATTGTACGTTTTGTTTTCATACAGTCCAAGGCTCTTGCCGAAACAATCACAATTTATTCTTTCTCTGTTCGTTCTATCAGTCCATTAACTAAGCATGTTTTTGCACACTTTGCTACATTCATCTCTGTTGTCTGTCTATAGACTTTTAATCTTTCAAGGATGATCCTGTTTAATATATTTTCTGGCACAGATTGTAACCTTATTACTCTGTAATTTATGCATGCTTGTAAATCTCCCTTCTTAGGCAACTTAACCATATATCCTTCCTTCCATTCTGCTGGTATTTCTTCTCTCTCCCAGACTTTTCCAAGAAATTTGTATAATATCTCTGCAGCAATGTCACTATCTGCTTTGATGGCCTCTTCTGGAATGTCATCTGGACCAGCTGCATTTCCATCTCTTAAAAGCTTTATGGCTTTCTTTATTTCTTCCTTGTCCATTTTACTTCTATTCTTGGTTTGGCTTATTTTCAGATACCAGCGGAGTACAGACATGGCACCCATCATGCGTGAGTCCTGGCTGTATTTATTCTGAAAATAAACAAAAAATACTTGAATTTTAAGACAAACATATCTGTATGTGAATGTCATTCTATCTTAGTGGCTGTTAGTCCACATCCCTTTGGAATTTAATTATTTATTGTTGCCACTTAACGTATTATCTCAAGATAGCTGTGTTCAAAAAGAAAATAACTTTCTTGAATTCAGGCCGTTTTTTTTTTCAAAGAAAAACTTGAATTTTAAGACAAACATAACTGTATGTTTATTTCATTCTAACTTGATGGTTGTCAGTTCATATCCCCATCAGAATTAATTTATTTGTTAATTTTGACAAATTAGGTCATGTTAAAAAAAACAACAGAGAATAAAGTATTTTCCTGATTGTACTCTTGAACAAATTTATTTAACTCCAATATTAGAACTTGAATTGTATTACTGTTTCTGTCACTCTGACTTGTTGTTGTTTTTATTTTGCTATAGTTTATTTCTCATGAATGAAACACCCAGTTTAACTTCTTGTAAGTTATAATGTCGGTACAGTAGACATTAAAAAATCCGGCAACCTCCGGACCTGAGGAGTGCCGGATTTGTGAAAATGCAAGATTTTTTATGGTTATATATTCTGTATATATTTAACAGAAAATGACTACCTGTACACTTTATCTGCGATCGACAATGCACGATGTTTACGTTTTACACCACTTCTTTTATTTGCTGAATCCATAATGGGGCTATACAGCAGCAAATAAATGATAAAATGAGAAGGAATGAACAGGAATGCCTGTTAACACGTGCAAGCAAGACCCAACAGCTGCATCAAAACATAAACTGCTCCAGAAAACAGTGGCGCGCCAACGCGGTAAATTTAAAAATGCGCTCCGAAATCCATGCCGGAAATCTGAAGGAACCGGATTATCGATGGCCGGATTTTTGAATGTCAACTGTATAAAGTGTTCATTATTCTATATAGTACAATATATTTGTTGTGTTTTTCACAAGCTGCAACTTTATGCGCCGTTATTTTGGATTTTCATAATGTCTTTAGTGTAAGGGAATCTTGGTTGTTAATATATCTAATTCTACCCTTGATTGACATTGTTTTTAATATCTGTTGATTTTTGGGGTTAGTATGTTCAACACACTTGTGCTGAATTGATGTGTTGAATATTATTTTGTTATTATATTTGTTTATCCTTAGTCATCCTCACTAGCTCAGTGGCTGTTATATGCTGATTCTTGTCCTGATAGTAAAGTATTTTACAATGTTGTGTAGCTGCTGGGTTAGGTCAATTTTTCTAACTATTATTTGCAATGGTGGGAAGTTTTTTTACCATTTAAGTATTCTCTTAGTGGTTGTCTTCGTTGTTGATAATTCTTACATGTTAGAAGGTAGTTCATTCATTTTATTTTTCACATCATATGGAGCCTGGAGCCACCATTGCTTCTGGAAGTAGACACTAAAATATGTATGTGCCCTTGCAGCTTTGGCTTCTGTAGTAGTTTGTCTGTTTGTTTGACATGATGGAGGTTACCAACCTCATGTACAACCTCATGTTCATTGCCTTGTGCAACATGCCTGAGAGAGTAGAAGCCCTCCCTAATTCTTTCTTTGTCTCATCACAGACTCGTGGGAACTAAGACAATAAAGTGCTAAAGTATTCTTCTCAAAACTCTATATAGCTGAGGCTCTATGGGCATGACTGATCTTACAGAATACAATGTGAGAAGGTCATCATCTACTGTAAGCTTCATTGTAACTCTGTTTCCTAGACAACGATTTTTTACATAATTGATGCCTTCTAAAATTGGAAAGTGATAGTAAAGAAAGATTTATGATAGATGGTGAAGTGTAAGCTGTTCAGAAAGTGATAGTAAAGAAAGATTTATGATAGATGGTGAAGTGTGAGCTGTTCAGAAAGTGATAGTAAAGAAAGATTTATGTTAGATGGTGAAGTGTGAGCTGTTCACAAAGTGATAGTAAAGAAAGATTTATGATAGATGGTGAAGTGTGAGATGTTCAGAAAGTGATAGTAAAGAAAGATTTATGATAGATGGTGAAGTGTGAGCTGTTCACAAGGTAACTGCAGTGGTTCTAATTGTTCACAAAGCTTTTTAGAAAGTGATTCAGAGAAATTCACTAGCTGATCCATCACTCTTAGAATATAAATAACATCATTGAAAAGGCTGAATAAATCTTGAAAATCATGAAAAACATTCAGCATGAAGTAGCTAAAGATGTGGCTAAATTACCAGAACTCAAAGAGGAGAATGAAGATTTACTGAAAAGGATTGAGTCAGAAAGACAACTCATAAAGAGTGAACAAAATGAACAGATTAAAACCAAGAAGAAGAAATGTGGAATGAAAATATGACAGATTGTCAAAAGCTTATTCATTCTGTATCAAACATTGTGAAAGCCTTTATACTGAATCTTCAAAGTTAACTACAAACTCACTTAAACAGAGACACCGATAATCTAGGAGACTTTGTTGTTAATAAATAAATAAATATATTATACACTTCTCAGAGTAAAAGAGTACAACCACTTTTTAAAAAAAAACTTAAATATTAAATAATGGAAGTACAGAACATTAGAATAATACAGTGGAATTGCAGAAGTGCCAAAAAAAATATACCAGCATTAATAGGCATGTTTAAACAATCTACAGTAATATTTGCCATTCAAGAGACTAATCTTAATCCAAGTCAGCGTTGTACCATCCCTGAATATAAAGTCTTTGGAAATGATAGGACAGAAACTCAAAAAGGCGGAGGTGTGGCATTTCTAGGTAATAACTTACTTACTTACTTAGTCGTTCCCCTTCTACCGTGAGGTGTAGAGGTTTGGAAGAGAGAGCGCCAGACTATTCTATCGGCTGTCTTCCTCCTGGCCTGGTTCCGTTCTAGTCCTCGGTCCTTCAAAGATTGTCTAATGTTGTCCTCCCAGCGGACTCTGGGTCGTCCTCGGGGTCTGGATCCTTGGCTCTTTGTTTCCCATGCTTGTCGTGGTAGCCGATCTTCTCCCATTCTGCAGACATGGCCATTCCATCTTAGTTGGGACTGTTCTACTTGGGTCTGTAGGGGGTGGCATTTTAGGCCTTGACGTATCGTCTGGTTGCGTACCATGTCTCTTCTTGTTACTTCAACCACCTTCCTCAGATACCTCATTTCTGAGGTTTGGATCTGGCTTTCATGGGTTGTAGTCATTGCCCATGACTCGCATCCATATGTCAAGACTGGGACATAGGTGGAGCGGTATACAGCCATCTTCGTTTTCTTACCAACCTCTCTCTTGCTGAGGAATCCTCGATTTATGGCCTGAAAAAGTCTCCCAGCTGCTGCTTTTCGAGTGGCCAACTCTTCTTTGATGCCTCCCTTTCGGTCTATAATAGCTCCGAGGTATTTAAAGTGGTCGACCTGCTCCAGGACCTGTTCTCCCAGCTTAATCTGATGTCTTCTTTCTTCTCGTGATATCACCATGGATTTTGTTTTAGAGCTGCTTATGACCATCCCTCTCTTCTCCAGCTCTTCCTTCCAGACTTGCAGGTTGGATTGGAGATGTGCCTCTGATTTAGCAATCAGGGCAACATCATCAGCAAATGCCAGCTCCGAAATATAGACCTGTCTCATCTTCCAGTACCCCACTGAATACTTTCTTGTTCTCTCCTTACATGCCTTGATGACATCATCATAAGGAGTATGAAGAGGTAAGGTGATAGGATATCACCTTGTCTTACACCAGTGGTGGTCCTGAACTCTTCTGACTTATGGTTTGCTGTCCTCACATAATTTCTGCAAGACTTGTAGAAGCTCTGTATAGCATGAATCAGAGGTGCTGGAATATTCTTCCTTGCCAAACAGTCCCAAAGTTTGCTCCAAGGGACCCTGTCAAACACCTTTTCCAGATCTATGAAACAAAGATGGATCTCACTCTTATACTCAAGGGCCTTTTCACTCAGCTGTCTGAGTGTGAAGATTAGGTCTTGAGTACTTCGGTTTGCTCGGAGTCTGCACTGGACCTCATCCAACTGTGGCTCAGCTAGGCTTCGGAGTCTCTGCTCTAGGATTCTAGAGTAGTTTTTTCCAGGGACACTGAGAAGGGATATGCCTCTATGGTTTCCACACTGTCGATTGTCACCCTTTTTGAAAATTGGTGTTATGATGGCGATCTCCCAATCCTTTGGTATGGTCTTGTTGCACCATGCTGCCTGTAGGACCCTTAAGTCTAGGTAATAAAACATATATAAACTGAGAATCATTTAGAACATAACATTTTGAAGGAATAACTATAACAGTATCTACTGAGTTAGATGAAATAAAAATAGTTAACCTTTACTGTTCAATTGGAAACATAAACAAAAGAGATATCTCAGATGTGAATAAAAGAATAAACAGAACTATCATAGTGGGAGTCTTCAGTGCACATCATACAGCTTGGGGAGGCAATGTAATAGACAAATCAGGAAAACTACTGTTGGACTTCATTGAAAACAATGAACTAATTATACTGAATGATGGATCAGTAACAAGAATGAACCCTTGAGAAGATAGGAGTAACCGGTAAAATATATAATTATTTAGAGAATTTTCTGCAAGATAGATATTTTACTTTTCAGGTAAACAATGATAGATCAGAACTGTATGAACAACAAAATGGAATACCCCATGGATCAGTAAAATCTTCAATTTTTACAATAATGGTAAATGATTTAGGTGAAGAATTTAATGGTATTACAAATAAATTGTCACAGTTTGCAGATGATAGTGGTGTATGGAGAACTGGGAAACATCTGTCAAAATTATATAAGGATCTACAAAAGCAAATAAATAAAGTATGTAAATGGATGACAAAATGGGAATTTCAGCTGAATACAAATAAAACATTGGGAATGATCTTCAGTAAAGGTAGAGTTGTTAAAAATAAAAATATAGACATAAATATCCAAGGGCAAAACATTAACACAGTGCTTCTTCTTCTTGCGATCGCATCTTTGATGTTTACACCGTCAGATGAGTTCTCATGATGAACTCGACCGTTGTCTGGAGTTCCTCTTTAGCTCCATACAGCTTTGAGTTTAGTGTTGAGTCATTGGGCCAGTATAACTTTCTTTACTGGTCGTACAGAGGACAATCCTGTAGAACATGCTCAGAAGTTTGTTCGTTTAATCCACATGTGCACAGTGGTGAAGCAAGACAATCATAGCTTGTACATGTGTTTATTCAGTTTGTTATACCCTGTCCTGAGGCGAAAAATGGGGATCTGTCCCTGCCGGTCAAGAGTGTGGTAGTCGTCGTTGGGTTGATTCTGTTCTCTTCTGATAATCTGGAAAGCTCTCTTTTTCTCAAAAATACAGTTCAAACCACTTGATATCTAGGAATGACATTGGGCCAACAACTAAGCTGGAATAAACACATAGATAAACTAGTGGAGTCTTGCAGAGGATTGACTAACTTGTTAAGATATTTGAAAGGTAATGGATGGGGTGAAAGCACTAAGACAATGCTCACTTTTAATGTCTTTTATTAGAGGAAAAATAGATTATGGAAGTATGACTTTGCTGCACATAGTAACAAGATTAAATTAGATAGAATTCAACATCAAGCTTTATGTACAATAGCAGGTGCAATCAGATCAACATCAGCGGGAGCACTAGAGGTGGCTTTAGGAATTCTACCCTTAGAATTATGGAGAAAAGGAGTTAAGACTAAATTACATGAACAAAGTTATGTTAGATAAGTCTCACCGAGAATATACAGCTTTTATCAGATGTCAACTAACAACTCAGGCCAATCTAATGAATATTACTAGATACCCTACAGAATGGAAGTGTATGGAGGAAATTGTCCATCTGGTACTTTAATTACATCAATTAATAACAGTTGTGAATACAAGCCAGTTGTCCCACCCTGTGAGATCAAGAACCCAGACATGGACTACCACCTAGCAGAAATACTTAAGAAAACAAATAATATAGAAAATATTAAAAACACAGCCAATAAATATATACAACAACTATCAAAAGACAGCATTACTGAGATTAAGAGCTTAATTAAAGATTTAATAACAGATGAATGGAAAGCAGAGTGGGATAAAAATCTGAAAGGAAGGCATGCATATAAGATGTTCAAGGCTCCAACAAGAAGATGTCAGATATCTTGGTAATTGAAAATTATCAGTAATAAGAAACTTCTCAGACTACAGCTGGGAAAAGGCTATTTCAGAATAGAAGAACCTTACTGTACAGGATGTCTTCAAGACAATAATATAGAACATTTCTTGTTAAAGCGTAAGAGGTATGAACAAATGAGAATATCAATATTAGATTATTTGCAGGCATCAAATTTACCTATAAATATAGAAGAAGTGTTAAGATTAGACAGACCTAAAGAACTACATAATATAGTCAAACAATATTTAACCTGAACAAAGGTTAATATTTAGTAATTGAGAATGTGAAGGTCTGATGCTGTTCTTACAATGCATATGACTTTTAACAGGTGAAAGACAATTAAATATCTGTTAAAGTCAGTTATATAACTGGAACCACCAGGCCTTTACACCCCTCCCCCTTAATATTATTCTTGTTTGGAGTTTCTGCTTGATTTTGTTCGGTTTTATCTCATTTTTGTTTGTTCGTTTTTTTTTTTTTAACATATAAGCATAATTGGTAATTGTGATTTGCCCTATTTACAATGATTTGACAAGCATGATGCCACTTTCCCATATGGCAGTTGTTCATATTATTTGGAAATGAAAACAATATATATCCTAATTATAACCCATCAGAGGTTGAATGGGATATTTTCATCATTAATATTAAAAAAAAACAGCATTGACTTTATGAAGCCTTTGTGATTGAAAATAGATTTTTATAAAGAATTTCTTTAACTGATTCTGTACATAATTATTTTCAGCTCTGGACAGAATTATTTTTAAGCCCCAAAAATTTACATATACATAATTTACTTTTACTGACAATGTGTGTCTTTCTAATCATGAGTTAAGTATAACATATTATATATCAAATTAAAGTACATTGGATGGACAATATGAATTTATATACTTTTCTAGCTAATGTTATGTTTATGTTATGACAGATAATATGTACATGAAAAAAAGATAACTTGAAATTTTGAACAAAAATTTTCCACTACCTAAGGCTTGTAACATAAATTGTTATCACAATACAGTTTCACAGCTCTCTTTGTGCAGATAATCCATTTAGAAACACAGAAAAAGTCAGAAAGTTGTGGTTGATCACACAGTTTGTTCACTGTTCACATATTAGTAACATATGTGCAATGAGGAAATTCCATTAAAATTTTGTGAAAATCCAGAACTCACATCCCAATCATCAATGCTCAAGAAAACATAACCACAGACACAGGAATGGCACTAATTTTTTCAGTAATAAATTACAGAACATTTGAAGAAGTGGACATGGTTGATAAGTGCCATCTTGAAATCTAACATACTATGCTTTGATTTCTCCTGTCTTGTCAGACTATAAAGAACAAAAGCATTACTCTGGCATTTCTCTATGAGCCAGTGAAACAGTTTTTTCCACCATTTGTATGTTTTATGGTTGAAATTGCAGTAATATGTCAAAATCTCGTCAATAGGGTCACATCCATTCATTGAATAATTATAATCATGTACAACTTTAGGCTTTGTTCTGGTCTGGTTTCTTCTACCAAGCAAAGTAATATCTCCTGTTGAGGCTTTTGATAATGCCAGAACAACAGGTCTGTTACCTCTACTTTCTCTATTGTTTACTGGCCTGTCGGGCTTATTGTCTGTGGCCGATGTATCTTTGGATGAGATAGTTGTGCGAATGTTTAGTGGGCCGTTATTGTGTTGGCATACAATATTATAATGGGTCAAAACTGTATGACCAAACTCAAGAGAAAGTAGATGCTGGACTCGTAGGGTACGGGTTGCAACGAGACATCATTTATTTGAAGACAAACGTGAATACTTTGACGAAGTAGTACAGCAATCATCACTTGTTATAATGGCATGAAAAAATACATATGCAACAATCAACATGGACGTTGATTGACTTCAATAGCCGTTACCACACGAATGTCAACGGAAGTTCTTCGGCAACGAAGTTGTATGATGCATTGGTTTACAAAAATAACCATGTTATAAAGCCTGAGCAGAGATATCTTCAATTACGATTAAACAGTCTCTCCAAGCATTGTATTGACGCACTAGCAATCAACACCATTGGTCGATTGAAGCTCTGCAATAAACGGTACTGGAGGGGACTATCTCTGAGGCATGAGATAGTTAGGAGCCGATTGTGGCTGAATATTCATAGTATCTTCATCTTGGCACGTCGGGCACAAGGAAAGTATTATCATCTCACAGATGATTAAAAAATAAATCAAGGCCGTGTCTTTCCTAGACTTAGGATTAGATTCTGGCCAAAATAACATCTGTTCATGATGAAGGATATATTAATCTGCCTCAAGTATGTATATTGGATAGCAACAAATCACCGCAAAAAATCGCATCATAACCGTTCAATAATAGTGCACAGTCGTGCACAAATACTTAATCCATATATGCCACACCTCGGAGATGAAACACCTGTACAAAAAATCCAAAACCCTGTACAAAGACCCGCAAAACCTGTAAAAAGACTGAAAAAAACATATCAAAAGTGTTAATTCATGTAAAAATATTTTCAATTACAGTGGGCTGCATTATACATTTAAAGCAGGTCTTCACTTATTTTAAAACCCAAACAATAAATGTCTGAGTTTATTTTACACTGTAAAAATAATGTGATGGTGTCATCATTTAGTCTATTTCTGTGCTTAATTATCACTAACAGACTGGGAAATCCTGTGTTCAATAGGACCTTTGTAAAAGAACTCTGAGACACAGTAATAAGGGGAATGGGTTAGAAAACCTGTACAGAAATTATGTACAGGGTGTACACATCTGAACATGCAAACACCTTGTACAGATTATGGGTAAACCATAGCATGTGGCATGTATGTTAATCATACAATTAACTTGGATGCGCTCAAATGTGCGTCTATAAAATACTAGACTCACATGTGAGGATCTCAAACATTTAACTCCCCCTGTTAATATAACGTAACAAGGTCTTTTAGCCTTTTTATCCTTCCATCCAGTGATAAGAATTGAGTTGTTTTCATCCAGATATGACTTTGTTTCTAGGTGTTGAAGTCTCAGTGTCTTCACTGCAGGGGGAAGTTTTTCCTGTTAATGTTCAGAGTACTTGTAAAATAGGTTTTCTGACTCAGTAAATAGGATATAAGCTGATGGGTAATATAATACCTGTCAGCAAAAACCTGGTGACCTTTTCCAAGTGGTGTTAGTAGTGTCTGAAAAACCTTCACTGCCATGCGTCTATCAAGATCTGCCTCTGGAACATAGGATGTCTTCTTTCCAAAATATGTAAGTAAATTGATGACGTAACCAGTGTGGAATCACACAGACCAAAAACTTTAATATGATATTTTTTTTGGCTTGCTTGAATTGTACTGCCAACGGCCGGTCCATCCAACAACCATTTCGTCAAGTAAACGATGTTCATATGGATAAAAGGCATCACTAAATTTTTGAAGGAGAAGATTCATAAAGGGCCCTATTTTTGCCTTATTATCTGAATCACACTTTGAACAATGCAGCATTGTATGAAAAATGCTTTCAAACCGGTCACGCTTGAACATCAAGCAGGGAGTGCAGAGACATGGTAGTTCAGGAGATACGAGGAGCTGAGAATGATAAGAGTTGCAAAAAGCAGTGCAGCAGGTCCAACAAGGCCAATGGACTACATGGGAAGGAGCCCTGCAGAGGTCCTTGACATGGAATGATATATGGCATATGGCACCTCTTAGGCTCAGCTTCGTTGTTAGATCAATGTATGACCTGCTGGCTCGGCCACAAACCTTGTGAAATGAGATGATGAGTAGTGCCCCCTGTGCCAGGGGAGCAGATACTTGAACACATGCTCTCAGCGTGTAAGGTGTCATTAGGGCAAGGGTGATACACTTGGCACCATAACAAAGTGCTAAATGAGCTTGCTACGACAATAGATCTGGCAAGGATGAAGGCGAATAGCAAACCCAGGCCGAGCACCGCAAATACATACTTTCTGAGGGCAGGAAAGTCAGCACCCCAAACCGAGTAAACCTGGTAGCAGTTTACCATCTCTTCTTGACTGTGCAAATGATTGGGAGATGGCAGTAAACCTACCTGGACAAGGGGCATATCCAGAGAGTATCAGAAAATCGCGGAGACGGCCGGATATTGTGCTTCATTCTTAGCATCGCTTCAGGTTATACTGATTGAACTGACCATGCCATTTGAATCCAGATTGGACGAGCAACATTCGTTCAAAGCGGCCAAGTACGAGGGGCATTCAGAAAGTAATGCACCACATCGTTTTTCTCAGCTAATAATAAAGATAGAAGCATGACATTTTGCACACTTCAAATATGGCATCTGCCAATTGTGTGCACCAAATTGCACAGCAACTGGCCAAATAATACGGCTGCCCTAAACCGTTGAAATGGAGCGTGTTAGCAACTTGCGTTATAAGCAGCGAATTGTGATAGAATTTCTTGTTGCAGAGAAGGAAACTGTTGTGAACATTCTTAAGCGTCTAAGTGATGTGTATGGAAGTTTTGCAGTCAACAGGAGTACAGTCAGTCGCTGGGTTCAGAGAATCAAAGAATCAGGAAGTGGAGATACGGAGCTGCTAGAATGGCCGCGCTGTGGACGTCCTGCCACAACCACCAATGCAGAAATTTTGAAATGCGCTGAGGGCATTATTCTTACTGATAGGCAAATCACTACTCAACAGTTGGCCTTACAGTTGTCAGTCAGCATTGGTAGTGCAATTGCAGTTATAAAAACTCTCTGATTTTCTAAGTTTTGCACAAGATGGGTTCCTCGAAATCTCACAAATGACCACCGATTGCAAAGGAAAGCAATTTCTTCTGAATTGTTGGAGCGTTTCAATGCTGATGGAGAGAACTTTTTGACTAAGATCTTTACAGGTGACGAAACCTGGGCACATCATTTTGAACCTGGGACAAAAAGACAGTCAATGGAGTGGCATCATCCACAATCACCACGAAGAAAGAAATTCAAGACAATTCCTTCAGCTGGAAAGGTCATGATCACTGTCTTTTGGGACATTGAAGGTATGATTCTTGTGGACGTTATGCCAAGAGGAGAGACAATCAATTCGCAAGCTTACATTAAGACATTGAAAAAACTCAATCAACGTTTTCACAGAGTTCGGCAGCACAAGAATCCAGCAGACCTGCTTCTCCTTCATGACAGTGCGCACCCTCACACAAGTCTGGCAACACGGGAAGCAATCACCAAATTGGGTTAGACTGTACTACCCCATCCACCCTATAGTCCCGATTTGGCACCCTCTGATTTTCATCTATTTGGTACACATAAAGATGCACTCTGTGGGACAAGGTTTGAAGATGATGAAGGAGTGATTCATGCAGCGAAGAAATGGCTACATGATCGAGACAAATTCTGGTACGGGCTAGGAATACATGCACTTGTTTCGCGCTGGCATAAAGCCGTACAAGTTGATGGGGATTATGTTGAATAATACCGATGTTTACATCACATATTCATGTATATTGTGTATAAATTTCATGCTTTTTAAATAAACAGCTCCTGAGAAAAACGATGTAGTGCATTACTTTCTGAACGCCCCTCGTATAATGATCTGGCCGCGGATCTGAGACATGATGGGTTCACTGCAAGGGTCATGGCTGTTGAGGTGGGCGCAAGAGGGCTTGTGGCTGCATCAGTGTATGATTTATTGAAACTGTTGGGGCTGAGGGGACAGTCGAAAACAAGGGCAATGAAGAGGCATCAGGCTGGATGTGGAACAACCGCAATGGAAATCGGGACAGTAAACACTGCGGTACAGAAAACACCAGGAATTTTTCAAAGTCCACAATACATTGAGTTTTTTGGTGTACTATTGAAAGGGCTGTGACTGAGGGGCAACAGGCGGTGTATATTATAAGAGGTGTTAGGCACAGAATTTCAGTTGCTAGCGCGCAGTGGCTACCCTCGTCAGCTTCGCGCAGGTGTCTCAGTGTGCGTACTTAGTTGTGATGTGCGACGGAACAAATGGAATAATTTGTCTTCTCTTAGTTACTTTCACAACTGCCTCCACGGCTGGCAGAGGTGTGGATTTTAAAGTTGCTACCATAAGTGAAATGGAGCCGCGGTAGCATAGTGGCTCGTGCACTGGCTTCCTAGCGCAGTGGTCTATGGTTCGATCCCCAGATGAGGTGGGATTTTTTTAGGCCACAAACGGGTACCAGAGCAACTCTGGGAAGGTTAAGGCGGCTGGCGTGATGCTGACCACATCGCCCCTAGTGTGCTGACGGTCAAGAAAATATGGGCCTAACACCATATTCCCAATATGCCTCAGTGGGCATGTAACGGGATCCTTTACCTTTTCTTTTTACCATAAGTGAAATGGGTTCATTTTCGATACAAGACAACAGGAGGCTGAGACGCTTGGGAGTCATGACCCAAGTGGGCCCGCCCCCCTTAGAGTGTAAAGGAGTATACTGGGCCGAAACACTTGTCGGATGGGGGGACACTTCTGATCAGATTGCCTCCTGTTGTATCACTCTGTAAAGAGTTTCCTATCATTGTGTGATAAAATGAAGTATAAAATATACTACTCGTCAAAAGTCAAGGGCCACCCTATTATTTTCAATACACTTTTATATAAGTGCATAGAATGATTAAATGAAGGAAGTTTTTAGTAAAAATGGGTGCAATATCTTCCTCTGACAGACCTCTATGCACGTTAAGCATAAAAACAACTCACCGACAACCATGGTGATCACGTGCAATTTGGTTTGCTGACCATAAATTGTTTTTTCAAACTTCCGTACAACCAAACAGGTGAAGTAATCGTGCTGATTGACATTCCATGTGCAATGGTGACTTTTCGTGAACAGAGTTCACTCTTAATTTGTTTTACAATCAGCAGACTTAGGGTAGTTTCATCACTTGCAAAAAACCATGCCACCGAGAAAAAGTCTTGACACCTTACAAATAATGAGAACTATAGCATGGGTTCCAACTAATGACAAAGAAGAGTCTGTGAAAGAAGCATTTTATACTAAACTACAGGAAATTATGGATAAAGTAAAAAGAAGAGACATCAAAATTTTGATGGATGACATGAATGCAAAGATAGGTACAGTCAACACTGGATTTGAAGAAGTCATGGGAAAACATGGGCTAGGAGTAATGAATGAAAATGGAGAGCTATTCGCAAACTTCTGTGCTTCATATCAACTGGCTATAGGAGGAAGCATGTTTCCACATAAGAGAATACACAAGGCAACATGGATATCACCAGACCATAGAACAGAAAATCAGATTGATCATATATGCATAAACAAGAAGTTTAGATCATCATTTCAGGATGTAAAGGTATATAGAGGAGCAGATGTGGCATCAGATCACCATCTTCTGATAGCCAAAATAAAAATGAAACTCAAGAGATATGCAACAATGCAAAATTATAGACAACAGTTTAATGTAGGACAGCTAAGAAATCAAGAAACAAGAGACAAATTTGCGGTCACAGTATCCAACAATTCCAAGTGCTCCAACAGCTGGAAGATGTAGAGAATACAGAAGACTATTGGCAGCAGGTCAAAACAGTATGGAAGGAGACATGTGAAGAAATACTGGGGAAAAGGGAAAGACAACAAAAAGCATGGATAACAACAGAAACCATCAATAAGATAAAAGACAGAAAAAAACAAGAAAGCAGAGTTAAACACAAGCAAAACTAGAAGCTCCAAAGCCAAGGCTCAAGAAGTGTACACAGAAGCAAACAAAGAAGTAAAAAGAAGTATCAAAAGAGACAAGAGGAAGTATATTGAGGAGTTGGCAAGAGAGGCAGAAGATGCTGCAGCCAAAGGAAATATGAGAGAACTGTATAGCAGCACAAAGAAGCTAACAGGGAAATACAAGCAAACAAGTTGCCTCATAAAAGACAAGAATGGGAAACTGCTCAGCAATATACAAGAGCAAATGAAGAGGTGGACAGAATATTTTGGGGACCTTCTCAATAGACCAGCTCCACAAAACCCGCCGGACATCCAGCCAGCAGAAGAAGAGCTACAAATTAACGGTGAAAGACCAACGAAGGAAGAAATAAAGAAAGCCATAAAGCTTCTAAGAGAGGGAAAAGCGTCTGGACCTGATGGCATTCCAGCAGAGGCCATCAAAGCAGATATCGACACGGCTACAGAGATGTTATATAAATTACTTGGTAAAGTCTGGGAAAAGGAAGAGATACCAGCAGAATGGAAGGAAGGATATCTGGTTAAGTTGCCTAAGAAGGGAAATTTACAAGAGTGCACAAATTATAGAGGAATAATGTTACTATCAGTGCCAGGAAAAGTATTAAACAGGATTATCCTTGAGAGATTAAAAGAGTCCATAGACAAGAAACTGAGAGATGAACAAGCAGGTTTTCGACAAAACAGATCATGTACAGACCAGATAGCCACTTTGAGAATAATAGTTGAACAAAGTCTGGAATGGAATTCACCACTATACATCGGATTTGTGGACTACGAAAAGGCATTTGACAGTGTAGACAGAGAATCACTTTGGAAATTGATGAGGCATTATGGAGTTCCCCTGAAGATCATTAATTTAATAAAGAAAACATATGAAGACATGACATGCAGAGTTCTTCACGAAGGACAGCTTACAGAACCGTTTGGGATAAGAACAGGAGTGCGACAGGGATGCCTCTTGTCTCCATTTCTTTTCTTGCTGGCAATAGATTGGGTTATGAGATCATCGACAACACACAACAGAAATGGAATCCAGTGGACTCTGACTAAGAGCAGTTGGATGATCTGGATTTTGCTGATGACTTGGCTCTTCTGTCCCATAACCGTAATCAGATGCAGGACAAATTGAAAACACTCGATGAGAGGTCACAGCAATTGGGTCTGAAAATACACAGGGAAAAGACAAAAATAATGAGAATAAATGCAGGTAATGATAACAGGGTTGAACTTGAAGAAACACCAATTCAAGATGTAGAATCATACACATATCTTGGCAGTAATATAGACAAAGTTGGAGGGACAGACAGCGATATCAAAATAAGAATACAAAAGGCAAGAGGAGCTTTCATTGCATTGGGAAATATATGGAGATCAAGAGAAATCGGATCCAACACGAAAATAAGAATCTTCAACTCAAATGTGAAGTCAGTCTTATTGTATGGCTCGGAGACATGGAGAACAACAAAGACAACAACCAAAAAAAGCTACAGACTTTCATAAATGGGTGCTTGCGTAGAATAGAGGGATTAAAATGGTATGACAAGGTTACCAACGTGGAACTGATGACAAGAACTAGACAAGTGCCAGTGGAACAAGAGATGAGAAGAAGACGATGGCGATGGATAGGACACACACTGAGGAAACCGGTTGATAGCATTACAAGGCAGTCCTTGTTCTGGAACCCCCAGGGCAAGAGAGGCAGAGGAAGACCAAGAAGTACATGGAGAAGAGAGTTGGAAACAGAGGTGAAAATGATGAGGAGAACATGGAAAGAACTTGAGATGATGGCACGGGACAGGAGGACTTGGCATGTGTTTGTTGAAGGCCTATGCTCCTTTGGGAGTGGAGGGTTATGAATGAATAGCATGGGTTGAAAGTGGTTTATCTGTCCGTGAGGTTGCTAGACGGCTTGCAGTGTCGCACTCTACTATCCAAAGAATTTTGGAGAGATTTCAGGCCACAGGAAGTGTGGAGGATTGCCACCGGCCAGGTCGCCCTAGATGCACCAATAGACATGATGACAGGTACCTCTTGTTGTCAGCCCTGCACCATCAAACAGTGACTTGTTCCACTCTAAGATGTCAGCTGAGACAAACTGTAAACGTTAATGTCAGTCAAAGCACCATTCGCAGACGTTTACATGAATTTGGACTGGCTGCTCGATGTCCTGCAGTCAGAATCCCTCTTACTCCTGCTCATCGCAGAGTCCGTGTTGCTTGAAGTTGCGAGCACATCCGATGGACAAGGCAACAATGGAGTCAAGTTCTCTTCACTGATGAGTCTCGCTTCACTGTGTCATTCAATGATGGCAGGATTCGAGTTTGGAGACGACCAGGAGAGCGATTTACTGATGACACAATTCGAGACTTGGATTTGTATGGTAGAGGTTCTGTCATGGTCTGGGGAGGCTTCTACAGACACGGCAGGACCCCACTCTACATCATCCAAGGCAACTTGACCGGCCCAAGATACCAGAACGAAATCTTGAGACCAATTGTTCAGCCTGCTCTGGAGGCCATAGGTGGTAATGCCGTCCTCCAAGATGATAACGCTTGACCCCATCAAGCTCGTGTGGTGAATGAGTTTATTCAGCAACATGGGATCATCAGGATGGGGTGGCCAGCTCATTCACCTGACCTTTCTCTGATTGAGCACCTCTCGGATGTCCTTGATTGAAGGTTGTCAACAAATCACCCCCTGCCAATGGATGTTGCACAGCTGACTGCATTTCTGCTTCAGGAATGGCAAGCTGTTCCTCAGGATACTCTTCGGACCCTTGTGGACTTGATGCGTCTACGCTGTCTTGAATGCCTTGCTGCAAGCGGTGGTCATACCCGATTTTGAAATGTCTATTTGTCCAATATCTATTGTGTGACTTTTGAAAAGGTGGGTGACACACTTCACAGCTTCATTACGTTTGAATGTGTGTTTCCATTTCTTTACGTGACATGTCAATTTGGTATTCAATAAATGCCGTTTTGACTGATACCAATTACGTTTATATCAGATTTGTTTTATGGTTTCAACCAAGGTTTTTCTAAGTGGCCCTTGACTTTTGACGAGTAGTATATTTCTTTTCTCGACCAGTAGTGTTTGATGATTGGATAAATATCAATTCCAATTGCAATAAGAATTGCTAAAACTTTTATAAGCTTATACACAGTAATTGGTGTCCAGTTTGAGTAAACAGATCTCCTTTTGTGGGGATTATTTATCATGCATTAATATGGTGCATACTCATTTATTGACTGACGCAAAAGCTGAAGGACATCATCAGTCAGTAGAGCTCTGAGGCAGTCTAACGGTGTAGAACTCTCACTTAGATTAGCATGAACACCTGGTGTCTTGTGTGGCACAAATCTAAAAGAATTACAGGTTGAACCTTCCGTTACTTCTCTCCATGTAGATTTAGGAGGTTCAGACTCTTATCTTCCTCCTTTTTGTTGCATTACCACTGGGACCTGGTTGGGGAGACGCCCCCTTGTCAGCTGATTGTGGTCGCTGTTTATGGATTTGTCAGAATTTCTTAACTCCTTCAAAGTCATTATCAGAAGACAAATAATTAGTCTCACTTTTGCTATCCATTACACTTTGCAACAATTCTCTGGCCTGCAAAGCCTTTAGACGCACTGTGCGTGTCAATGTCAGTCAATTTCTACCCTGTACTTTTTCAGCCATTATGGTGATACGATAAAACACGATTAAAAATGAAGATAAATGTGAAAAAATTCCCTCCAAACTCAAACAAAGGACGTTGAAAGCTTGTTGAAATTTGTGCATTTTTGTGTGTACTTCCATTCGAGATAAATTCCGGTCAGTATAAAATATCAGAGTGGAAAGAAACAACGAAATAAATCAGCGTCTTTTAAAAGATGTTGCGTACGGAATCAGTTCAAATAAAATTTTCTTCATCTTAAATTTAAAAGGACTTTGGTTAATTTGAAATCAAATCAAATCAATTGTGTTCTTTTCTTTGAACCCAGGTTAACTTGTGGAAATGTTTAGCTGAAAATTTTTTTCTTATTTAAAGTAATAGAAAGAAAGTTATTAACTTTTTCAGTACTTAACAAAAACATGGGTTTGGCCCAAGCAGAAGTTACCAACCTAGTGTAAGTTTATAATGTCCTTTTGCAAACACATTTTGTGATATTCATGTACATAAACTCCTTTGTTGCTATATAAAAACAGAACTATCATGTAACACTATCTACAGGTTTCCTCAGTGTGTGTTTTATCCATCCACACCATCTTCTTATCTCCTGTTGCACTGGCACCTGTCTGGATCTTGTCATCAGATCCGTATTGGTGATCTTGTCATACCATTTCAGTTCTATTCCATGCAAGCACCCATTTATGAAATTGGTGTCAAGTATCTATTTAAAACTAGCAATAACCCGTCAATAATGACGGAAGTAAATCAAACACTGTAATATATTTTTAAAATATTTTTCAATTCAATATAAGAGTGTCGCTTGCTCATTGTGATTGACGCGATTGTCTCTTCCTCTTAGCATCAGCAGCTCGTTTTGCAGCCATCTTATCTTTTTGATCCATAATAATAAGTCTGCAATACTTTAAATTAAAGTTTTGTCTTGAAGAAGCAATCAAAAACTTACATTTTAAGGTAATGTTTAACAAAATGATGAGTTAAATCCATTTCTGGAATGAAACTGGGTTCTACAATCAAAAACTTACATTTTAAAGTAATGTTTAACAAAATGATGAGTTAAATCCATTTCTGGAATGAAACTGGGTTCTACAATCAAAAACTTACATTTTATTCATATATCACTGTCACTCACTTTGTGTTGCACAATTCACTGACTTTTCTTCGTTGAGTGTTACTATTTTCAGGAGAGTACATATAAGGGAAACAATACAATTAATGTCTAACTTTCAACCACATTTGCATCCCTTAGATGTGACTGACGTACAAACGGCGAGAATTATGGATGTCGATAATATGACTTTTTTTTTTTTAAACATCACTTGCATACTGTCTGTCATATTTTAACATAGTTTTGATGAAACACAATAAAGGGGTAGTTTTAAAGATTCTGGAGGTATTAATAATATAATGAAAAATAATTGATTAGGCAGAGCATTAAAGAGAGTTCGGGGGGGGGGGGGTCTCTGAGGAGACAAATAAAGAATATGACTACTGCTCCCTCAGGCATGTTGTAAAAGGTGACTAATATCAGGTTTGTATATGGAGCTGACAGGATCATCATGTAAAACATCATGTAACATAACCTATCACTGCATGCAGGAACATGTGTTTAGACACAGATTGTAAAACATCATGTAACATAACCCATCACTGCATGCA
Source organism: Oreohelix idahoensis (assembly GCA_024509875.1). Taxonomy (NCBI): domain Eukaryota; kingdom Metazoa; phylum Mollusca; class Gastropoda; order Stylommatophora; family Oreohelicidae; genus Oreohelix; species Oreohelix idahoensis. The sequence goes on along the minus strand of JAMPIV010019442.1, from coordinate 232,538 downwards.
GGAACGTGTTTAGACACAGATTGTAAAACATCATGTAACATAACCCATCACTGCATGCAGGAGCATGTGTTTAGACACAGATTGTAAAACATCATGTAACATAACCCATCACTGCATGCAGGAACATGTGTTTAGACACAGATTGTAAAACATCATGTAACATAACCCATCACTGCATGCAGGAACATGTGTTTAGACACAGATTGTAAAACATCATGTAACATAACCCATCACTGCATGCAGGAACATGTGTTTAGACACAGATTGTAAAACATCATGTAACATAACCCATCACTGCATCCAGGAACATGTTTAGACACAGATTGTAAAACATCATGTAACATAACCCATCACTGCATGCAGGAGCATGTGTTTAGACACAGATTGTAAAACATCTTGTAACATAACCCATCACTGCATGCAGGAACATGTGTTTAGACACAGATTGTAAAACATCATGTAACATAACCCATCACTGCATGCAGGAACATGTGTTTAGACACAGATTGTAAAACATCATGTAACATAACCCATCACTGCATGCAGGAACATGTGTTTAGACACAGATTGTAAAACATCATGTAACATAACCCATCACTGCCTGCATGCAGGAACATGTGTTTAGACACAGATTGTAAAACATCATGTAACATAACCCATCACTGCATGCAGGAACATGTGTTTAGACACAGATTGTAAAACATCATGTAACATAACCCATCACTGCATGCAGGAACATGTGTTTAGACACAGATTGTAAAACATCATGTAACATAACCCATCACTGCATGCAGGAACATGTGTTTAGACACAGATTGTAAAACATCATGTAACATAACCCATCACTGCCTGCATGCAGGAACATGTGTTTAGACACAGATTGTAAAACATCATGTAACATAACCCATCACTGCCTGCATGCAGGAACATGTGTTTAGACACAGATTGTAAAACATCATGTAACATAACCCATCACTGCATGCAGGAGCATGTGTTTAGACACAGATTGTAAAACATCATGTAACATAACCCATCACTGCATGCAGGAATATGTGTTTAGACACAGATTGTAAAACATCATGTAACATAACCCATCACTGCATGCAGGAACATGTGTTTAGACACAGATTGTAAAACATCATGTAACATAACCCATCACTGCATGCAGGAACATGTGTTTAGACACAGATTGTAAAACATCATGTAACATAACCCATCACTGCATGCAGGAACATGTGTTTAGACACAGATTGTAAAACATCATGTAACATAACCCATCACTGCATGCAGGAACATGTGTTTAGACACAGATTGTAAAACATCATGTAACATAACCCATCACTGCATGCAGGAACATGTGTTTAGACACAGATTGTAAAACATCATGTAACATAACCCATCACTGCATGCAGGAGAATGTGTTTAGACACAGATTGTAAAACATCATGTAACATAACCCATCACTGCATGCAGGAGCATGTGTTTAGACACAGATTGTAAAACATCATCATGTAACATAACCCATCACTGCATGCAGGAGCATGTGTTTAGACACAGATTGTAAAACATCATGTAACATAACCCATCACTGCATGCAGGAGCATGTGTTTAGACACAGATTGTAAAACATCATGTAACATAACCCATCACTGCATGCAGGAGCATGTGTTTAGACACAGATTGTAAAACATCATGTAACATAACCCATCACTGCATGCAGGAGCATGTGTTTAGACACAGATTGTAAAACATCATGTAACATAACCCATCACTGCATGCAGGAGCATGTGTTTAGACACAGATTGTAAAACATCATGTAACATAACCCATCACTGCATGCAGGAACATGTGTTTAGACACAGATTGTAAAACATCATGTAACATAACCCATCACTGCATGCAGGAGCATGTGTTTAGACACAGATTGTAAAACATCATGTAACATAACCCATCACTGCATGCAGGAGCATGTGTTTAGACACAGATTGTAAAACATCATGTAACATAACCCATCACTACATGCAGGAGCATGTGTTTAGACACAGATTGTTTTTTTTTTTTTTTTTTTTTTTTTTTTTTTTTTTTCGTACGCCCGCTAATACTCGAGGCGAAATCTCAGGTTATTATTTATGTCTAACCTGACATTGATTTTACGTGAGTATCCCTTTATTTCTTGTACAGAGACAAGTGTCCCTCGCCATTCAGGCAAATACTCTCCGATTTCGGAGGTACCCATTGCAGCTGGGTCGGCTCAGGAGCCGCCAGTCCCTGGTCGACGACACTCCTTCAAATGTTCTCGCCAGGTCTCGAGTTAATCCAGTCCAAATCCCGGTCGACGAAAAATCCTCAAATGCCGTCGCCCGGGTTTGATCCTGTATCACCCGGTCGCCAGAGCGGTGTTGTAACCACTACGCTAGCGCGGCTCCCACACAGATTGTAAAACATCATGTAACATAACCCATCACTGCCTGCATGCAGGAGCATGTGTTTAGACACAGATTGTAAAACATCATGTAACATAACCCATCACTGCATGCAGGAACATGTGTTTAGACACAGATTGTAAAACATCATGTAACATAACCCATCACGGCATGCAGGAGCATGTGTTTAGACACATTGTAAAACATCATGTAACATAACCCATCACTGCATGCAGGAGCATGTGTTTAGACACAGATTGTAAAACATCATGTAACATAACCCATCACTGCATGCAGGAGCATGTGTTTAGACACAGATTGTAAAACATCATGTAACATAACCCATCACTGCATGCAGGAGCATGTGTTTAGACACAGATTGTAAAACATCATGTATCATAACCCATCACTGCATGCAGGAGCATGTGTTTAGACACAGATTGTAAAACATCATGTAACATAACCCATCACTGCATGCAGGAGCATGTGTTTAGACACAGATTGTAAAACATCATGTAACATAACCCATCACTGCATGCAGGAGCATGTGTTTAGACACAGATTGTAAAACATCATGTAACATAACCCATCACTGCATGCAGGAGCATGTGTTTAGACACTGATTGTAAAACATCATGTAACATAACCCATCACTGCATGCAGGAACATGTGTTTAGACACAGATTGTAAAACATCATGTAACATAACCCATCACTGCATGCAGGAGCATGTGTTTAGACACAGATTGTAAAACATCATGTAACATAACCCATCACTGCATGCAGGAGCATGTGTTTAGACACAGACTGTAAAACATCATGTAACATAACCCATCACTGCATGCAGGAACATGTGTTTAGACACAGATTGTAAAACATCATGTAACATAACCCATCACTGCATGCAGGAACATGTGTTTAGACACAGATTGTAAAACATCATGTAACAACCCATCACTGCCTGCATGCAGGAACATGTGTTTAGACACAGATTGTAAAACATCATGTAACATAACCCATCACTGCATGCAGGAGCATGTGTTTAGACACAGATTGTAAAACATCATGTAACATAACCCATCACTGCATGCAGGAGCATGTGTTTAGACACAGATTGTAAAACATCATGTAACATAACCCATCACTGCATGCAGGAGCATGTGTTTAGACACAGAGGCAAGCTGCAGTGATGACTCCATGTTTTGTAAGGAGCAAAAAAAAAAAAAAAGGAGATCATGAATTAAAGAGAGAAAGTTGAGATGGGTTGTTACAATCCCATCGGAAGTAAGCAGTGTAATCAGGAATGCCTTTGACTAGAACCCACACGGGGAGATAAGAGTAGAAAAGCCAAAGAGAATGCAGATAATCAGTGGAAGAGGAAGCTAAGGCAACCAAATCTCAGACACAGCTGACAATGATTGCCCAAATAAAGAAATCAGTGACAAACAACAGTTACAGTCTCATATTCCAGATGTGAGAAAAAGAAGGTCTTAGCAGAAATAAACAAATTGTTAAAGATGGATATATTGGTGAACTTGATTTACACTTTTTAGATCCTTGGGGTTATGAGTTTTAGCTCTTTTTTTTTTTACTGTGCCAGGTAACTACTGAATGTGTCCATCTTTTTTCAGTTGCTTTATGTTTCCATATAGTGTGTTAGTGGTGGAGGGGTTTGGTGGTAGCAGTTGCTTTATGTTTTCATATAGTTTGTTAGTGGTGGAGGGGTTTGGTGGTAGCAGTTGCTTTATGTTTCCATATAGCATGTTAGTGGTGGAGGGGTTTGGTGGTAGCAGTTGCTTTATGTTTTCATATAGTGTGTTAGTGGTGGAGGGGTTTGGTGGTAGCAGTTGCTTTATGTTTCCATATAGCGTGTTAGTGGTGGAGGGGTTTGGTGGTAGCAGTTGCTTTATGTTTCCATATAGCGTGTTAGTGGTGGAGGAGTTTGGTGGTAGCAGTTGCTTTATGTTTTCATATAGTGTGTTAGTGGTGGAAGGGTTTGGTGGTAGCAGTTGCTTTATGTTTCCATATAGCGTGTTAGTGGTGGAGGGGTTTGGTGGTAGCAGTTGCTTTATGTTTTCATATAGTTTGTTAGTGGTGGAGGGGTTTGGTGGTAGCAGTTGCTTTATGTTTCCATATAGTGTGTTAGTGGTGGAGGGGTTTGGTGGTAGCAGTTGCTTTATGTTTCCATATAGTGTGTTAGTGGTGGAGGGGTTTGGTGGTAGCAGTTGCTTCTGCAGATCTGGTAGTGCCAGGCAGTCTAGAAGGACTATTCTACTATTTTTTCCCTCTTGCATGTTGCAGTGCTTTTATTATGAAGCATGGTCAGTGGTCACACTGTGCAGATGTTTGTTTAAGGGGTACATGTCTTGTTTGCAACCTGAAAATTGTGCTCTGGTCTCTACAGTTCAGGTTGTCTGTGTTATCCCTGGTGCTGGACTGAGACATATCTATGTTTATAAATCTTACAGTCATGTCAGTTACCCATCGATCCTGTTATGTAAAGTTCTGAGAATATTGAATGTGATGTTTGGTGACTGCAAAGGTTGTACCTCTCTGGTCCTTTTTTTTTTTTTGTGAGTGTTTTTATAGACAGTACACTTTGTCTATGTTAGTTTAAAGTATAGAACATGGAAGTCAGGGAACTAGAACATGGAAGTCAGGGAACTAGAACATGGAAGTCAGGGAACTATAAGGTAAAGGTAGTCCCATAGCAGATACTGCCATAGGGGAGGGAAGTGCTATACTATTTCTCATCTTTATGAGGTTTGGTGACCCAGTGGACTATATTGATTACAATTAGAAATATTGACATGTGAGCTGTACCTATTAATGTTCTAAACCACTGTCAGACTTTTGAAGTCTTTGTCTAACAGCTACCTGCTGTGATGGTGTAGATAGCATCTTGATTGCTCAGAGTAAGCAATTCTTGGTTGGTGATGGTATTCGGCCAAACAATTCAGAGAATTTCTTTGCAGTCAGATTGTGTGGAAAATTTCTGAACATTTCCTTACTTGTTACTCTCCAGTATTCTGCAAAATTCAAAAGTACAAAAAAGTCTGATATATCCTCTTGGTTTTTTGCTTCACACAATTTAAGTGACATGATGAAATGAGTGACTTGTTGATATATGTGTTAAAGATAACAAATATAAAAATGTTATCAATATCCATTTTGAGATTCTCTATTTTATAAAAAACTGAGTGTCTCTGCTATCACATGACCATGTGTAGTTCCCAGGGGTCTGTGAAGGGACACAGACAGAATGGGACTAAGGTCCATCAGGCATGTCACAAGAAATGGCTAATATGAAGTTATGCAGCTTGGGACTGGCAACTTTATCATGTCAAAGAAATTGATAAGGGAACCACTCTAGGAACAGAACATGAATGCTTTGTTGTAGACTTCCTGTAAAAGGGGGGGGGGGGGGAGACCAGTGGCTGTGGTAGCTCTATGTACCATATTGAGCAAAAATGGAAATATGATCATTAGAAGAGTTCTTCCCCCATAAACTTGATGAAGGTCTGCTGCGCAAGGAGGTGAGGGGTAATGATGATAAATTTTAAATATATATATGTTTTAATTGTACGGCACGCGCCTCAGATCGCCTCTGATAACCAAGCACAGCTCCCGGCCTTCATGTGGTGCCCGGCGGAACTTTTTACACTGACAGGAGAAGGGGTGAAGGTGAGTCACTGACACCTTAAAATCAGCAGCTTCGCATAGATAGGGCTCGTGGTCCTTGGTTGGTAGCCTATCTAGGAGAAGGTAAAATTCTGATTTCAAACCAAGTGGCGATGCTCTCTAAGGTGCCACCTCAGGTTGGGCAAAAAGAAGCTCTCACAGCATGTAGAATAGGGGAGAAAATGTCAATGGAAACAGCAGGGACAAAAAAACAGCTAAGGGCTGTCACCTCAGTGGTGCATTACCATAGTCAGTTATGACTGAAGAGGCAATTATTATTATTTATAGGTTTTGAAAAGGGAGGGAGAGGGGAGACAGACGCAGGGTTTCATTTGGTTTTCTCAGATCTTTCCCAGCAGCACACAACTTATTTCTTGGCATTACAGCAAACTTTGTTTCAAGTATCTGAAATGTATGCACATTTATATAATCTGGTATCTTTCCTTTGCACAGCAAAATGATGCTGCTAATGTACACAACAGGTCTGAGAATTGTCATACACACAGCGAATCTAACACCAAGCGACTGGCATCACAAAACACAAGGGTAAATTTGTTTGTCTTCATTATCTTTCAAGTTTTAAGAGAACTTGGACTCTTCAGTTGTACCTATCCAGATGGCAGCATGTAAATTACTCTTTGTTGGTTAAATGTAAGTTCTGTAACCTTCTGAAATGTAGGTTCTACAACTCTTTTTAAACAGTAATATCATTAGGAAATATATGGAAATCACAAGAAATCAAGTCCATGCAAAATAATGTTCAACTCAAATGTCAATACTGTCTGTCCTATTGTTTAACTCTGAAACATGAAGAACAATACAAATGATGACCAGAAAGTTCATTCATAACCCTCCACTCCCAAAGGAGCCAAGTCCTCCTGTCACGTGCCATCATCTCAAGTTCTTTCCACATTCTCCTCATCATTTTCACTACTGTTTCCAGCTCTCGCCTCCATGTGCTTCTTGGTCTACCTCTGCCTCTCTTGCCCTGGGGGTTCCAGAACAAGGACTGCCTTGTTATGCTATCAACAGGTTTCCTCAATGTGTGTCCTATCCATCGCCATCATCTTCTTCTCATCTAAAGTTCCACTGGCACTTGTCTAGTTCTTGTCATCAGTTCCACGTTGGTAACCTTGTCATACCATTTTAATCCCTCTATTCTACGCAAGCACCCATTTATGAAAGTCTGTAGCTTTTTGGTTGTTGTCTTTATTGTTCTCCATGTCTCAGAGCCATACAATAGTACTGACTTCACATTTGAGTTGAAGATTCTTATTTTCGTGTTGGATCTGATTTCTCTTGATCTCCATATATTTCCCAATGCAATGAAAGCTCCTCTTGCCTTTTGTATTCTTACTTTAATATCGCTGTCTGTCCCTCCAACTTTGTCTATATTACTGCCAAGATATGTATACGATTCTACATCTTGTATTGGTGTTTCTTCAAGTTCAACCCTGTTATCATTGCCTGCATTTATTCTCATTATTTTTGTCTTTTCCCGGTGCATTTTCAGACCCAATTGCTGTGACCTCTCATCGAGTGTTTTTAATTTGTCCTGCATCTGATTACGGTTATGGGACAGAAAAGCCAAGTCATCAGCAAAATCCAGATCATCCAACTGCTTAGTCAGAGTCCACTGGATTCCATTTCTGTTGTGTGTTGTTGATGATCTCATAACCCAGTCTATTGCTAGTAAGAAAAGAAATGGAGACGAGGCATCCCTGTCGCACTCCTGTTCTTATCCCAAACAGTTCTGTAAGCTGTCCTTCGTGAAGAACTCTGCATGTCGTGTCTTCATATGTTTTCTTTATTAAATTAATGATCTTCATAATGCCTCATCAATTTCCAAAGTGATTCTCTGTCTACACTGTCAAATGCCTTTTCGTAGTCCACAAATCCGATGTATAGTGGTGAATTCCATTCCAGACTTTGTTCAACTATTATTCTCAGTGTGGCTATCTGGTCTGTACCGGATCTGTTTTGTCGAAAACCTGCTTGTTCATCTCTCAGTTTCTTGTCTATGGACTCTTTTAATCTCTCAAGGATAATCCTGTTTAATACTTTTCCTGGCACTGATAGTAACATTATTCCTCTATAATTTGTGCACTCTTGTAAATTTCCCTTCTTAGGCAACTTAACCAGATATCCTTCCTTCCATTCTGCTGGTATCTCTTCCTTTTCCCAGACTTTACCAAGTAATTTAAATAACATCTCTGTGGCCGTGTCGATATCTGCTTTGATGGCCTCTGCTGGAATGCCATCAGGTCCAGAAGCTTTTCTATCTCTTAGAAGCTTTATGGCTTTCTTTATTTCTTCCTTCATTGGTCTTTCACCGTTAATTTGTAGCTCTTCTTCTGCTGGCTGGATGTCTGGGGTTTTGTGGAGCTGGTCTATTGAGAAGGTCCTCAAAATATTCTGTCCACCTCTTCATTTGCTCTTGTATATTGCTCAGCAGTTTCCCATTCTTGTCTTTTATAAGGCTACTTGTTTGCTTGTATTTCCCTTATAGCTTCTTTGTGCTGCTATACAGTTCTCTCATATTTCCTTTGGCTGCAGCATCTTCTGCCTCTCTTGCCAACTCCTCAATGTACTTCCTCTTGTCTCTTTTGATACTTCTTTTTACTTCTTTGTTTGCTTCTGTGTACACTTCTTGAGCCTTGGCTTTAGAACTTCTGGTTTTGCTTGTGTTTAAATCTGCTTTTTTGTTTTTTCTGTCTTTTATCTTATTGATGGTTTCTGTTGTTATCCATGCTTTTTGTTGTCGTTCCCTTTTCCCCAGTATTTCTTCACATGTCTCATTCCATACAGTTTTGACCTGTTGCCAATAGTCTTCTGTATTCTCTACATCTTCCAGCTGTTGGGGCACTTGGAATTTGTTGGATACTGTGACCGCAAATTTGTCTCTTGTTTCTTGATTTCTTAGATGTCCTACATTAAATTGTTGTCTATAATTTTACATTGTTGCATATCTCTTGAGTTTCATTTTTACTTTGGCTATCAGAAGGTGGTGATCTGATGCCATCTGCTCCTCTATATACCTTTACATCCTGCAATGATGATCTAAACTCCGCCAATGCCGGTCCCAAGCCCGGATGAAAAAGGAGGAGGGCGGCCTGCATGGAGGCCGTAAGGAGGCAGCCCCTCCACCATGCAAAGGCACAACAGGCCAATCACCTGTTTGCTTTAAATCATGATTACGCGAACTACAAGAGAGAAAACCGGACTGATTCTAAAGGCGACGAACTGGAACGGACTACGGACTACGACTTATGGAACTTGGAACACAAGAAGTATAAATGGGAAGGAAGAGGAGCTGGTGGAAGAGATGAGGAAAGCAAAACTAGAAATCCTGGCTATAACGGAAACGAAGAAAAAAGGACAAGGGGTCATGGATCTCGATGGCAACACGTTGCTCTACAGTGGTGTGCCCATATCTGAGGGAGCTAAAGGGGGCGTGGGTTGCATTGTGGCCCAAAATCAAAAAGATGGTATCAAGGGATGGAACTTTGTCTCGGAGCGCATTATGGTTGTAAAACTAAGGGAAGGAGAGACCATGGTCAGCCTGGTCGTGGTGTATGGGCCGAGTGAGGGTGAGAGAGCAGAGGTCAGGGAGGAATTCTTCGAGCTGCTTCAAAGGACAGTGGATGACTGCCTGGATGAAGTTGTTATGCTCGGAGATTTTAATGCCAGAGTTGGGGATAACCATGCTGGATGGGGTGAGGTTGTCGGGGGATATGGAGAGGATGCTCTCGGTGGCAATGGAGGGCGACTCCTTAGATTCTGCAGTGAGCAGAATCTGATCATTACAAACACAGGGTTCCCCCATAGGCGCATACATGCATACGCTGGGTGTGGGCCAACCAAGGGTGAGAGGTCGGTGGTCGACTGTGCCATTGTTTGGAGGAGCTCATTCGGATATGTCCGAGATGCAGGAGTCTGGGGGGGGGCCAGAGATTGGAGGTGATCACTACCTGCTAACAATCAAACGAACAACTGGGGGAGTTGCTCGGCCTGGGGGCTGCCCAGCATCACGCGGGAGGCCAGGTGAACAAGCAGGAGAAATGGGCATTGGGACCTGCAGGCTGAGAGAGCCAGAGGTTAAGACCAGGTGTCGGGAGCTTGTTGCTACGGCGGTGAGCGGCGCAGAGGAGCGACCTGATGACTTGGAAACCCTCTGGAATAAATTCAGGGATATCATAGGGACAGCTGCTGCGGAGGCGTGCGGTGAAGTCCGACTTGGGAACCGGAGAGGGAGGACGCCTTGGTGGACAGAGGAGGTCGGAGAGAAAATGGGAGAGAGGGGGATGGCATGGAGGCAGTACTTGGGAGCTGGAAACACAGCAGGACAGGTGGAGAAATATAGAGTGTGTGTGACGCTCAGAGCAGAGGTGGGGAGCAAGGTGCTGGCGGCGGAACAGAGGTCCTGGGAAGAGTTTGGAGAAAAGCTGGAGGGGGATGCGCAGGAGGACCGGAAATTGTTCTATGGGACCCTGGGGAACATGAGGAGAGAAAAACAGTGCCCTCTCGGGTTTATAAAGGACAGGCGGGGCGGGTTGCTTACTGCCCCGAGCGAAGTGGTGGAGGGATGGAAAGAATATTTCTCAGAACTCCTGGATGGTGAGCATGATGAAGCATCAGAGGTGATAGCCACTGACACAGAAGAGGAAACCAATGATGGTGAAGATGACATGGGGATGGAGGGGCTGGGGGCAGCGCTGGAGAAGATCGGGATGGGCGGAGCGGCGGGGCATGATGGTATAACACCAGAGGTGGTTGGGTGCATGGGAGCATCGGGCGACCTGTTGCTCTTGGGGGTCCTACGGGCAGCGTAGTGCAACGGGACCATACCGGGGGATTGGGAGATTGCCATCGTGACACCAATATTCAAAAAGGGTGACAGTCGACAGTGTGGAAACCATAGAGGCATATCCCTTCTCGGTGTCCCTGGTAGAGTCTACTCTGGGGTCCTGGGGCGGGGACTCCGACGCCTGGCTGGGCCGCGGTTGGATGGGGTCCGGTGCGGATTCCGAGCAGGCCGAGGTACTCAAGACCTAATCTTCACACTCAGACAGTTGAGTGAAAGGGCCCTTGAGTATAGGAGTGAGATCCATCTTTGTTTCATGGATCTGGAAGAGGCGTTTGACAGGGTCCCCTGGAGCAAACTTTGGGACTGTTTGGCAGGGAAGAATATTCCAGCACCTCTGATTCGTGCTATGCGGAGCTTCTGCGGGTCTTGCGGAGATTGTGTGAGGACGGCGGGCCATGAGTCAGAAGAGTTCAGGGCCACCACTGGTGTAAGACAAGGTGATATCCTATCACCTTACCTCTTCATACTCCTTATGGACGATGTCATCAAGGCATGTAAGGAGAGAACAAGAAAGTATTCAGTGGGGTACTGGAAGATGGGACGGGTCTGTATTTCGGAGCTGGCATTTGCTGATGATGTTGCCCTGATTGCTAAATCAGAGGCACATCTCCAATCCGGCCTGCGGGTCTGGAGGGGGGGGCTGGAGAGGGGAGGGATGGTCATAGGCAGCTCTAAAACAAAATCCATGGTGATATCACGAGAAGAAAGAAAACATCAGATTAAGTTGGGAGAACAGGTCCTGGAGCAGGTCGACCACTTTAAATATCTCGGAGCTATTATAGACCGAAAGGGAGGCATCAAAGAAGAGTTGGCCACTCGAAAAGCAGCGGCTGGGAGACTTTTTCAGGCCATAAATCGTGGATTCCTCAGCAAGAAAGAGATTGGTAAGAAAACGAAGATGGCTGTATACCGCTCCACCTATGTCCCAGTCTTGACATATGGATGCGAGTCGTGGGCAATGACTACAACCCACAAAAGCCAGATCCAAACCTCAGAAATGAGGTATCTGAGGAAAGTGGTTGAAGTAACAAGAAGAGACATGGTCCGCAACCAGACGATCCGTCAAGGCCTAAAATCCCATCCGCTGCAGACCCAAATAGAACAGTCCCAACTAAGATGGTTTGGCCATGTCTGCAGAATGGGAGAAGATCGGCTACCACGACAAGCATGGGAAACAAAGAGCCAGGGATCCAGACCTCCAGGACGACCCAGAGTCCGCTGGGAGGACAACATTAGACAATCTTTGAAGGACCGAGGACTAGAATGGAACCAGGCCAGGAAGAAGACAGCTGATAGAATGGTCTGGCGCTCTCTCTTCCAAACCTCTACACCTCACGGTAGAAGGGGAACGACTAAGTAAGTAAGTAATGATGATCTAAACTTCTTGTTTATGCATATATGGTCAATCTGATTTTCTGTTCTACGGTCTGATGATATCCATGTTGCCTTGTGTATTTTCTTATGTGGAAACATGCTTCCTCCTATAGCCAGTTGATTTGAAGCACAGAAGTTTGAGAATAGTTCCCCATTTTCATTCATTATTCCTAGCCCATGTTTTCCCATGACTTCTTCAAATCCAGTGTTGACTGTACCTATCTTTGCATTCATGTCACCCATCAAAATTGTAATGTCTCTTCTTTTTACTTTATCCATAATTTCCTGTAATCTAGTATAAAATGCTTCTTTCACAGACTCTTCTTTGTCATTAGTTGGTGCTTAACATTGGATGACATTTACATGTATTTTCTTTTTAGCTGTTTTAAAAGTAGCTGTTATAATTCTGGGTCCAACGGCTTCCCATTCAATGAGTGCTTTCTGTGCTTCTTTAGATAACATAAGAGCTACCCCTTCACTGTGGTGTGAACTTTCGTCTTCCTGTCCTGAGGAACAGCACCAATTCACCTGTGATGAGTTTCTTCCTTACCGCCTTCCACTTTGTTTCACACATTCCCAGAACCTTGATTTTATATTCCCTCATTTCTGCTGCTACTTGTGCCACTTTCCCTTGTTCGTTTAATGTCCGAACATTCCAGGTGCCAAATCTGGAAGTTCTCCTAGAAGAAAGAAGGTTAGTCAGCAACACAGACTCCTTTCGGCTTTCTCTGTGTTGCATCATACGCCTCCCTGCGAGAGGACCTTCCCCTGTCTTGGATGGCTGTGTTTTATTTTCTTTAATTGACTTGTCCATGTTTGTTGAAGTTTTTTGTGGTTTAAATTTTTTACAGGATGGGGTAACTGGCCCCATGCCCAACTGTGACAGAGAATTATGAAAAATAGATTTTATTATCTACATTTTTCTTCCACCTGGCTTCACCTTGCTTCCTTATTATTTTTTTAACGCAGAACTCTTCTACCCTTAGATATCGGCCTCTTTCTTAATTTAGCCACACCAAATTCTTTCTTTTCTCTACACCAGGAATGTTTACTATGATGCACATAGTGAGAGAGAAGGGGGAGATAAGCTAAATGAAGGAAAACCAAGGGGGCGATAAGTTGAAACGTATTTTCGGTAGACCTTGATCAGGAGGAATTAATCTGAGTAGAAGGGGGAGAGAATCTGAAAGAAGGGGAGATAAATTACAATTACCCCCCCCCACCCTATCCATTCGTTCGTGAAACGTAATTAAGCTACAGAACGACAAAGATCTAAGACCGTCCGCTCGTTTCCAGAGTCCAGCAGGCGGCGAAAAGGTGGCAAATTTTCCTTTCATTCAGAATTTGAACACAGAAATCCCCAAAGGTGTTATGTGTAAGACTGGTCAGCGACTTTTCTACCATTTTAATATATATACTCCAGCTTTTAAAATCCATTATCCAGTACCCACAGATTTATTTCAGAACATCTAGCTTCGATTCTAGAACCATTTGTATTAATGGAGTTTCTTAGTTTTCGTTGGAGATTGTTTTAATTTCTGTGTTTGCGGTAAATATTATAATGGAAGTTTGAGTGATTTAATTGTTAAGTCCGTCATTTTATTTCACTAAGATTTTTCGGTGTAGGGTGATTTAACTGTTAAGTCTGTCATTTTATTTCACTAGGATTTACTGTGCTAATTGACTAGCGAATTTAAATAATCTATAGCTAAATTGTTCCGGCTGTAGCGTTAATCTAACTAACTGATATCAACCAGTAGAGATATTTTAATCGACTAGTAAATGCACTATTCATTTTGAGTACTGACGAAATATATATTTATTTCCAATTCATTATGAGTAAATTTATAAATGACTAGCGCTTATTTCACGGGGGTTTTTGTTAATGGTAAATAAGCTATACCCGGTTAGTTCTATTCAAAGTTAAATAACCGAGTGTAAATAAATTATAATTCTGCGCGGGTTAAGTAGGATAGAATAGTGGTGTAGTGGTTATTGTGATTATATGGTTGTTTCTTTTTTCCCCATATCTAGTACTGGGTCACTTACCCAAAAACCTACCAGCGCCTAAACCTGAATCGGAGAATAAAGGATCTAAGTCCAAAAGTACAAAAATAACATTCGTATATATATATATATTGGGTCTTCAAGGTGAACCTGTCTGGCCTCTTGTTTACACCCAGAAAGAGATAGAGTACCAACCCAAAGAATATTAAGAATAACTTATTTAACTGGGCCTATAGCTATCCAGATTTCTTTTTCCCAATTTCATTTACATTCAGCCCATTGTGGCGACACAATCAAACATTAACATTTCCCGACGTTCGACCATTTGTGGTGTGACAAGGAATTTTATACTGAGAGAATTTACCTTTGACATTCCTTTATGTAAAATGAAAATCTCAAGCTACTGACACTGTGAGCACTGTTAATTTTCTTACCTGGAGTAATTAATGTGACATAAACAGAAATCCTAATAACAAGTAATGAAATAAACGTTCCCCAAAGAAGAGGATTTAATCAATCTTTGTGGAGCCGGGGTTTATTTTGCCAAAATAACACTGGATTTGCTGTGTGACCCATGAAACTATGTTCCAGATGCTGTTAAATCTACAATACGGTAAGAAAGAATGAACAAGGCCACGGTCGACTGAGAAGAGAGGAATGAATGAATGACTAATTCTCTCTATTGTATAATCCATGTACTCACATTGTTTATTTCTTATTTGGTTTTTCTAATGCTGTCCATTTTCAGAATAGATTAACTTATAAACTCTGTTCTTTACAGTATAGGCAAATCCTAGACCATAGCGCAAATCTTTTTGACCGTTTTTTGGGGGGTTAATAACTTTCTTCTAATGGGATCTTGTCTCAACAATGAGTCTATTCCTTTACTAATTCTAATACCTATGATTATTTTTAATATTTTGTTTGATATTCAATAATAGCTGTTGTAAAGTTTCTTTATGGTAAATAAAATTTACATAAAACTTAATTTACATGTGTTGGTCAGCTCGTCCCAAATATCCCTATTCCATTAATATAGTTTTCACATTTGTGCGTCTAATTGTCGTCACTTATCTGTGTGTGTGTATGTGAGTGGTTGATATATATATTAATATATAAATAGAGGTATACTGTCTGACAAAGTTCTGTTGTAGAGATAGGCTGGACTATAGAGGATCTTCTCAAAATCCAGGGACAGACTACCTTTTTTCACCATTTTCACTCGTGAAATCTATTCCTTTACCTTATCTCTCACTGAGTTACCACCTTCTTCTTCTTTGATCCATAGCCGCCAACCGTCAAAGCAGTCAGCGGCCATCATGCCTGGTGGCGTCTTGTAGGGCAGCAATAAATTGATTCCACCTTGCTCGGTCGGCGGCCATCCTTCGTACAGTGCCCCAACTGTGGTTCATTTTTTGCATCTCAGCTTCCACAGTTCTCCGCCAAGTTGTTTTTGGTCGGCCTCTCTTTCCCTTTCCCTCGGGGGTCCATAGCATAGCTGTTCTTGTGATGGTATCAGGGTCCCTTCTGAGGACATGGCCAACCCAATTCCAGCGTCTGCCAGCTATGATGGTGTGCATGTCCTCCTGGTTACTCCGAATAAGTAGTTCTTGGTTGCTGATGGTGTTTGGCCAAAAGATTCGGAGAATTTTCCTTAGGCAGATTGTGTGGAAAGAGGACAGTTTAGACATTTCCTTCTCTGTTACTCTCCAACATTCCGCACCATAGAGAAGCACAGAAAGTACACAGCTCTCATACAGTCTTAATTTGGTGTTTGTGCTGTACTGGGAAGACTTCCAAATGTTGTTGAGAACAGCAAAGGCTGTTCTCGCTTTATTCATTCTGTTGTTAATGTCCTTGCTTGTTCCGCCGTCAGGTGTTACTATGCTTCCTAGGTAAGTAAATGTGTCTGTCTGTTCTAACTTCTGGTTCCTTACTGTTACTGGCTCAGGATTGCCCACATTTAGTGTCATGACCTCTGTCTTCTTCAAATTGATGTTCAGGCCAACCTGCTGGCCATACTTATTCAGTCTATCGAGTTACCACCTGGTCTAGTTCTATTCAGACGGGACCAAAATATATCTTAAATACCTATCAAAAATCTATGACATCAACCCTCCTTAGTCGCTTTCTACGACATGCTTGGCAGGGAACAGTGTTACTATTCTTTGCTCCCCTTTCGGGCCCCGGTTACACACGGGTGCATTCCCATAGTCAGTTATGACTATATTATCACTAATGCTATCTTATGGTACTAAGTACACTTTTCTAAGTGAAAGCCAGATTGGGTAATATAAATCTGCTGATTTACAGGTTAGGCACAGCCTCCTTGATATTGATTTCCAGTTGATAGGTGTCAAATAAAAACTGAATAATTAATTATTTGTTTCTGTGTCTTATTGTTGTTCTTTAGAATATAATAAACTGTTGAGTTGCTTTATAGAGAAAATATCATAATATAATAAACTGTTGTGTGGCTTAAGGAAAGAACATAATAATAAACTGTTGTGTGGCTTATGGAAAGAACATCATAATAAAATGTGTGATTTATAGAGAGCCGTCATAAATTGTTGAGTGGCTTATAGATAAAACACCATAATAAACTACTGAGTTGTCACGAAGTGGATTTAAGTTTAGAGTTTGTCTGATAGAATAGCCTGGCGCTCTCTCTTTCAAACCTCTACACCTCACGGTAGAAGGAGAACAACTAAGTAAGTAAGTTTGTCTGAGTATAGAGACAAGACACTAGTGATGAGAAAGTCTGAGAAGATAGATTTTGTATGAGAAATGACAGTGAATGTGGAAAGATGAGACTTATAGCTTCGAGGGTGAGAACCGAGATTGACTCTCCCTTGCCACTTGTGACTTAATTTCTAACTACTGTCTCACCCCCTCTGACTACCATAAAGAAGATAAGGTTTCACTAAAGTCCACAGACACAACTATACTGACAAGCATATAAGTACAGTATAGTTATAGAGAAACTGATCCAGTGTACATTTTATAGTTTATTAATCCAACAGTATCCAATAACACAGCAAAATATATAACGTGCAAGGTCGCACAAACCTGGGGAAAAAGAACAACAAAATTAAATGGGAAAAGACACAATCTAAATTACTTAACGCTCTCGGTCACCCTTCCCAAACAAACCTAAGACTAAGAATTATACTTGGTGGGGGTCTCGACTTAAGAGCCGCCTCTCCTAACTATCCTATTATTATTTAAATTTAACTCTGTCCTGCTGCAGGCGTTTAACTAAATGTCTACACAAATCTGACATGCCCTCTAGGATGTCCTACACTGCTAACAACAGTACCACAAGCACTGATCCACTAACTGACTTTTCAGTGCTAACTCAGACGCTGTCCTCTAAGTCTTTCTATCTGACTAACTTCTATCTCCTCTCTGCTTCAGTTCGGTGTCTCCCTGACACTACCGTCTTCTGCTGAGGGGCGTCTCCGCCACTCCCTCCTCTCATTAGCATTTGGAAAGGAATGATTTCCCTTTCTCCTTTCCTGACTACTGCAGCTGGTGACTTTGGTATTAAGAGCAAGGTACTTGACTCGGGAAGAATTGAGGCTCTTGAAATGTGGATATATAGAAGAATGGGGCGTATCTCATGGAAAGAGATGAAAACAAATAAGGAGGTCCTAGAAAATCTAGGTATGAAAAGAGAACTAATGAGGGAGGTCAAAGTTCGACAGCTAAAATACTTTGGCCACATAAAAAGGCATAACACCTTGCAGAAGACCATAACAGAAGGGAGAGTTGAAGGCAAACCTGCAAGGGGAAGACAGCGCTATAAGTGGGAAGACAACATCAAGAGATGGACAGGAAAGAGTCTATCAGAGTGCACCATCAAGACAAGAGACAGAAGACGTTGGAGATCCATTACAGCCAACCTTCGTTGTGGAGATGGCAACTGATGATGATGATGACTTGACTCAGGATGTAGATGAGTCACTGCTGATGAACTTCTTTCAACTGCCCAGTCACCCCTCTTTGGGTTTAGGACAAACGGCTTTATTATGGCCGTATTAAAAACCAAACACCAGGCCACGCACCTATTTGGTGTGCTATAACGAGCTAAGAGCTCCGGATTTTAAGAAAATCCGTTCCTGCTGAAGTATGTGCCTCACTGCATGAGAACTTCTTTCTTTCACTGGTGCAGACGTACTGGGCTCTGGTATTACCGCATCACCCGTTCTCTTCACCTATCGCGATGTTTCTAGCCATCGGCTCCTGAGAAGACAAATTACAGTGGTAAGTTGTAGGGCAGTTTACAACCCTCCCTAGGTGCCGTGAAAATGCTGTAAAATGAAAAAATAACAGCTATACAACAAGTCAAAATATTCTCATCCCTACCACATAAACACCTTAAATTCCTCTACTCCCCGGGTGTCCCCTAAATTAATACATCTCCCCTATACAAACTACGCTCAAGCAATAAACAACTATTCCTACCCAATGGTCAAACCAATTGACCGTCCCTCCTATCACTCTCCCACACTCACTATATGTCTGTTATGTAAACTCCAGACACAGACTGACTTGAATCTTTTGTGCTAGTCTAGCCCTCAGGCGTCATAACATTAGCTTTGTTGAAGCGAAACATTCCGCGGTACAGGATAATTTCCTAGCCTTAGCTTATTAATGACTGACCCGGGAAGGTTATCAATGAACACAATATTAAACACACTGTTACTAATCATCTCAGTAATATTAATTACATCCCTTACGCCCTTTTCCTTTTAACTACATTACCAAAAATAGCACAACTAATAAAATACACAAATTACGCTCGCGTATATACGCTACAAATTATCAAAATCAAAATGCAGTTTTTTCACAGACCTCATATTACATATTACAGAGCACCCATTTATCTTAGCGCTTACCCTCACACAGTTAATATCTCAAAAGCCACTACACAAATCATAGATACTGCTACTATTATTCATATACAAATTATAGGCACATCTCCTCGTTTTATTGTATAAGATAGCAATTGATGGCACTTCAAATTAATAAAACTTAAATTAACTCCCAGAAGAAAAACTTACTCTAATGTGATAAGATCTTATAGGAAAACTATCTACTCGCTAATAAGTTATGAACATACCCAGATACTGAATTTCTCTCGCTGAGCAACCGATGTTTCGCTGAGCAGACGATAAGGCGTTGATTCACGGCAGAAAAATTTCTTTGGAGACGTGCTAAAATCTTAGGCGCCGTTATTTATAATAGAAAAAACTGATGCAATAACCCACGCTATGAGTCATCGCGTCGCGTCGCTTTGGCCAACCTTTGACCAATTATATTTACTGCCCATAAATTAAACCTGACCTCCGCCAATGATATCGTAAACAACCCGATGACTCAGTGTATATTTTGCTCATGCGCTACTTATTCTGTAACATTAGATAATACTACTGACTGTTCTAGTTACCCGAATTAATGTGATTGGTTATCGTGTTGAATCTGGGTCGTGCTCCCCAATCCCTACAATTAAACAGGGTAGGTGCCGTGGTTTCGGATTTACTCCTAACATCTGAAAAATTTAACCCAGTCTAATAATTATGAACCAACGCCTAATGAAATACATGAACGCACTTAATTACAGAGAGAAGAAGACTGGAGCGAACTGAAAATAAAACCCCCCACAGTAACTCCTCATAAATGAATGCAAATAATTACAGAGAGAAGAAGACTGGAGCGAACTGAAAATAAAACCCCCCACAGTAACTCCTCATAAATGAATGCAAATAATTACAGAGAGAAGAAGACTGGAGCGAACTGAAAATAAAACCCCCCACAGTAACTCCTCATAAATGAATGCAAATAATTACAGAGAGAAGAAGACTGGAGCGAACTGAAAATAAAACCCCCCACAGTAACTCCTCATAAATGAATGCAAATAATTACAGAGAGAAGAAGAATGGGACACATGAGTGACTAACAGAGAGAACATAATAGTAGCCTGTTGAGTGACTTACAGAGAGAACATCATAATAAACTGTTGAGTGACTGATAGAGAGAACATAATAGTAAACTGTTGAGTGACTTACAGAGAGATCATCATAATAAAATGTTGAGTGACTAATAGAGAGAACATAATAGTAACTTGTTGAGTGACTGATAGAGAGAACATAATAGTAGCCTGTTGAGTGACTTACAGAGAGAACATCATAATAAACTGTTGAGTGACTGATAGAGAGAACATAATAGTAAACTGTTAAGTGACTTACAGAGAGATCATCATAATAAAATGTTGAGTGACTGATAGAGAGAACATAACAGTCAACTGTTGAGTGACTTACTGGGAGATCATCATAATAAAATGTTGAGTGTTTGAGAGAACATAATAGTAAACTGTTGAGGGACTTACAGAGAGATCATCATAATAAAATGTTGAGTGACTGATAGAGAGAACATAATAGTAAACTGTTGAGTGACTTACAGAGAGATCATCATAATAAACTGTTGAGTGACTGATAGAGAGAACATAATAGTAACTTGTTGAGTGACTTACATAGAGATCATCATAATAATATGTTTAGTGGCTAATAGCTTTAGCACGCTGCATTCTTTTCCCAAAACAGTGCGCTTGCCACTGCATTCTTTTTCACAACGCCCCATTTTTATAGTGGGTGACTTGTAAAGTCTATACGTTTTTTGGTCAATTGCTCTAATTTTTGGACTGTATAGAAATGAATGAATGATGAATCTGATGATGTAAATTTTGTTTGTGTACATGTTAGATGAGATAGGAAGAGAGGAATGGAAAGATGAAAAAAAAAACGATAAAAAATAAAAATAAATTTAAAAAAAAATTTTTTAATTAAAAATTAAAAAAAAAAATAATCAACAAACGAAGAGTCCTTATCCCTTGCATCTCAATGAAAGCCATTTGACCAATACAAATCAAATGACGATCTTTTCGTTACACCCATCATCAGTAGCAAAGCAACAAATGCCCTCATCAGCAGTGACTTTCGGCCATAACCCTAAACCTTTCCCATAAACGTATTCCTAACCCCTAAAATTAGACATTCTAGCAATGACATTCTACTTTCGTTTCCATCTCTGCCATCACCCATGTTCTGAGAACCGATATCAGCGCTAATAAAGACAACAATATCCTCGCCATCACATCTGAGTCAGAATTCATTAAAATTTGAGCGAAAATGGCCGCGTGCTCAATGCCGATTGATTTTGATTAAAAAAATTCACAGAAAATAAACGCGGATACACCCATCACTTTTTTAAGATCAGAAACGGAAACTAACTCAATCGCAAATAACATTAAAACGTAACATCCGGGGCTGAAATCACGTGTACACAATTCTTAATGCTAGAAACGATGATATTCGTAAGGCAACTAAAGTCGCCTCCAGCTGTCAGTCAGAACATAGGTTTTTTTCAGGTGACACATGTTGCCTGCAGCGTGCTAAAGGATAGAGAGAACATAATAGTAACCCATTGAGTGATTTACAGAGAGATCATCATAATAAAATGTTGAGTGTTTGAGAGAACATAATAGTAAACTGCTGAGTGACTTACAGAGCGAACATCATAATAAACTGTTGAGTGACTAATAGAGAGAACATAATAGTAACTTGTTGAGTGACTGATAGAGAGAACATAATAGTAACCTGTTGAGTGACTTACAGAGAGAACATCATAATAAACTGTTGAGTGACTAATAGAGAAAACATAATAGTAACCTGTTGAGTGACTAATAGAGAGAACATAATAGTAAACTGTTGAGTGACTTACAGAGAGAACATCATAATAAAATGTTGAGTGACTGATAGAGAGAACATAATAGTAAACTGTTGAGTGACTTGTAAAGAGAACATCATAATAAAATGTGTGATTTATGGAGAGAACAATAAATTGTTGAGTGACTTAAAGGTAGAACATCATAATAAAATGTTGTGTGATTTATAGAGAAAACATCATAAAATGTTGCATAATTTATAGAGAAAACATATTAAAATGTTGCATGATTTATAAAGAAACCATCATAATAAAATGTTGCATGATTTATAGAGAAAACATCATAAAATGTTCCATGGCATATAGAGAGAAAACCAGAGTAAAAATGCTTTTGAGTCATTTAATTGCTAGAATATCCACATACACATTAAAAAAAAAAAAAATGACAGACACAAGTTTTTGTTACAGTGTAATCCAGGTCAGGTGAACTTAGAAGGACCTCATATTTTAGTGTGGTTACTGTTTACATATGAAGAACTTTAGGTACATTTTTGCATTTAATTATTACACATTTCTTTATGTATGAAGTTTTATGGTGGATTAAACCTCAGGAATGGTCTGTTACCAACATTTTATTAACATTTATGACTAAACTATATCCATTGTGATCCAGGATGTGGATAAGCCCTGTGTTTCCACCATTGAGAAGTGTTTTGATGCATGGAGGGCGAGGTGATTCTCCTACATTTTTCAAGAAAGACCTCTTGAAGTTTCTGAAACACTACTCATATAGGACCAGATCTCTGCATGGATGGATTAAAGCCGTAAAGCTGCATAGCATGGCAGCAGCTAAGTGAGTTCATTGAAAATTTACATTTCTTGTAAGTCTGTTTCTCCATTTGTTTCCATGTTCTTCTATGCCTATTGATGCCATTGAAGTATCGATACTGACAACCAAATCTCTCCAATTTATTTCTTCTCAGGGCAGTTCATTTCTATTTTCTGGAGGTTTTCTTTTGTTTTTTTTATGCCAGTCTCATATTCCTTATCCATGAGTTTCTGGGGTCTTAGTTTTATTCTTTCAATGCTGGGATTCCAGAACAATCCTGCTATTTGGTCCTGGTCATTCCTTCCTTAGAAAATGTGCTTTAGTTCTGTTGGTTTTTGTCTGGAACTGTCCGTGATTACCTATGTGGTTTCCTGGAAGTGGTCTCTGAGATGAATTAAAAATAGAACCCCTGCTCCTTTAGAGATGACTTATGTGAGGTTGTGTATGGGGGCTGGCTACCTCAATATGTCAAATATACTGCTACAGAAACCACTACCACAAAAACAAATGGTGATCTGCTTTGTTGCAGGTTTCCTGCAAGGTTGTGACCTTATACTTCTGTAGCAAGTGTTAAAAGAAAGTCTTGATGATTATGATCCTGGAAGATCACCTCTCAATTCCACTCCCTTATACCTTAGTGCACAAAATGTACATCATGATTCAAAAAGAATTGAACATTTTCAAAAATGTATAACTCAGTATCAAGGTTTCATATGAACATGTTGTCTAAACTAATATTTCAAGGATCTGTCACAGTTATTTTTATAAACTTACAAATGCTCAACACACACCGCTTGTATCATGTGGCACACATTAATCCTGTTGTCTAATTCATTCCAGATAAATATTACCTTATAGCGGGCAGCAATGTTTGCTCTCTCTTGTCACATTAGTTCAGTGGCCATTTTAGATTTGATTTGATTTTGTTTCTGGAAATAAAAATAATAACACTGATTAATCAAATGGCAAGTGTTTCTCCTTATTTTTCTTCTTCTTCCTCGTTCGCCCTGAAAAGGACGGTGGTTGCGTTGTGTCTGTTTGCACCTAAGCTGTGATATTTGCACCTTTCGGTCGACCCATCTGACTTCTGCACGGCATTTTTTAGGGACCGGGTTTGCCTTCCCATTTCGATCCGCACTTGCTCAGCCAGACTGCACTGCTGCAGACTGTTTCCAGGACCACCACGTGGAGGTGGAGTGCGGTCTTGACTAGCTCTGGTTCGCTGGTCCTGACGCAGGCAGTCAAGTTATAAGTCACTGACTGCATTCACTATTGCTGCATCTTTGGGTCCCCTCCTTATTTTGACAAATGATTCATGTATATCCAGTTGATACAAGTGGAGATATAAACATTTAAATATAGGGACTCACTTTTCAATCACTGTGTGGTACTAAAACAACTGTATCTTCATAGACCATTGCTGTCTGTTCATTGTTATGTTACAGTTCTAAAAAGCAATTTTTCCTGCAATAACTTTTACATATCAAACAAAAGGAATCCAGAATGCTCTTTTAAAAACTCATCTTGACCCTTCATCTCCCCAAGGAGCATAGGCCTTTAACTCTTTGACTCCGTAATTATTGTCCACCTTGTGCCGTAATTATTTTTTGAAGAATTGTAAATGGGGAAGTGTGCTATCTTTTAGTGTAACTTTTGTGTTAATATTTTCTGTGAACATGTACTTATTATATACCAAACTGTAGGGAAATAGATAGAGAACTGTAATAAATAGTGTCTTTGGTAGTGTTAACACAAGTAAGTTTGGTATACTTAAAACATTTTGCATGTAAAATTGAAAAACACTAAAAAGTTAACTTTAGAATACGAGCTTACCAAAGACAAATTACGTTCTAGACAATAAAACTTTTTTTTTAGTTTTCAAACATCAAGGTAATCCATTTACAAAGTAAAAAAAAACATTGATTATGGCCACAGTTAGCACATTTAGTGTTATTTACACCAGTTTTTACTGTGGTCCCTTATAAGAATAAAATGAATTATGCAATATATCATTATGTAATTTTCAAACAAATAAAGAAGAATAAAAAACTTTTTACATTTGTTTAATGTTTTAATAATATCCCTAGGTTCATCTTCTACCTAGGACTAGTGATTAGATGTTACTGTTGGTCTAGTTTTGTTGCTTATCAGTCGGCCAGAATAGGGCTACACCCACTCATCAACTAAATCAAATGTATCTAGCTTTTCTGCACTGATTCCGTTATTTGACAACAAACTCTGACTACCAAACAATCATCGTCAATGTCAGCAATGTTTCTAAGTAGTTTGACACAATTATTCATTTAGGAGGTTTAGAAGAATCTGCAGAATCTGATCATTACCAACACAAAGTTCCCCCATAAGCGCATACATGCATACACTAGGTGTGAACCAACAAAGAATGAGAAGTCAGTGATCGACTATGCCATTGTTAGGAGGAGCTCATTCAAATATGTCCGGGATGCTAGAGTCTGGAGGGGGCCAGAGATTGGAAGTGATCACTACCTGCTTACAATCAAAAACAACTGAAAGAGTTGTCCAGCCTAGGAACTGCCCAGCATCACGCAAGAAACCAAGTAAATGAACAGAAGAAATGAGCATTAAGACCTACAAGCTGAGAGAGCCAGAAATTAAGACCAGATATCAGGGGCTTATTGCTACAGCGGTGAGAAACACAGAAGAACAACCTGACGACTTGGAAACCCTGTGGCTTAAATTCAAGGACATCATAAAGACAGCTGCTGCAGAAGCATGTGGTGAAGTCTGACTTGGGAACAAGAGAAAGAGGACACCTTGGTGGACAGAGGAAGTCAAAGAGAAAATAAGAGAGAAGAAAATGGCATGGAAACAATACTTAGGAGCTAACAACACAGCAGGACCAATAGAAAAATATAGATTTTCTCCAGTGCTGCCTTCACTTCTTCCATCTTTATGTCATCTTCATCACCATTTGTTTCCTCTTCTGTGCTAGTGGTTATCATTTCTGATGCTTGACCTTGCTCACCATCAAGGAGTTCTGAGAAATATTCTTTCCATCTTTCCATCACTTCCTTCGGGGCAGTAAGCAATTTGCCTTGCTTGTCCTTTATAAATTTGAGAGGGCATTGTTTTTCCTTCCTCATGTTCTTTAGGGTATTATAGAACAATTTCTGGTTTTCTTGCGTATCTTTTTCTAGCTGCAGAATCTAAGGAGTTGCTTTCCATTGTCATTGAGAGTATCTTCTCCATATCTTCCGATAACTCCACCCCATCTAGCATGGTCATTTCCAACTCTGGCATTGAAATCTCCGAGCATGATAATTACATCTAGGCAGTCATCCACTGTCCTTTGAAGCAGCTCGAAGAATTCCTCCTTGACCGCTGCTCTCTCATCCTCATTTGGCCCATACACTATGACCAGGTTGACTGGTTGACTATGGTTTCTCCTTTTAGTTTTATAACTATAATGCGCTCCGAGACAAAGTTCCATCCCTTGATACTATCTTTCTGGTTTTTGGCCACAATGCAACCCACGCCCCCTTTAGCTCTTTCAGATGTGGGTACACCACTGTAGAGCAGCACGTTGCCATCGAGATCCATGACTCCTTGTCCCTTTTTCTTTGTTTCCGTAATAGCCAGGATTTCTAGTTTTGCTTTCCTTATCTCTTCCACCAGCTCCTCTTCTTTCCCATTTATACTACTTGTGTTCCAAGTTCCATAAGTCGTAATCCGTATTCTGTTCCAGTTCGTCGCCTTTAGAATCAGTCCGGTTTTCTCTCTTATATTTTGTTTAATCATGTTTTAAAGCAAACAGGTGTTTGGCCTGTTGTGCCTATGCATGGTGGAGGGGCTGCCTCCTTACGGCCTCCATGCAGGCCGCCCTCCTCCTTTTTCAGCTGTGCTTGGGACTGGCCTAGGTGAAGTTGAATAGACAGACACAAGCATTAAATCCAATGATGCACATTGATTGATTGATGATGTTGCTGGGATTTTAAGTATTTAAACTGATTGCCTCAATCATGTGACATGTCTTCAACGTAAAATTTGTCATTTCTGCCCAGTGTTTACTTAATAGGATCAGTGCCAGGTATTCACATACGTGACAGAAAAGGCATGTGGGGACATCTGAAGTTGAGGAAGGTATGTGTATTGACACTTTAACATTGCGTTTTTTTTCAGATTCATTATTGTTGGTACGTGCATTTGTAAAATACAGTGATTAACTTTCTGATATTGACATTTTAACATTACGTTGTCTCAGATTCATTATTATTGGTATATGTCTTTGTAAAATACCATGGGTTAACTTTTTGTTTCTGTCTAAATTGAACATGTTAACAATGGGACACAACCCCAGCCTCATATTTGTTGCCTGCTGCCTGTGGCAGCAGTGGTTCTGTTCTTGCTGCATGTTGTAAGAGCCCCACAGAAATGACATGGTCATTCAGGTTTAGTAACTACAACAACTATTAGTTGCCAGGACACATAGGTTATAAACATTCTTAATAAGACTCACAACATGTGAGTATAACATATTATAACCAGTGATATTAATATAACATGTTATGCTCAGTTATACAAATATAACATGGCTTGTCAAAAAATATATAATAAAAAGAAGGAACAGGTAGTTGGCACTCTGGAGATTTCAAGGCAGTCCATTTCAGTGACATTTGTTAATCATAAGAAAAGCTAGTCTAGCTCTAGGCAGTTAGGCCAACTAAATGCCATAAATGTGTCATTTCCATTTACTAACCCCTTCACAGAGTTGAATTTTCAGTTATGGAATACACATCTGGCTTGATCCATAAACTGTTTATAACTGAAATATATATGTATGCTCCTTCATTGGTTGAAATCTTCTTTCTTCAAAACCATAAAACAAGGAAAGTTTGGTGGTAAATGGGGAAGAGGAAGAAGACGTATGTGGAAATGAAACGTGAAGGGGTAGACAGAACATAGTCTTCTAAAATGTTCTATCAGGGCAAGACACTTGGGAAGCCATTATGACCAACTTTTGCTGCACAGACAATACCTGAAAGTTTGGTGGAGACACATGCATCCTAAGTTTCATGTTTGTGACCATTAACATTGTTCCTGGCCCAGAGGACATAGTAATTTTGAAGTGATAGACTCTTTCTTTTGCCCCTGTGTTACAGGGGCCCAAAAAGGCAGAGTTGTTAGTAAAATTTCCAGGCAGGTTGTAGAAAGTGACAATGAGTAAAGAACTAATGCTAAAATGCCACAGATTACATGACAGTAGACTGAACGACATGTCCAGATGTCATTAGTTATGTCAGAGTGGAGTGAATAACAAATGCTCAAGTGCTGTGGCTACATGCATTATTTGAGCAGTTATTTACATGGCAGTCGGCAGAAGGACTAATGCCCAGTCGTGCTGATTACCTGACTCTGGACTAAAATACTAAAGTCCAAATGCCACCCTTGAGAATGTACTGAAGACTTAATGCCCAGATACCACAGCATGACAGGGGACTGAAGAACTAATGCCCAAGTCTCAGGCTATGACATGTGATGACCACATTAACAATTTTACTTACTTTTTATGTAAGGAAGTTTGTTCCACTTGAAATGTCTCAAAACCACATTTCAGGTTTCTTGACACATTCAAAAAAGAGGAGTGGAAGTTCATTCATTCACTACCCTTCAGCTGTCCAAGGAGCATAAGCTTTCAACAAACTCAACGCCAAGTCCTCCTGCCGTCTGCTCAATGTCTTTTTGTGTCTTCCTCTTCCCTTTCATTTCTGCCTCAAGTTCTTTTCTCCATGTGTTTTATAAAAGTAAGGTTAGTAAAGGTCATAAAAAAAAAAAAAATATTTGAAACAGTGTTTCTGGTAGTATTATTTCACATTTATTATTCCCAGATTTTGTCAGAAAAAGTTCCAGATTCAGGTTTGGTTCAGAATTGGCCGATAGCTTATCAGTTTTCAGGCATCGGGTCAATTGGTCCCAATAAGTTGTCCTGGCTGATCACTGAATGGAGGCAGTCTCTTTTAGCCTGTAGACATCCATCTGAAGATCTTTCAACATCACCGTTACACCTGGTAAGTTTTAAAACTTACTACCAAACCCACTGAAATTACTACTACTACTTCTGCTGCTGCTGCTACTACTGTTGCTGCCTCATCCTAATCATTATCTTTGACTACTACTACCACCATGACCCCTACTACAACAAGATTGCTAACTGCTACTTTTTCTGTAACTGCTGCTTTCTTTTTGTTTTTATTCTCTCTTTTCTAAATCTGTGCTCATCTCATTTATTACATCCATTTCTTGTCATTTTATCATCATATTTTCCTCCTTGCTTTCTCCAACTTATTCTTCTTGTCATAATCTGTAATATTATTTTATCTGTTTATCATCTCCTATTTCTGCTGTAAGTCATGTCACTTCATATTATTTTTATTTGTCTGTAGTTTTTCACTGAAGGGACAGCTTTCCTTCCTATCTCCCTGTCTACAGAAACTTTTTAATTCTTTAGAACAGCTGTTTCCAACCTTTTATTCATATATATACATATGCGCACCTCCCATTTCCCCATGAGAAATAAAATGTACAGGATTAGTTTTTACCTCATGTATGTATGTATGTATGTATGTATATATATATATATATATATATATATATATATATATATATATATATATATATATATATATATATATATATATATAATCACATTTAAGCCTTTATATACAAGCTAAGGTGGAGGGAGGAATAAGGTGCTAGCTACCTTCCCCTTCACCACTAAGGCTATACCACTGTTGTCCTAATAACTTATATCAAAGAACTACACACGGGCTCGTATTGCCAAAGGCATGACACAACAACAGTGGGTGACATATGACTTAACTCTCATGAACAGCTTTGTTATGATTAAAATTCATAACGAGCATGTCAATATCATTAGGTAGCTTGACAGGGCTCCTTGTTTGTTTATTTTATACGGAGTCATTTATTAATAAAGGAAGTGACGTCATGCCTATAGGGTGTATTTGGCAGACGTGAAACTAAGAATGCAGAAGGCAGAGATCATCTGCAAAGGTCTTTTACCATTGTGTGTCATGGCGAGTGGACGCATGTGTTTGAGCTCCTGAAGATATTATTGTACATCCCTATGTTATTCCATCACTAGTACATCAAGATCTTCTGTGAGGTGTATCTAGTAGCTTCATTTTAAGGGAGTATGGATTCTCAATGTCAATTGTGGAAATATGAGTAATAAATTGTGGAAGATGAAAGGACAGCGCTTAAGACATGAACGGACTGCCTAAAGTTCTATCGACGACTGCATATAATATGCCCTTTATATATTGAACTAAATTGTATTTCAAGTTGGAGCAGCGTGACGTTTAAATAAATATGTATACTGTCCACTGCGTCCATTGTGGCTCAAAGAAGGGTGATTGATGTTGGCTGGTTTCGATGTCTAGATGTATGCTACCCTAGAAGTGGGCTTGGCCTACAGGAATCATCCTGTCATATAAATTTAACATTGTAATAGAAAAGACAACGTAATAAGCTTATATCCCATTTATTCAATTAAACACATGACCACACATGGCCTGATGAAAATACAACACTACAACTATATACGAGCCACAACAGGGAATGCATGTACTATAACAACAATCTACAGAATGGGTAATCTGACTACCACAATCCTAAAATTGACACCCCACCATCACGCGGGAAAAACCTACATAATAACACTGACTATGAAAATGCACAACAGTAACTTAGCATGTACCAAACTCAGCGCTAAGTAAATAACCACTTCCCTGGAATTCTTAATAGTAGAAATAGCTAACATTAGGAATAGGGCTCAAATGGCGGGCACCGCGTCACTCTTAGATATCACAGACAGCCGAAGCTGGCATATCAAAAACTGCGTCCGTCATGGATCGCAGTCAAATCTCCACTGACTATATTCACGCCAGCCTTGCACATTCTGTTACTTCTGCTGATCACATGACTGCTGATCACATGATTATCAGGACGGCTTTTGACCGTCTAACAACCTAAAAATACATAATGACATTTTCTTCCACCTGGATGGTGCTGGACCCCTGACACTCCTTGAAAGGTGAAGGCCCACATGCGACATACCCTCAAGTGACATGTTGGTACCCTGCTGGGACAAACAAACTCCCGCATCTATGCCATATATGAAAAAAGATTGTAACATGTATACACAATAACTGCCCTCCAACGTTCTGGCAGCTGTAAAAGAAAAAAAACAACAGCAACCTTACCTGGGGACCACTACCCTTACGCTCCATGGGGTGGTTACTTAAACATCCATGGTAAAAAAAAAATAGAAGTTACATCAGTACTAGTCATTAATCATGAATTAGAGTATAACACGTTGCCTTAATGGCACATGAAGGCAATGACCAACGCAGTTATAAGTAAGTGAAACATTCAAATATGAATAATAAGTCCACATGGTTTACAATTACTTGTTGAACCTAATGTCATAGCCAAAATTGACTTATCATGGGACGCTCCTGTCTTTTCACAAAAAAGACAAGCAGGACAGAGCATCCGCTACTACATTCTGCACTCCTTCAATAGCATAATAGTACTGACAGAGTGGGTCAGACTCTAAAGTTCGGTTCCCATTAACTGAAACACCCTAATTGAACGCAAAACTTGATACAGTAGACATTCAAAAATCCGGCAACCTCCGGACCTGAGGAGTGCCGGATTTTTGAAAATGCCGGATTTTTTATGGTTATATATTCTGTATATATTTAACAGAAAATGACTACCTGTACACTTTATCTGCGATCGACAATGCACGATGTTTACGTTTTACACCACTTCTTTTATTTGCTGAATCCATAATGGGGCTAAACAGCAGCAAATAAATGATAAAATGAGAAGGAATGAGCAGGAATGCCTGTTAACACGTGCAAGCAAGACCCAACAGCTGCATCAAAACATAAACTGCTCCAGAAAACAGTGGCGCGCCAACGCGGTAAATTTAAAAATGCGCTCCGAAATCCATGCCGGAAATCTGAAGGAACCAGATTATCGATGGCCGGATTTTTGAATGTCAACTGTACCTCTCTCTTGCTATTGTTGGACTATCAGCAGGTGATTATGAAGCAATGACATGTGCTTCCACCTGACTGTATCATGCGCATCCCATTTATTTGCGAATGTAACTCGCGCTATCTTCGTACTGTCTCGCAATGACAAGACCTCCACGAACTTCACTAGTGCGACCTCATTAAACACATGCCTGAGTGTGCGCCAACTAGCCCTCAGAGAAACATTGCGGACCCATACCATGCAGTCACTTGCTATCAGGGCCTCGGACACACCTTTATGGTTCCTATTCATGTGCCCTGGCACCGGACTCTGCGTATCCAAGGATGCCTTCCCCGCACCTTGTTGCTGATGCGCTTTCTTCTCAGGTGGTGCCAATGTGATCACCTGATCGACAGCCACGGGAACACGGTGTTGTTGGGACACCACTCTAACATCTCCTGTAACATCATGCACCCCTCATACATTGCAGACGATCAAGTCGCGACAGGATTGTCGAGGACAAACACGTTCACTCTACCCGATAGGAAAGGGGTATCCACATTAATGCACGCTTGGGGGTAAGACTCAACTTTGCCCCCAAATGTGCTGCACTTCGCAGTTTTGCCTGTGAGGCAGGATTCGTCAATACAGGAATGGCGAACCCCAACTGTAGTGCATCCTGTGTCTCTCATCACTGAGACTGGTTTTGCGTGTTCGATTGGGGAAGCACACATGTCTGTATTATGTCCCTTGCCATTGCACATGGAACATTAGCGTTCCCTTTTTGATTCACCATGCTGACTCCTAATAAAATTGCTAACCGGTGATGATCACGCCTCTTGAGTCAGAAGATCGACTCTCTGAGGATCCACTCCTCTGCTTGACCGGTTTCTCTTTATAGGGCCTATCTTCCTTTCAAGACATCAAAGCGCACTTGCTTACGCATTTGGCGCTATTCTCCGTCACTATCGCTACCAGAGTGACGGTTGTTCCACTTCGGCTGGAATTTCTGACGCGTTCTGAAATTATCGTAGTTGCCTCTGAATGGCTGATGGGGCTGGGGTGACCTATTGAACCTCTGTCTTTGTGAACCTTCGGTGCTACCCGAGCGGCATTGCCACAGATGTCATTGAACTTTGTCGACCCATGCAACTAGGGCATCAGACAGCCCGGACTGATTGATAGGCTTGCCCGGACATAATGGTGGCCCAACTGTGCCATGGAATCAATGTCCTTTGGCTGGTGTTCTTGGAAAAATGCTACTAGCTCAGTAGAGCAAGACAACAACACTTTGTCCCGTAGCTTTAGATCAACCAAGCCATTATAGTCCTTTGTAATCCCTTCCATCTCTATCCATCTATTCAGCAAAAGCTTGATCTTCGAGATGAAGTCCTTGTCTGCACTCGAGGTCGCTTTCCTAAACCATGTATGATATCCGTCTGCTGTCAGACGGAATTTCCTGAGCAGTCATTCTTTCACCTTCTCGTAATCAGCTCTATCTTCTACTGTGAGGCTGTAAAAAGTCTCCATCGCTGGCCACAACCAATAATGTGGACAACAGAGATGGCTACTCATCTATGAGCCTTCCAGGCCACACATTCAGTCTCGAATCTCTCGAGAAAGAAGTCTAAACTATCTATTTTATTGTTAAAATTCGGTAGTCGTAGCCTAAAGGGACAATGGGACTCCCTTTAAGTTGATTTCTGACCACTTGCACCTACTTCTAGCTTTTTTAGTTCTAATTCATCCGCAATCTTCTTCTCTTCCAATGCCATTCTCATTCTCTCCACTTCTATCTCTCTATCTTCTTTCATCTTCTTGAGTTCTTTTTGCTCCACACGTAAATCTCTTAAGGCATCATGGTTCTCGTTTGCGTGGAATTCTGCCTTGGCAAAATCCGACTATTCTTTCCCAGTGTAACTACACTCCTTGCCTACCTTAATAAACTCTTGGTACTCCATAATGTACCCTCTTAAGTAACTCAGTATCAATATCCTAGTCTTACAAGAGTTGTAAAAAGTATATAAGAGTTGATCACATAAACCCTCAATAAATCTGAGCGTAAATCTTATCACCAAAATACACCACCTCAATCTATACTGTCAATAAATATGTGTATAAATATTCTCACTACGATACACCACCTCAATCTATACTCTCGATAAATATGTGTATAAATATTCTCACCACAATACACCACCTCAATCTATACTGTCAATAAATATGTGTATAAATATTCTCACCACAAGACACTACCTCAATCTATACTGTCAATAAATATGTGTATAAATCTTCTCATCACAATACACCACCTCAATCTATACTTTCAATAAATATGTGTATAAATGTTCTCACCACGATACACCACCTCAATCTATACTCTCGATAAATATGTGTATAAATATTCTCACCACAATACACCACCTCCTTAGGGTCTACTTGCCTTAGTAAATAGTCGAAGGTGACAATATTTTATCCTCAAGTAGTAACTCACTAACCAGGTTCGCTATTATTAACAATAGCAACCAAATGTATCTCTCCTACTTTACAGTAACCACAGGTTATGTAACAGTCCACAGTATTCAAGTGCACTGATGCACAAGCTGATAAGAAACTAAGCTTTTTTACACTATATCCTAAGAGCACCAATACTAGTGCTGTAGAGTAACAATATGAAAATTACTACTTAGTATGTCCATATGTGGCAAACAAGAACAATGAAAAGATGAGTCAACAAACACTATGACACCACGAAAACTGCAAGTCATGTCGGATAGGACAATAGATTAAGCTAGAACAGAAGCAGCATAATATGTACACTATGTGACTGAAAACATGCAAAACCACAGGATACTCGCTGAACATATGTACAAGATAGCAAGAAGGACACGTAAGAATACACTACTTAAACACGACGGTAAGGATTACTTAATGTACATGATGACGCATACACGAACCACACAAGCACAACTAATGAATACTGTGCTTGGTTTGTTCAAAGGGGCAGCTACAAGAATTCACATCTGCTACGCTCCACCACTAAACAAAGACAGCCACACCCTACAAAGAATTCAGTCTAATCCAATCTTTTCCCACTTAAAGACCTTCTTCTTCTTTGATCCTTGGCCGCCGACCGTCAAAGCAGTCAGTGGCCATCACGCCTGGTGGCGTCTTGTAGGGCAACAACAAATTGATTCACTTTGCTCGGTCGGTGGCCATTCTTCGTACAGTGCCCCAACTCTGGTTCATTTTTTGCATCTCAGCCTCCACAGTCCTCCACCAAGTTGTTTTTGGTCAGCCTCTCTTTTGTTTTCCTTCAGGGGTCCATAGCATAGCTGTTCTTGTGATGGCATCGGGGTCTCTTCTGAGGACATGGCCAACCCAGCTCCAGCGTCTGCCAGCTATGATGGTGTGCATGTCCTCTTGCTTGCTCCGAGTAAGCAGATCTTGGTTGGTGATGGTATTCCGCCAAAAGATTCGGTGAATTTTTCTTATGCATGTTGTATGAAAAGAGGACAATTTCGTCGTTTCCTTCTCTGTAACTCTCCAGCTTTCCACACCATAGAGAAGCACAGAAAGCACACAGCTCTGATATAATCTTAATTTTGTGCTTGTGCTGTATTGAGAGGACTTCCAGATGTTGTTTAGGCTAAAAAAGGCTGTTCTTGCTTTGTTCATTCTGTTGTTGATGTCTTTGCTTGCCCCGCCGTCTGGTGTTACTATGCATCCTAGGTATGTGAAGGTGTCTGTCTGTACCAGTTGCTGATTCCTTACTGATATGGGCTCAGGGTTGCTCACATTGAGCGTCATGACCTCTGACTTCTTTAAATTGATGTTCAAGCTCACCTGCTGGCTATACTTATTAAGTCTATCCGTTTTTTTCCTGGATGTGTTGATGTGAATTTGTTAGCAGTGCAATGTCATCTGCATATTCCAGATCTTCCAATGTAGAAAATGTAGTCCATCTTATTCCTCTTGGACTGCCTTCTGTTGTCTGGCGCATCACCCAGTCTGTGACTGTTAAAAATAGAGTGGTTGATAAGGGGCAGCCCTGTCGTACTCCTGTCTTCACCTCAAAGATTAGGTTGCTCTGCCCAACACTACACGTAAAGTTGGCATGGAGGCTTTTTCATGATTGACACTATGCAGCTTGGAATTCCATAAACCCTCAGTATTTTCCATAAACTGTTCCTAAGTATACTGTAAAAAACCTTTTCAAAATCAACGAAATTAATGTACAGCTGTCTTTGCCATTCTGAGCACTGCTCTATAATGTTCCTGAGAGTAAATATATGATCTACACATCTTCTGTTCTTTCTAAATCCTGCTTGTTCTTTCCTCAGTTTGTGGTCTACTGCTTTTGAAATTCTCTGTATAATTATCCTGCCTAGTATTTTGCTGGGAACTGAGAGAAGAGTGATTCTTCTCCAATTATTGCAGTCTGCAAGATCTCCCTTCTTGGGCAATTTGACAATTATTCCTTTTCTCCTCTCTGTTGGTGTTGTCCCTGTTTTCCAGACTTGTGCAAATAGTGGTTCTAATAGTTCTGCTGCTAGCTCTGGGTCTGTCTTAAATAGCTCTGCATTTAAGTTATCATGACCAGGAGCTTTTCCATTCTTTAACTTTTTGATTGCTGTGATGATTTCTTCTTTTTGTGGAATGTCTGTATTAACATCTAGATTGTTTTCAGCCTCAGAAACATTCAATTGTGTCTCTGGTGGTTCCTTGTTCAGAGTTTCTCTGAAATGCTCTGCCAATCTTGTTTCCTGTCCCTCTACTGTCGTGATGAGATTTCCTTGCTTATCTCTTACTAATGTAATATTGTTTGCACCTCGTTTTCCACGGATGAATTTAGTTATTTTGTATACTGTGCTTTGTTCATTTCTCAGTGCTGCCTCTTCTGCCTGTCT
Organism: Oreohelix idahoensis; assembly: GCA_024509875.1. NCBI lineage: Eukaryota > Metazoa > Mollusca > Gastropoda > Stylommatophora > Oreohelicidae > Oreohelix > Oreohelix idahoensis. The sequence goes on along the minus strand of JAMPIV010019442.1, from coordinate 195,681 downwards.
TGCAAGGTCGTCTAGGAAATTCCTTTTATTGGCTCGGGATTGGCGTTTACCTTCCTTGTCCAGCTGACTGTACTGTTCGCTATATAGTTGCTTTAACCTGGGGGACTTCGCTTCTGTTTTCTTTCTTTTCATTTCCTTTCTCATCGTTATAGTGTTTAATGTTTCTGGTGTTATCCAGTCTTGCTTCTTCCTTTCCTGGAATCCCAAGCATGATTTGCTGCTTTCCTTATATATTGTTGAAATGGTGTTGAATTTCTGGTCTATATCATCAGTCAATGTCTTTTCCTGACTTTTGGCAAATTGATATCGTTTCTTTATGTCAGTTGCAAAAGCTTTTCTGGTAAGGGGGTCCTTCAATTTGCTGATGTCAAACCTTTTCTGTGTAGTTACAGTTGGTCCAGCCCTTCTTAGTTTCACTTTCAGTTTTGCTACTACTAAATGGTGATCACTTCCCACATCTGCACCTCTTCTTCACATCTTGTAATGCATGTCTCCATCTACCATTAATCATGATGTGGTCTATCTGGTTTCTGTCCCGACCATTTGGTGATTCCCATGTTAATTTGTGAATTTTTTAATGTGGGAAAAGTGTTCCTCCAATGACCAGGTTGTTAATGCTACAGAAACTTATTAATTTATCCCCATTTTCGTTTGCTGTTCCGCTGCCGCATTTCCCCATTACTCTTTCATTATATGTATTATGTGTTCCAACTTTCGCATTGAGGTCTCCCATTACTACGATAAGATCATATCTAGGTGTGTCTTCCATTTCTTTCAGCAGTTGTTGATAGAATTCATTCTTGACCTCTTCATCGCTATCATTCGTTGGTGCGTAGCATTGTATTATTATAGTATTGGTGAATCTCCCTCTCAATCTTAATCTTATCAGTCTGTTGTTGATGGGTTTCCATTCCAGTAATGTCCTTTCTATTCCTTTCTGTAGAATAATTGCTATGCCTTCATTGTGCTGTCCATCCTCTCTTCCAGAGTAAAGTACTGTTTCTCCTGTTGCTGTTTTAACTTTTCCTTCCCCTGTCCATCTGCTCTCGCTTATCCCTAGAATGTGTAACCTATAGTTTCTCATTTCTACCGTGACCTGTTTTAGTTTACCCGTCTCGTTCATTGTCCTGACATTCCAAAATCCTATTCTTGTATCATGTTTTGCAGTCAGGACATCCGTTTTCATGTCAGTGGCTTCTTTTCGGCTTTCACCACTGACAGTCATACGAGCCTCAGACTCTGGATGTCCGTCCCGCAGCAAAGTTTGTTCATTTGTTGTTGTTTCTGTAACTTCATTGTTTCTTACATAGACAGGGGTGTCAGCCCTATGCTAAAACCTCCAACCTGGAGGACCAGGGTGTCTGCTTTAGTCTGATCCCTGCCCACTCAAACCTGTCCAGCTTGGTAGAACCTTCCAGGAGTAAAACTCCCGCTGGCATAGCTCTGGGGGTAATCAGGGTACGCAAGCCGCCACACCTCGACAAGGTATTGACACCGGTGATGGCAGACTTGGAGACCAAAAAGGATTAAACTCGCCACCCTTCCACCCTTTATACACTAATATGTTAATACTAATCGACGCAACAACCACAACACGCAACAATGAAGTGCTGAGAGCTTGAGCACAATCACGCACAATCAGGATCAGTAAAATCAAAATAGTATCAGATACAAATAGTCAATACAGTTGACATTCAAAAATCCGGCCATCGATAATCCGGTTCCTTCAGATTTCCGGCATGGATTTCGGAGCGCATTTTTAAATTTACCGTGTTGGCGCGCCACTGTTTTCTGGAGCAGTTTATGTTTTGATGCAGCTGTTGGGTCTTGCTTGCACGTGTTAACAGGCATTCCTGCTCATTCCTTCTCATTTTATCATTTATTTGCTGCTGTTTAGCCCCATTATGGATTCAGCAAATAAAGGAAGTGGTGTAAAACGTAAACATCGTGCATTGTCGATCGCAGATAAAGTGTACAGGTTGTCATTTTCTGTTAAATATATACAGAATATATAACCATAAAAAATCCGGCATTTTCAAAAATCCGGCACTCCTCAGGTCCGGAGGTTGCCGGATTTTTGAATGTCTACTGTATTAACTAGTCTGTTATAAAAATACGAACAATACACAATAGTAGGAAAGAGAAAATCGCAAAAGAAATCGAGAAAAAAATCAGAAAATATAATGCATTGCAATACACAAAAAATACAAAAGTATTAACTAAATAGCTGATCCAGCACTGGTCACAAGGATGAAGATCCACCAAGCTCCTCCGGCATGGATGATAAATGATGACAACTACAGGACTGTCGACAGTCACTAGTACAGTCTCAAATATGACAGTCTTGTACCCACATACAAGGAGATATCGTTTTGGAGACGTAGATATGTGCCCAGCTAACACAATGGAGTCCTTTGGCACAATGTCATAAAAGGCATCAGAAAATCATTCATAACAGTTATCTAAACCGCTATTCAGTTGTGAGCTTCTTTTCACACAGTCGTGACTCACAGATACATCGGTCAGTCACTTGCTCGACCCTGGGTACTGTAGTCAGACGAGGGAAACATCTTAACAGTGGCGCATGCTGCAACTTGAACAGAACACTCACAGTGATGGGTGCTGTAGCTGGAACCTACCAAAGGGTGCTGCAGTACAAACAGATTCTTCACAGCAATAGGTGCTGTAGCTGGAACAAACCAATGGGTGCTGCAGTACAAACAGATTCTTCACAGCAATAGGTGCTGTAGCTGGAACAAACCAATGGGTGCTGCAGTACAAACAGATTCTTCACAGCAATAGGTGCTGTAGCTGGAACAAACCAATGGGTGCTGCAGTACAAACAGATTCTTCACAGCAGTAGGTGCTGTAGCTGGAACAAACCAATGGGTGCTGCAGTACAAACAGATTCTTCACAGCAGTAGGTGCTGTAGGTGGAACAAAACATTGGGTGCTGCAGTACAAACAGATTCTTCACAGCAGTAGGTGCTGTAGCTGGAACAAACCAATGCGTGCTGCAGTATAAACAGATTCTTCACAGCAGTAGGTGCTGTAGCTAGAACAAACCAATGGGTGCTGCAGTATAAACAGATGCTTCACAGCAATAGGTGCTGTAGCTGGAACAAACCAATGGGTGCTGCAGTACAAACAGATTCTTCACAGCAGTAGGTGCTGTAGCAGGAATAAACCAATGGGTGCTGCAGTACAAACAGATTCTTCACAGCAGTAGGTGCTGTAGCTGGAACAAACCAATGGGTGCTGCAGTACAAACAGATTCTTCTTAGCAGTATGGGCTGTTGCTGGAACAAACCAATGGGTGCTGCAGTACGAACAGATTCTTCACAGCACTAGGTGCTGTAGCTGGAACAAACCAATGGGTGCTGCAGTATAAACAGATTCTTCACAGCAGTAGGTGCTGTAGCTGGAACAAATCAATGTGTGCTGCAGTACAAACAGATTCTTCACAGCAGTACGTGCTGTAGCTGGAACAAACCAATGGGTGGTGCAGTATAAACAGATTCTTCACAGCAGTAGGGGCTGTAGCTAGACCAAACCAATGGGTGCCGTCGCTGGTTGGCAATAACAATGGCTACTGTTGTTGGTTGATAAACTAGCTGATGGACTACCCCAGTTGTCTGGACGCTAGTCGTGAATATCGTGGCCCGCCTACGCCAGCCCTCCTACAACCACTTAAACAATTCTAAACCACCAAAGCAATGAAACCATCCAAGAACCTCTACTGACAGCCTGTAACAGTAATACTAACAACCTAACACAACAATCTAACACCAGCCCTACCACAAAAGAACGCCACCACGGCCAGACCAACGACTATGTTAACACTATAGTCTTCTGCTCCACCTGGTCCGCATGCTTTCTAGTTACAACCTGCAAACTGTACCTTCCAACGTATCAAAATAACCAACTCATTATCTCCTACCTTGCTGTGTTGAACTTCCCAGCAACAGATAACTGGTAAACACGCACTGTAAACCAACTATTTACCTGTCAAAGTCAGCTACACTGCACAGCCTAAATTCACAAATCTGGAAAATAAACACTGAGCTATGGGAAACCAGTGACCTGCTTACTGGCTCCTGACCTGACCTAGATCGGAAGCCACAACTCACAATAAGGTTGGACACACTGTTTTATTTTTAATTACGTGGAGAAAACACATTGAAACTCGCCTAATTTCAAATCGCCTTTATAAAATTAACCCCAATAAAATATACATTGGACAAAATTGGCCCTAAGGCCTCTGTGCTCACAATACAACGACTGAAGAGTACCCCCAGATATCAGACAAGCCTTTGTAAACTAGCTAAGGTGGAGGGAGGAATAAGGTGCTGGCTACCTTCCCCTTCACCACTATGGCTATACCACTGTTGTCCTAAATAACTTATATCAGAGAATACTCACGGGCTCGTATTGCCAGAGGCATGACACAACAACAGTGGGTGACATATGACTAACGCTCATGAACAGCTTATATCCCGTTTATTCAATTAAACACGACCACACATGGCCTGATGAAAATACAACACTACGACTATATACGTGCCACAACAGGGAATGCATGTACTAATAACAATCTACAGAACAGGTAATCTGGCTACCACAATCCTAAAATGGACACCCTGCCATCACGTGGGAAAAACCTACATAGTAACACTGACTATGAAAATGCACGACAGTAACTTAGCATGTACCAAACTCAGCGCTAAGTAAATAACCACTTCCCTGGAATCCTTAATGGCAGAAGTAGCTAACATTAGGAATAGGGCTCAAATGGCGGGCACCGCGCCACTCTCTTAGATATAACAGACAGCCAAAGCTGGCATATCAAAAACTGCGTCCGCCATGGATCACAGTCAAATCTCCACTGACTATATTCGCACCAGCCTTGCACATTCTGTTACTTCCACTGATCACATGACTCTGCTGATAACATGACTATCAGGACGGCTTTTGACTGTCTACCAACCTAGAAATACGGCCTAGAAATATGCTGTGACAATATATATATATATATCTAACTACCATATTTGCCGCCTATAAGACTCACTTTTTCCCCCTTAAAAATGTGTCTTAAAAAATATGAGGTACCTCTTGCTGAAATTTCATTTGGAATTTTGATCGGCCAAAGTCTGCTAGTCTGTGTTTATTTAAGTAATGAGCGCAATTCTTGCTTGTTTGTCGTACAGTGATTGTGAGTGAAACCATTTCACAAGCTTTCTCCGTTGCTAGTTGCATAGTTTCTTGCATGCCTCGCTACCACTTTGTGAGAGAGCATTCCAGTTAAGTAGTGTTCAGTACATGTTATCTTGCTTGGCTTATGCAAAGTAGAGACCATTCCAGTTACATATATTTCAGTGGACGTAGCTGTGTTAAGAAAACTGCCAGCTGAATACAAAGATAAAATTATTGAGTTTCACAGGTATGTCATTAATGCTAAGAAAGAGGGAAATGTTGGTTGTTTACAGATAAGACATGTGGACGAAGTTCCTCTGACATGCAATTAGTCCTCAAGCAAGACAGGAGATTCCAAAGGTGCAAAAAGTGTTACTGTTAAAACCTGTGGCCATGAAAAAAAACAATACACTGTTGTTTTGTCATGCTGTGCTAAATTGGCATCTTTTTTACTTTTAAAAGAAAGACATTACCTAAGGAAAAATTACCTACTGGAGTTTATGTTCATCCTCGCCCCAAAGGCTGGATGGATGAAGAAGCAATGAAATTGTGGATAGAAAATGTGTGGTCCAGGCTGCCTTAACCTTCCCAGAGTTGTTCTGGTACCCAATTCATGAGGCTGGGTTGACCCCAGAGCCGGTTGCGGTCTAAAAAAAAATGCCACCTCCACTGGGGATTGGACCACAGAGCTGGGAAGCCAGTGCACTGTGCTACCATGGCTCCCCCACCCTTGATGGTACTGAGGATAATTTATTGGCTTCTGATAATACAATCTTCACAGAGAAGTCACAAGACAAGCTCATCTTCTTCATTGGGCTGTTCTGATAATACAATCTTCACAGAGAAGTCACAAGACAAGCTTATCTTCTTCATTAGGCTGCAGTTCATTTTCATTCTTCAGTTCATCCCATCATTTTTTAAAATTAGATGTTAAATAGTCCCTTAAGTAAACTTCCCAAATTTCTTGTTCTTTCATGCACTCAACAATATTACTTGGAAGTTGTTGCAAGTAAGTCACTGAGAGTAGAGAATATATTCATTATTGTCAATGCTGCGAGTCCAGACCTTTGATTTCTTGATCAATGCCTCAGTCTTATCCTGCACAGATAATACAGAGGTGCTGGAATTTTGAAGACTTGATTTTAGTGTGTTCTAGAAAGTGAAAATTAGTATTCTGTTAAACAAGTTAGGATAGAGAACCATGACAAGACATTCTAATAGTCTTTTAACTAAGAGTTCAAATCAATAAGAAATGGCCTCACTCTGCAGGCAGCTCAAACATAAGAGTTAGAGCTGTACCTTGAGGCATCTAGCGGAACGCAGTAAAGGTTTGTAATTGTTGCCCATATTACAGCACAATACTGTGAAGATGTGGGAGTTTAGTGGACGAGACTTAATGAAATTTATAATTTTTAATGAATCATCCAAAACAGATTTCATGCCAGGTGCAGCCTATACTTTATGATGATTTCTGCAATATGTCCTTTTAGCAGAGGGGGCAACAGACTGGATTTGTGCAACAAGCCACCTGTGCTTACCTGACATTGTCTGAGCAAAGTCCATACAGACACAACTTATTTACTCTACCATTGGATTTTATTTTGGAGAACCAAATCATTAAGTACTTAAAAAAAACAGCTTCTGCAGTGGTGTATAAGGGCAAAGTTTTACAGATCAAGAAATTTTTATTAATTGTATTATTGTGTTCCTATCTAACAAATGCTACAAAATTAGCATTGCCTGCAATGTCAGTACTTTCATCATTTTGTAATGCAAAGCATTTACTATGATTGAGCCGTTCAATCATCATGGCATTGTGGCGCTAAGAGTGCCTGTGGATTACCTACCCACCCCAAGTAGAAGCCAGAAATGTACTGTGCCAGATCTAGAGGAGATAAAGGGAGTGTTTCTGTGTCTCCCTGGGATATGTAGCCAAGGTAAAGTTCACAGTGCTCATTCCCCATCACCAAATTGCCTGCTGGTTATGCCAAGTTCTCCTAGGCTCTAGGCTTCTGACCAAAAGTTAAAAGCAAACATCATCACGACCTGAGTCTGTGCCTTTACGATGGGGTCTGGTCTTCAGGATGCAGTGTATACTTGTTCCCACTCTGAAGACTTGTTCAGTCTCCATCTGACTCCTTCCCAGCCACATAGGATGTATATGGTGTTAGTGCACCAGCTTTATTATCAAGGTTGCTCCTCTAGATGCATTGTGTTTAGCCTGGAGGTTCGCACCCCCATTTACCAGGACTACCTCAAGGAGGGTAATGGGTATGGCTCTTCACCACATGAGGCTGAACCGGGTGTCCCATGCACATAACAAAAAACACCAGTTTTTTTTTTGTCCATGGCCCACAATGAAACCAAAAAAGACAGTTCCTTCAATATTTATAACAGTCATAATCGACGTCATAAATTTAGCTGCAGGTAGAATTATATTTTTTGTCAGTTGTATTAGGCTGGTTCTTTTTTGCCAACAATGAAGCTACCTGGATGGAAGCCAACAGCCATTTCATTGTGATAAACTGAAACAGTGTTCATAATCCCTTTTTTATGGTTCTGTGAGCCCCAGTAGTTAATTCAGAAAAGCTCTAATGGTTTGTTAACTGCATTGCTATCTTCTTCTTCTTCTTTGATCCATAACCACCAACCGTCAAAGCAGTCAGTGGCCATCACGCCTGGTGGCGTCTTGTAGGGCAGCAACAAATTGATTCCACTTTGCTCGGTTGGCGGCCATCCTTCGTACAGTGCCCCAACTGTGGTTCATTCTTTGCATCTCAGCTTCACAGTTCTCCGCCAAGTTGTTTTTGGTCGGCCTCTCTTTCGCTTTCCCTCGGGGGGACCATAGCATAGCTGTTCTTGTGATGGTATCAGGGTCCCTTCTGAGGGCATGGCCAACCCAACTCCAGCGTCTGCCAGCTATGATGGTGTGCATGTCCTCCTGGTTACTCCGAATAAGTAGTTCTTGGTTGCTGATGGTGTTTGGCCAAAAGATTCAGAGAATTTTCCTTAGGCATATTGTGTGGAAGGAGAACAGTTTTGACATTTCCTTCTCTGTTACTCTCCAACATTCCGCACCATAGAGAAACACAGAAAGTACACAGCTCTCATACAGTCTTAATTTGGTGTTTGTGCTGTACTGGGAAGACTTCCAAATGTTGTTGAGAACAGCAAAGGCTGTTCTCGCTTTATTCATTCTGTTGTTAAAACTGCATTGCTATGTTTAGGATTTAAGATGTCTTCACAGTTTTGAAGTTTTCATGCATTTTTTTGACAAAATTTCACCACAAACAACACAGTGGTTTCTCTTCACCACATTTGTGAATAACTGTAAATCCAGTCTCGAATATTAGGAAAATTCTGATGCAGCTTTTTCTGGACCACATCATCATCATCCTTGCTTGAGAAGAAGTAGGCGTGCTTGTATTTTCACTTGTACTCAATGGTAGTAATTGTTGTAATGAGCCCCATTTGAGCCACAGATCCATTATTTTTTTAAAAGTACAAAGAACTTAACAGAAAGTAACACCCGTGTGTTACTGGGGCCTGAAAGGGGAGCAAAGAATAGTAACACTATTCCCTGCCAGGCATGTCATAGAAAGTGACTAAGGAGGGTTGGGCATGGGGCTGGTTACTCCATCCTGTAAAAAATTTAAACCACAAAAAACTTCGACAAATATGGACAAGTCAAATAAAGAAAATAAAACACAGCCATCCAAGACAGGGGAAGGTCCTCTTGCAGGGCGGCGTATGACGCAACACAGAGAAAGCCAAAAGGAGTCTGTGTTGCTGACTAACCTTCTTTCTTCTAGGAGAACTTCCAGATTTGGCACCTGGAATGTTCGGACATTAAACGAACAAGGGAAAGTGACACAAGTAGCAGCAGAAATGAGGGAATATAAAATCGAGATTCTGGGAATGTGTGAAACAAAATGGAAGGGGTAGACAGGAAGAAACTCATCACAGGTGAGTTGGTGCTGTCCTCAGGAAATGAAGATGAAAGTTCACACCACAGTGAAGGGAAAGCTATTATGTTATCTAAAGAAGCACAGAAAGCACTCATTGAATGGGAAGCTGTTGGACCCAGAATAAGAACAGCTACTTTTAAAACAGCTAAAAAGAAAATACATGTAAATGTCATCCAATGTTATGCACCAACTAATGACAAAGAAGAGTCTGTGAAAGAAGCATTTTATACTAGACTACAGGAAATTATGGATAAAGTAAAAAGAAGAGACATCTCAATTTTGATGGGTGACATGAATGCAAAGATGGGTACAGTCAACACCGGATTTGAAGAAGTCATGGGAAAACATGGGCTAGGAATAATGAATGAAAATGGGGAACTATTCTCAAACTTCTGTGCTTCAAATCAACTGGCTATAGGAGGAAGCATGTTTCCACATAAGAGAATACACAAGGCAACATGGATATCACCAGACCATAGAACAGAAAATCAGATTGATCATATATGCATAAACAAGAAGTTTAGATCATCATTGCAGGATGTAAAGGTATATAGAGGAGCAGATGTGGCATCAGATCACCACCTTCTGATAGCCAAAGTAAAAATGAAACTCAAGAGATATGCAACAATACAAAATTATAGACAACAATTTAATGTAGGACATCTGAGAAATCAAGAAACAAGAGACAAATTTGCGGTCACAGTATCCAACAAATTCCAAGTGCTCCAACAGCTGGAAGATGTAGAGAATACAGAAGACTATTGGCAGCAGGTCAAAACTGTATGGAATGAGACATGTGAAGAAATACTGGGGAAAAGGGAATGACAACAAAAAAGCATGGATAACAACAGAAACCATCAATAAGATAAAAGACAGAAAAAACAAGAAAGCAGATTTAAACACAAGCAAAACCAGAAGTTCCAAAGCCAAGGCTCAAGAAGTGTACACAGAAGCAAACAAAGAAGTATCAAAAGAGACAAGAGGAAGTATATTGAGGAGTTGGCAAAAGAGGCAGAAGATGCTGCAGCCAAAGGAAATATGAGAGAACTGTATAGCAGCACAAAGAAGTTAACTGGGAAATACAAGCAAACAAGTTGTCTCATAACATAAAAGACAAGAATGGAAAACTGCTCAGCAATATACAAGAGCAAATGAAGAGGTGGACAGAATATTTTGAGGACCTTCTCAATAGACCAGCTCCACAAAACCCCCCGGACATCCAGCCAGCAGAAGAAGAGCTACAAATTAACGGTGAAAGACCAACAAAGGAAGAAATAAAGAAAGCCATAAAGCTTCTAAGAGATGGAAAAGCATCTGGACCTGATGGCATTCCAGCAGAGGCCATTAAAGCAGATATCGACACGGCTACAGAGATGTTATATAAATTACTTGGTAAAGTCTGGGAAAAGGAAGAGATACCAGCAGAATGGAAGGAAGGATATCTGGTTAAGTTGCCTAAGAAGGGAGATTTACAAGAGTGCACAAATTATAGAGGAATAATGTTACTATCAGTGCCAGGAAAAGTATTAAACAGGATTATCCTTGAGAGACTAAAAGAGTCCATAGACAAGAAACTGAGAGATGAACAAGCAGGTTTTCGACACGACAGATCATGTACAGACCAGATAGCCACTTTGAGAATAATAGTTGAGCAAAGTCTGGAATGGAATTCATCACTATACATTGGATTTGTGGACTATGAAAAGGCATTTGACAGTGTAGACAGAGAATCACTTTGGAAATTGATGAGGCATTATGGAGTTCCCCTGAAGATCATAAATTTAATAAAGAAAACATATGAAGACATGACATGCAGAGTTCTTCACGAAGGGCAGCTTACGGAACCGTTTGGGATAAGAACAGGAGTGCGACAAGGATGCCTCTTGTCTCCATTTCTTTTCTTGCTGGCAATAGACTGGGTTATGAGATCATTGACAACACACAACAGAAATGGAATCCAGTGGACTCTGACTAAGCAGTTGGATGATCTGGATTTTGCTGATGACTTGGCTCTCCTGTCCCATAACCGTAATCAGATGCAGGACAAATTGAAAACACTCGATGAGAGGTCACAGCAATTGGGTCTGAAAATACACAGGGAAAAGACAAAAAATAATAAGAATAAATGCAGGTAATGATAACAGGGTTGAACTTGAAGAAACACCAATACAAGATGTAGAATCGTACACATATCTTGGCAGTAATATAGACAAAGTTGGAGGGACAGACAGCGATATCAAAATAAGAATACAAAAGGGAAGAGGAGCTTTCATTGCATTAGGAAATATATGGAGATCAAGAGAAATCGGATCCAACATGAAAATAAGAATCTTCAACTCAAATGTGAAGTCAGTCCTATTATATGGCTCTGAGACATGGAGAACAACAAAGACAACAACCAAAAAGCTACAAATTTTCATAAATGGGGGCTTGCGTAGAATAGAATGATTAAAATGGTATGACAAGGTTACCAACGTGGAACTGAGGACAAGAACTAGACAAGTGCCAGTGGAACAAGAGATGAGGAGAAGACGATGGCGATGGATAGGACACACACTCTGTTGATAGCTTTGGTTTGATTTAATTTACAGAATCCTAAATCATCAGCAACAGATATTCGCTTCCATTATGAAAGCTGCCAGTTTGCAACATGCATTTTTTGTTGCTGTTTGATTGATTTAAAAAACAAAAGTTTAGTTAAAGTTTACTTAAGTACATTACAGAACTCCTCAACCTTGTTACGAATCCCAGACCACATATTTGGAAACATTGCTCTAGACCCCAGTCTAATAGTTTATTTAATTTGCATATTTGCTGATGACAGTTTAACTAATTAATTATTCTGAAATGGAAGAAAAATAAATCTTGTTAACATGACTTGCTTGACTCGTTTCAATTCTCCTTGTGTTAGCTGTATTCTTAGTCAATTCTCCTTGTGTTAGCTGTATTCTGAGTGAATTCTCCTTGTGTTAGCTGTATTCTTAGGGAATTCTTCTTGTGTTAGCTGTATTCTGAGTGAATTCTCCTTGTGTTAGCTGTATTCTTAGTCAATTCTCCTTGTGTTAGCTGTATTATGAGTGAATTCTCCTTGTGTTAGCTGTATTCTTAGTCTATTCTCCTTGTGTTAGCTGTATTCTTAGTCTATTCTCCTTGTGTTAGCTGTATTCTTAGTCTATTCTCCTTGTGTTAGCTGTATTCTTAGCATCACTTCTTCATTCCAAAATGTGTTCATTTAAAAAAATGACCTTCTTCATGAGTTCCTTCATCATCCAACTTCCAACACCTCCTCCCCCAGCCTCTTATACACAATTAAGACATCCCTGCATGCTGTTTTTTTTTTTTTAAGCTTTTGTTTTGAAGAGAAATTAAATTGAAGCATTTGCCTCTCCACCGTCAGATTTACCCTTCTAGTGAGAATATTCGTCTCAGTCTTGAAGGCTATAATGGTGGAAGGGATGTACATTATTTTCATGAGGTAGCCTCACAACAGTCATATTTAAATGACTACTATTGGTAAGTGTAGCATTCTGTTCAGCAACCAAAATGTTGGAAATTGGGATATTAATAGATTTAATGTTGTTTATATATTGCACTTATGTTGTATCAAAAATGCAGATGTCACAAAGACAGGCCATGTTAACACACAAGTATGAACATTATATAAACAATATAAAGTTTGAACTTAAGACAAAACATGGACATTAAACAGACATTTAGAATTATGAACATTATACATGCATTTAGAATCATTAGCATTTAACAGGCATTTAGAATCTTGAACATTAAACAGGCATTTAGAATCTTTAACAGGCATTTTGAATATTAAACATGCATTTAGAATCATGAGCATTAAACATGCATTTATAATCTGAACATTAAACATACATTTAGAATCTTGAACATTAAATAGGCATTTAGAATCTTGAACATGAAACATGCATTTGGAATCTTGAACATTAAATATGCATTTAGAACCTTGAACATTAAATAAGCGTTTTGAATCTTAAACATTAAACACCCATTTAGAATCTTGAACATTGAATAGGCATTTAGAATCTTGAACATTAAACATGCATTTAGAATCTTGAACATTAAATAGGCATTTAGAATTTTGAACATTAACTCTTTGACTCCGTAATTATTTTCCACCCTGTGCTGTAATTATTTTTTGAAGAATTCTAAACGGTGAAGTGTACTATCTTTTATTGTAATTTTTATGTTAATCTTTTCTGTGAACATGTACATATTATATACCAAACTGTAGGGAAATAGATAGAGAACTGTAATATATAGTGTCTTTGGTAGTATTAACACAAGTAAGTTTAGTATACTTAAAACATTTTGCATGTAAAATTGAAAAAACACTAAAAGTTAAATGTAGAATACAAGCTTACCAAAGACAAATTACTGTTCTAGACAATAAAACTTTCTTTTTAGTCTTCAAACATCAAGGTTATCCATTTACAAAGTAAAAAAACATTGATTATGGCCACAGTTAGTACATTAGTGTTATTTACTCCAGATTTTACTGTAGTCCGTTATAAGAATAAAATGAATTATGCAATATACATACATGCCACACCTCAGACATGAAAAACCTGTACAAAAATTCCCAAAACCCTGTACAAAGACCCGCAAAACCTGTACAAAGACTGAAAAAACGTAACAAAAGAGTTAATTCATGTAAAAATATATTCAATTAGATGGTTCTGCACCATCATAGCGACGCGCCCTTTGCCTTTTTAAGCATGTCTTCACTTGCTTTAAAACTTAGGTTAGAATTTATTTTGCATTGTAGAAATGCTGTGACTGTATCATCATTTAGTCTATTTCTGCAAGAAAAAATTAATACAATTTATGGTGGAAATGAAGAACAGTTTGGTGTCTGTTCTATAGTGCCTAATAAAAGTATAGGTCTAAAGAGACCAGTAATAAGCGTTATGGGTTAGGTTTAGGAATCTTAAATCAAATATATATATATATATATATATATATATATATATATATATATATATATATATATATATATATATATATATATGGTCACCGTAAACCTACCCTCATCCTTAACTCTAAATGGTACGAAAATACACATATTAAACATTCTCGATGGCAATAAAGGTAAAGATTACCAGAATCTCAGTAAAAAAAGAGTTGTCAGAAAACATTCAAGTTGAATAAATTCAACTCAAACAAGGATTTTCGTGCTCTTTTTCCACAAAATGTTTATGGTTCGGCGGTACAGCAGCGTCCATGTTCGTACTTTCACTTTTGTAAAATCACTATTATCAGTTCTACCGTATTCGCTAGCAGTAAAATATTTTGTTCGTTTCAAGCTTAGTGGCCAGATTTTTCAATGCGGAATCCGATTATGCCCAGCAATTGCCGATACGGTTGTAAACAGAAGAGTTCTGGTGCTTTTAAAATATGACGTACGCCGTACGTCTTATAGGTGTATAAGAAGGAAGTATTGCGCTACATCCGTGACGTACTCGGTACAGCACAGCGACAAAAATTGTCAAGATTTATGCCGTACGGCGTACGTCATAATGGTGCTGAGAGGGTTAATAATTAGGCGAAAAAACACGTACAGACTGTATGTACGGGCCGTACACGACTAAAAACGCAAACACCCTGTACAGATTATGGGTAAACCATAGCGTGTGGCATGTATGAATATATCATTATGTAATTTTCAAACAAATAAAGAAGAATAACATCATACAAAAACTTTTTACATTTGTTTAATGTTTTAATAGTATCCCTGTTTAATGTTTTAATAGTATACCTAGCTTCATCTTCTATCTAGGACTAGTGATTAGTCTTTGATGTTAATGTAGGTCTAGTTTTGTTACTTTTCGATCAGCCAGAATAGGACTACACCCACTCATCAACTAAATCTAATGTGTCTTGCTTTTCTTTTGAGGAGTACTTACTCTTGTAAGGAATAACATTTATGCACACGAAAGGAAAACCTTCATGGATGGAGCAGAATATCAGCTGTTGCAGCTAAAGGTAGACAAGATGGAAATAGAACTTCTGAACTCTTACTGTCCAAACAACAAACCCCTGAGTCTCAGCTCTATACAGGTACCAGCCACCAACTTTATAGCAGTTGGAGACTTTAATAGCCACTCACAGAGCTGGGGCTATAACCACCTAGATCACAGAGGTGAAGAGGTTGAAACATGGCAAGATGACCACTCCCTAATCCTAGTCAATACTGCCACAGATACTCCTACCTTCTACTCCAGAGGATGGCACACAACTTCAACTCCAGATCTTGCCTTTGCCACCCCAGATATAGCTGGACTCATAAGTAGAGAAGTAGGAGACCAACTAGGAGGAAGCGACCATCGCCCAATCTTTCTTACTGTCCAGAGTGTAACTCTCAATACAGGCCCAGTCATTTCAAGATGGAATTACCAAAAAGCCAACTGGGATTTATTCAGGCATTGGGTGAATACGCTGCTGTCTGACCTCAAGGTGCAGAACAGAGACATTAATGAAGTGGTAAAAGACTTCAATAGATGCATACTTCAAGCTGCAAAAGAAACAATTCCCAAAGGATTCTGGTGTAACTACACACCATACTTGTCCAGCACACTCCAAGAATGCCAGGAAGCTATGGACAAAGCTAGAAAGGATGCAGAGTCTCAGCCTTCACTTGAAACTCATAACAAATGAAAAAAGGCTGTAGCAAAGTTTCAGAGAACAAAACAAGAAGAAAAACAGAAAAGCTGGAGAAATAAAACGGCAGTGCTGAACCTTGAGAAAGACAGCAAGAAACTTTGAGATTAGTTAAATCTCTAAAAGAAGAGTGTTCCTCGCCTAGGCAGACTATCACATTGGATGAAGGTGGCAAAATTCTCAGAGGAAAACAAGCTGCAGACCTGTTTGCTAGAAGATACAGTTCAGAAAGCAACTTAAACATTAACAAAGATCAACAGAGAGAGATAACAAAAGAAATACGGGCGACCATGGGACAGACAGATACTCCTGCCTCAGTGAGGGAACCCATCACACTAGGAGAACTACAGAACGCTATTTCCAAGCTTAAGGTCCAAAAGTCACCCGGCCCAGACGAAATCAGCAGCGATGTGCTAATAAATCTGAGCTCAGCAGCAAAGAAAAATCTGCTTGAGATATTCAACCACAGCTGGTTGAAAGGAACGGTACCCCAAGTATGGAGAGAAGCCATCACAATACCCAAACTAAAGAAAGGGAAATGTAAGACCGAGGCTGCAAGTTACCGGCCAATCAGTCTCACAAGCTGTGTTGGGAAGACTATGGAGCGAATAGTCAACCACAGATTGAAATGGTATTTAGAGCCTGAGCAGATCCTGGTGCCGGAGCAAGCTGGATTTAGAGAATGCTACAGTATAGAAGACCAAGTTACTTACTTGTCTCAAGTAGTAGAAGATGCCTTCCTGGAGAAGAAAAAGGTCCTAACGATCTGGGTCGACTTCAAGCAGGCCTTTGACAAGGTGTGTGTTAAAGAACGAATATTGATATGTTTTGTATTGTTGCCACACATAGGCTTATTGCCATTACTTTTGAGGAAATATGTCTCTTTGTGGTAACTCATGTTTTTGCACGGTTTTTAACTTATATTGAACACTGCATATTTAATATGTCACCATTTGTCAATGACGTAAAGCGTTTGCACTAATTTATTCTAACGGCTAATATTCATGGCCTTTCGTTACTTCAAGTCGTCCTAGTAAGACGTGTTTTTTCAAGCTCCAAGAATTGCGGAGGAAGATATCTATTTAAGTGGCATAACTAACTTCGAAGGCCGCCACTATGTTTTCTAAGATGGTCTTGAACTTATATAGAAGTTCCACCTCTTATTGAGAAATATAAATTGAGGGATTGTAATATTCACATCGCCTGGTCCACATTACTTAGGTGCTCATGGTAATGCGTGCACCTCTAGTACAGTGGCCAGGACTGAATGATTGAGACGAGACAGATGGAAGATTAACTACTATGTATGCCTTGTATATGCATTGACCATGAAGATGTTTTCCTGAAGTAAATAAATGTTGAAGAAGATATTGTGGACCCTCTACCCGACGTCTTGTGTTCTTCAGCCAGTTATGTCCTGTGGTGACCATACCCGTATCCATTCGTGTTTATCAGTATGATGCATGAACGTTTGTAATTCTGTATACCACTTATACCCAAACAACAATGAGGAAAACCTCATGTAACAGTGTGGAAAGATGGCCTTATTGCAAAACTTAGGAGAAGTGGAATCCAAGGCAACATGATAAGATGGATCCAGTCATACTTGCACAACAGGAGAACTAGAGTCACCATTGATGGTCTGCAGAGCAGAATAGTGATGCTCTATCAGGGGGTACCTCAAGGAGGAGTAATTTCTCCAACACTCTTCCTTGTTTACATCAATGACCTAGTAAAAGATCTCCCCGCTGGAGTGAAAGCTGCCTTATATGCAGACGACCTAGTACTCTCGTGCGCCGATGAATACGTCACCACAGCAAATTATAGAATGCAGCGGGCAGCAGACAGGCTAATGTCATGGGCAGAGAAATGGCTTATCACAATAAACACAGACAAAACCTCCACAAAGCTGTTCTCCCTCTCTCCCAAGGACAAAGCAGCTAACATACACCTAAGGACAACCATGATCAAGGAAGAAATCTACCCCACATTTCTTGGGGTGACATTTGACCAAAAGCTTACATGGAATAAGCTTAATGAAAATGCAGAAGGAAAGGCCCGAAGACGACTAGGCATACTCAGAAAACTAGCAGGTACCAATTGGGTAGCAAATGAAAGTACTCTAAAAGAAGATTTATAATGGAGTAATAAGACAACACTTAGAGTTCAGCTCAACAGCATGGTCATCAGCTACTAACTCACAACTGCAGTCATTGGACAAGATGCAAAATCAAGCCCTCAGGCTCATTACAGGAGCCATGAAAACTACACTAATATCAGAGATGCAGAAGGTTGCTGGATTACAGACATTGTCCTATAGAAGAGACACCAAAAGCATGATCCAGATGGAAAAGTACAACAGTATGCCAACTGAAGGCAAGACTAGATGATCTGGCATTGGGACTTCTAAAACGTAGCAGCTTTGTCCATCGGGGAAAAAGACTTAAGAGACAGCATCAAGAAGACCTATCCATGAAGACAACACCGCTGAAGCTCACCCTATACCCTGTACCATGGGAACAGACCAACAGTACCCTCCAAATTAATACATCAATCAGTGGTCTCACAATTGGATATGAGTATAATGATCTGCAAAAACGAACTGCTACATTGAGTATGATCCAAGAAAGCTATCCTGAACACTCATGGATACATGCCTATACAGATGGATCAGCAACAAATGCTGTAAAGAATGTAGGCGCCGGTATCTTTATCTCTTATCCTGACAACCACTATGAGACTAGGTACATTCCCACTGGTAAATTCTGTTCCAACTATACAGCTGAGGTTCAAGCTCTAGAGCAAGCTGCAAATATGATTTATAACACCAACTCTGACTGCCACCTAGCTTCCTAGCTTAGTCGTTTATGGTTCAAGCCTCAGATGATGTGGGATTTTTTTAGGCTGCAAACGGCTCCTGGGTCGACCCAGCCCCAATTGGGTACCAGAGCAACTTCTGGGAAGGTTAAGGTGGCCGGCGTGATGCTGACCACATCACCCCTAGTGTGCTGATGGTCAAGAAAATATGGGCCTAACACCATATTCTCAATATGCCTCAATGGGCGTGTAATGGGATCCTTTACCCTTTACCTTTCTGACTGCCACCAGGTCGTCATCCTCACAGATGAACTGTCTGTACTGCAAGCTCTCAAGAGTGGTAAACTCCCACATCTGAGAAATGAACTAAGCAAGGTAGCTGCCAAAAAGCGAACCATAATTCAGTGGGTACCATCCCATTGTGGTGTACCCGGAAATGAAAAGGTGGATCAACTTGCAAAAAAGGGAGGAGAATGTGAACAAGAAGATAATGAAATCACATACTTTGAGAAAAAGAGAGCTATTCAGACTATCAGAAGAGAACAGAATCAACCCAACAACGACTACCACACTCTTGACCGGCAGGGACAGATCACCATTTTTCGCCTCAGGACAGGGCATAACAAACTGAATAAACACATGTACAAGCTACAGTTGTCTTGCTTCACCACTGTGCATGTGGATTAAACGAACAAACTGCTGAGCATGTTCTACAGGATTGTCCTCTGTACGACCAGTTAAGAAAGATATACTGGCCCAGTGACTCAACACTAAACTCAAAGCTATATGGAGCTAAAGAGGAACTCCAGACAACGGTCGAGTTCATCATGAGAACTCATCTGACGGTGTAAACATCAAAGATGCGATCGCAAGAAGAAGAAGAAGCATTTATGCACAGATTCCATTCTTTGACAACAAACTGTGACTACCAAACAATCATCGTCAGTGTCAGCAATGTTTCTAAGTAGTTTGACACAATTATTTGCTTATGAGAATTAGAAAATGCAAATATAAAGCGTGGCATACTTCTATAGCAATAACAACGAAAAACACAAACACACGAATCGTCACACAAATTGTAGTAATAACAACAAAACACGCACATGTGCTGCTTGACTGCACTAAAATTAGTTGTTAAATAGTAGTGGAAGTCGTTCTACATGTTTTAAAATATGAACGGCATTAAATGAATGATTTTTGGGGTATATTTGTGATAAACTAAAAACAACGCTCTGAGCGTTATGGTGGCACGGCAGTTACAATTTTGCAACGCTCTGAGCATTGTTCGTTAATAAACGGTTAGAGAGTAAACAAATAGTTGGAAACTTGGACACTAACAAGCAGTCAGAAATATGCATATATCCAAACTAGAGCCCCTTGATGTATAGAGAGTAAATGTGAGGATGAAAGGATATAGTATACATGATGAGAGAGAGAGGAAGGGCTAATGTCAGACGGGCCTGCGTGCCCAATTCTTAACCTTTTGAAAATCAAGTTTGTTCGAGAGTTACGCGAACTATGAATGAAAACGAGGCCGAACCACGTAGACGCCATTTTCGGCTGGACAATACCAGGGCTAGTAGCGAGAATAAGCATCGAGTAAGATTTTTTTTTTTTTAAATTAATGAAGAAAAATATCCCGTTCAACCTCTGATGGGTTATAATTAGGATATATATTGTTTTCAATTCCAAATAATATGAACAACTGCCGATATGAGAAAGTGGCATCACATTTGTCAAATCATTGTAAATAGGGACAATCACAATTATGCTAATACGTTAAATAAATAAACAAAAAAAAAAAAAAAAAAAATCAAGAAGAAACTCTGAACAAGAATAATATTAAAATGGAGGGGTGTAAAGGCCTGGTGGTTCCAGTTATATAACTGACTTTAACAGATATTTAATTGACTTTCATCTGTTAAAAGTCATATGCATTGTAAGAACAGCATCAGACCTTCACATTCCCAGCCACTAATATTAACATTTGTTCGTGTTAAATATTTTTTGACTATATTATGCAGTTCCCTAGGTCTGTCTATTCTTAACACCTCTTCTATATTTATAAGATATTAGGACATTCTACATGATGATTATATATATATATATATATATATATATATATATATATATATATATATATATATATATATATATATATATATATATATATTCATCATCATCATGTAGCATGTCCTTTGCAGAATGTCGCTCTCATCACAGCCCGCCTGAAAGACTCTCGATCTCTAACCAGCCCTCCTGCCTCCTCCATTGTCATGTTCAAGGTGCCTTCAATGTCCTGTGTCCACCGTCGTCTTGGTCGGCCCCTGCCTCGCGTTCCAGGTACCATACCCTCCATCACTGCTCTCTCTAAGCCACTATGATGTTTAATGTGGCCAAAATATTTCAGTTTCCGGGACATGATATTGTTTATGAGCCAGTTTTCCTCGATGTTCAAGTCGTGTAGGATGTCTATATTTTCTTCTTCTTGGTCCAAGATATTCTGAGAATTTGTCTGTAACACTTTGCTTCGAAAGATTCGATTTTTTTCTTTAATGTTTGAGTAATGGTCCATGATTCACATCCATACGTTGCTACCGGAAAGATGCACGTTCTTAGAAGTTTTATTTTTATTAATTTGCTGGTGTTATGCCATAGGTTCTTCATTTTATTTAACCTCTGCATTGCTATGGCCAGTCTCCTTCTGACCTCTTTTGAGCAGTCTCCATTGTTGTTAGTTGTGGAGCCAAGATATTCAAAATTTGTGACATTTTCAATTTCCTCATCGTTGATGGTAATTTTTGGTTGGCATCTTGTTTTGTCTGTGGACATTATCTTTATTTTTTTGTGTTCAGAAAAAGGTTCTGATCCTCACTGTGTCTTTTGACAGACAGGATTAAATGTTCTAGTCCCTTGGCACTGTTTGAAAGAATAACTGTGTCATCTGCGTACCTGAGTTCTGGGATCGCATTTCCACCAATTGTGAACAGATCGTAATGTTCACACTCTTGGTCACTCCGAACATTTCTCATTATATTTTCTGCATGGATGTTAAACAAGTATGGAGAGAGGATGCAACCCTGTCTTACTCCCCTTTTCACCTCAAACCATCCTGATGTTTCCCCCGCTACTTTGACAGCTGCTTGTTGCTCATGGTATAGTGTTTCAATTAGATGGATCAAATGCACTGGAAACCCCATGTCTCTCATGATGTTCCACAGTTTCTGATGTTGTACACAGTCGAAGGCCTTGGTTTAATCTACAAAACAGGCATGAAGATCTACATTGTATTCTCTGCATTTCTCGAGGATGTTTCTCACATTAAAAATGTGATCTCTCGTACCTCTGCCTTGTCTAAAACCCGCCTGTACTTCATGTATTTCATGTTCTAACTTTCTTTCTATCCTCTTCATGATAATCCGCAAGAGGATTTTGCTGGCATGACTTATTAAAGCAATAGTACGATATTAGGATTATATCAGAGCTGTGTGTTTTCTGTGCTTCTCTATGGCGCGGAGAGCTGGAGAGTTACAGAGAAGTAAATGTCGAAATTGTCATCTTTTCACACAACATGCCTAAGAAAATTTCTCCGAATCTTTTGGCCGAATATCATCACCAACCAAGATCTGCTTACTCGGAGCAAGCAAGAGGACATGCACACCATCATAGCTGGCAGACGCTGGAGCTGGGTTGGCCATGTCCTCAGAAGAGACCCCGATGCCATCACAAGAACAGCTATGCTATGGACCCCTGAAGGAAAACGAAAGAGAGGCAGACCAAAAACAACTTGGCGGAGGACTGTGGAGGCTGAGATGCAAAGAATGAACCAGAGTTGGGGCACTGTACGAAGGATGGCCGCCGACCGAGCAAAGTGGAATCAATTTGTTGTTGCCATACAAGACGCCACCAGGCGTAATGGCCACTGACTGCTTTGACGGTCGGCGGCTAAGGATCAAGAAGAAGAAGAAGACGATAGTTGGTACACAGTTTTAAATTGCCTTTCTTTGGGTTCGGAGAGGGATATACTACTCTGTCCCAAAAGTAAGTGTACTGATTTGCCTATGTACGACTAGACAAAGTAACACCTCGTTGGTGGATATCGGCGCATGGGTAGAGACCTTAGCTGCATGTCTAGACTTGTTTCAACGTGATCGGTTGAGTCATTCCCGCACTACTGCAGTTTGTGTAAGGTCATGTTTTAATACCTCGTTACGTTTGCGATGGAGCGAAATATCAAACAATGGTACTGTATCAAATTTGTGTGAAACTCAAGAAGTCTGCCACCGAGACATTTGAAAATTTAACCGAAGCTTATGAAGATGCCACTCTATCAATAAATATGGTTTTTAGGTGGCACAAAGCTTTCAAAGAGGGCCGAGAAAATGTTGAAGACGAACCTTGTTCCGGAAGGCCAATCTTGTCAACAAACGATCAAAATGTGGAAGTTGTGAGAGCTGTGATGACGAAAGACCGCCGATTGAGTGTCAGGATGATTGCAGAAGAAACTGGCTTGGATAAAAATGCAGTTCATAGAATTTTAACAAATGTTTTGCACATGCAAAAAATTTGTGCACAACTGGTGCCCAAAGACTTGTCTGTGGAGTGAAAAGAGAACCGGTTTGGAAATTTGTCAGGATTTGCTGGAAGACTCGTCATTGAACCAAATTTCTTGGATAAAGTAATTACATGAGACGAAACATGGATGTTCGAGTATGATCCCAAGACCAAACGGCAAAGTGAGGAATGGCACACGATAAATTCTCCTCGTCCAAAGAAAGCATGCATGAGCAGATCCAGGATGAAAACGATGATTATCGTTTTTTTCGACAGCCGTGGAATTGTGCACAAAGAATTTGTACTTCCAGGACAGACAGTTAATCAGGCCTTCTACAAAGATGTCTTGGAACGACTTCGAAAACGGGTCCAGCGAGTCCGAAGGCACATCATTACGGGACTGTGGAAAACACCCAAAAAATTGTAACCGATGAACTAAGCACTCTTTCAGAAAATGACTTTCGTGCGTGCGTGTGTACATACGTACGTATGTACGTACGCACGTTTGTATGTATGCGAGGGAAGGTCAAAAAGTAATGCCTCGTAATTTTTAATTTCATTCAAAAGGCAAGAAAACAGATAAAATTCATATTGAAATGTAGCCCCAAGTCTGAACTTCAAAAATTTATTTCTCATTGTAGTCTCTGTTATTTGTTACAGTTTTTACCCATCTTCTCACAAGGGCATGTATCCCCGCACGGGAAAAATTTGTGTCCTTTGTCCATATCGACTGGCGTACAGCGCGTTTAAGGGTCTCGGTGTCCTCAAAGTGATGTCTGTGAAGATCTTCTTTCAGTAGTCCAAACAGATGGAAGTCAGAAGGTGCAAGATCGGGACTGTAAGGGGGATGTGGTAATAATGTCCAGCCAAATTCTGCAATCTTATCAATGGTGCATTTAGCGGTGTGTGGCGTGGCATTATCATGCAACAGTAGTGCAGTTCTCTGATCTTTTAATGAGTAAAGTCGCCGAAGATGACCTCTAAGAAGCTTCAAAGTTTCAATGTAACGGTCTGCATTCACCTTCACCGTATTTCCTTGTTCCAAGAAGTCGAGAAGAATCACACCCTTCTCATCCCAAAACACGGAGGCCATAACTTTCCCTACAGATGGTGAACTTTTGAACTTCTTTCTTGTCAGCGATGTTGTGTGTGCCATTCCATTGACTGCCTCTTGGATTCTGGTAAAAAAAAATGAACCCAAGTCTCATCACCTGTCACAATATTCGATAAAAACTCTTCTCCTTCATTTTCCTAACGGTGCAGGAGGTTGATGGCCTTCAGCATTGAGGAATTGTATGACATAACGTTGTTTTAACCGAACGTCTTTGGCAGCCATTTTTAAACTGTTACAGTGGTGCCACCTGTTACTGAAACAGGTTTGTAATGCTGTATAACAGTGCAAAAGAGTGTTTGACCGAATCCTGCTAAATTTACAATTTGTCACGCAAAATTAGTATTTACATAGATACAAAAATAGGAGGCATTAACTTATTTGACCTTACCCCTCATATACAGTACTTTGGCCAAAAAAAATGGCAGTCCCATATTGCTCAGACTAGCAAATAAGCTTGAAATCTTATTAAATATGCATGTTCCTGGCCCCAAATTTGCACTACCTACTTAATTGATCACAACCCTACCAAAAGTAAAAAAAAAAATTAGAGTAGAGCAACGACCCTTGATAATAGAGCAGACTACAATTTCTAATGCTAGTGGGCAGAAAATGGATACAAAGTCAAAGTGTATGTAAATTGCACAGCTTTGAATGCAGGAAATCAAACATGTTCCAACATTTCTAAAACCTTGAACATTCCTGAGCGGCCACTGTCTACACGATTGTGAGTAAATTAAAAGCGAGGTAATATGGGAATCGAGCGAAAAGAAGGTAGTGGGGGCCAAGAATTTTTGGTCAACAAAGGACCATCGTGTTCTCGCCCAAAATCGTTCGGAGCTGGGCCAATGAAGAGTGTAGAAAACATACGGCAGCGCATGATCGAGTTGGGAAGCCCTGAGTATCTAAAACGCTATTGTCAACTCGGAGCTACAACAGCGATGAATTACACAAAAAAGCGGGTAATTTCGTCACCATTGCTCACAGAGACTCACAAAAAGATGGCGCTGGAACGGGGGTGGACCTCGAACACTCAAAATTTGTCATGGGGACAATGTGATTTTTTCAAGATGAATGTACACTTTGGTCTTATCCTGCCCAAATTAAATAATTGGACCGAAAGACTCTTGTAACGCCTGTGGTACCAGCGGCCCGAAACATACCATAAAATTCCATCTTGTTGGGGAGGAGGTGGTTGCCAGCAAGAGGTGCCACCCCAAAGTGGTGTTTTTCCACAGGGAGTTCTCACGAAAGAAAGGTAACATTCGACAGACTAGAGGAACACCTTCTGCCATTTTAAGCAGGTCATTTACCCCGATGGGTGAACCATTTACCAACATAACAATGACCCAAAATCATACAGCCCATACCAACAAAGCATGGCCTAGGCGAAGAGAAGAATGTGAAAGTGGTTTTGAAGTGGCCCAGCCACAGTTCCGACCTTAAACCCCAATTGGAAACGTTTGGGCACTACTCAAGAATCATTTAAAAAAGAGTGTGACTCAGAGACGTTTGAAAAATTTGAAGAAGGTAGCTGAAAAATACTGGGACAGTCTGAACTCACAATTACCTACAAACAGTTGTGGGGAAGTTATGCCACGCCGCATACCAGGCTTGCCCTTGCTGGAGAATGCAGGCAAACATTAATATTGGAACTGAAACCACTGGTAGCAAAGATAGGGGTGAAATACCAATCATTTCCTCAGGACATACAGGTTTTTATTATTATTTTGCTTCTAAGAGTGGTGGCTAGCTTGTGCTAAAATATGACTGGCCATCTTTTTTTTTGCAAAGTACTGTAAAAAATAAACAAATTATAAGAAATTCTCCGGTCCAAATGTAATTAGAATTTGTAAAACTATATCACACCTTGCTAGTTCAACTTAAAAACGTGATCTACCTTGAGTGGCAGACTACTATTTTAATCCTTCTAACCATATTCACTTTTCCACGAGCTAACTTGACTGTCACTGACATTAAATTAAATAACACAACACTGTATCCCATGGACTAATGACAACCAAAAATACTACTCAGACATACCACAACAACATCATTAGTATTCATCCAACAACCTGTCCATCATTTTCCCACATGCGCAAGGGTATCATCCCTTGACAGGAAGTATTGACTTAATAAACACAAACATGATCAATAAACTGACATGAGATTGTGTGTGAATATCCCTCTAACAAAGATATCACTTCTTTGAATAATTCTGTAGAGATAAAATTATATTTTTTGTGCACTAAATAACCCACAAAGATTTGATTGGTTATTGAAGTTGCCTTCAGAGGCCATTGGATATAAATGTATATTTGCTCATGTTGTTGAATTTATGATGCACTGTATATTTTTAATATCTATACAGCCAATGGGTGTCTGATGGTAGAGGCAGAACCAAGGCTGTCCCATGCATCAAGTCATGCACCAGGTATTCGCATGATGG
This sequence comes from Oreohelix idahoensis, assembly GCA_024509875.1. NCBI lineage: Eukaryota > Metazoa > Mollusca > Gastropoda > Stylommatophora > Oreohelicidae > Oreohelix > Oreohelix idahoensis. The sequence continues at coordinate 168,899 of JAMPIV010019442.1, read as the reverse complement.
TTCACAGGCTGCTTGGTTTCTGCTTACAAGGTAAGGAGTATAAAGGTACTTTTGCTATGGCGGGACTATAAAGTAATCCAGATTTAAGCTGATAGAAATTAATTTTAAACTATAAAAATTGTTTAGGCAGACTGACCATTCTGCTGTGTAGTCACATTGATTATTTTTTAATTAATATAGTTAAAATTGCATGCTTCATTCAAACCATGGGAAGCAAGGGAAAATCACTATCACGCTAATTTACATAGCCATGGATTCAAGTAACTAACTTCTGTAGTAACAGAAGAAGACTTTACTGGGAATTCTATAGGAATAACCTGATCCAGTACAGAACTTCATGGGCTACATTCATCAAGAAACTGCAAACAAAGTTATTATCACACAAGCCTTTATATACTAGCTAAGGTGGAGGGAGAAATAAGGTGCTAGCTACCTTCACCGCTAAGGCTAACACCACTGTTGTCCTAAATAACTTATATCAAGAACTACACATAGGCTCGTATTGCCAGAGGCATGACACAACAACAGTGGATGACATATGACTAACGCTCATGAAACAGCTTATATCCCATTTATTCAATTAAACACATGACCACACATGGCCTGATGAAAATACAACATTACGACTATATACGTGCCACAACAGGGAATGCATATACTAATATCAATCTACAGAGTGGGTAATCTGGCTACCACAATTCTAAAATGAACATCGCGCCATCACGTGGGAAAAACCTACATAGTAACACTGACTATGAAAATGGACGACAGTAACTTAGCATGTACCAAACTCAACGCTAAGTAAATAACCCCTTCCCTGGAATTCTTAATAGCAGAAATAGCTATCGTTAGGAATAAGTCTCAAATGGCGGGCACCACGTCACTCTTAGATATCACAAACAGCCAAAGTTGGCATACTAGAAAACTACCTCCGCCATGGATGGCAGTCAAATCTCCACTGACTAAAATCGTGCCAGCCTTGCGCAGTCCGTTACTTTCGCTGCTCACATGACTAATGATCACATGACTATCAGGACAGTTTCCGACCATCAAATAACATAGAAATATGGCCTAGAAATGCTCCGTGACAGTTATGGACAGCTTAACCATAAGAACAAGGAATGTAGAGAAGAAATTTCTTTTTAATATGAAGAAGTAAATTGGAAAAAAATGAATGTAAATATTGTGTAACTTAATTGTCCTTGTAGTAGTCCCCTTTATTTTTTTATTTGTACGCCCGCTATTACGCAAGGCGAAATCTCCGGGTAATATGTTTAACCTGATTTTACGTGAGTATCCCTTTTGTCCCTGTACAATGACAGGTGTCCTCTCGCCATTCAGGCAGATACTTGCCGATTTCAGAGGTACCTATTAGAGCTGGGTCGGCTCAGGAGCCGTTCAGGTTATTCCAGTCCCTGGTCGAAAACCTCCTTCAAATGTCTTTGCTAATACTCCAATTATTCCAGTCCAAGCCCCAGTCGACAACACTGCTTCAAATGTCCTCTCCAGGGTTTGAACCTGGATCACCTGATCGCCAGTGCAGTGTGGTAACCATTACACCAGCGCGGCTCCCAGTCCCCTTCTAACTATAACTGACTATGGGAATGTGCCCCTGAGGTGATAGCCTTCAGCTGTTTTTTGTTGCCTGGTGTTCCTTTTAGTGTGTTCTTTTCTCTTCTGCTTGTTGTGAGAACTTTTCACCTAATCTGAGGTGGTGCCATATGGAGCTTTGCCATATGGTGCGATAGGCATCTTCATGTAACTTAAGAAGGATAATATGTGGAGATAAATTGTTACAGCTAAAAAGTAATTGCTCTGAAAATTAATAAACATGAAAGAGGAGTTGTATTAGACAGACCATTGCATATCACCATCATTCTCCTGCCATGCTCCATAAGGAACATGAGGCTGCCATTTCAATTGGCCCCCATACAAGAAGCCTCCACTAAAGCACTTCATGTGGTCTTGACAACAGTTCATTTTAAGTGACAATTTTGTCAGCCCATTGCTCAGTCATACTTTAGTGGCCTGTGACATGCCCAAGCAAACATTTCTTTACTTTCTCAAAGATTCCTGGAAACAACATGAGGTACCATAAGATATTAATTTTATTCATATATACAAACTAGCAGTGGACAGTACAGAAGCCACTGGTGCATCCTACAGCATGGGTCGGCAACCAGTTGATCCCGATCTCCCGGAAGATCCCAGTGGATGATTTGGTAGATCTTTAGGTGACTGTAGTGAAAAAAGGAGACTTTTTAAACTAGGGAAATTTTGGACTAAATCTCTCAAGAGGAGAGGGGGATCCCGTTACACACCCATTGAGGCATTTTGGGAATATTTTTAACCTTGCCAGAGTTGCTTTGGTACCCAGTTCATGAGGCTGGGTCGACCCCGGAACCGTTTGTGGTCTAAAAATTCCCACCTCTACTGGGGATCGAACCATGGACCACTAAGCTAGGAAGCCAGTGCACTAACCACTGCGCTACCATGGCTCCCAAATCTTTCAAGCTGGTATTTAAAATCGTGGTGTCCTCAGGATCAAAGGTTCTTTTTCTGCATTCCCAGTGAAAAGTCTCCAGCTAGCTACTAAAATATATTCGTGAACTACTGGAGATAGGAACGCGATTTTTGTTTGTTTTTGTTTTTGAAAGGTCCATCTCCCTCCCTCCTCCCTCCCCCCCACACACACAGAGCAAAAGTACTGTTTCAAAAGACTGGCGTTCCGCTCCAGTCTACCCAGCTGTAAATGGGTACCTGACTCTGCTCTTGAGTTAGAGAAAGCAAGGGCAGTGAGGAAGGGAACTGTTTACCCCTCATAAAGCTGGACCTAGTATAGTGAAGTCTCTAACACTTCACACCCCTAGGGCAGTATCTGCAATGGTAACAACACCTTTAACTTTTTGACTGAATAGTGAACGGCCTCCTGTGATAAACCCTCTGTGGATCACCAAGAAAGTCTGTGGTTGGAGGTTACGCTCAGTGATGGTGAAAGCCCAAGTGCGGCTGGTTAAGAAAAAAAAAAAAAAAAAAAAAAAAATGTGAATCACCAAGAGCTTACGCTCAGTGATGGTGTGTCAAAAACAAGACAAGACCTCATGTGAACATTGCTGAAAAAAAGCAATAAATATACAAGCAAAAGTCATGATGGTACAGTACAAGCCTTCACCATCAACTGACTTGAAATCAGTGGCGTCTCTATAAAACAAAGCAGCAGCCAGAAGAATTATTTGGTGCACATTTGAATTATTACTCTTGGTTGGTTTCCAGTTTTCAGAACGAAATGGAGACGGTACTTGATTCTGATGGGGTTTCTCCTTCATACACTGCAATTAATCTCTCCAGAATTTCTGTTGGTTTTACTTCATCTGACTAGAAATGTAATAATCATACATGCCACACCTCGGAGATGAAAAACCTGTACAAAAAATTCAAAAACCCTGTACAAAGACCCGCAAAACCTGTACAAAAAAAAAAGATTGAAAAAATGTATCAAAAGAGTTAATTCGTGTAAATAAATTTTCAATTACAGCTGCATTATGATTGAGGCATGGGGACTTTGCCTTTTAAAGCAAGTCTTCACTTATTTTAAAACTCAAACAATAAATGTCTGAGTTTATTTTACATTGTAAAAATGATGTGATCGTATCATCATTTAGCCTAATTCTGCGCTTAATTATCACTAACAGATCAGGAAATCCTGTGTTTGATAGGACCTTATAAAAGAATTCTGAGACACAGTAATAAGGGGTGTGGGTTAGTAATCCTAAACTTAACCCTGAACCCAAACCTTAATCTTAACCCTAACAACATTCAAGGATGACATCGAAGAAGACGTTCCATTGTTTTCACAACTAATTTTACTACTTCATTATTATTATTATTGCAAAGAGAAAAATTGAACTGAACTATATGAAATGGAATGGGGAAGTTTCTAGGGCAGTTTAGAATTAGTTCAATAAATATGTGATGTAATTTTAAAAATAATAAAATCACGTTATCATATAAATTTTAAAACAAATAAAAAGCTCATAATTTGCCACAAAAATATAAACTGGCGCTAGCGTAATTTATTCTCTACCGAATTTCAAAAATGAAAATAGCCATTTTAACCTAATTGGCAGTTTTAAATACCCCCATATGACAAGTTTCAACCGTCAATACGACAATCAGTGATAGTAATTAATTATTTAATAAAATAACTCACTGGATGATCGAAATAATGATATATCCACCAAAGGAAAATCAGAATGATTTTAAAGAAAGGAAATAAAAACATAGAAGAGAAGTAACTCCAAATAAACTTTTCCAGGGGCTCTGATCGAGTTAAGATACAAATTTGCCTTGCTTTCATGATATTTTTTTCCAGTTTCATATTTTTTAAAAATATTATTATTAAAATGTACAATTCTTACACAGATTCTACAAGTTTTAGTGAAATCAAGTAATTTGTAGTGTTATCCATTTTTTTATTTTTTGCTTATAAGCAGCCGTAAATAATAAATTATGCTTAATACGACGTAATCGTTAAAATAATCAGTAAAGTGCTGGCTGGCATCAGCATTAGCGAAAAATGATACATAAACGACACACCACGTGGACCCTCGCAAATCCCGCATCAATTGAAAAATAGGCAGCTTGATTTTATTGGTTGATTTTTTTATTCACGTGGCCTAACATCTCGCCGAATCTCACGACGCAAATATCAACTATTGTGTAGCGCAAGATTTTGATTTATATATGTTTTTAATAATTATGCAAAAAAACCTGTACAGAAATTATGTACAGGGTGTACACATCTGACAATGCAAAAACCTTGTACAGATTATGGGTAAACCATAGCATGTGGCATGTATGAATAATACAAGACTGTTGTTCAAGTGATGAGATATGAAGAGATGCCATCTTGTATTAATGGCTATGTACACATGTAGAGCTCATGAAGTTATATCAAGCACAGATGAGAACACTTAAATGAGACACATTTTTTTTTTTCTTTTTGGGATCTGCTGCCATTTCCATTCATTCATTACCATTCAGCTTCATAAGGAGTATAGGCCTTGAACAAACTCATATCAAGTCTGTCTTTCATGTGCCATCAGCTTGAGGTCTTTCCATGTCTGTCTCCAGTTCTCTTCTCCATTGTCTTTCAGTCTTCTTCTACCTCTGACACCCTGGGGATTGTAGAACAAGAACTACCTGGTAAAGCTACTTTGCATTGAGTGTGAAAAGTCTGGTTTAGGCATAATCAAATCATGGTGGCTTGCTTTGACTGGGTGATATACTTTTTATGTATTCTTTTTTTCATGTCTCTTACTTAGCCCTCGCTTTCTTTTCTTTCACTGACGAAGGCTTTGTGGCCTTTGCCACGTCTTACTGCATAGCTCCTGATCTTCTGTAGATTGAATGTTTTTTTATCTGTACATTTAGATTTCTGTTTTTTTCTTCATTCTGTGTTAACAGCTGTTTTTAACATGTTTACTTTCAGTGCCAATTTTTCAAAAACTGGCTGGGGAATGCTGATGGAAAGTGGCACCAGATTTAAGATACTTAATTTTGAACTTGCAGTACTGTTTTTGCCAGAGCCTTTTGTAAGCACAGGAATATATGTTCATTGAATCCTAGTTGTTTAAAACTATTTGTTTATAGGGATGGGATAGACTTTTCTTATAATGTGGCACAAAATAACAAATAAAACAAATGTGGGTATCAAAATTATACAGATGTATGTAACACAATGATACTCATGTATATCTTCTTCTTCATGTGCCTGGTCTGGAACAGATATTGGCAATCATGACCCTCCAATCTTCTCTGTCTTTTGATAGTCTAATGAGGTTGTTGCCCATGCTGATGTTTGTTGCCCAGTTGTTTAAGCTTTCCACATACATCTTTCCGTGCCTTCGCTTCCTCTCCTACCTGGTATTTTCCCACATAAGACTAATTCCTCCACTCCTCCTCTTCTGTTAATATGTCCCATAAATTTCATTTTCCTGATGGTTTTAATGAACGATCCGTTAACACCCGCAGCTGTCAATACCTCGGCATTTATTTTCTTCTCTGTCCACGATATTCTTAGTATCCTTCTCAAAAACCACATTTTTGCAGCCTCCAGTATTTTCACCATTTGGTTACTCATTGTCCAACATTCACATCCATATAAAAGAACTGACCACACGTAGCCCCTTAGTAAGCGAATTTTTGTGCTTATGGTGATGTTTCTGTTTTTCATTACATTGCTCATCCTAGTAAAGGCTTCTTTGGACATGGCAATCCTTTTTTTTTATCTCTGTGTCACATCTGCCATCTGATGTCATTGTGTAGCCTAAATATTTAAAGAGATTGACTTGTTTGATTTTTTTCTCTTTTGATGTTCAAAGAGCCTACTGATATTTGTATTTTCTTAGAAACTACCATGCATACAGTTTTGCTGACATTCAAAGATAATCCTTTCAACTCGCTCTCTTCCACTACTTTGTTTAGAATAATTTGTACATTTTCCTCTGACTCTGCTATTAAAACTGTGTCATCTGCATGTCTCAGATTGTTGATATTTCGTCCTCCGACTTTAATTCGCTCGAGGTGTTCAATGTTTCGAAGTATCGTCTCACTGTATATGTTAAAAAGATCAGGTGATAACACACATCCCTGTCTAACTCTGTCTTTTAATTGCTCTTAATTCACATAGTTCTTCAAATCTGATCGTGGATTCCTGCTCCGAATATATGTTCCTTATTATCCTAAGATCTTTCCCATGTATATTTAGTTCATGTAAAATATTGAAAAGGTCTTGGTGTATATACCAAAATGATACTCATGTAGGTAACACAATGATACTCATGTATGTAAAATAATAACAAAATGATACAGATGAATGTACCAAAATGATACAGATGTATATAATAAAAATGTGTAACAAAATTGTACAGATGTATGTCACAAAATAATGTAGACAGATGTGCCTTTCCTCAGGACAATAAATATACAGCCTTTGTGACAAATAATAATTACACATAATTTTTTAAAATATTGGTGATTCTGAGTCTCTTTTTTCCCCAGAATAGCGAAAGTGCATGCACTGTGACATTTAATTTAAGGTAGACAGTGAAACAGTTTGGTTTTCGATAAAACATTAGAGCAAGATTAGCAATATTTTGTATAATAAAATTAGTAGAATAATATTTGAAGGTTCAAAAAAGTATTTACATGTGGTTCATTGACTATAAGAAGCCTTTTGATGGTGTCTATCTTGAGAAAATAATTGAATGCATCAAAGACATAGATATTGATGGAAAAGGCATAAGAATACTCAGTAACCTTTTTTGGGAACAACCTGCTATAGTAAGATCTGACAGGAATTACTCTACCGTTTGTAGTCATAACAAGCGGAGAGACTAGGTTATGTTCTGTCCGCCTGCCTTTGTAATATGTACACAGAAAATTTTTCAAACAGATACAGGAAATGCCATTACTGAACATTAATAATAATAAATTCTTTAAGCACCAAACACGGCGCATAAGGCAGAAACCAGTGCTCTCCAGGTTGTACGATGTGACGCCACTCCTCTTAGCTCTTGCACATTGTTTAATCCCAACGTTCTTCCTTCTCTTATTATTGTTCTTCTGAGTGTTTCTTTTGGTCTTCCTTTTTTCCTCTTACCCTCAGGAACCCAAGTGAGTGCCTGCAATGGTATTCTGTTGTTTTGCATTCGTAGGACATGACCGATATATGACCATCGTCTTTTCCTTATATAGTTGGAGACATATTTCTGCCTAGAGTCTTCTCTTATTTGTCGATTAGTCTTGAATTCTTTCCAACTGATGTTCATGAGTGTTCTAAGACATTTGTTCTCGAATGTATTCAGCATGTTCTCCAATGATTTTGTTATTTTCCAACTCTCACAGCCGTATGTTAACACTGAGATAACATTTGAATTAAACAGACGAAGCTTGGTATGTATATTCAATGATCGTAGTTTCCAAATGTTAGATAATCTATTGAAGGCGCTAGCTGCCAAAGCAATTCTAGTATGAATTTCTCTTGTTGTGTCACCATCCTGCGTCATTTTACTGCCTAAATAATTGAAACTTTCAACTTTCTGTAGTTTTTCCCCGTTCAGGATGATATTAAAGGTCTCGTTAGAAAAGTTCATAACTTTAGTTTTAGAGGCATTTATTTGGAGACCTATTTTAACCGAAAGATGACACAAATTATTTACTGCTTCTTGGGATTGTCTGGGTGTTGAACTTAAGAATGCTAAATCATCTGCGAAATCCAGGTCCCCCAGGAATTTTTCATTTGTCCATTTTATACCTAATTGTTCATTGTGGGTATAGTTTCTCATAACCCAATCAATAGCTATTCCAAAAAGTAGTGGTGACATAATACAGCCTTGTTTCACCCCTGTTTCTACTGTAAACCATTCTGTATTCCCTTTCTTTGTTCTAACACAACATCTTGCATTGTCATATAGCACTTTGATTATATTCACATATTTTGTTGGAAAACCATAGATTGTAAGTATCTTCCACAATGATGGGCGGTGTAGACTATCAAAGGCTTTTTGAAAATCGACGAAGGTGATAATAAGTGGCGATTGCATTTCCACTGATTCTTCTATAATTGTTCTTAGTGTGAATATTTGATCAATACATGATCGTTTCGGCCTGAAACCTGCTTGTTCTTCTCTGATCTTTTCGTCAGCATGCAATTTAAGTCTTTCTAACATCATGCAACATAATAATTTTCCAGGTACTGATAATAGAGGTACTGAACATTGATGACACATTAATAAACAACCTAAGAAATGCAGATGATACAGTTTTGTTAGCTGAAAGTGAACAGGACTAACAAGAACTTGTGAAGCTAGTAAACAGAAAGTCATGAAGATGGAGTATGAAGAGTTTCTAATATCTGGGTCAAATAAAAACAGAATTTGAAACAGAAATCAAGAAGAGAATAGGAAAGGCCAAAATCTACATTCAAGAACATGAGACAAATACTGACATCTAAACAATTGACTCACAAATTAAAGGTGAGGATCATCAAGTGTTATATATATTCTTCATTACTGTATGGTGTAGAAACTATGGACAGTGACCAAGGAATTGGAAGAAAGAGTGGAGGCTCTTGTCATGTTGATATAGAAAAATGGGTGCATCTCATGTCAGGAGAAAAAGAAACAAATGAAGAGATCCTAGGAATGAAAAGAGAATTAACGAAGGAGTTAAAAAATTGTGGACATATTAAAAGACATAAGACCTTGCTGAAGACCATTATGGAAGGCAGAGTTGGAGGCAAACGTGCAAGAGGAAGATAACGCTATAAGTGGGAAGATAACATTAAGTGATGGACAGAGTGCACCATCAAGACTAGAGACGTTGGAGATCCATTGCAGCTGGCCTTCGTTGTGGAGATGGCATCTGATATTGATGACATTTAATAATTTAGTTATGTTCTTCAGCAATGTGAGGTAATTAAAACTCTGCCTTTCTCCAGGGTTGTGAGAATGCACTCCCTTTGACTAACTCGGCACAGGATGTGGCAGAAACAAACAATCCTATTCTGCCCCTCCCTTATGATCTTCCTCCAAAGAAATATGCCAGAGAAGGTTCGTTGATTTTTTTTAGATTTATGAATAATGTTTGTGGAAAAACACATTTGAAGTTTTATTGTTGTTTCCCCCCCATTTAGTTATAGATGATACTCTTGATGTTGTATTTATACCAATGGTTTTAACATGTTAGTATTTGTTATCACTGGTTATATAATATGTTATTATCACTCATTTTAACATGCTACATTTTATAACTGGTCAGAACATTATGTTTACATTACTGGTTATAATACATATTCATATCACAGGTAATAACATATTACTCTCCTGTGCTTTGTTTAGAGACCATGTTTGACACTCTTAATAAGAGTTGGTAAGAATATACTGTTTATCAGCAGACGTTTAGTTTCCTTACTGATATTGGGATGTTTGAGCAGTGGTAACACTAATGTATGTTACATGGGCCTGGTAATCTGGTTATCTTCATAATTTCTGTTTTTGATGTGTTCTAGAGAAGAACACTATAGCACAATACATGTTAACATGCAAGAAATCTGAACAAGACAGAAAACCACTCATGGAATACCACAAAACTATCCATCACCATTGCTAGAAACTGTCCTAAAATTTGACCTACCCAGGAAGCTACACAACATAATAAAATTTTATATTACCAAAACAAGAACTAACAACAACCAGAACAACTGAGAATGGCTAAGGAAGAACAAAAAAACTTTAAAAAAAAAATAAATTCCCACCTACCCCATATGATACAAGTTCAAGAAGGAAAAAAAAAACCCAACTAATGTCAAGTAGATACATTTGAAAGAATGTCTCTTGCAATTTTTTTTTTAAATGGAAAAGGATAACACTAAAACACAACCTGCTAACCCTCCAAGTAGCAACAGGGTAGCAGTAGTAGTAGTTGCTTTATGACAAATTTCTTAGTGTACAAGAAAGTACTATTTTTTTGTCTCATAATGTCAGACCAAGAAGCCAGACATGCAATGTTTTGTTACTGTTCATTTACTGCACGATCCATGTAGTTTCCAGAGGTCTCTGAGAAGACAAAGAAAGTTTAGGACTTGTACTCTCTCAGTCATGTCATCAAAGGTCAATATGAGGTCGTCCATGTTGCTGGCAACTTTATCATTTAAAGCAAATTGTTACAGAAAACCACCATTTTAAGAATTTGTGATTTGGCATAGGCTTTCTTAATGGGGTCATGTACAGAGGTGGCTCCATGCTCCATAAGGAGCCAACATTGAGATAATGAACTTACTGTGTACACTTATCGTGATTAATAATTGCAAATTTGCTTTCACAGATAAACCTTGGGTTTGTGATCTTCCCTACAACACTCTACCTGACACGCATGGTAAATTTTGGCCTCAGCCATTGGGGTAAGGCAAATTTATTTGAATAAAGTTATCACACAACTCATCGCACTGCTGTACCAAGAACAACAGGCAGCCGTAAGAATAGAGGGGGAAACATCAGAATGGTTTGAAGTACAGAAAGGAGTAAGACAAGGCTGTACCCTTTCCCCTTACCTGTTTAACATTTATGCCGAGAATATCATGAGAAACGTAAGAGATGACCAAGAACACACAGAGTTTGACTCATTTAACATCGGTGGGTACCAGATCCCGGAAATCAGATATGCTGACGACACAGTCCTCCTATCGACCAACCCAAAAGGACTTGAACAATTACTTCTGTCCACCAAAAAACACAGCGAGGCCCAGAATCTATACCTAAACACCAAGAAGACCAAAGTATTGACAACAGACAAAGTAAAGACCAAACCAGAAATTGAAATTGATAACGAAGAACTGGAAAGTGTCAATGAATTCGAATACTTAGGATCAATCATTAACAGCTCTGGCGACTGTGCAGTAGAAATTAAAAAGAAGACTTGCAATTGCTTCACATAAGCTAATACAGATGAAAAACCTATGGCAAGGCACAAGCAAAGAAACAAAGTTACAACTGATCAGAGCATGTATATTCCCAGTAGCAACATACGGCTGCGAGACTTGGACACTCAATAAAACAGTTGCAAAAAAGATTACATCATCGAAATGAAATGCTACAGAAGGATGTTGAGAATACCCTGGACAGAAAAAAAGACCAACAGAGAAGTACTGCACTCACTAAACGTACAGGAACATTGGCTCCTAAATACCATCGCAATAAGGAAGCTGAAATTTTTCGGTCATATAAAAAGACATAATAGTCTGGAAAAAACAGTGATGGAAGGCATGGTCCCTGGAAAAAGGGGAAGGGGTCGACCTAGACGACGGTGGACCCAGGACATCACAGAGAGTCTGAACTTGTCTTTGGCTGATGCAGGTCGACTTGCCCAGAATCGTGATGCGTTCAGAGCAGCTGTAATGGAGACAACGTTCTGGAAAGAATACGTCACATGATGATGATCACAATAATATGCTTATGACAAATGTGGTAACATTTCTTGTCAAAGTATTGTAGTTAAGACAGAAGAGGTAAAGTTTCTTGTCACAATATTATTGTTAGGACAAATGTGGTAAAGTTGCTTGTGAAAATATTATGGTTACGACAAAAGTTGTAAAAAATTTTGTCATTGTATTACAGTTATGACACATGTGGTAAAGTTTCTTGTCAAAGTATTATAGTTACGACAAAAGTGGTAAAGTTTTTTGCCACAATATAATAATAATAATAATAGCCCCTTCAGTCATAACTGACTATGGGAATGAGCCCCTGAGGTGATAGCCCTCAGCTGCTTATTTTCCTGGTGTTCCTTTCGACGTTTTTCTCCTCTCTTCTGCTTGTTATGTGAGCTTTTTGCCCAAGCTGAGGTGGCGCCGCAGATAGCATCAACACTTGGTGTGATCAGCAGCTTCATCCTCCCAAGTTTCTGAATTTATGTCCAGTGCCCTCATATCAATGGTCGAGTGTTGCTGCTTTATTTTTCAATAAAATGAAGATCTATTACCACTGGTCACCTAAATTTTTAATAATAATTTTGTGAATTTGTGATGTATTAATATATTTGTTGACTGGTCTGTCATACAGGTTTTTGTCTCAGCAGGTTGACAGGTATGGCTCTAGATCCATGGTTTTTGGTTTTCCCCTATTTGTTGTGGTAAATTTCTTGTCGCAATTATAGTTGTGACAAATGTGGTAAAAACAATTTTTAATTTATACTTTTTGGGACCTTTATCTATATGTTTTAGGAGAGTTTTTATTGTAGTACTAGCCACTGCAAATATTTTATCTCTGAAGCTATTGAAGCAGGTTTTGTTGTTGTTATAAAAGAATGTTTTTCCTGGAATGGCATTTGTAATGGTCATATGGGCTTTCTATGTTCCTCATATATTGGGCACCTTTGCAGCAGATGTTCAGCAGTCTTTTTTGTTAGTGCCACAGTTATATTCGTCATAAGTACCTGTCTTTAGCTTGTTGAATAGATCATATCTAGTCTTTGTGGTCCATGCAGAATCTAAAGATTACAACTTGTTCACTACTGCTAAGCTGGTAATATGCATCATTGCTGGGGATGTAGCAGTGAGATGGGATCCACTGCATCACAACTCTTTTGAATCATGGACATAGTTTGTGAAGTACTACTCTTAGACCATCCAGGTCTGCATTATTCTGACTTCAACAGTGCAATAACCCTGTTTAGTTCCTGGCAATCTGTGGGGAGACTAAGATAGAACAAGTTAACTACTTCCCCAGGCATGTTATATGAGGTATAGAACAGGTCTACTATTTCCCTAGGCACATCGTAAAGGTGACTAATATGAAATTGTGAATGGGGGGCTAGCAGCTTGATCATGTCAAACAAATGACATGACTACAAAAGAGCACATCAATATTCAGGTTTAACTTTCCTGCTGCTGCATTAATTGTTCCAAGCTACCCCAAGGAGCAAAAAGGGCAGTAATAATGAATGATACTTTAAATACATTCAGTTATTAATATTCATGCTTTCTCAACTAACAAATTAACTTCACTGTCTATCGATCTTAATTTTTGTCACTCCCTTGTATATTATTATCTCCCCTATCTTAACTTCCTGTAATATTGAAACATATTTAGAGATATTTTATTCTCGTGATGTTTTGTTTTAGGTTGTGGTATTGTGTTGTTTTATATTGTGTATTTTATGATGTGATATTTTGTGTGATGAAGTTTGTTATTTTGTATGATGTGACATGTTTTATTGTGTGATATGATATTATCTTATGTTGTGACATTATGCTGTTTTTATTTGATGTGTGGCACTGTGTTTTATGTTGTGATTCTGATGTTTGTTTATAGTTCGACATTATGTTTTTTTTTAAACATGGTATTTTGTTTGTTTTATGATGTAAAATTGGTTTTGTTGGATGTGACATTGTGTTTTATATTGTGACGTTTTATGATGTGATATTTTGTGTTCTTTGTTTTGACACTGTGGTTTGTTATGATGCTTAACATTGATGGTTCACATTGAAACACCATGTCTTTGTTTGCTGCTAATTAGTTATGTACATTCTTCTTGATAACAGTGTGCAAATTTGTTTTCACAGGCAAGGAGCTGTACGTGTGAGACGTGAAGAGTGTCGAGATTACGTATACCCAAGGTAAAGTGTTGCATTCATCACTGAAGAAGTGTTTTTATGTATATTATAAAGTTGTTATGATATAAATGTTGGGATGCAAAGGACTTCATTCGGCTCTTATGTGACTTCTGGGGTTAGACCTGTATTGACAATGATGATGATGATCAGGCATTGATTGAAATGATATGGCAGGATCATCAATGTGGAACTGATGGAAAGAACCAAACATCACCAATGTTGGATTAAACACATCTTGAGGAAGCCAAGTTGATAGCATTACAAGGCAGTCCTTGTTCTGGGATCCCCAAGCTAAGAAATAGGAGACCACAAAATGCAGGGAGTAGAGAACAGGAGACAGACAAGACAGGAATAAAGAAGATATTAACTTGAACAGATGGCACAGGACAGGAAGACATCTGCTCCACAACGAGCTTGAGGACTGATGATTATTGTGTCAGAATATCTAGCATAACTTGCCATTAGCAGCAGATGTAAGTCAGCTGATTATTCCATGATAGTTGGGAGTTCAGTTAGCTTATTGGTAGGCAGGAGCAGGCTTATGTTGATTTGTACTAATTGGAACTGAGGTGTTCATTTATGATGACTCTAGACCAGGAATCAACAACCGCTTGATTTTGGGTAGATCACAGGATGCTTTGGTAGATCTCTAGTTAAGTGAAGGGGCAAGAAAAGAATGAATTCTTACACCTAGGAAATTTTAGACTAGTTCTCTCACACTAGAATTTAAAAGCTTGGTTTCCCCAGCATTTAAGATACTTTTTCTGCATTCCCAGTCTAAAACCCACAAACTTGCATACAAAAAGTCACTTTATTCATGAACTACATAAGATAGGAATGTGATGTTTACTTTGAAGTGAAGTTAGCATGTGATGTTTACTTTAAAGTGAAGTTAGCATGTGATGTTTTCTTTGAAGTGAAGTTAACAATCTGTAAAATATTATTTAGTTTGAATTTCTTCTGTTGATGGAATTGTGGGAAGAAAATTGTCCAGGAGGGATACAGGTTACATATATGTGACAGTGCCATAGTCATATTGCCTGTTTTTCACCGCCATTTTGTCGTTATGTGGCAGCCATCTTTGTTTACATCTAAAAGAGCTACCTTAGTATAGCCGCTTACGTATAGCAGCCAATCAGAGAAGAGAAGCGTCCAGGCGCCAGCGTCATTTGAAAAATTCTCTATCATTCCAATCGCGGTCGCGGAGGGAGAACAAGCTATTTATCTGAAGTCTAGTTCAAGCAAGAACATGCCTAAGACTTGTAAGTAGATATAGTATTATTCTGCAACATTCTAAAGTCTTTACAGTGTTAGAAAGGATACTAGGTTTACTATCTTTGTGCCGTATTATTTGAAATAAGTATATATTTAATTCAGTGGTGTTGTATTTCGCGTGCGGTTTGATGTTAGATCTAAATCTATTCGAACATGGCGTGGGTCCATGTTCAGGAAATATAACACGTGGCCGGTACTAGAACTGGCATATTTAGTTATTACATTTGTGTAAATGAAATTTAATGGTTAAGTATTTCCATATTGTTTGGGATCCAGGAAACCTTCCATGAGTTTATGTAAATCTGACACGTAGTTGGTTTGAATAATATTTAATTGTGGCGCGATTTAGATGTTATATTTATTAATTACAGTGCGGCTGCCAAAATAGTTTATTTTAGCATGGCGAGTGCTGCAATATATTATGTTACAGCTTACTAGGATAAAGTCCTGTGCTTTTTCAGTAATGTTAGACTGATTATGTGGTTTAAGTAATAGTAAGATCGGCTAGCTAGCTTTCTTAGTTTCCTAGTCTTTTATACTGTGTAAAATCTCCATTGGTTAATTCTATGTTATGCATATTTCATGATTATTTAATTATTGTTATGTGAAGGATGGTTTGTGAGAGCACGTGGGCTCACTTGGAGATACATATTTCCGTTCTCCGCTCCTGAGGGAGCATGGGGCCACCAGTGTGGTTTGCCTCCGCATGAAGCATTCAGATGCTCTTGCAGTAGTGGTTTCGGTAGTAACCGATGTTACACGGTGAGATTGCCAGCCTCATGCACAACACCATACTAGTCTCATTGGACGATATGCATGAGTGTGTGAGATAGTTGAGTGTGTCGGTTGGGCGCACGTTTTCTGTATGGTAAGTGTTATTATCTATGCTATTGATTTTCACTTAGACATTGTTTTATATATTGTTTCTTTCAGAAAGTCTATGAACACTGCCTGGGTGTTCGGTAGTATTAAATGTTGATCTGTATAAGGCTTTGTGTTGCTTGAATTGCTAAGTCTGCTGCTGAGAGGGTTGCAAGCAACCAATAATTGCAACCCCTGTCAAACGATCCTTAATAAATTTTCTTAGTGCATGGGTCTTGGGTGTGAGGTAGCCACATCGACATAAGTTTGCCGCCACTACACCTAGCCCCTGTCACAAGTGGCGTCATCGGCAGGATCGACAGACAGCACGCAGTGAAGCAACTCTTCAGCAATCAGAGTAGCAACAGCCAAAACAGTAGAACACCCAGTTAGGTACAAGGCAAGGGACAGGATCATCCAGTTTGTCAATATTTCTAGTCAACTCTACTAGCAACAAGATGGCGACACGCAGCACACGTGCTGCTGGTAGATTGGATAACAAAGATGTGGCTGAGGTGGATGACCCTGTAGAGGGGCTGGATCGTCAACCAGAACAAGTACGGTGCATCATGGTACCTACCCACAAGAAAGTGCGGTGCTTTGGGGAGCGCACGGGTCCTACGGCCGAGGAATATGTCAGAGAGGTGAGAGCTGCCTGGAGAGTAGGGATGATGAATAAAGAGGACCAGGCAGATGTTATTCTTGACAGTGTGACCCCAAGTGTCCGCAGGGAGCTGAGGATTCATGCTGATGACGATGACCCAGAAGCGATGCTACATTCATTCTTAGGGTGTATGGGGAGCGTCAAAGCATTCCAGAGCTAATGGCCACTTTTTACTGTACCCGACAAGGTGCGAGGAGTCTCTCTGGGAATTTTCCCATTGCATCCACGAGGTGTTTGAAAGTGTTGTAAGAGCACAAAGACAGAATAATATCACTCCGTTGGTGCCATCCTTCCTTCGGGACCAGTTTGCTGCTTGTCTGAGAGATGACCTACTGAGAAAGTTTGCAAAGGAAATGATCTTTAAAGAGCCTACAGCATCGTTTAAGTCGGTGAGGGACTATGCCCTACGGTTTTTAGAGACTGAACATGCTCCTGGGGCTGGTGTTGCCAGTGTCGGAGTAGTAAATACAGTGACGGTACCCGATATACATGCATTAGGCACAGAAGTGGAGCAGCTGAGAGCACAGGTGGCTCGATTACAGGCTAAAATTGATGCAATGTCTCAGGAGCAGGGGAGACGTGCCAGGACAGTTCGCTGTCTTAGATGCAGAGGACTAAGGCCACGTACAGAATCGATGTCCACAGGCATTAAACTAGACCCCTCTGCAGCTGGGAGTCAGGTTACAGAAGGGGAGCAGAATGACTCAGAGATAAAGATGGTTGGTGGTCGACCGGAATGTGATGTACTTATAGCAGGAAAGAAAGTCAAAGGCGGCCAGGAATGTAAGGGTAGCAGGAGGCGACCCAGGGCACAGAGGAAGCCTAGGAAAATAAGATGCTTCAATTGTGGAGACTTTTCAGACCACATGGCAGCCAAGCGTCCTCATGGCCCGCTTCCGAAGCGATGTTTTCAGTGCAAGTCCCCAGGCCATTTGATATCGGTTTGTCCCTCAAAGAGCGCTCTCTCTAGGCATACCAACACCTCTAGGTTGCCATCACGGTGCAAGCCAAGAGATGGCCGTGGCAACTGTCACCCTAAGGGCGCCAAGAAAAGTGGTCGACATTTAGAGGAGGAGACTCATCTAAAACTCATTGAAGGACACGTTTCCAGGCTACGAGGGGCGCACGTAAGAGCAGAGGCACCGTTGCAGAATTTTACAGCAGTCCGGGAAGAGAGATGTGACAAGCTGCCGTGTTCTACTCCACTACAGGTGGGAGAATCGGTGAGGAAAAGAATGCACTACGCTGAGAGATCCAAAATTCGTGACATGTGGTCAGAAGAGGAGTACATTGTTGTTCGTGCTCCAACAATGACAGGAGGTCCGTATGTCATCCAACGAACAGATAGAGCGAGTCCGAGCATTAGAGTCACTGGCAACAAACTGAGACGAAGTGAAGGAAAAGATGATTCTCCAGATTTGGTAGATACGACTGAAGCGCCTGATTTTGTGCAGTTGTCGGGACGACAACAAAATCAGGTGGGGAATATGTGACAGTGCCATAGTCATCTCGCCTGTTTTTCACCGCCATTTTGTCGTTATGTGGCAGCCATCTTTGTTTACATCTAAAAGAGCTACCTTAGTATAGCCGCTTACGTATAGCAGCCAATCAGAGAAGAGAAGCGTCCAGGCACCAGCGTCATTTGAAAAATTCTCTATCATTCCAATCGCGGTCGCGGAGGGAGAACAAGCTATTTATCTGAAGTCTAGTTCAAGCAAGAACATGCCTAAGACTTGTAAGTAGATATAGTATTATTCTGCAACATTCTAAAGTCTTTACAGTGTTAGAAAGGATACTAGGTTTACTATCTTTGTGCCGTATTATTTGAAATAAGTATATATTTAATTCTGTGGTGTTGTATTTCGCGTGCGGTTTGATGTTAGATCTAAATCTATTCCAACATGGCGTGGGTCCATGTTCAGGAAATATAACACGTGGCCGGTACTAGAACTGGCATATTTAGTTATTACATTTGTGTAAATGAAATTTAATGGTTAAGTATTTCCATATTGTTTGGGATCCAGGAAACCTTCCATGAGTTTATGTAAATCTGACACGTAGTTGGTTTGAATAATATTTAATTGTGGTGCGATTTAGATGTTATATTTATTAATTACAGTGCGGCTGCCAAAATAGTTTATTTTAGCATGGCGAGTGCTGCAATATATTATGTTACAGCTTACTAGGATAAAGTCCTGTGCTTTTTCAGTAATGTTAGACTGATTATGTGGTTTAAGTAATAGTAAGATCGGCTAGCTAGCTTTCTTAGTTTCCTAGTCTTTTATACTGTGTAAAATCTCCATTGGTTAATTCTATGTTATGCATATTTCATGATTATTTAATTATTGTTATGTAGCCTCATGCACAACACCATACTAGTCTCATTGGACGATATGCATGAGTGTGTGAGATAGTTGAGTGTGTCGGTTGGGCGCACGTTTTCTGTATGGTAAGTGTTATTATCTATGCTATTGATTTTCACTTAGACATTGTTTTATATATTGTTTCTTTCAGAAAGTCTATGAACACTGCCTGGGTGTTCGGTAGTATTAAATGTTGATCTGTATAAGGCTTTGTGTTGCTTGAATTGCTAAGTCTGCTGCTGAGAGGGTTGCAAGCAACCAATAATTGCAACCCCTGTCAAACGATCCTTAATAAATTTTCTTAGTGCATGGGTCTTGGGTGTGAGGTAGCCACATCGACATAAGTTCGCCGCCACTACACCTAGCCCCTGTCACATATAGACAGCACATATTACATATTCCAAACATTCTGAAACCTGAACACAGACATGATTTTATCAAGATAGATCTTTTGAGAGGTCAGCATTTCTAAAGTAGGTCCCAACAGCTTGTGAGTTGCCTTCTGCTGCTCTAGACATTGCAAATGTCATACCTCTGAAGCTGTTGAACAGGCTGTTTTTGAATGGATACTGAAATGAAAGTCTGCATATTGAAAGCAGAAGGGAGAATGCTGAATAATACAGAGTGTCATAGGGAAAATATTTTAGTCTTTGCAGTAGCGTGTCCTTGCTGATTGCATATTTCATCTAAATTTGGTTATTAGGAATAATCATGGGTACGCTGAGCATGTTCTGTTAATAAAAGTATTTGTATTGCAGTTTTATATTGTTCTGTATGATTCCCAGATTTATTGAACACTCTGTGAAAGAAGAGGTTCACAGCAAGAAGTCTTCTTTGGCAGAAACTCCTGATAAGTAGAATTTCGGATAAGCCTAAGAATTTTAGATGGCCCAAGCGGCTTCGCTTATCAGGACTGCACTGTGTGTATGTGCGCATATATATATATATATATATATATATATATAATATATATATATATATATATATATATATATATATATATATATATATATATATATATATATATATATATAAAGTAGGGCATTAAATGACATAGACAAATATGAGGAACGTAGGGCTGGCTATCTCATCATTTAAAATAAATTACGACAAAAACCAGTGCTGAAATAGACGATTAATGCTTTGGTGCCCTCAATATACATACATATACACACCAATCCCCTGGACTTAGGCTGTTTGATTAGTGCTGTTTCAATATAACTGTTTCTATTTTATGCAATATGCCCGTTATATGCATTTAAAAAATTCAATCTTTCATTGTGCAAAAATTCCATGGGAGGCAGGGATATAACTTTCAATTTCATTCATGGTGGTGGGATAGCCAAGAGGCATTGTTATTGGTAGCATAAAGAAGCATAACCCCAAAATTGTATGCATTTCTGTGGTAATCCATAATGTTTATGTTAGTCAGAATCGACGTCATTGCACTCTGGGCAAACCCATAGGTGCTCAGTCTCCCTCAGCAAATGTCAAAGAGTATGAATGCTAATTGTTCCTGTTGCGCACTGGTTGTATACACACCGGATGCGTCCTCTCATACGTCCATCCCTGCTGGTCTTACATTTGATGCCAAATTCCAGCAATCTTAGCCTTGATGATTCATCAATTGCAGTGTCATTCTGTAATAGGTGATCATGAATTGCCTTCAGCATTTCTCTCTTATCCATGTTCAGTTCACCTTCTATGGGGGCTCTTGAAGCTAGTCTGTCAGCTCTTTCATTACCACATACCCCTGCATGACCAGGGCAGTAGATCCATATCAATTCTTGAAGATTCGATGCTTCTATAGAGGTTTTCCATTCATGTTGGAGCCATCCATTTTGGACCTTTTGAAGCTTGGAATGTGAGTCTGATACAATAACTGCCTTCGTTAATAAAGTCTCAAACAGCCATCTAAAGGCAGCAGTAACTGCCTCTACCTCCATTCTCATGCTGGAGGTTGTTATCATGAAAGCCCCACTATGTTCAGCGACGGTTCTGTCCTTTACTCTAGCAGAGAAGCCTCACCCTGATTTATTACCACGGATTACAGACCAATCAGTGTACACAATGGCATCATCATCTCCAGCATAAACATTTATAAGCTGATCAATTTCCAGCTCTGCTGTCCCATTGGCCCAAGTTCTGCTCTCTCTACCAAGCTGATGATGACTTGCTGGTAGTTCATCCAGCTCTCATCTGACTTACTACACTCGTCTCCCATGAATATATTTTCAACTGTGGTCACCTGTCTAATAGTCACCTCTGCCTGCGCCATTCATGACATCCCCCTTTTTATTCTTGCTACTTTGATGTCAGCTATGTTCCCATGCAGGGGATGCCTTTTGTCTGGTTACTCGCATACATACTTTTACCTGGGCGATCGTATATCTGGATCTAATTGACAGCAATCCAGGCATGTGCCGCATCATGACAATAGGGGTATCTCGCGTACAGCTCAAGACTATACGCATCCCTTTGTTTTGAATACATTTTGGTTGTTCACATTGTGATATTGACAGCGTGAGTATTCCCAGGCCATACTCGATTACAGACAAGACCAGCTGATGATACAGGAGAGACAGTAATCTCTGCTCCAGGTGTGCTGCAGCCATTGTTTTTAAGGATGCCAGACCTCTCTTGCACTTCTGTATGATGTGATCAACATGGTGCTTATATGATAGCCCACGATCGAATGTTACTACAAGGTATTTCAACTTGTTCTGCCTTTCAATTTTCTTTCCACTGACTGTAATGTCTGGAAGATCTGCTTTCAATATGAAGTTGTTCAAGGAGCACCAAAGCACACAGGCTTTGTTTGGATTGACCTTGGAACTGGTTTCGTCGCACCATTTAGAAACTGCCTGAAGTGTATCATATATGCTTTTAACCATTTCATGTCTATCTGAACCAGTCCTGTAAATGAGCAAGTCATCGGCAAAAGTTAATGTTCGTCCCAACCCTGTTGGTTGGATTGCATCTATTTTTGCTGTATAGATGTTAAATTAAACAGCACCGGCGATAATGGAGAACCCTGGGGTAATCTCAGGCATATGTGCATTGGTTCTGATGTCCATGTTCCCAAGCAAAATGCAACTGCTCTGTCAGTTAAGGCAGCTGCTATCCACTTTGTTAGCTATGGGTTTACACCACATTCCATTACACAGTCCATCTAGGCTGCAAAGTCAACACTGTTGTAAGCATCCTCTAAGTCAATTGCCACAGCCACCATTTCTTGTTACTCTGGAAACCCTCATATACATTGTACGCAAATGTTCCAGGGTTACCCCATGTTACTTTTATTGGTCTATAACTGCCCAGGGTGTCAGGGAGGATGTGTGCATTTGCAAGGTGGTTCATTAATTGTCTTGCCACTATCTTCTCAAGTAATTTGCCATAGACATTCTGCAATGTGATGATTCGATAGCTGCTAAGCAGTGTGGGGTCTTTACCAGGTTTAGGAAGTGACCGTAGGTAGCTATGTAGCCAGTCTTCCGGCACCTCAGCATTCTGTAAACTGGTGTTGAAATCCATCACTACATCCACAATGCCTCTGTCATCAAGCTCTTTGATGTGTTGATACTGTACACCACCAGGACCCAGTGCAGTGTTTCTACTTGTTTGTAAAGTATACATAATGTCCTCGTCAGATATGAGGTCAAAATATATCTGGCCTCTGATGCCATTTTCCAGTACACTATTCTTAATCTCATGACGGGCAGCTTTATCACCTTTATCCGTCTGAGTGATATACCAACTGAGTAATTCACATCCTTTCTCTTCATCTGTCTTCAGACTTAATCCTGCGGATCTCAGAATATTAGGTATGGGTTAGCTTATATTGTTCCTATTCATTTGTCGAAGTAAGGACCAGAATTTCTGTGAGGTCTTTTCCATGCCCACCTGTGTCACAAAAGCCTCCCACACTTGGTCCGTGGCTTCCCTTGCGATGCTCTTGAACCTATTGTTGGCTTTGTTTTTTCTCCTTTATCTCTTCAACCCCTCCGTTATTCATTGTACTTCTCTTTTGTGCTTTCCTCCATTCTTTCGCCGCTCTTTCCTTATCTATACTATGCTTTTTCTACATCTTCATTCCATGAGGGTGGTTGGGTGGAAGGTGTTCTAAGTGTCTTTTTCCTGGCATTTTGATGCAATATATGTAGAGGGCTATTACAGTCATGTGAGCCTGCAAGGTACTTAAAAGTGTGTTTAGGCCTCCTGTGCCTGGTTGCCCTGCCCTTTGCAATGAGGACTACACAAGAACTAGATCTTAATTGCTCCAAGGAGCTTCTTGAAGTTGGCTAAACAAAGCAAACTTGATTCTTTTTTTTTTTTTTAAGTGTCCTCCAATATCTTTCTACATCTGGAGCCAGAAACACTTATTAATTCCCTGCAAAACCTTCTGCTAACCAGTCAGTCATCTGAAGATGAAGACCACGGCTCTGTGACAGCTGTAGCCACAAGCAACTGAAGTAGTAGCGATTAAAGTCCTGTAATATTTTTTAAATACTTTTTGTTAGTACAGTACATACATAATATGTTGTTTGTGTTAATATGTTTGATAGTTACATGTAGTTAATAAATGTTGTTAGCTATTTAGTTTTTGATTTGTATCACTGTTACTTAACACATTAACTACCGAATTGAAAAACACACTGTGGCCGAATTAAATTTTTTTCCCATTTTCATCCTGTAGGTGTTTGCACAAAGTAAGCTGTAGTTTTCGTAATTGTTTACATATTTTTATGAATTACACGTCATTTTAAAGATAAATGAATGTACTATTACAATAAGCACCATTTGTAACTCTAATAGAGGTTGTTGCTTTTTAACAGCTGTCCGATGGCCGAGGACTTACAATATTTTCACAATTATAACTGCTTGCGCCCCATTTCTATCAAAATCACTATTTCTATCAATGTGCACACTGTGTTCACTCTTGTCCTCGTCGCTAGATCTATCAGTCAATTGTTGAAACATGTTTCTAGCCTATTCAGCTGTTAGACGAGATGTACAAGCATTTTTTGTGGTCCTATCACTAGTTGCCTCGGTAAACAGTTTTACACAATTTGATAACTAACCCAAAATGCTGAAAAATATGAACATAATATCAATTTTCCAGTGTTCTACAACAACCATGCTTTGGGAATTAGTTTTCCGGTGGCAACTTAAAATTTCGAACCAGATCAGAAAGTGTTTCAGTACATTTTTCATTCGTTTTATTACTAAAATTAGATCGACGCTCTGAGCAGCTCGCGGTCCAAATGATAGGATTTCAAAAGCCGGTCCCACTGGCTCGCTGTAGTTAATGTGTTAATTTTTATGCAGTTTTCTGGACCTTAGGAATGAATCAGTTTGCTTTCTATTAAGTACAGTACACATTCAAAAATCCGGCAACCTCCGGACCTGAGGAGTGCCGGATTGTTGAAAATGCCGGATTTTTTATAGTTATATATGCTGTATATATTTAACAGAAAATGACTACCTGTACAGTCCTTTAAAGAAAGAAAATTAAAAACTAAATGAAAAGCAAATGAAATTTTATTGTTCATCAACTAAATAAAACAGTTCTACAGAATTTTAGTTCAACTGAATAAAATAGTTCTACAGAGTTTTAATTCAACTAAAGTCTGTCAGGATGGTCATCTTCATGACTGACAGTACATGTAACAGCATCCTCAGCAACAGGAACACCTTCAACTTGTGGAGAAAATGTTGATGGTGGTGACAGCACATCTGGTTGACTTGAAGTTGATGGCAGTTGATTATCAAGTGTGGACACCGCTGCTGCTTCTTCCTGCTTCCTAGCTATTTTCTTGAACATATCGAGCAGTGTCTGTTGCTTCACATACTTGGGTCTTTCTCTAATAAGTTTATCTTTTAGCAAGTAAACATTCAAGATTTCTTGGTCATTTACAAAACTTCGTTGCTCTAATCCAGCCCGCAGTTCAGTTGTCAAAGTAATTAACCTGTCAATAGAGATTGTTTCTCTCACATTTTCCACATTTTGGTCACTGCTTTCATCTTCATCACTACTTGTACAGGCATTTCTCTCCGGACTTTTAACCATATCTACAATTTCAGAATCAGTGTAATGATGAACTGTAGGAACATTATCATCAACATCCATCCATTCCGTTAAAACATCTTCATTTATCCTTGATGAAAGCTCATTGGCATCAGGATTAGTTACATCTTTAACATAAGCAAGAAGTTCCTGTATAAGCTGCTTTTCTTTCGAAACCCTAACCCCTGCAAAATTATTTTCAGTGTCTTCGTTAGAATGAGAAGTAAACATTAAACTTGGCCACAATTTATGCCATCCATTTTTCAGTGTTGATGTTTCCACAGACTTCCACGCATTGACAACACAGTACACGGCATCCTTAATGTTGAATTCTTTTATGAACTTCCGTACTGGGGTACCTGAATTAACTGAACTCACCAGACACCTCATTAACAGGGATCGATACTTACACTTCATAGAACGTATAATACCATTGTCTTGTGGTTGAATTAGTGATGTGCAGTTGGGTGGGAGGTAGACAACAAAAACATTATCTTTCACTAGAAGATCGGCTTTTGGATGTGCCGAACAATTGTCTAAAATAAGAAGTATCTTGCATTTAGGGTCTAGTCCAACCGAGTTACAGTAAGCCCTAGCCTCGGGAACAAAACATGTTTGAAACCAATCCGATGTAATATCAGTGGTAACCCACCCCTTCTTGTTGGCACGGTAATGGACAGGAAACCGTGTCATTCCCTTGAAGGCCCTTGGATGTAAACTTTTACCGATAACAAGCAACTTACATCTATGGGTACCCGCAGCATTAGAGCAGCACATTACTGTGACACGATCCTTTGAAGCTTTAAACCCAGATGGCTATTCTGCATCCTCAGTTGTCAGAGTTTTTTTTGGCGTACATCTCCAAAACAAGGCAGTCTCGTCAGCATTGTACACTTGTTCAGGACTTAAATGTTCATTACCAACTAACTTTGCAAATTCATCCACATACACACTAGCCGCATCTTTGTCTGCTGAACGTTTTTCACCACACACAGCACGAAACTGTAAGCCATGTCGCAACTTGAAACGATGCAGCCAACCTTCTGATTATTCACACTTGTGTTGCAATCCCAGCTCTTCATGAAACACTTTGGCTTGTTCCTTAATAAATCACCAGAAATTTCCACACCTTCACTTAAACGAAGATTAAACCATGTTATGAGAACTTGGTCCAGTTCCGAACTTTTCCCCTCCATCATTGACTTTCTTACAAACATTTGCTTTTTTGATCCACTGTCAGAAAAGAACTTTAGAAGTTTTTCTTTATGTTTTTTAATATCATACACTGTTGAAGAGCCAATGTCGTATGTTTCACAAATGGTTCGCACAGACACGCCGCTATCAAGTTTTTTTAGCATTTCCACTTTATCTGCGATCGACAACGCACGATGTTTACGTTTTACACCACTTCTTTTATTTGCTGAATCCATAATGGGGCTATACAGCAGCAAATAAATGATAAAATGAGAAGGAATGAGCAGGAATGCCTGTTAACACGTGCAAGCAAGACCCAACAGCTGCATCAAAACATAAACTGCTCCAGAAAACAGTGGCGCGCCAACGCGGTAAATTAAAAAATACGCTCCGAAATCCATGCCGGAAATCTGAAGGAACCGGATTATCGATGGCCGGATTTTCGAATGTCAACTGTATTATGGGGAGTCGATTTTCGTTTAGTGCTTTTTTGGTTGGTTGGCAGTCAATATTTGAGGAAGGAATTAACAGCGCTAAGCATATATGTGTGTCTTTGAGTATGCATGTGTGTTCAAGTGTGTATATGTGTATATATTCACATATACATACATACTGACTTCTACTCTCATGTTTATGCATCTTCATACCTTTCCGCTCATACTTGTGTTTCTATTGACCTTTCCTGCCATGCTAATGTATTTACTGACCTTTCCTGCTATGCTTATGTATCTACTGACCTTTCCTCCCCTGCTTATGTATCTACTGACCTTTTCTCTCATGCTTATATATCTACTAAACTTTCCTCTCATGCTTATGTATCTGCTGACCTTTACTGCCATGCTTATGTATCTACTGACCTTTCCTCCCCTGCTTATGTATCTACTGACTTTTCCTCCCCTGTCTATGTATCTATTTACCTTTCCTCCCCTGCTTATGTATCTACTGACCTTTCCTGCCATGCTAATGTATCTACTGACCTTTCCTCCCCTGCTTATGTATCTACTGACCTTTCCTCCCCTGCTTATATATCTACTGACCTTTCCTCCCCTGCTTATATATCTACTGACCTTTCCTCCCCTGCTTATGTATCTACTGACCTTTCCTCCCCTGCTTATGTATCTACTGACCTTTCCTCCCCTGCTTATGTATCTACTGACATTTTCTCTCATGTTTATGTATCTACTGACCTTTCCTGTCAAGCTTTGCTGTTGTATCTACTGACCTGTCATGTCATGATTATGTATCTACAAACCTTTCCTCTCATGCAAGCCAATACTGTTTATTTAAAGAAAGCATTTGTGAGGCATTCTGATAAACTCAGCAAATTGTCATCTCAACTTCTCCTTTCTTCTTCTCATAGGTTGAGGCCAGTGGGCTATTAAGCCCCTTTGCAGGAAGCCTATGCTGAAGCGTTTGATGTGCTCCTGACAATGTTGTCTTTTTTTTTTTTTTTTTTTTAAATCAGAGATTAGATTCTACTGTATCAAAAGGTATATGTTAGAAATGTTCTGTGATACATTTAATACACATTTTAAAGTGTATATGTTGCATGTGTCAGAACAAATTAACTTTGATAGATTTAATACAAATTTGGTAGCATATATGATTCATATGTCAGAAATGATCTTTGATATATTTAATACACATAAAAAGCATATATGTTACTATTACATATGTCGGAAATTATCTTTTATATATTTCATACATTTATGAAAGTGTGTCATGAAGGATTTTTGTATACATTTAATACACATTTGTATATGTTAGAAGAAATTATCTTAAAACTTGTGCGAAAGCACTGACATATTCAGAAATATAAATGTAACCCTAAATGTTAAACCCAGTTTTCTCTTTTAAAAAAAGGGAAAAAAGATATCTCATACACACTGTCTTCAAGTTAAACACCCATGCCTTCTCATCAGAGTCTTTGATTTTAATATATTTTTATGTTAACCATCAAAAAACCTTTTTTTATTTGATATCTCAGTATGCTGATAAGGAACTGAATTTATTGTGTGTTTATGGGATTGAATGCAATGATACTGCTAATATTTTGCATGCTGTTTAAGTCATTAAATTGTAAGATATAGTATTATAAGTGATAATAATGTCAACCTTGCACACTATTTGGACCATGAATGCACAAGTTGTAGGTAGATTCCGGTTATTTGGGCCATCGATTAGTCTGGGCATCCATTTGTTTGAGAAATTAAGAAAATAACCCGAGTTTGCTTTCCTTATTAGGGACATTGTGCCATTGAGTGGGAACAGTGTGTAATAGATTTTATGCTGAGACATTGCTGCTTCATTCAGTAACAAATAGTGTAGAGATTCTGGTTTGACAAAATCTACACACTCAGTTTATACAGCAGCAAGATAAACTAAGAGAAATGGGTATTAGGTCAAGGATATGGGAGACATCTCAAACACGGAAGCATGGAGGCACGGATCTAGACATTGAGAAGACTCTCAATCATTGGTTATCTATTGTAACTGGATAATATATGTGTGTCATTAGTCTAGTGCTGAAATGTAAGTAAGAGGAGTTACATAAAAAGCTAGGTCATAAGAATTTCAAAGCAACAGATGGTTGGATATCTCGATGGTAATCAAGGCAGGACATTCAATTCAAGAAAGCACACTTTGAGAAAGAAGGACAGTGCTGATGATGGTCTAGGTGCTGGACAATGTAAAACTGCCTGATTTGCTTCATAAATGTTGCACAGATAACATTTACAGTGCTGATGAAACAAGACTATTTTATTGTGCTATGCCATTATGGTTCAATGAACTATAAACATACAACATTTTCTGGTTCAAAGAAAGCAATGGATTGTGTAACTGTATTATGCTTGTCACCAGGAACTAATAACCAGAAACTGTTGGTTATTAGGAAAAGCTTTGCTCACTAGTTTTTAATCATTCAGGCTTGCAGATGCCAGATACTACTGATAGTGGCAGTGATGACATTTTGGAAGTGCAAGCAGGTCAGAAACTACAAACAGTCAACATGCATTGAAAATAGTCTTCATTATTATAGTGAAGATGGTGAGGACACTATTGTTGAACAAACTGCAGCAAAACACCAAAAAACATTAGAAGACCAGGAAAGTGATGAGGATGACACACCTGTGCTTGAGCGAATTACTAAACAGGATGCTAGGAAATTTATTTCTGGATTATTGACACAACCTCGTGCAGGAAGGTAATGAAGGCAGTCTTATATTTGCACTTGATACCTGTGCTCATTTTGTTTAATAGCAGTCAGTCGAGACAATATGGCAGGATGTATTTGAAAAATTCGTCTAACATCATTAACTGTAAAGAACAATATGCGTGCTTAATACATAAATTAAATTGAAATTGTTTTGAACATAAATGTTTTGCTGTGATCTGTATCATTTGTTCTGACTTTTATTTCCAGAATTCTTTGGCTAAGTAAATGGTACTTTGTCTTTTGTTTTTATACATTTTATTTCTTGATGTAGAACAGCACATCATTTTGGGCAGCCTCTCATTTGGGCCAAAATGTTTATTCCCAATGTGTCCAATTAATTCATTCTAACCCTTGAGCCACATGGTGCACCATGTTACTGTACAGTTCTACCGGCGGGGCTTATGGTGCACCATGTTACTGTACAGTTCTACCTGCTGGGCTTATGGTGCACCATGTTACTGTACAGTTCTACTGGTGGGGCTTATGGTGCACCATGTTACTGTACAGTTCTACTGGCGGGGCTTATGGTGCACCATGTTACTGTACAGTTCTACCGGTGGGGCTTATGGTGCACCTTGTTACTGTACAGTTCTACCGGCAGGGCTTGTGGTGCACCATGTTACTGTACAGTTCTACCGGCGGGGCTTATGATGCACCATGTTACTGTACAGTTCTACCGGCGGGGCTTATGGTGCACCATGTTACTGTACAGTTCTACTGGCTGGGCTTATTGTGCACCATGTTACTGTACAGTTCTACCGGCGGGCATATGGTTCTAAATTTGAAAAAAACAAATGAGAAAATAAATGGCAATAAGCTTGTTTATATCATGAGGGACCCAAGACGCATCAAAAGTGAGGAATGCAGTAAGCGACCCATAGCTTTTTACGCCCGCTAATACTCAAGGCGAAATCTCAGGTTATTTTTTTAATGTCTAACCTGACATTGATTTTTACGTGAATATCCTATTTTCTTGTACAGAGACAAGTGTCCCTCGCCATTCAGGCAGATACTCACCGTTTTCGGAGGTACCCATTAGAGCTGGGTCGGCTCAGGAGCCGCCAGTCCCTGGTCGACGACACTCCTTCAAATGTCGTCGCCAGGTCTCGAGTTAATCCAGTCCAAATCCCGGTTGACGAAAAATCCTCAAATGCCGTCGCCCGGGTTTGATCCTGAATCACCCGGTCGCCAGAGCGGTGTTGTAACCACTACGCTAGCGCGGCTCCGACCCATAGCTTGACTGCCTGCGTCAGGGTCAGCAAACCAGAGCTGACCAAGACCCTACTCCACCTCCACGTGGTGGTCCTGGAAACAGGCTGCATCACTGCAGTCTAGCTGAGGAGTAGGAATCAAAGAGGGAAGGCAAACCCGGTCCCAAAAAATGCTGTGCGGAAGTCGGATGTGTCGGCCGAAAGGCGCAAATACCACAGCTTCGCTGTAAATGGACACAACACATACAATGTCCTTTTCAGGACGAACAAGGAAGAAGAAGAAGTTTAAATCATATGAACACTTCCTGTGGACCACATGTTTTAAACTGGTAGTGAAAGTAGTATTGTGGCGCTTAATTTGTGCATGCTTTTATCAGCTAGGCCATTTTTCTACAAACAGTGTAGTCACGGCCATCACAGTCATAGACTATCAACTGATCAAGAGATTATTTCTAAATGAATTTTGATGATATTTATAGTGATAATAACCTATTTTCGATTTAAGGGACGTTAAATCAATTTCTTGCAGTGATATTTTAAAATAATATAATAAAGGGATTGACGGTGTAAAAAAAGGAGGTAAAGGAACCCGTTACACGCCCATTGAGGCATATTGGGAATATGGTCTTAGGCCCATATTATCTTCACCGTCGGCACACTAGGGGTGATGTGGTCGGCATCATGCCGGCCGCCTTAACCTTCCCAGAGTTGCTCTGGTACCCATTTGGGGCTGGGTCGACACAGGAGCCGTTTGTGGCCTAAAAAATTCCCACCTCATCTGGGGATCGAACCATAGACCACTGCGCTAGGAAGCCAGCGCACTAACCACTATGCTACCGCGGCTCCATGATTGACGGTGTACTCATCCATTAAAAAAAAAAAACATGGATCTAAAATAGAATATGAAGAACTGTTATAGGAATACATACTCCAGCATGGAAGCTAAAGAAACATCACAGTATGACTGACGACGTATCTTCACTTCAGAAATGGTAGCCATCACAAAAGTGCTAGAAATAATTACAGATACCCCCCCAAACACTGACAATTTTAATTGACTCACTGTCAGCAAATCGAACATTAAAAAGTGCAAATGAATGTGACTGACCATACATAGAAAACATTGAGAACTAAAGTAATAAAGGTATGACACTGCAAACTGTGCACACTGTTTATCTCATGAAGTTATAAGATATAGTATTACAAGTGATGATACTGTCAGCTTTGACCATTAGAGCCATAAAAGTATGATACTGTTAACTTTGCACCTAACTTCTTCTTCTTCCTCGTTCGTCCTGAAAAGGACGTTGGTTGCGTTGTGTCTGTTTACAGCGGAGCTGCGATATCTGCGCCTTTCGGCCGGCAGTTCCGACTTCAGCACAGCATTTTTTGGGACCGGGTTTGCCTTCAATCTTCGATCCCTACTCTCTCAGCCAGACTGCAGTGATGCAGCCTGTTTCCAGGACCACCACGTGGAGGTGGAGTAGGGTCTTGGTCAGCTCTGGTTTGCTGACCCTGACGCCAGCAGTCAAGCTATGGGTCACTGACTGTAGTCTCTATTGCTGCGTCTTTGGGTCCCGCACCTAACAAGAGCCATAAAAGTATAATATTGTCAACTTTGCACATCATAAAAGCCATGAAAGTATTATATAGTTTGCATCTTTTCATTTCATGTTGGAAATAGTGAGTGCAGGATTTATCTTCCATGACAGTTCCCCTGAAAAAAAAAAATTACTTTCTGCTTGATATATCAAAATGGTCTAAGCAAACATCAACATGTCTTTCTTGCAGTTGGTGTATGAGTTGGCTAGGTAGCAATGTTACTTCCTACTCTATCTGTACGCCTCATTTCTTCTTTCATTCATTACTCTTCAGCTCTCCAAAAAACATAAGCCTTCAACAAACTCACACCAAGTCTCTCTGTCCCATGCCGTCTGCTCAAGGCATTTCCATGTCTTCCTCATCCGTTTCATTTCTGCCTCCAATTCTCTTCTCTATTTGTTTGTTGGTCTTCCTATAACTGTCTTACCTTGGGGATTTCAGAACAGGGACTACCATGTAAAGCTATCAGTAGATTTCCTTGATATGTGTTCTATCCTTAACCAGCGTCTTCCTCCCATCTCATGTTACACTGGCACTTGTCATCAGTTCCACATTTGTGCTCTTGTCATAACATTAAATCCTTCTATTGTACACAATCACCCATTCATGAAAGTCTGTAACTTCTTGGTTGATGTTTTTGTTGTTCTCCATGTTTCACAACCATACAATAGGACTGATTTAACATTTGAGTTGAAGATTCTGATTTTTGTGTTGGACTTGATTTCTTTTGAATTACATATATTTCCCAAAGCAGTGAAAGGTCCTCTTGCTTTTTGTATTCCTATTAGGAGGGGTGTTTTGTCAAGTGCAATCTTGTTATCCATTCCTACACTTTTTTTCATAATCTGTCTTGTGTGTATTTTCACATTTTTACTTCTACTGTATTGGTAGTCACATATTGAATGTCTAATCTCCTTTATTGCTACATAGGGAGCATTGATCCACCACTGCTAATTGACCCCTTCAGAGCACATACTCTTGCACCAGTTGTTTGTGCAGCAATATTTTGACATGATAAGGTCAGTCCCACGCACAACCTCATATTACCATTCTTATGACTTGCCTGAGGAAGCTATAGCACTATTCTTTCTTTGTCTGCTCAGAAACCCTTGGCACCTACATGAACTACATACTAAATATAGTATCGTCATTTGATGATCAAGTTTGTTGAATTTCACTCCTTCACTTGATTAAATGTGGATCACACTACACTGCTCCCAAATGCATGTTTCACAAGGAAGCAGCCATATATGGACTGTTTTGTAGATATCATATAGCAAATGTTTACAGCCGTAAGGCACATGACTGTATATCTCTTCCTTCTTATGCTAAGCAAGAAAGAAGGC
Organism: Oreohelix idahoensis; assembly: GCA_024509875.1. Lineage (NCBI taxonomy): Eukaryota > Metazoa > Mollusca > Gastropoda > Stylommatophora > Oreohelicidae > Oreohelix > Oreohelix idahoensis. Next base: position 134,926 of record JAMPIV010019442.1, on the reverse strand, counting down.
TCAATACCTTCCATCTACGGAGTCTATGCCACATAATTGGTATTTCGTTGAAGGACAAAGTGACAAATTTCGAGTTGCTGTCATGAGCATGTATACACTGCTTAGACAGTGCAGACTACGCTGGCATGGCCATATCCGCCACATGGAAGATGGTTGCATCCCAAAAGATATCTTCTACTGGCAGATGGCAAAAGAACAGTCGGGGACTGCACCTGAGGTTCAAAGATTTGTGCAAGAGAAACATGAGGACACTGGACATAAATCCAGCAACCTGGGAAGATGAAGCTACAGATCGTAAAAGTTCTATTTCTTACTCTTCTACCCACTCAAGGTGAGGGGAAGGATTGGGGGCTCGTGAGCTATATGAGAGGGGAGATAGCTTAGTAGAGATGATAATGTCACGTGGACACTGAATCACTGGTCTACATTCTGGGAACTTATCCCGATTTCCCAAATTCACTTTCCTCTGTCTCTGCAGTCTATCTCTGCCTGGTTGTGAAACTCTACGGAACCATCAGTAACTCTTGAACAACCAGGACAAACTCTCGCTGGTTAATCCGAAGATTAACCGTGTGACAGGAACCCACCACGATAACAGATAACGGTTATCCCATAGCAAATATTGGTGTGGGTAGGGTTCCCATTCGTCCCGTTTTCCCGGGACAGTCCCGTTTTTTGATAAAATGTCCCGGTGTCCCGAATTTATTCCAAATGTCCCGTTTTTTAAGGGTCCTTTCTGAAAATAAAAATCTTTAGGTAACGGATTTTATTCCGTGTTTTAGTAGTGTTACTTTATCAATTTCCGGTTACAGTGGACCCTCGGTAACAGCAAGACAAGATGGCTCTCTCTCTTGCCTGCAGTCCAGAGAGTTATTGACATTTTCCCTGCATTGAAGTCATATTTCCTTTCCATTCACAAATGTCCTTCTTCTTCTCTTCTTCCGTCCTTAGCCAACGACCGGCAAAGCAGTCAGTGGCCATTACGCCTAGTGGCGTCTTAAGGGCAACAGCGAATAGATTTTCTTTGCCGTTGTTCCCATCACGCCTAATGGCGTCTTTAGGGCAACGACAAATCAATCCGTTTGCTGTTGTTTCCGTAATCAAAGTGACTGGCAAACGGGTGATCAGCCCGTTGGGACAAATGTCCTACCAGTCTCAAAAACTTCTTTGAAAATCCACTTTCAATTACACTGCCTGCATTTCATTGCCAGCCAGTTAAAAACCTTTTCTGATACGGTACCATCAAATGTGTTGAAAAGCAAGAGATAACAGTAATTGAAGTGAAGGATGAAGTAAACAAACTGGTGGAAAAATTAAACTACAGGAAGGCAGAAAAGTTTCTTACCACTACTGTGAGAAATCAGTTGCAAGAATTAGAAAAAGAAGGACACATAACAGTTGAAAAGTTTCAAATCTATGCAGTAGATTTCTATGACACCTGCATTGAATATATTCAGGAGTGGTGTACACCATTTCTTACGCCTCTTCAGTCTATGGATTGGATCAATTTGAAGGGAAAGGAGTCTGTGACTTGGAAGAACATCAAAGAAAGCTACATATTCATGAAGACAGTGTCACCAAATTTTACTGTGAATGAAGAGGACTTATTTGATAAGTTTGCATATGTGAAAAAATAATTTGAAAGCAAATTTGATGTGTGGAGTGAACTGAAGGATCAAAGTGTCAGTGAAAAATGGTGTGAGATGTTCGTTCATTTTACAAAGCAGGATATAAATGCTGAGAACCTGAAATGCCTAGTTAGTTTTTGTTTGGCACTGCCAGGATCCAATGCAACTGTTGAACGTGTTTTTTCATTAATAAATGCGCTTTGGACAGATGAAAAAAAAACAGACTTAAAATTGAGACAGTGAAAGCTTGAGACATCACCACCTTGAATAACTTGCTTTATCAAACAAGTTATAAAAGGAGCCCATTTTTAAAGCAATTAATGGAATTTCTCAACCACCACAACAATGTGCTGAGTTATCTATAACACTGTCCAAATATCAGTAGAAGATTAAAAAAAAAAATTCTTGAACAGGAGAAGAACCCATAAATCTGATAAATATTCTGATGAATCTGAAAGGCAATATAAACTTGATTATCATTGTGTATTTTTATAATAATCAAAGGTGCGATTTTTACAGAATGGTTTACTAAAACAGGGGTTAAGTATGTTTTTTTGTAATTTTGGGTTAGAATTCTTTTTTAAAGTGGAAGTTGTGTTAGTTAATGTGTGTATTTTTATACCAGTATCTTATTTTAAACGTTTGACAACATAGAAAGTAATAGTTTCAATTATTTAGGCATGACTAGGATGGTGATAGATTTATTTAGCTAGCTTTACCAATTTGGAAATTACGATCATTTGAATTTTTCGTCTGTTTAAAATGTTATCATGTCCCGTTGGAAAATAACAAAAATCATTGGAGAACAAGCTGAATTGGTCTTACAAATGTCCCGGGTTTTTTTTTTAGGTAAAAATTTGGTCATGTCCTACGAATGCAAAACAACAGTCCTACAGGCGCTTTTTGAAAGAGGAAAAAAGGAAGACAAAAACATTATGGGAACCCTAGTGTAGGGGAGTGTGACGAGTTGGGTGGATGTAGAAAGTCAGACAACACTTATACACCACTCGTCTAGCTCACTGTCTAAGCAGTAACTCCAACAAGCATATCAATCTCCGTGAATATATAATATCACATATAAGTCACAATGGGCGCAGGGCCATTACAAATATTGGAGACATAACCAATCCCGAGTATCCAGCACACACTCTGCTTCTCTGAATACAGCCACAAATAGGCTACTTGATGAATAACTACTGCAACATCTACTACACAACTCTGGCCCTCTACTCGCGTACTACTATAGACATCCACCCTTCTCTTCTCTACGCTCTTTGCTGTCTACTCGCTACTGACCCAACACACTACTGACTCCACACACATCTCTCTCTCACTGACCCCTTTCATTCGTATTCACCAAACACGTGAAAACCTTCCACGCTCCACTGATCTTCATTCACGCCTAACTATAGCTAGCAGCTTGTCTTAAGCAATGCTCATAACATTGCTTGTAGCTAAATTATTACAAGGCACGCATTCCCAACTCATAACAAGTCACATGACTAATAAACTCCCGCTGGAGCATGGGAACATTCACACATGCAAAATACCCTCAAAACAACTCCGTGACGGGGAGTAAAGTGTTCAAGATTTCACTATACTAGGTATCAGTTTTATGTGGCGGAGCGACCAGTTGCCGTCCTCGCTGACATGACCTGTCCCAACTCAGTAGTAGAGTCATTTAGAGCTGGTACGTGACGCTACCAGATTTCGAAGTCGGTACCTTTGCCCCGAGAAACAAACGCTGTGACCACTTATCCACTCCTCGCTGTCGACGAAAGACATGATAAGAACGGCACTGGATTACCCAGACCTGGAGTGCGTGCATGTTCTGAAAGAAAGCCTAAGCTTCACGAGTGGCCAACTAACAAAGAAGAATATGGACTGCAGGCTTACAATTGTGGAGTTATTCCACAAGGGTCACCAATTCATTCAGATGTGATAGCTCAAAGATGCTTAATGAAAGCACGAGTTATAGATTACAGCCTTACTGATATATAAAACAACACACACGTGGTACATTAGCTACGAAAACAAAACAAAAATTCAATAGAAAAGTTCACGCAGCAGAGCTTTGGTGTGTAAGCAGATGTAATCAAGATCGATAGTGATCAGTTAGGTGCAGAAGTAATAATAACAAATTACAGTATCACAGATGGCGCTTTCATTTCTACAGCCAAAATTGTAGCCATAGCAAAAGCATTCAAGATAATTACATAGTAATGCTAAACTAGGAACAACATCGGCTGCACTAAACTAAGAATTAAACACCGTCATTGCCCCCATATAGTTCCCGGGGGGTCTCTGATGAGACAAAGAAAGAATAAGCATACTGCTCCTTCATGCATATCGTACAAGACGACTAATATGAGGTTGTGTATGGGGCTGGCACCATCATCATGTAAAACATGCTGCTACAACAACTGCAAGAGAATATGAATGCTGCCTGTAAGCGGACAAGCAGAAGTTGTGGATCCATGATCCATCTGGAGCGAAACGTAAAATGGTGAGTGATGATGATAATAATAATACTATTAGCCCCTTCAGTCATAACTGACTTTGGGAATGCGTCCCTGGGGTGACAGCATTCAACTACTTTTTGTCCTGGTGTTCCTTTCGACGTTTCTTTTCTCTTCTGCTTGTTGTGAGAGCATCTTTTCACCCAATCTGAGGTGAAGCCGTAGAGAGAATCATCATTTGGTGCGATCGGCAGCTTCATCCTACCAGATTGCTAGATTTATGTCCTGTGCCCTCGTGTCTCTCTTGCACACATATTTGAACCTCAGCTGCTATCGCCCAACTGTTCTTTTGGCATCTGCCAGTTGTCTGTAGAGGATATCTTTCGGGATGCGACCATCTTCCATGCTGTGACATGGCCAAGCCAGCGTAGTCTGTGCTCTCTAGGTAGTGTATACATGCTCTGAAGGACAGCACCTTGACATTTGTCATTTTGTCCTTCCATAAAGTACCGAGGATATGGCGTAGACATCGTAGATAGAAGAAACTGAGCCTTCTTTCTTGCTTAGCATATGTTGTCCATGTCTCGCTGTCATATAGCAGTGTGCTGGTGACGATGCCATTAAATACCACAGCTTTGGTATTCATTGTGAGTTTGGATTTTCCTCAAACACGCGTTGTAAGCTGGACAAAATTGGCTTCAGCTTTGCCAATGCGGCTGTCAATTTCTGTGTCCAGAGAGAATTTGTTGTTGATGAGTGATGATAAAATACTGTAATTATAACCAACAATTAGGTTGAACAGAATAGACCCATTGCCGAGATGGCGGAGAAACAGAGGCAAATAAAGCCCATCCAGTGCTTTTACGCTTTCTTCCCATTTCATTCAAACAAAATAATTGTCATGGCTAGATGATGTCAACGAAATCAGTCCTTTTAAGGACTTGTCCTTTTTTGAGCTGCCAGCAAACTAGCGAGAACATGATTGTAGGAAAACAGCAACAACAATACATCTGCCAAAAAGAACTCAAATTGAATGAAAAAGCCACAATATATAGAGCAAGCAAAAGATTTCATACATCAGATAGGGGTCCTTCTCAGAACCAGTCCTTTTCAGGGCTAACATCGTTTTAACATCTAAAACGAAAGAATCACACAATATACCCCAGTTATAGCCAGAATGTTGAACTGGGTATTATTAGCGCTATATTGAATCAAAACAAACTACCAAAGTAAACGAATGACCCTGGAGTTGTAGTCGGGTCCAAATCCCGATAAAGCCACCTTGAAAAAAAAATCGATTGTATTGTGTATGCGAGTTCTCTAGTTTTTTTTTTTTTCTTGGTTTTTTTTCGATAGTCGCAACTGAACATGTCACCACTAATCTCGCCCGATTCTTAGATCTGTCTTAGCAAACCAAACAGAAGGTACGGTGCTCAGAGAGTTTTCCAAGGGGAATCTACGTTTGTCAATAACTCAGAGAACTTCCCTAATGTTTACCATAATCCACAGATTATCTCCAGCGTATGATATTGCTGGTGAACCCTTCTCTCCCGAAAACCCCTTCCCCCAAAGTTTTTTAAAAAAGCTATCAAGAGCAGTATAACGTAAACTTTGTTTCTGAAAGCTTTAGATCTAGCACAAATGGCGTCTCCTTATCAATACTCCAGCCTTCATTGTAGACTTAATCTAGTGTAAATTGATCTCTGACTTGACAGCACAAAATCCAAAAAAGAACTTAAAGAAAAAAAAAATGAACAGTACAGCGCTAAACAAATACGAGTCATACATTTTCATCAAGAGATAGTGACAGCTGCAAATAATATAATTTAAAGTGTGATCACGTTAGATGAAATTCGAGACGTGTAATAGATTTCACAGGGCCTCTTAAGAGGTGATAGATTTTATATATCATAACACAAAAGATATCACTTCATTGAAAAAGTTGTACGTAGATGGATCGATGACTTGGACACAAGCGTGAATCATTATCCCAGCGGGTAAGTATTGAACATACTATTATTACAATAGAATGGCGATAGGTTTCGGTGGCTACTTGAATGTAAAGTAGGCAAGAAGGACTATAGTGTTGCATATATTCTTCATTATTGAATGATTCACAAAACCAAACCTACCCACTATCCTGTTCTCACTGTTCTAGTCTACTATCATTTACTGGACACAGTATTAAGGTCCTTGTCTTGTTGGATTCGGCCTATACTGCTTGATAGAAATACAACAGAAGTGATTGCGTCATTAATAGGCTGAACTGCCCATGGCGGACTTCTGGTGTCATGTATTGTGGTTCGCACTGTTGACCTGCCATTGAAACATCATTTTTTGATGATGCGTAGATGGCAGGGCGGATAGTGTGATTCGCTTGCATGGCTAGGCGGGGTTGTCGCACGGAAGGTCCAGTGTTCAAATCCTGGGTAAGCCACTCATGTCTGTTGTTTTTCTGTTGTCTGGTGTTCTACTTCTTTATTTCCTGCGAGTGCCTGATAACATACCTTTATATTTGTTTCATATTAATTTACTGTTTACAGGCCTCGGGTTTCCCTCCCTTATGTGTAATAAATGTTTATACAAATGTGGACAAGGACTAAGAGATTGAAAACAAATAATTTAGGGTCCTTGAAAATATGGATCCTTTAAAAAAAAACAGTACCCTATTGTGTGTGTAGGACAATTACTAAACTGAGATTGATACGTTTCTCTCTCTCTCTCTCTCTCTCTCTCTCTCTCTCTCTCTCTCTCTCTCTCTCTCTCTCTATATATATATATATATATATATATATATATATATATATATATATATATATATATATATATATATATATATAAAATTCATTGAATTTAAACCTTATTTCATTATATCTGTTTAGCAATGAAAAAAAAAACAACTCATGTGGATGAAATGGAATAAAAAACAACAAAATGAACTTACTTTTATTATTTAAAATATGTCAACAAAGAATTTTGCATTTTTTCTTCATTCTTCTTCTTCTTTGATCCTTAGCCGCCGACCGTCAAAGCAGTCAGTGGCCATTACGCCTGGTGGCGTCTTGTAGGGCAACAACAAATTGATTCCACCTTGCTCGGTCGGCGGCCATCCTTCGTACAGTGCCCCAACTCTGGTTCATTCTTTGCATCTCAGCCTCCACAGTCCTCCACCAAGTTGTTTTTGGTCGGCCTCTCTTTCGTTTTCCTTCAGGGGTCCATAGCATAACTGTTCTTGTGATGGCATCGGGGTCTCTTCTGAGGACATGGCCAACCCAGCTCCAGCGTCTGCCAGCTATAATGGTGTGCATGTCCTCTTGCTTGCTCCGAGTAAGCAGATCTTGGTTCGTGATGGTATTTGGCCAAAAGATTCGGAGAATTTTTCTTAGGCATGTTGTGTGAAAAGAGGACAATTTCGACATTTCCTTCTCTGTAACTCTCCAGCTCTCCGCGCCATAGAGAAGCACAGAAAGCACACAGCTCTGATATAATCCTAATTTTGTGCTTGTGCTGTACTGAGAGGACTTCCAGATGTTGTTTAGACTAAAAAAGGCTGTTCTTGCTTTGTTCATTCTGTTGTTGATGTCTTTGCTTGCTCCGCCGTCTGGTGTTACTATGCATCCTAGGTATGTGAAGGCATCTGTCTGTTCCAGTTGCTTCTCTTCATTCACTTCTCCGTAAATGGTGTTGTGCAGATTTCTCAGCATGAGTTTCTCAGCAAGGGTGCTGTCTTTCTGTTTCTCCAAATAATGCAGCAGTGTTTCTGTATGAGTTAAAGCATCGCTGTGACTGAATCTTTTCTCTTGTCTTAGACTTTGTCCTCATCCAAAGCATCGGCAGCTGTTAGCACGAATATAGCAGCAGGAACGAGTTACAATGAACATAATGTATGTCATATCACGTAACTACATTTTTGTCTCTTCAATCCCCCACACTGATTTCATCAATACATAAATACGTAATACTTCTTACACATTAGCAGGTAGTGTGCTACAATATTTGTCTCGAGACATGTTATGAAGTAGTTCCTAGTTTCAGTCTAAGCAGTTCCTTACTGCTAGGTATTTTTGGTTCTCCAGATACTTGACACGCCCTTTTTCTGTAGCTTCATCGACATCATCATCATCGTCGTCGTCATTATCATCATCATCATTAAGACTATCATCATGATCACCGTCATAATCTTCACCACCATGAGCTTTTTCTTTTCTTGCTGTTCTTTTAATCTTCTTTTTCTTCATCTTCGGCTTCCTTCCTCCTCTTCGTCATCTGGATCAGCTTCCCCTTTTATTTCACGATCTTTTCTTTCATCACCATCATCTTCTTCGACCTTGCCAACAGTATCCTTTTCTTTTCTTCATCATAATTTCCACTATCATCATAATCATAGTCACCAATTTTTTCATATCTTCTTTCTTTCGTTTTCCCATTTTCTGCTATTTCACGACACAGGCTATCTGAACTACTGAGTACAGTCTGTTTTATACTAAAGGGGAAAAAAAAAACCTGATGCTTCTCCTGCTGCCAACCTAGATATATTTAATGGCTTTATCTTACTTACTTAGTCGTTCCCCTTCTACCGTGAGGTGTAGAAGTTTGGAAGAGAGAGTAATGGCTTTATCGACATACTTAATTGTCTGTAACCTGATATTCAATACCTTATATATAAACGTAATTAAAAAAGAACATAAATGTTGTATGTTGCCTTGATGCTCATCAAACAGTATTTATATGTGTCGTATTTTAGCTCTGCTTGTCTTTTGGATCCATTGAGACATAAATATAATTCCGGGCTCTTTCACGTGTAGATTGATAGAGATACAGACAGACGGATAGACAGACAGAACGAACGAACGAACGAACGAACTTTATTTTCAAAGGGTTAAGAATTGGGCACGCAAGCCCGTCTGACATTCTGCCCTTCTTCTCTCTCTCATCATGTATACTATATCCTTTCATCCTCACATTTACTTTAAGCATAATTAAGGCATTTATCAGTATAAAAGTAATATTACATTTGCAATAATCATCATAATTAAAGTACGTTTAAAAAAAAAATTTTTTTTTAAAATAATAATGAATTTAAAAATGAAATAAATAAAAATAAACATTAAAAAAAAAACAACAACAACAACAAGACAAAAAACGAATTCTTCGTACAGTAAATTAATGATTTGAGACATATTCAGAAGTACATTTTCAAACGGTGTGCAACTGGTATGTTAAAGATGAGGTGGTCGCACAGGTTATAAAAACTTTTGCCAACCAATCTGATTACGTGAAATTTTCAAACGGTGTGCAACTGAATGACTCAGGGACTTTTTTTAGGTTCATCAAGATGAGGTGGGGTAAACAGTTACTTTCTTCGCTGTCTTTGCGTCCCAAACTCAAGACCAGAATCAGACTAGGTAGATAGTTAGATAGACATACACGAAAGCAATTAATTTGCGAAGGGTTGAAAATCGGGCACAGTCCCCTCTTGCATTCTTCCTTCCTCTTGCTCGTCTTTTATTTCTGTTACTCAAACATTCTCCAGCGTACTGAAAGTATTAATGTAAGGGCAGTGCAACATTACAAGGAAGTATAACAGCATACATTAACAGTACCTGATCATAAAATTAAGAATATAAGTTATTAAGAATATAATATTAAGAATAAGTATATTGTAATGAAAACTAGATCATCAGAGCCTCCATACAGTATATTAGATAAAAGTACAACACAATCATTTTAGGGTGTATGAGATATGTAGAACATTTTCCTCGCCTCCTCATCCAGGAAATGTTTAATTTTGGCTAATTGGTAAACTTTTTGTGCTGTTTGCTTTGTGAGTGCATGTACATGTGGGTTCCAACGTAGGTGTTGGTCAACAGTGATACCTAGAGTTCTGTGTTCATTTACGTTTTCAATTAGTGATGTTCCAATGAAGAGCTGAAGCGTTGTTTTCTGCAACAGACAGACAGACAGATAGATAGATAGATAGATAGATAGATAGATAGATAGATAGATAGATAGATAGATAGATAGATAGATAGATAGATAGATAGATAGATAGATAGATAGATAGATAGATAGATAGATAGATAGATAGATAGATAGATAGATAGATAGATAGATAGATAGATAGATTGATTGATTGATTGATTGATTAATTGATTGATGTATAAATAGGTTAATGTATTTAGCAGTGTAAAGCACTGATCACGAAAATAAAACGTGTTTGTTGTTGTTGTTTTTGTTTCCTCTGAATGATATCTCAACTTGAACGAAGGCTCAAACATTAACAAAGCACCAGCGTAGGCGAAATACTTTTTCTTTCTTCTAATCGATGTTCTCAAAAATTTGTGAAGAAAAAATAATAGTGTTAAAAAATGTCTTTGTCACAAAGAAAATGAATGTTATGTAGTGGGGGCCTTAACGTCATTGTTAAACACGTTTTTCTGTCTAGTGGAAAAATGGGTCAGAGAGATACTTAAAGAGTATTTAATCTAGTCGCAAAAAGCCATTTTGTGGGAATGTTTTTTAATCTAACCTAGATGTCACGCGTGGTTAATAAGTCAATGACCCATTGGAGTCAGCGGAAAAAACCATTGGTCAACGGAATATTTTCTCTGATGGCTTTGAGTTTACTGAACAGTGAATAAAACATTGTATGGAATATGAATACTTACTTTCTTGCATATATGTACCGTATTCAGTAAAGTAGACATCAAATCGAACGTGAGAATTATTGGTTGTTTATCACTTGCAGAAACATTTAACCTGTCTTTCTGTGATAGCATTTTTAAGAATATTTATTTTCACAGTCATAGGCACGTCTGTTTTCTGGCTTTTGGTTCACTTTCGGTAAAGTTCGTATTTATAACTGTATAACGTATACTAAATAGTTACATATGTAAATTATAAATAAATATTACATTTCCATATTTATGTTGATGCTTTGGAATTTCTTTAATAGCTTGATATTTCGTTACAAAGTTGTACTTCTATTTTCACGTAATGTTCTTTATTTCAGATGTAGCTTTCTCATAAGAAAGACAATATGTAGGTTAAATGTGACAGTATATGTAAATGTGATAAAGAACTATTTTGCAATTTTTGCAACACAAAACTAAGCAAAAATAATAATAATAATAATAAAAATACCCAGATATAGCTATGATTTTCTTTCAGTACTTCGATCCACTGAATTCCGTAGCTGCTAGTTTTTTTTTTCTTTCTGTGTAGATACCTGTGATCTTGACGGTTTCACACGCTGCGTCTGGTGCAGGAGATTTATGGACCTCCCGCAGGTTAGAAAGAATCCGTCACATGATATTTACAGCCCGCACAAAATATTGACATGTCAAGTCAGTTCTATTGTACAGTATGTCTATAAAACATGGAGGACAACCGAAACGTTAGCCAAGAAGTTATGCACTTTCCTAAATAAATGTTTATGCAGAATAGAAGGGTTGAAATGGTATGACAAGATTACCATTATGGAACTGCCTGACAAAACCAGGCAATAACTAATGGAACAAAAGGTAAGAAAAGGGAAGATATATTGTAGGAAGTCATTACCTATTCTGAGGAAGTCACCCTTTCAAGAACACTATATACCCGTACTGCCCCATGGTTACCATAGGTCTCTGGTGAGGCACAGAAAAATATACCTTCTGCTCTCTCAGGCATGTGGTACAAGGAAACTAAAATGATGTTGTACACGAGTCTGGCAACTTCATCATGTAAAATAAATTGCTATAAAAACCACAGCTGCAAGACCATTGAATGTTTGGTACAGGCTTCCTGTGAGGAGGATCAGCTACAGTGGAGGCTACATGCTTCGTAAGGAACAAAATGGATAATGAAGATTATAATATATGCAAATTATAACCCACGTGGGGTTGAACCTTCCACGCATGCGGAATAACTCATATTTCTTGAACGCACACGAAACATAACTCAGTAGTTACTTATTAGCATGACAAGGCAAATCTTTGGTCTGGAATTACCAGCATAGAAGAAATGGGGGTAAGTACACATGGATACAAGAATTGATGATGATGATTATTATTCTCTTTCAGACCAAAGTAAATCATTTAAATTCTGATCGATGGTCCAATGCGGAAGACGAAGACATGGATAGAAGACATATTAAGGAAACTTGTTCATGGCTTTACAAGATAGCGTTTGTTCTGGAGTTCCCAGGCTAATGAGAGAGATTAGAAATAACGGAGAAAAGAACTAGAGATAGAAATGTCAGGGATAACAAAAAACATGGAAAAACCTTGATCGGATAGTACATGACTTTGCATAAATTTATTGAAGGCGTATGAAGGCGTAAGGGGAATAATTATGATTGTCAGTGTACAAGAAGGGAATATCATTAGTAATATTAACATTTGTTAAGAAGGGGACATTAGCAGCTACATTACAATTAGTCAAGGACGAGAAAGTAATGTAAATATGATCTATAGCGAAGAAGTGACTTAACCGGTTGTAATAGTGACAATAATGCCAAGTTCCGAGTCCCTAACTATAAATCTTGCGTTCGTTCCCCACTTGTGATACGCTAAGATATTTCGCACCATTGCAATTAAAATGAAGCTTACGATTCTTTGTGTTGGCAGTCGAAATGGCAGATATCCTTATTGTGTACTCAGTTCTGGATTATTCTGTTACTCGAAAACGTGGTGATTGGATAGGAAGCCTATTCATTCCAGTCCGGTAGCGTATTTCAGACAGGCTTATCGTCTTTCTGGGGAGTGATTCTCGTCCATGACTGGAGAAGAGGTATTTCCCTCTGGTCTTGGCACTAGTACTTGGTACATTTACAAATTTAAGTACGTTTTAGTGACACCGGGTTTACGTGCAAGATAAATACGTTTGTGTCTCTCAATTCAGGTTTGTGTTTATAGTTAGGGTGTACAGATTGTAGTATATGCTACACTTAATGCTTCATATCACATTTAAAAATGCACTTTGTAATTTCATAATCTTTGAAGTTAAGGTGCGTCATAGTAAATATTATATTGTTTTAACGCAATGCTTTATTCATGTGTATTTGAACTGTGGAAGATTAGGCCTACTTGAAACTTGGAAACTATCAATTTATGTGATAGAGAATGCTTTTTGAATACATGTTAGAGCTGAATTTAGTCGTCATCATCACAATTACTTTACACCTCTTCAAAGAACATAGGCTTTCAACAAATTTGTGCCATGACTTCCTGTCTCGTGCTGTCAGCTCCAGATATTTTCATGTCTACTTCATTCCTTTCACATCTGTCACCAATTCTCTTCTCCGTGTGTTTTGGTCTCCCTTTGTTTCTCTTACCTAGAGGATTCCAGAAAAGAGAATGTAAAACTATCAACTTGTTTACTCAATGCGTATGCCAGGGGTCCTCAACCTTGTCTTCCACCGTGGGCACATTTTAGATTTATAAAGATGCTGGCGGGCACCAACAAAGTAGCGCGACTTACTTATTTAAAAAATGGTTCCCATTTACAACTAAACATACAAAATACTTATATAAGGTTGAGTAACCACATTTAATAAAATAAAAAATATTCAGGATTAAACGAAAAATTAGATCTTCAAATCATTAGGCACTGTATGTCACTGGCCAACTTTTATGGTTAGAGGTGTATGTTCCAGCACGCAAAGCAAACAATCATCCAGATGAGCATCAGTGAGCTGCGACCTGTAATCTGATTAGACAATGCTCCTTGTTAAAAATAATGCTTCGCACAGATATGTGGAGCCAAATTATAAATGTATGTCAAATGCTGCACTTTTTAAGAATGGGATTTTTTCAATAATGCTTAGTCTGTTAGAGTAGCAGCTCTTGAATATAACAACTTTCTATGTCTGTCGGCCAATTTTTTGTAACTTTCCTGAGACCACTAACCGCAAAAACTTGAGAAGTTTAGTAGAGAATAAAGCTAAAATTTATCATCATGCAAACAAATTATATATATATATATATATATATATATATATATATATATATATACATATATATATATATATATATATATATATATATATATATATATATATATATATATATATATATATATATATATATATATATATATATATATATATATATATATATATATACATATATATATTCTTTCATCCGCAAATCTTCCTCAGGCATAGATACGCCTTGGAGTGCCCGCTGGCACCGCATTGAGTACCCTTGGCGTATACTATCCAACGAGTGCCGTATCTGCTCACATCTTGTGCTACTGGTATCTGTCTGGATTTTCCCATCAAATCCAAGCTGGTGATCTTGTCATACCACTTCAGTCCTTGTATTCTGCTCATGCGCCCATATCTGAAAGTCTGTATCTTTGTGAAAGATTGTTTAGAAGTACAAATACTGGCTCAAGACAGACAAATGTCGACACAAACAATAAAGTGATGAGCAGAAAATAGCGCCGCATTGACCACTTGGATATTAGGGCGCATGACCAAATATAAAAGAACTTCAGGCATCATGTGTTTTTTGTTGTTTCACTCATTATGAAGCATGGAGCCAACACTAACGCTGATCCCCGTTGTAGGAAGACTGCATTAACGCATTTATGTATTCTTGTAGCGGTAGTTCCTTTATCAATTTGTCTTACATGATAAAGTTGCAGTTTCATGCACAACCTGACATTAGTCATCTCTTACGACATGTATGAGAGAGCAGTGTCATCTTTCTGTGTCACCTCGCAGGTCTTTGAGATCTGTGGTGAAGTGGGATGTTATAAATACTTATAGGGAACTTAGTGTACTGACTGAGATCAGCTGTGAAGGTATCTATATCTATTAAGAGTAGTGTATTATAGATAACCTTACTTGCTACCACATATCTATATATCTCAGTCAGAATTATTCTGGAATAGTGTGATGCTACGTTATGTGTCTAGGGTATGTGTATGATGAAGTGTAAGTCACAACAACAGACAGATAAACAATTTAATTTAATCCACTACTCTTGACAACACTGTGACACTCACATACATATAACACTCTACAAAGATATCTTAAAAGAGTCACTGATAAACTTTCAAATAACAATATGTATTCATTACTGGCATGAATGAATATGTGTCCTGATTCAACTACAAGGGAACCAGGAATCACAATCAATTTAAATTACAAGTTATGTACAGAATGTATTTAATATGAATATTGTAGTGACACATATTATTACAAATGTTCTATGTGTGTCAGTTGTGTAGTAGTAAAATGAGGTAATACTGGTTTTGTTTTGTTCAAGCTCTGTTGGTATTTGTCATCATGACTTCAATAGTTTGTCTTTAGGGACTAGTATTGGAGATGTTCACAGTTCCTGATTTTAAGACAAGTAAATTCCCCTCTTAATGTTAATTTTACAAAGTCAGTTCAAGATGAGGGGACATAATGTTGAGCTCAGCTGGCCAAGTTAGCTTATCTGGCGTGATGGCGGCAGGAAAGGACTCCTCTGCTCGAATTCTCCTCTGGGCTCTGGAGACACCTCACTGATAGCTAAAAGGACCAAGGAGTATGCTGTCCGACACTGGATTCAGCAAAGCTCTGACCAGGTGCTGCTCAGTACCATCAAGACCACTGTCCCTGAAATCAAGAAGGATGTACCTTCTACTTCATAACTAACTTAAACTCTCTTGTTACATTGATCACAACACAGCACAAACATTGAGTTCAGAGCATTAGGCCAACTGTCAGCTTCATTTGAAATACTTTATTCCAGTATTACCCTTCTTAATGGTTACCACGCCTCTGCACTTCCAGCATTATTTCTTTCTAGTCAATCATCCAGGTGTCAGTGTACTGTTTGGCCATTCCATGCCGTTTTACTTCTCTCCGACACCCTCTGTTCAGGCTGGAGCATTACAGGCTTTACCTCACGTTGGCCACTGAACTACACATATATATACAGGCATAAATCAACAATTCACATTCAATTTTCATTAAAAGATATTGAATGGTTCAAGCTTACCACAATTCATACGAATAAACACAGATACGTTGATTAGCAATGAATTCTGGCACAAACTGGCACAAATTCCCATCTGCTTATCTTCCAGGCTTTTATTTAGCCAAATATATGCTGGCTTCAACGCACTGATGCTTTATCAAGCTATTTTAAACAAGTGGTTTCGAACTAACGCTCCCAAGTGTGTATATCAGCGAGTCTGACCAATGAGCCCCGTTTCGACAAGTGTTTGAAAAAATGTTACCTTTCCCCGTTCCCCTAACAACCAAGATAGTATTTATAGCCCGACCAATCGTGGTTAGGCTTTCATTTGTTGCGCTCCAATCAATTTGGAGTTTACATGGTAGGCTATTTCTGTAACGTAAATTTTTTTTCAAACACGTTAAAAAAAAATCTTATGAGCAGAAATGATTTTATGCTGTCAGGCACCCCCAATATTTTATTTTGGGTATAATTTATTAATTCCTGGACTATTTGCGTAACGTTTTACATATTATTTGTCAGCAAGCCCTAAGGAACCCAAAAATACAAATTTAAAGGAGCTACGTGGCTGCATTCAAAATATGCAATTTCTTCTACCTCCTGTTTCGAAGATGTGCTGTCTGGGTACTGTTATGTTCTCAACCGTAAACCCATCTAATGTTATCTTTTCTAATAAGAGTTTTTTATGATTTATAAACCTAACTCTGGGAAAGGGTAGTGTATTTTATCACTGTCCGTCTGAAAAAAAAATTAGTGCATGTAGACTACACGCGTGATGCATGCGTTCCTGATTTCCAGCCCTCCCCTCTCTCTTTATCCTTTTGTCCATCTGTTCGTTCGTTTTGGTAACGCAGTATAATTAATGTTAGGATTAATTTAGGTCATTACGCAGTACGTCTCAATGTTTTTCTTAGAAATGCAGCACACGTTTCATTGAAGAAGGCGGGTAATAATACAGTAAGCTTTTATATCAACGTGAAAGCGTTACAATTTGCAGACGAAGCAGAAAACAAGGGGGATTTCGAGTACATTCTTTGTGACAGCACTGTTATTTTACCATTGCTCTTCTCTTTATTAATTTTATTTGTTAGGCTTCATATTTACCTAATAATTTATATATGTGGATTAGAATATTTCATGACAAGATCTACACGATGCAACGTGTTTCTTGTCACGCAAAATCCGGAATGATTGAACGAAAATGTTCCATTCTGATAGATTAAAAAAATAAATAAATAAGTACAATAAAATGCGGTGTATTAACCAAAGTCCTGTATTGTCTCCGTGGCTCTGTGAAACCTGTTTTTTTTAAATTATGCTTACATAAAAGTGGCCGTTATATTTTGTATGCACGGTTTAGTTTTGTTGTCTTCAACAGTTTGACTGTAGTCACCCGTTATTTGCATGGAGATAAGCCACCTGTATGATGATTCCTTCTTTGGGAGTCAGGCTACTGCTCTGGATGTCAAAGAGAAGTTGAAGACACAGGAGATCAACAGGAGAGAGGATAAGAACTTTGAGAAGTGGACACAAATTTTTCAGAGAGGGAAAGATATCTGCGAGAGAAATACAACATGGGAGAAATGGAAAATGTATGGATCTTTGCATGTGAGTAACAAGAAAATAAAGTAAAAATAAAAAATAAATGAGAACAAATGTTTTCTGTATTCATGAAGTGTGACTTATGAACAGAATCACTTACTATTTTTAAATGTTTATTTTTTCGCTACTATTTAATTAATGTTTATGGAAACAAGTTCCGATAAAGGGAGTTAACTGCCATTATAAAATGCTTTGTCACATTACAAATGACAATGAAATCCAGTATGTTGAACACAAGATCTCATAGCGGGCATCAATTGTTGCTGTCGCTTGTAACGTCGCTTTGTTAGCCATTTTATATTTTATGTTAGTTTAGTTTATGTCTGGGAAAAGCGAATAGTTAAAAAAATAAGAACCTTAATTATCAAATAGCAGTTATTGCCCCATGTTTTTACATCTGTTTCATTTACGCCCAATAGATACAAGTCATGACAGAACAATTTAAAATAGGAAGTAACTTTTCAATCACCATATAGATATGAGAGGGTAAGTCGCCTAAGACGTTGAAGTGAGGTCACTACATAAACTTTGTAGAAATTACATCTGACAACATAATTCACTTTGGACCACATTGGCTGTTATAGTTAGTCTTACTTACTTAGTCGTTCCTCTTCTACTGTGAGTTGTAGAAGTTTGGAAGAGAGAGCGCCATACTATCCTATCGGCTGTCTTCCTCCTGGCCTGGTTCCATTCTAGTCCTCGGTCCTTCAGAGATTGTCTAATGTTGTCCTCCCAGCGGACTCTGGGTCGTCCTGGAGGTCTGGATCCCTGGCTCTTAGCCTCCCATACCTGCTGTAGTAGCCGATTTTCTCCCATTCTGCAGACATGGCCAAACCATCTTAGTTTGGGCTGTTCTTCTTGGGTCTGAAGGGGTTGGGGTTTTAGGCCTTGACGTATCGTCTAGTTGCGGACCATGTCTCTTCTTGTTACTTCAACCTCAAATACCTCATTTCTGAGGGTTAGATCTGACCTTTTCTTAGGTACCTCATTTCTGAGGTTTGGATCTGACTTTTATAGTTCGACACACATCCTAATTTAACAGACGGACCTTGTATTTAGGCTGAACAGTGCCTGATTCACCAAAAGCAATCAAAACTCGTAACCTTATTAAAAAAATCAAAGGAAATTTTGTTTTGTGGAGCATAACTTTCTTATTGATTAATAATGTATGTGTGTTAGTGTTTGTGAGTGTTTGTTTTGCAATGCATTGCTATGTAATATTAAAGTATGCTGTATTCTCTATTTACGTGATTTTTTCCTGTTTGTAGACAATATGGGAGAGAACACCCCGTCTGGAAAAAAGCCTTGCTGCGGAGAAAGCTAGAGTTGAATCCCTTGAGAAGGCACTGCTAGCAAAGATTGACCATATGAACATGGACAGAATACATGCACGAGATGTCGTGCCAAATATTTATTCAAGCAGGTAAAGTGACGACGTAACAGTAAATGATATTATATTTTGGGCCACTGTACATTAGTCAGGAACCAACAACAAATTATTGTTTTAAAAATTGCACCAACTGATATGTGGTAAAGGTAGTTCCCGTGAGAGTGTTAGAGACTTCTAAATACTAGGTCCAGCTGTATGAGGTGGGGTGACCAGTGCCCTTCCTCGCTGCCTTTGCCTTCTCCAACCCAAGAAAACAGGTACCCATTTACAGCTGGAACCTGATAACTTTGCCGCGAGATGCATGCGCTCTTATCGCATTTATGTAAATTAAAAAATAAAATGGTATGAAATCAGTTTTACAAGATAACGGTACACAGGAAACAAGGGACGTTTCGGGTTTTACCCTTCGTCAGCCACAGTTACGAATAGGTGACACGGACAAGAATTATATATAGGTACTACAAAAATATATGATGATGAAGAACACACCAAATGAGCGATACAAGCAGATGGGACAATGGTGCTGAGCGAAACGAGAACAATAATAATGCAAGAAAATCGTAAACCCAGAAAAACATATCGAAACAAGAAAGTAAATAATCAACGAAACGAAGACAGGAATGAACAACACTATTAAAACAAGTAAAAAGTCTTGGATCCAAGAAAGAAACACTTAAGATGGCTGTGAAAATAAGCGTCAATCGGAAGTGATGTATGAGCTAGTGACGGCTAAAAAGATACAAAAGGATACGAAACGAACCAAAGCAAAAACAAAAATAGATCAGAAAAACAATGACAGAAGAAATAAAGAAGTATGAAACAGAGAGAGAAGCCACCAGAATTTATGCAAAATGATGCTGGACATTAAGGCCCTCAGGAGATAAAACGCCCATTTGAAAAATGAGACGATTCTCCAACGAAAAGTGAGTTCGGTCATCACCGACACATGAAAGGAGGGCAGTGACATGAATATCAGAATTACCTGAATGGTCAGGACTATGGAAATGAAGGGCCACAGGTAAAGGTTTGCCATGATAGATCTCATTTAAGTGCTCACGAAACCTGTCTGCCAAACGTCTGTCAGTTTCACCAATATAGGAAATTCCACACCTCTTGCAGATGATAGCATAAATCAGGTTTCTGGATTCGCCCGTGAAAGACTCTCTAATGACAAATTTACCGTTCGGAAAAGAAACTGACTGAGTTTGGAGTACAAAAGGACAGGTCTTACATATGAAACAGTTTAGTACCAAAGTGAGAAGGACTGGTTTGTCTCAAGCGACTGTGTACAAGAATATCCCTAAAATTCTTATCCCTACGATATTCCATCAAAGGAGTATCACGAAACAACTCTCTGGTATCAGGATCAGCGTGGAGAATAGGCAGATGACGAAACAGAATTTTTATCACTGCCAAACAGTGGGGGTGGAAAGTTAAGACACGTTTGAGTCTGTCAGATGTAGTAGTAGTCTTGGCAGTAAGTGCCACCTGGCGAGTCACGTGACTAATGCGATTAAGAGCATAACACAGTTTGGGTCAAATAACAGAATACAGGTTTACGCCGAATTTCGCACGAGTTATTCATAAGTAACCGACCGCCCAATTTATATCAACCCCAGCTTGTTTGTTTTTTGTTTTTCTGTTTGTTTGTTTCTTTCTTTTAAATTCAGACCATTAATTATTTTTGAATAAGCTCCACAGACCGTCTATGTTAGGGTTAAGATTAGCCTTGGCCGAGGTTTATAACCGTTTATTAAATGCAAAAAAAAAAAATGCTGAAAACAGGGTTACATTAGCGGATTACCTAATAAAGTAGACGTAAGGTTAGGCTAAGATTAGGATGCACATAAAAAAATAGTTACTAACTTTAACCCCAACCCTGTTTCGAGTTATTTTTTTTTCCACGAACAATAAAACGCGCAACAAACTTTAGAAGTCATACGTCAAAACAAAATACCAACTTTATTACTGCATCTTCGGATCTTTAGTTAATGGCATACCGTTTTTTTGGCGACTTAACGGGGCTGCTTATCGATTCCATTTGGGCGAAATTCTGCATGTTTTCCCGTAGTCTATGATTCAACCAAACTTGAACAATGAAAACAAACAGAAGCACTTGTCACGAATTGTTGTGCCCCTTTGAAATTCCAATAAAAGTCACTTTAATATATGATACTGTTGTGTAACAGCAGTGCAAGAAATAACAGTTAGCCATTATAGTAGACAAAGGAGGAAAATTTATCCACTGAATAAAGCACAGTACAAGAACAATAAATCACTATTATAAATCAAAATGCCTGGGGGAGATGGGGACACGGAAAGACATTCAAACATTAATGTAAATTGTAAAAAAAAAAAAACATGCAAAGAAATGCAAAATTGACAATTTATGACAATGACGAAAACTCTATCGTTGGAATAACCAGTCTTCACAATACGATGAACTATTATTGTTTAAAAATACTGCATGAAGAAACATCAAAGATAATCAATGCAAGGAGGAATATTCTTTTTTCATTTAGTCCACAGAATCATGCAGCAGCAATCACGTGTACACGAAGATACATCAGGCATGAACATAATCAAGGAAGACGTAAGAAAAGGCACAACGAAAAAGAACGTCTGCTGAACACAGATCTTGGACTTAAAAGACACGTGCATAAACAAGCAGACTATGTTAGAAGGAGTGAGCACGTGGTTCGATCCCTGGCCAGGTAATTATAACATTTAGCGTTGAACAAGCAATTAACCCGTCAAAATATTGACGGGGAAATAATTGAGTGAGAAACAGAGTTGCTAAATGTGGTTGAAAAAAATTACAATCCGGAAACTTGACAGCAAGTGAAGAAATCAAAATAATATTGTAAAGTAGCTCACCACAAAAAAGTGGCAGGAGAACTCATCATCAGCTGCCATCTCCATAACGAAGGCTGGCTGTAACTGATCTCCAACGTCTTTTGTCTTGATGGTGCATTCTGATAGACTCTTTCCTGTCCATCTGTGGTGAAGTGGGATGTTATAAATATTTATAGGGGACTTAGCGTACTGACTGAGATCAGCTGTGAAGGTATCTATATCTATTAAGAGTAGTGTATTATAGATAACCTTACTTGCTACCACATATCTATATATCTCAGTCAGAATTATTCTGGAATAGTGTGATGACTACGTTATGTGTCTAGGGTATGTGTATGATGAAGTGTAAGTCACAACAACAGACAGATAAACAATTTAATTTAATCCACTACTCTTGACAACACTGTGACACTCACATACATATAACACTCTATGAGAATATCTTAAGGAGTCACTGATAACTTTTCAAATAACAATATGTATTCATTTTTGTCATAAAGGTATATGTGTCCTGATTCAAATACAAAGGAACCAGGAATCACAATCAATTTTAATTACAAGTATATGTACAGACTTTATCAATATGAATATTGTAGTGACATATATTATTAAAAATATCCTATGTGTGTCAGTTGTGTAGTTGTAATATGAGGTAATACTGGTTTTGTTTTGTTCAAGCTCTGTTGGTATTTGTCATCATGACTTCAATAGTTTGTCTTAGGGACTAGTATTGGAGATGTTCTCAGTTCCTGATATTAAGACAATTAAATTCCCCTCTGAATGTTATTTTTACAAAGTTATTTCAAGATAAGGGGACATAATGTTGAGCTCAGCTGGCCAAATCAGCTTATCTTGAGTGATGGCGGCAGGAAGGGACTCCTCTGCTCGAATTCTCACCTGGGCTCTGGAGACACCTCACTGATAGCTAAATGGACCAAGGAGTATGCTGTCCGACTCTGGATTCAGCAAAGCTCTGACCAGGTGCTGCTCAATACCATCAAGACCACGGTCCCACAATTTCATGGAAATAAACACAGATACGTTGATTAGCAATGAATTCTGGCACAATTACTGGCACAAATTCCCATCTGCTTATGTTCCAGGCTTTTATTTAGCAAAAATATGAGCTGGCTTCAACGCACTGATGCTTTATCAAGCTTATTTAAACAAGTGGTTTCGAACTAACGCTCCTAAGTGATTATATCAGCGAGTCTAGCCAATGAGGCCCCGTTTCGACAAGTGTTTGAAAAAATTGTTACCTTTCCCCGTCTCCCCTAACAACCAAGATAGTATTTATAGCCCGACCAATCGTGGTTAGTCTTTCATTTGTTGCGCTCCAATCAATTTGGAGTTTACATGGTAGGCTAATTCTGTAACGTAAGATTTTTTTCAAACACGTTATAAAAAAATTTTATGAGCAGAAATGATTCCATGCTGTCAGGCATCCCCACTATTTTATTTTGGTTATAATTTATTAATTCCTGGACTATTTGCGTAACGTTTTACATATTCTTTGTCAGCAAGCCCTAAGGAACCCAAATATCAAATTTAAAAGAGCTACGTGGCTGCGTTCAAAATATGCAATTTCTTCTACCTCCTGTTTCGAAGATGTGCTGTCTGGGTACTGTAATGTTTTCAAACGTAAACCCATCTATTGTTATCTTTCCTAATAAGCGTTTTTTTATGATTTTAAAACCTAACTCTGGGAAGGGTAGTGAATTTATCACTGTCCGTCCGAAAAAGTTAGTGCTTGTAGTCTTACACGCGTGATAGTAGTAATTGTGTATCGCGCGACGCGGGTTGGGGGTGGCATTAATAGCGAGACGCGTGTTTAATTTTGCATGCGTTCGGCTTTATTCGCCCCTCTCTTCTCGCTATCCTTTAGTCCATCTGTCTTTTGTTTTTGGTAACATAGTGTAGAAAAAGACATGAATGGAATTTAAAATTTAGGTCAACTTGCATATCTCAAGGTTTTTCTTAGAAAGGCAGCACATTTTATTGTGTGTTTGGGAAACGCGTGTATGTTGCAGAAGGCCTTTAATATCAACGTGAAACGCTACAATTTGCATACGCAGTAGAAAACAAGGGGATTTCGAGTACAGTCATTGTGACAGCACTGTTCTTTACCATTCTTCTTCCTTTATTTATTATATGTATTTATTAGGCTTTATATTTACTTGATAATTTATATATGTGGATTAGAATATTCCACGACACCTCCCCTCTTAAAACAGACATTATATGTCAGTCCTTTATTCTATATACACATAGAGAAATTTATTATTATTTCTGGGGTTTAAGGTGATTCTCATCGCACGGATGGCGGCTTAAAAAATCCGCTCCCAAATTGGTTTTTCCAGATATATACTCAATGCTAAAATTATATGGAGCCAAAAGTAAAGACCATCGGAGTAACCTGGAGTTCTCATGCCTAGCCTGTGCTAGAAACGATAACGGTTTGTGGTCTGTTTGCAACTTAAATGCCTTCCCATATAGATAAATATTGAATTTCTTTATCGCCCATATTACTGCAAGACATTCTTTTTCGCTAGTTGAGTAGTTGATTTCAGCTTTATTCAACTTTCTGCTAGCATATGCCACTGGGCTTAATTCCCCATCCAATGCATCTGATTTCTGTAGTAGAGTTGCACCTAACCCAATATTACTTGCATCCGTCCTTACTATGAATTCTTGACTTAAGTCAGGTAAATTTCAAAATGGGTTTACTTGTGAGCTTTTCCTTCAATTCTTGGTAAGTCATTTCACATTGTGGTGTCCATGTAATGCGATCTGGATGTCCTTTACGTGTCAATTCAGTTAACGGTGCACATATGGAATTAAAGTTTTTGATATACTTCTGGTAGAAACCACATAATGAGACAAAGGATCTCACGTCCTGCTTGGTTTGTGGTCTCGGGGCTTTCTGTAGTTTCTCTAAATTCTTTGGGTCAGGGGTCATGTTTCCCTGATAAACTGTGTGTCCCAAAAATTCCAATTCTTTACATCCAACGCAACATTTGGTTGGTCGGGCTGTTAAATTTGCCTCCCTAAGTCGATCAAACAGCATGTTCAGCGTGTCAATGTGTTCCTCAAATGTTTCTGTTGCTATAAGGATATCATCCATAAAAATTTGTTATACAGGGATTATTCAGAGGATCCAATAATTTTCTCATCATTCTAGAGAAGACACTAGGCGCATTCTTCAATCCAAATGGCAATCTATTAAACTCATAGTGTCCTTCTGAGGTACTAAAAGCTAGGTATGGTCTAACCTCAGGCTTTACTGGAATCTGATAGTATCCTTTACTCAGATCCACTTTTGAGAAATATTTAGCTTTATTTAGTCTGGCAAACAGCTGATTTGTATCCGGCAATGGATCCACCTGTCCTTCTGTAATAGCATTCAGTCTCCTGTAATCTATACAGAGTCTATGTTCTCCAGAGGGCTTCCTTAAGAGTACCACACCGGAACTATACGAAGACTCACTGTGCGAAATAATTCCTTCCTTCAATAGATAGTCTATCTCTTCCTTCAAAGCTTTCTCCTTAGCAAACGGAATCGAATATGGTTTCATACAGACAGGTGTGGAGTCTATTAGTTTCATATCATATTCCAATAGGTTTGTATGTCCTGGTCGGTCTGTTAACACCTCTGCATGATTATTTAGAACCTGTTGCACTCTCTCTTTCTGAGTTTTCGTTAAATGTGTACTGATTTTCACCTGTGCTGCTGTCTCACAGGGGTGTAATGGATATTCAAATGATGAAAGTGGTTCCTTTTTCATCTCCATGGCGATGGACAAGGTCAACAAGTGTGTCTCCTCCTGATGTTCTCTTTCCAAATATTTCTTCAGGAGATTCACATGATAGATTTTTTCTTTCCCCTTCTTATCTATCTTATAATTTGTTCTAGACACCTTCTCTAGAACTGTATATGGACCCTGCCATCCAATTTGTAACTTATTCTGACTCCCAGGCAAAAGAAGCAGTACTTTCTCTCCCACAGCCAAATTTCTGTCCTTCGCCTTCCTGTTATAATAGGCAGCATGTTTCTTCCTGGCTTGTTTCAAATTTTCATTGGCAAGTTTCCAGCCAGTTTTTAACCGAGTGGTCAGCTCATTCACATATTGGTATGAAGATGTAATGTTTTCCTCTGCCTTTTCATCAGTCCACGTTCTTAACATAGCTTCGAGTGGACCTTTTATTGGCCTTCCAAACAATAATGTTGCCGGGGCCATACCGGTTGAACTATGGGGTACCTCCCGATAAGCAAAGAGGGCGGCGTGCAGGTACTGGTCCCATGTATCTGGTTTTTCGTGTGCCAACTTTCTCAGGATCGACATCAATGTGCCGTTTAAATCTTTCCACTTGGCCGTTCCCTTGGGGATGATACACACTACAATGGAAGTGTTTGGCCTGGAAGATCCTGAAAACTTCTTCAGTTAGTTTCCCCTTGAACTGAGAGCCATTATCAGTCAAGATTTGATTGGGAAAGCCTAACCTTGTGAAAATTGTGAGCAATGCCTCTGCCACATGTTTTGAATCAATCGATGACAGGGCTACTGCCTCTCCCCACATAGAACAAGTGTCCACCAGAGTCAGAATGTAGCTGTTCCTTCTCTTGGTTCGGGTGAGAGGTCCCACAAGATCCACGGCAACTCTCTCAAAGGGTGTTCCCACTATGGGCATTTCCCCAGAGTTGCTGGTGCAGTCCAATGTTTAGGTGCTACTCGTTGGCACTCTGGACAGGATTTTACATATCGTTTGATATCTTCAGTTATTCCTGGCCAGAAATAGTGACAAGCTATTCGCTGTCCTGTTGCGCTGATTCCCATATGACCACTGAAGGGAATCGCATGCCCTAGTTCCAACACTTTAGTCCTATATGAAGTGGGAAGGACCAGCTGTCCGTGACCATTGGATTCAGATCCAGCCTTCCTATATATCAGTTTGTTCTTCATATAAAACTCTCCCTTGCCTGGAGGTGTATGAGATTTGGGCAACTTCTTGAATCATGGCTTGAGGGTTTTGTCCTCAGCCTGTGCCTTCCTCATCTCATCTGGGTGAGTATTTATGGGATTATCCTCCTCCTTCTTTGTCTGTGATCTGGTCTGCACTGTTGCCAATATCACAGGTCTCTTGGGATTCCCCAAGAAGACACATCTACACCCCAATATTAGAGGGTAGATTGGCTCATTTATCACTGCTGCTTTTATGATTCCTTCCACATATCGCGTTTTCACTTTTATTCGGGCGACGGGAAGTGTCATGGTAGCTACATCCTTGGTTGCAGTTTGAATCTCCACTGTTTCCGTGGTGTATTGATCGGCCTGCACCAGGTGAGAACTCACAACGGAATCGTAATCTAAACCGGTATCATATAAACATCTTATAGTGACACCATTACAGATGACATCTTCACACACTGGGGGGTGGTATGGTTCCTGTAATTCTTCAGGTTTGCCCTTCTTTTCCTTTTTCCCCGATGTCATAGCAGCAAAATGAGGAGGTTTCCTTCTACAATGGTCAGTGTCATGATTGTTCATCTTACAATTTTTACACCACCTTTTTCCTTGGTTGAAAGATTTTCTTTCATCATATTTCCTTTCATCGAATTGTGGGAATTTATTTTTCTTTTCATACCGTGGCCTATCAAATTGGTGCTTACCTTTATTTTGATCCTTAGGATCAAATTTATTAAAGTTCTGTGGTGCCCTAAAGTTATCCCACTTGTTTCTTTTTATTACCTGTTACCTCTGCTTGAGCTGCTTGATACCTTTCAGCAACATTTAGCAACTCACCCAGCCTCTCTGCACCTTGTTCCATGAGAAACTTTCTCAGGTCTGGAGCCATGGACTCTCTTAATTGCTCTATAAGGACCATTTCCTTAAGATCTTGGGTTTTCCCCAGAGAAGTCCATTTCTCCAAGTATGTCTCTATTCGTGCAGAGAACTGGTGATAGGTTTCACCTGACAGTAGTTTAGCATTCCTAAATTTTTTCCTATAGAATTCTGCATTCTTTTCATACCTTAACAAAAGAGCCTGCTTTAGCATGTCATAATTTTCCTGATCACCTCTGCTCATTTTTGCAAAAACTTCATAAGCTGCCCCACGAAGTCCCTGAGATAACTTTAAGCTCCACCTTTCTCTCTCTAACCCATACGTGGTAGCTAATAGTTCATATCTATTTAGGTAGCTCTCTATATCATCGTCTTTCTCAACAAAATGATCTAAATGAAAATTCATAGCTGAGGTTGAGGCTCCCTGAGTAACCGTAGCATCAGAGGCAAAGGGACTGGCACCATTTTCAGGAGCATGGCCTTGAAACTCAAACTCCCTTAGTCGTAACTCATGTTCCCTTTGTAATCTTTTATCTTCTGCTTCCCTTTCTGCAGCTAATTTCCTCTCTTCCCTTTCTGCAGCTAATTTCTTCTCTTCCCTTTCTGCAGCTAATTTCTTCTCTTCCCTTTCTGCAGCTAATTTCTTCTCTTCCCTTTCTGCAGCTAATCTTCTGTCTTCTCTTTCTGCCTCCAATTTCTTAGCCTCCGCCTCAATCTGCAACCTCTTAGTCTCAGCCTCAGCCTCAAACTGTAACTTCTTAATTTCCCTTTCAGCCTCTAACCTTCTTTCGGCTTCTTTTTCTAATCTTCTTTCTTCGCGTTCAATAAATTTGTCACATTCCGTCGTGACATAGGCAACCATAACTTGCCCATCTAATCCTAACTCTTTTGCAGTCTGTACAGCAGCAGATCGAAACTTGGCCAGGTCCGCCATTGTCTATCAGGTAAATTTCTACAATGTCTAACCAACAATTTAATCTCTAAATATATCTAATGGACAACACAGGCACCGTGAGCTCAACCTTATTTAATTCCACCCAAGGATACCTTTTAATTCTTATATTCCCTGAAGTGAATTACCCCCAATATTTTTAATAGGGAAAGATTCAAAATCCCAAGAGCGAGACCCCAATATATGTGGTGAAGTGGGATGTTATAAATATTTATAGGGGACTTAGTGTACTGACTGAGATCAGCTGTGAAGGTATCTATATCTATTAAGAGTAGTGTATTATAGATAACCTTACTTGCTACCACATATCTATATATCTCAGTCAGAATTATTCTGGAATAGTGTGATGACTACGTTATGTGTCTAGGGTATGTGTATGATGAAGTGTAAGTCACAACAACAGACAGATAAACAATTTAATTTAATCCACTACTCTTGACAACACTGTGACACTCACATACATATAACACTCTATGAGAATATCTTAAGGAGTCACTGATAACTTTTCAAATAACAATATGTATTCATTTTTGTCATAAAGGTATATGTGTCCTGATTCAAATACAAAGGAACCAGGAATCACAATCAATTTTAATTACAAGTATATGTACAGACTTTATCAATATGAATATTGTAGTGACATATATTATTAAAAATATCCTATGTGTGTCAGTTGTGTAGTTGTAATATGAGGTAATACTGGTTTTGTTTTGTTCAAGCTCTGTTGGTATTTGTCATCATGACTTCAATAGTTTGTCTTTTGGGACTAGTATTGGAGATGTTCTCAGTTCCTGATATTAAGACAATTAAATTCCCCTCTGAATGTTATTTTTACAAAGTTATTTCAAGATAAGGGGACATAATGTTGAGCTCAGCTGGCCAAATCAGCTTATCTTGAGTGATGGCGGCAGGAAGGGACTCCTCTGCTCGAATTCTCCCCTGGGCTCTGGAGACACCTCACTGATAGCTAAATGGACCAACGAGTATGCTGTCCGACTCTGGATTCAGCAAAGCTCTGACCAGGTGCTGCTCAATACCATCAAGACCACGGTCCCACAATTTCATGGAAATAAACACAGATACGTTGATTAGCAATGAATTCTGGCACAATTACTGGCACAAATTCCCATCTGCTTATGTTCCAGGCTTTTATTTAGCAAAAATATGAGCTGGCTTCAACGCACTGATGCTTTATCAAGCTTATTTAAACAAGTGGTTTCGAACTAACGCTCCTAAGTGATTATATCAGCGAGTCTAGCCAATGAGGCCCCGTTTCGACAAGTGTTTGAAAAATTGTTACCTTTCCCCGTCTCCCCTAACAACCAAGATAGTATTTATAGCCCGACCAATCGTGGTTAGTCTTTCATTTGTTGCGCTCCAATCAATTTGGAGTTTACATGGTAGGCTAATTCTGTAACGTAAGATTTTTTTTCAAACACGTTATAAAAAAATTTTATGAGCAGAAATGATTCCATGCTGTCAGGCATCCCCACTATTTTATTTTGGTTATAATTTATTAATTCCTGGACTATTTGCGTAATCTTTGAAATATTATCAGTCAGCAAGCCCTAAGGAAACCAAAACTATAAATATAAAGGAGCTACGTGGCTGCGTTCAAAATATGCAATTTCTTCTACCTCCTGTTTCGAAGATGTGCTGTCTGGGTACTGTAATGTTTTCAAACGTAAACCCATCTATTGTTATCTTTCCTAATAAGCGTTTTTTTATGATTTTAAAACCTAACTCTGGGAAAGGGTAGTGTATTTTATCACTGTCCGTCTGAAAAAAAGTTAGTGCTTGTAGTCTTACACGCGTGATAGTAGTAATTGTGTATCGCGCGACGCGGGTTGGGGGTGGCATTAATAGCGAGACGCGTGTTTAATTTTGCATGCGTTCGGCTTTATTCGCCCCTCTCTTCTCGCTATCCTTTAGTCCATCTGTCTTTTGTTTTTGGTAACATAGTGTAGAAAAAGACATGAATGGAATTTAAAATTTAGGTCAACTTGCATATCTCAAGGTTTTTCTTAGAAAGGCAGCACATTTTATTGTGTGTTTGGGAAACGCGTGTATGTTGCAGAAGGCCTTTAATATCAACGTGAAACGTTACAATTTGCATACGCAGTAGAAAACAAGGGGATTTCGAGTACAGTCATTGTGACAGCACTGTTCTTTACCATTCTTCTTCCTTTATTTATTATATGTATTTATTAGGCTTTATATTTACTTGATAATTTATATATGTGGATTAGAATATTCCACGACACCATCTCTTGATGTTATCTTCCCACTTATAGCGTTGTCTTCCTCTTACACGTTTGCCTTCAACTCTCCCTTCCATTATGGTCGTCTGCAAGGTGTTATGTCTTTTTATGTGGCCAAAATATTTGAGCTGCCGAACTTTGATCTCCTTCATTAGTTCTCTTTTCCTACCTAGGTTTTCTAGGACCTCCTGGAGAACATCCACGTCCAATAAAACAGGAGCACATACAACATATTAATAAAATGAGTCCAGGGGATACTTTTCAGACAGGGACTCGGCCACGCGGATTGAAATGTTGTCTGAATAGACAGAAAGTAAAAACTGGGCATTCAGACATGTGCCCGCGTGGGGAAGAGAGGAAAACAGTAGAATATGTCCTGCATGAAAGAAGCAGTATATGACATCATGGAGTGGCTGAGATAAGGCCTTGCAGGCTCACAGTGCCGAGAGCCCTAATCAATGTCGGCCTCCAAAAATGCATAAATTACTTTGTTAAATATTACAAACAATCCTGATTATCAAGTCGTAAAAACAACAGACTCATAATAATTTCCTTTTTTGTTCGCTATGGTGCATGAAGACACTGCTAAAGCTGGTCACATTGAAGGACACCTGCACCAAAGAATTCTTGTGCTCTTGCAGCGATGTTGTCTGTAGTAATTTGTTTCACATGATGAGGATGCTTAACCCCCCCCCCCCCCCCCCCCCCCCCCCCCCCCCCCCCCCCCCCCACCCCCCCCCCCCCCCCCCCCACCCCCCCCCCCCCCCCCCCCCCCGCCCCCCCCCCCCACCCCCCCCCCCCCCCCCCCCACCCCCCCCCACCCCCCCCCCCCCCCCACCCCCCCCCCCCCCCCCCCCCCCCACCCCCCCCACCCCCCCCCCCCCCCCCCCCCCCCCCCCCCCCCCCCCCCCCCCCACATGCACAACCTCATATTTATTACATCTTATGACATGCTTGAAGGTGGAGTAATATTATTCTTTCTTTGTCTCGTCAGAAACCCCTATGAGGGGTTTGACATAATAATGCGATACTGTGGAAAGACTATTAAGAATGTCTTGATAGAAGCAGGAACCAAAAAGGGAAGCTTTGAATACATCAGAAGGAAGTGGGTCACATTATTTTTGTTGGGGGTGCCGCAGGAGCTGTCACAGGATGTTCTTGCCTCCTCGTCTCATCTTTTTTATTATTCATACTACCAAATTTCATTCATTCTTCTTTTTCTGCAGAATTTCTTCTCATGTTTGTTGAAATTCTGATTCTTCCTCTAATTTGTTGTCTCGCGTAGAAACAGCTTTTGTATTTCACACACTCGTTGCGGAGGTGACTGCCTCCATACACCCCCTACCTTCAAGGACCCTGGCATCAAACGAATGATTTTGTTGAACCTGCCCATAGTTGATCCGGTCTTGATTACGACATGATGCGTAAGGAAATAGGAACAAGCAGGAGAAGCAATGACGCCATTTCTCCTAACAAGTTCTTTTATGTAGATGGAGATCACTGCACCTGCGTGAAGAAAAACGGAAACTTGAGCCGGTAGCGTCTGAGGTTTGTACAATGATCCTGGTCCTGGGTATATCACAAGGCCCTCTTCTGAAGTACTATGGTAGAACTTAAATATGGCATCTTTAAAGAGATATAAGAATATTGGCTAAAACACTGACAAACACTTGTAACGGGGCTACATGATTTCAAAGAGAATTAGTTCCATCATTCACGTTACTAAAAATAACCTGTCTATGAATTTGATCATGCAAATATAGAAACAAAAATGTATATTGGCGGAATCTTCAATCTTCATTAATCCTTAGATCGTCTGTCCTCACACCACATTAAGATTTGTAGTGCCCGACCTGGTAAAAACTCAGGTCAAACTGTGTTCACTCGCTCAATAATACATTTGTTCCCGGAGTAACATTTTTCTATTGGGGTTGGGGAGAGAAGAGATGAAATAGGATTAATTAAATGTCGACGTAATTACGTAAGTCTTATCCAGAAGGAATCAGTGGTGAAATTCGTTAACGGTCCTTTGCAATATAGCCTCTATGCAGTGGCACTTTAGCAGTGAATCTGAGTACCTGTATGGAACCCTAGAACGATAAATCTGCAGTAGTAGTCCTTATGATGTATGAGGGCAAACAAAGCCCGTCATAACCATTGAGCCAAAGTCTGAGAACATCAAACTAGTAGACGAACCACACCCCCTAGAATTAACTGCCTCATGTGGCCAGATGAGTAAGGACATAAGCTACACCACTGAGATGAACATTGTAATGAAGACCGGAATTTTAGCAGGGAAGGATATTTTCGTGACTGGAATTCCCAATCCGCTATCTCTATGTCATTGTCAGAGACCTTCTTTATGACTCCAGAGATAAGATTACCTATTTCTAATAATATTGTCAGTTCACTATCATTCTTTAGCAATCTTAGTTGTCCTCATCTGACCCAACTGTAGGACAGTCTCTTTAGTAGCCAGACATTCTCGTGAACTTTACCCCTGAAGAGAGTGGGAGGTTTCTTTGAACATACTTACTTACTTAGTCGTTCCCCTTCTACCGTGAGGTGTAGAGGTTTGGAAGAGAGAGCGCCAGACTATCCTATCGGCTGTCTTCCTTCTGGCCTGGTTCCATTCTAGTCCTCGGTCCTTCAAAGATTGTCTAATGTTGTCCTCCCAGCGGACTCTGGGTCGTCCTCTGGGTCTGGATCCTTGGCTCTTTGTTTCCCATGCTTGTCGTGGTATCCGATCTTCTCCCATTCTGCAGACATGGCCAAACCATCTTAATTGGGACTGTTCTACTTGGGTCTGCAGGGGGTAGGATTTAAGGCCTTGACCTATCGTCTGGTTGCGTACCATGTTCTTTGAACATGCTGACAGGTATTCCTACTATATCTCTTTTACTCTTTCATTTTTTCCTTTGCTCTCACACTCTCACGGTCCAGTACCTCACAGAGACAAATTGTGAGATAACGAAAGTTACAATACATTGTGATAATTGGCTAAACTGGCCACACGCGCACACACATGCACGCACGCACGCACACACACACACAATACAGGGCAGTTCCCCATTGAGACTCAGAAGAAATCAGCAACATAATTGATAAACAGCGCTAGTGGCAGGAAAGACAGACATGATCGCTTATCAGAACAGCACAAACACCAAATTAAGATTATATGAGAGTTGCGCACTTTATGTACTACCGTATGGAATGCTGGAAAGTAACAGAAATAAAATGTCCAAACTGCCTTCTTTCCACAAAATCTGCCTAAGTAGAATTCTTCGAATTTTTTTTTTTTAAACTGAAAACCATTACCAAACAGGAACTGCTTACACGGTGCAGTCAAAAAGATACGCACACCATCATTTGGGGCAGACGCCGGAACTGGGTTGAGCATGTCCTCAGAGAGACCCAGAGACCATCAAAAGAACTGCAATGCTATGGACCCCAGAGAGAAGGCGAAAGAGAAGTAAATCAAAAACAGCCTGGCGGAGAACTATGGAGGTGGAGATGCATAGCATGAACCAGAGTTATGGCACTATACGCAGGGTGGCCACCGACCGAGCAAAGTGGAGTTTGTTGTTGCCTTACAAGACGCCACTAGGCGTGTCGGCCACTGATTGTTTTGTCAATCAGGGGCTAAGGATCTAAGAAGACAAGAAGAAGAATGGTCTCTTATGCCAGCCGTTTGTACTTAAAGAAGAGAATACTGTAAGACTTATAAAAACAAGGACTCAATATGTGCACCCCTCGCATGCGCACGGCGGGTATTTCAAGTGAAACTTTCGCAGTTGAGTTGCAACCGGTAATTGTTTCATCTCCCTACACACACTGGTCAAGTAGGTGAATGAAAAAAGAAATAGGTACATTCTTTTATGGTATGCTTAAAAACTTGCAGAGATTATCTTACTTTTGTGATAGAAAGCATCCTCGTACCACATCATGGGGCCGAGAATAAATTTTTTGAAAAAGGTACAATCTTTTATGGACACCCTGTATTTATTTTGACGTTTTCCCAAGTTACAGACTGACATAAATGGGTGCTTGTGAAGAATAGAGCGCTTGAAATGGTATGACTAGGTCCTCGTTGGACATATAGGATGACTCTAGACAACAGAAAAGAAAATATAAGTGATAGGTTTACCGGGAATCGAACCTAGGACCAACCAAACGGCGCTATGGCTTTGCTGTGACAGTACATTGTGAAAGGACGCTAAGCAAATTTCGCACCCTAAAAAAAAGAACATGATTGGCTGAAGTCCTTCTCAAGACACCCACACAATTACGGTATATAGGACCCGTGGACGACACAGACCTTATCCTAGGTTCGATTCCCGGTAAGCTTATACTTATATTTTCTTTTCTGTTGTCTGGTGTCATCCTTTATGTCCAACGAGTACCTGTTAATTACCTTTATGTCCAACGAGTACCTGTTAATTACCTTTATGTCCAACGAGTACCTGTTAATTACCTTTATGTCCAACGAGTACCTGTTAATTACCTTTATGTCCAACGAGTACCTGTTAATTCCCTTTATGTCCAACGAGTACCTGTTAATTACCTTTATGTCCAACGAGTACCTGTTAATTACCTTTATGTCCAACGAGTACCTGTTAATTACCTTTATGTCCAACGAGTACCTGTTAATTACCTTTATGTCCAACGAGTACCTGTTAATTACCTTTATGTCCAACGAGTACCTGTTAATTACCTTTATGTCCAACGAGTACCTGTTAATTACCTTTATGTCCAACGAGTACCTGTTAATTACCTTTATGTCCAACGAGTACCTGTTAATTACCTTTATGTCCAACGAGTACCTGTTAATTACCTTTATGTCCAACGAGTACCTGTTAATTACCTTTATGTCCAACGAGTACCTGTTAATTACCTTTATGTCCAACGAGTACCTGTTAATTACCTTTATGCCCAACGAGTACCTGTTAATTACCTTTATGCCCAACGAGTACCTGTTAATTACCTTTATGCCCAACGAGTACCTGTTAATTACCTTTATGTCCAACGAGTACCTGTTAATTACCTTTATGTCCAACGAGTACCTGTTAATTACCTTTATGTCCAACGAGTACCTGTTAATTACCTTTATGTCCAACGAGTACCTGTTAATTACCTTTATGTCCAACGAGTACCTGTTAATTACCTTTATGTCCAACGAGTACCTGTTAATTACCTTTATGTCCAACGAGTACCTGTTAATTACCTTTATGTCCAACGAGTACCTGTTAATTACCTTTATGTCCAACGAGTACCTGTTAATTACCTTTATGTCCAACGAGTACCTGTTAATTACCTTTATGTCCAACGAGTACCTGTTAATTACCTTTATGTCCAACGAGTACCTGTTAATTACCTTTATGTCCAACGAGTACCTGTTAATTACCTTTATGCCCAACGAGTACCTGTTAATTACCTTTATGCCCAACGAGTACCTGTTAATTACCTTTATGCCCAACGAGTACCTGTTAATTACCTTTATGTCCAACGAGTACCTGTTAATTACCTTTATGTCCAACGAGTACCTGTTAATTACCTTTATGTCCAACGAGTACCTGTTAATTACCTTTATGTCCAACGAGTACCTGTTAATTACCTTTATGTCCAACGGAGTAGTACCTGTTAATTACCTTTATGTCCAACGAGTACCTGTTAATTACCTTTATGTCCAACGAGTACCTGTTAATTACCTTTATGTCCAACGAGTCCTGTTAATTACCTTTATGTCCAACGAGTACCTGTTAATTACCTTTATGTCCAACGAGTACCTGTTAATTACCTTTATGTCCAACGAGTACCTGTTAATTACCTTTATGTCCAACGAGTACCTGTTAATTACCTTTATGTCCAACGAGTACCTGTTAATTACCTTTATGTCCAACGAGTACCTGTTAATTACCTTTATGTCCAACGAGTACCTGTTAATTACCTTTATGTCCAACGAGTACCTGTTAATTACCTTTATGTCCAACGAGTACCTGTTAATTACCTTTATGTCCAACGAGTACCTGTTAATTACCTTTATGTCCAACGAGTACCTGTTAATTACCTTTATGTCCAACGAGTACCTGTTAATTACCTTTATGTCCAACGAGTACCTGTTAATTACCTTTATGTCCAACGAGTACCTGTTAATTACCTTTATGTCCAACGAGTACCTGTTAATTACCTTTATGTCCAACGAGTCCTGTTAATTACCTTTATGTCCAACGAGTACCTGTTAATTACCTTTATTTATTTATTTACTGTTCACAGGACTCAGTTTTCCTCCATTATTTATTTAAAATTTCACCCATCCGCGACTTTAACCTACCCGTCTATTCTGTGTTATTCGTCTTCATTCATTCATAACCCTCCACTCCCAAAGGAGCATAGGCCTTCAACAAACATATGCCAAGTCCTCCTGTCCCGTGCCATCATCTCAAGTTCTTTCCATGTTCTCCTCATCATTTTCACCTCTGTTTCCAACTCTCTTCTCCATGTACTTCTTGGTCTTCCTCTGCCTC
This sequence comes from Oreohelix idahoensis, assembly GCA_024509875.1. Lineage (NCBI taxonomy): Eukaryota > Metazoa > Mollusca > Gastropoda > Stylommatophora > Oreohelicidae > Oreohelix > Oreohelix idahoensis. The sequence continues at coordinate 97,457 of JAMPIV010019442.1, read as the reverse complement.
TCTTGCCCTGGGGGTTCCAGAACAAGGACTGCCTTGTAATGCTATCAACAGGTTTCCTCAGTGTGTGTCCTATCCATCGCCATCGTCTTCTTCTCATCTCTTGCTCCACTGGCACTTGTCTGGTTCTTGTCATCAGTTCCACGATGGTAACCTTGTCATACCATTTTAATCCCTCTATTCTACGCAAGCACCCATTTTATGAAAGTCTGTAGCTTTTTGGTTGTTGTCTTTGTTGTTCTCCATGTCTCCGAGCCATACAATAGGACTGACTTCACATTTGAATTGAAGATTCTTATTTTCGTGTTGGATCCGATTTCTCTTGATCTCCATATATTTCCCAATGCAATGAAAGCTCCTCTTGCCTTTTGTATTCTTATTTTGATATCGCTGTCTGTCCCTCCAACTTTGTCTATATTACTGCCAAGATATGTGTATGATTCTACATCTTGAATTGGTGTTTCTTCAAGTTCAACCCTGTTATCATTACCTGCATTTATTCTCATTATTTTTGTCTTTTCCCTGTGTATTTTCAGACCCAATTGCTGTGACCTCTCATCGAGTGTTTTCAATTTGTCCTGCATCTGATTACGGTTATGGGACAGAAGAGCCAAGTCATCAGCAAAATCCAGATCATCCAACTGCTTAGTCAGAGTCCACTGGATTCCATTTCTGTTGTGTGTTGTCGATGATCTCATAACCCAATCTATTGCCAGCAAGAAAAGAAATGGAGACAAGAGGCATCCCTGTCGCACTCCTGTTCTTATCCCAAACGGTTCTGTAAGCTGTCCTTCGTGAAGAACTCTGCATGTCATGTCTTCATATGTTTTCTTTATTAAATTAATGATCTTCAGGGGAACTCCATAATGCCTCAACAATTTCCAAAGTGATTCTCTGTCTACACTGTCAAATGCCTTTTCGTAGTCCACAAATCCGATGTATAGTGGTGAATTCCATTCCAGACTTTGTTCAACTATTATTCTCAAAAGTGGCTATCTGGTCTGTACATGATCTGTTTTGTCGAAAACCTGCTTGTTCATCTCTCAGTTTCTTGTCTATGGACTCTTTTAATCTCTCAAGGATAATCCTGTTTAATACTTTTCCTGGCACTGATAGTAACATTATTCCTCTATAATTTGTGCACTCTTGTAAATTTCCCTTCTTAGGCAACTTAACCAGATATCCTTCCTTCCATTCTGCTGGTATCTCTTCCTTTGTTATTCGTCTTACTGGACACAATTATTTCGGCCATTCTTTGGTCTATACTTGCTGATAAGAAAGTTATGTTAGTGATTGCGTCTTTAAATTGTCTGGGTCGTCCACGGGTCCTACATATCATAGTTGTGTTAGTGTCATGAGAATGACCTCAGCCAATGATGCAATTTTTTGGGGTGCAAAATTGGCTGAGCGTCCTTTCACGATGTATTGTCACAGCAAGACGATGGCGCCTTTTGGTTGGTCTTAGGTTAGAATCCTCGTAAGCCTATCACTTATATTTTCTTTTCTGTTATCTGATGTATTCCATTATGTCCACCGAGTACTTGTTTATTACCTCTATTTACTTATTTATTTACTGTTGACAGGGTTCAGGTTTCCTCTATTATTTATGACTAAATCCCCAATGTAGAACCGATGACAAGAATCTTCTTTCTTCGATCCTTATCCGCCGACTGTCAAAGCAGGCAGTGGCTATCATGCCTAGTGGCGTCTTGTAGGGCAGCAGCAGACTGCTTCCACTTTGCTCGGTCGGCGGCCATCCTTCGTGCAGTACCCCAGCTCTGATTCATTCTTTGCACCTTGGCCTCCACCGTTCTTTGTCAAGTCGTTTTGGTCGGCCTCTCTTTCGCTTTCCTTCAGGGATCCATAGCACAGCTGTTCTTGTGATGGCATCAAGGTCTCTTCTGAGGACGAGGTCAACCCAGCTCCTGCGCCGGCCAGCTATGATGGTGTGCATGTCCTCTTGGTTTGCTTCGAGTAAGCAGTTCTTGGTTGGTGATGGTATCAAAAGATTCAGAGAATTTTCCTTAGGCAGATTGTGTGGGATGACAAGAATAGAACGGTTGAAATGTTATGACTAGATCCCCAATGTAGAACTGATGACAAGAATAGAATGGTTGAAATTCCATGACTAGATCCCTAATGTGGAACTGATGACACGAATAGAACGGTTGAAATGTCATGACTAGATCCCTAATGTGGAACTGATGACAAGAATAGAACGGTTGAAATGTCATGACTAGATCCCTAATGTGGAACTGAAGACACGAATAGAACGGTTGAAATGTCATGACTAGATCCCTAATGAGGAACTGATGACAAGAATAGAACGGTTGAAATGGTATGACTAGATCCCCATTGTGGAACCAATGACAAGAATCATACAGATGCCAGTAGAACAGGAGATGAAAAGATGCTGACGATTGAAAGAAGACACATGGAGAAAACGTTTTGACAACATTATAAAGCAGACCTTGTTTTTGAATCCCTAAGGTAAGTGAGATTGAATCCCTAAGGTAAGTGAGATGGTGGGAGACCAAAAAGCCTGTGGAGAGGAGAACTGGAGCCAGAAATTAAAGGAAGAAAGAAGACATGGACAGATCTTGAGCGGATGGCACAGGAGAACCTAGCACATTTATGTTTCATGCATATGCTCTTTAGGGAAGTGAGGGTTAATGAGTGAATATAGTCATTAAAATTACTTTGAATAATTATTGTTTTTCTTATATTACCTTTATTTCTCGTTATCAACTTTTTCAGACTGAACTGGCGCCAAGAGAAAAGAAGAGAAGATCTTGAGAAGTTTAAGGCAGAACTGTTGAAGTTAAGCAAGCCAGTCATCCTTAAGGCGAGAGTCATTCTTAAAGGTCATCCTAGCATCGATGCCAACCAGTATCTGGATGAGCTTGAGAACTATCTGACACATGCTGGTAGTTATAACATTCATGAGAGTCAGGACAGTGCTTTCTCCACAACTAACACATTCAATGAAGCTGGCAATCACTGCTCTGTTGCAAACAGTGATGTTTTAATTCTGGGAGAAAGCGAAGAGTCCCATCTTGTATTGCCACCTTTGGTTGCACCATCAGGTAGAGTTGTGACACAATGTGACAGGGACATCACCAGCAGCAAAGATTGGAACGACAGCAACCATTCAGACCATGTTGCTGTGGATGAAAAAGATGTTATTGCTGGAAACTCCACATATGGTCTAAGGCTCACGGAAGATATGAAAAATGGAGAAGTATCAGAAAATGCAGAAGATAAAACAGCATCAGTGTTCCAGCGACGACCTGTCTGTACACCCACGCACGCACGTTTTGAAAGAAGGCAACGTTTAGTGTCACTGCCACTAATAAAAGTAACAGGAACAGTCACACATGAGAAGTTGACAGACAAAGATGGGGGCAATAACAATATCTTCATCAGCACTAACTGTAACAATATCATGGACATGAACAAGAAAAGTGGTACCTCCACTAAAAGTGGCACGAAGTATCTTCTCTCTAGGAAAGATAAATTTACCTCTCACAGCAGCAGCAGTAGATGGAATTCCTCCATTAATAGTAATTGTAGTGATACTTCTGACAAAAGGAACAATTTCGTCCACAGCAGCAACAGGGATGTTACCTCTAATTTCAGCAACGTTTTCATCAGTCATCAGAAGGAAGATATTTGTAACAGCAGCGACACTACCGTTAATTACACGAGGAATGATACCTTTCATAACAGTGACACCTCCTTTCATACGAAAAGGAAAGATACATCTGACATTAGTAATACCTTTGTCAGTAACTCGAGCAGTGATACTTTTAACAACAGTTACACCTTTATCAATAATGAGAGGAAATATACTTCAAGCAGCAGCAAAACTTTAACTAATAACAGGACAAATGATAGTTTTAACAACAGAGACAGCTCCGTCAATAACAGGACAAATGATAGTTTTAACAACAGTGACACCTTGGTTGGTAACAGGAGAAGTGGTACTTCTAGCACCAGTAATGCATCTACTAGTGATGAGAGGAACAATGCTTCTGGGAGCAGTAGTACCTCCTTCAGTAGCAGGAGGGGCGATACTCGTTATAGCAGCAACACCCCTATCAGCAACAATGACACTTTCATCAGTGACAAGAGGAAAAATACTTTTAACAAAAGTGCCACCTCTATTAACAACAAGAGTAATGATAACCCTAGCAGTAGCAACATCTCCAAGACTATCCAGAGAAAGGATACTTCTAATATCAGAAGCTCCTCCATGAGTAACAGGAGTAATTTTACTTCTAACAACAGTAAAACTTCCATCAGTAATAAGTGCAATGATACAACTAACAGCAGCAACATAGCAATTAGTATAAAGAGGAATGATACTTCAAACAGCAGTAATTCCTTCATCAGTAACAAGAATAATGATATACCTGATCACAGTAATACCCCCATCAGTAACAAGAAGAAGATTACTTGTAACAACAAGGATACCTCTGTCGATACCAAGAGTAACGATACTTCTTACAGCAGCACTAGAAACAGTACTTCGATTATCAACAGCGATGGCAAATATGATAAGTACAGCAGGATTAGTGATACAACTAACTACAGTATCAGCCGTTATACTTCTAGCAAAGTCAGAGATACTACATTTAATACCAGCAAAAACAATAAAAGTAGTAGGAACAACAGTGAGAGAGTGGCGTATAAAAATAGCGAGCATATCAGCGTCCCCATCAGCAGAACTATCAACATAACAGCCAATAACAACAACAGTGCCAGTATCACACATCACAACAGTAGTACCAACAATACATCCAACAAGAACTATACCAAAAGTACTTCTAGCAGCAGTTATACTGACAGTAAACCCATTAACAACAATGCATCAGGCAGCAACAGTACTAATACCACATCAGACAACGTGAAAAGTGCCAACAACCCATCCAGCAACAACAACACATCCACCAACAACAGCAATACCAACATTAGAATCAACAAAAACAATACCAGCAACAGATCCAACAGCAATAATTACAACAATGCAGCCCAACACAACAGCACTAATAATACATCCAAAAACAGCAGTTGTATCAATGAGAACAACGTGCTAAAAGACAGCTATACCAACAACACATTCAATAACAACAATAAAGACAGCACATATAACATTCATACGAATAATACTACCACTACTGGCACGGCCAGCAATAGACCTAACAAAGGCAACACAGACTACACAGTCAGTGTTCATTGTTCCAACAGTACAACCAACAGTAGTAATCCCAACAACACATCTATCATCTACAATGCAAACAGTACCCTCAACAGCAGTAACAACAATATAATAAAACACAGCAGGAGTATTAGTATTTCTAACAACATAAATACCAATGAAACAAAAATAATAAGGAACAGCAACATCAGCAAGCTAGCGTTTTTCCCATCTGTCGCCGTTTCGCAAGTGATTCATGAAGAAGAGGAGGTAACAAGCCCTCCTCCATCTGATAGCAACAATCATCAGTACAGAAGCAGGACCTTTCAAGAGCAAGAAAGCAACATTAAAGACAATAGAGACTTTTTTGACAGACAACAAGCAGATCATGAACAAAACAACTTGAGTAATACACAAGGCTTGTTGTCTAAGCCATAGAGACTAACTGAGAAGCAGCATTACCTTTCAGATTCTCAAGGAACAAGTACTTACTTATTTGTACCTCTTTCCGATCAGCTGTTGTCTTTTTGTTCCAGTCCAGATCTCGGTCATTCAGTGTGTGCCTGATGTTGTCCTCACAGCTAACTCTGGATCTTCCCGGACGTCGGTATCCATGGCTCTTGGTTTTCATTGTTAGTCGTGGTAGCCGGTCTTCTCCCCATGGAGAACATGCCTTCAGTAAACTTATGCCAAGCTTTCCTGTTGGACACATGTGCAAATATGAAAGACCTTGCAGTGCACTAGTTTGCTTTGCAGACATTGGACCACAAGCCAGTAATCATCCTTATATGTGATGTTTCACAGTGTAAGGAGAAGATTTAAAAAAAAATACAAGGTGTTTATGAAGTTCTTGTATACATGGTAGAAGCACACTGTAAATGACACATGAAAGGATCATTTTTTAAAATTTTAACATTATACAGTTCAAATTTTCCTTAATAAGCGGCGAATTTTCTTCTCACAGCTGTTATGGATTTCAGTTCTTGTATTAAGGTCTGATGTCGCCATTTTTAATTAGTTACAGGATCTAAAATAAAATTGCGCAAAAAAAAATTAACGCAAAACTAGTAACACTAACATAACAAAATTGTTTTGAACTATACTGTTGTATGTTGTTTACATGCATGGAGGCATATCTGAAGTTATCTTTATATGACCACCAGCTATGCACAATGCTACAATATACATATGTGGAAGTGAACCTCTGTCTGTGAGACTAATTACACCCTCAATGCCTCTTGACAACATCCACACACTTCCAGGGATTCCCCCTGTGGTGAAACTTGTTGAGAATCCAGCATTGCACACTAAGCTTCGAGAAGTCACTTGAGCCCCAGATGTGATTCTTTGGCTTTGCCCTGGTTGACAACATGCAGGAGCATCTCACTATGGACCCATTGATAGTCAAGGAAAGCTAAGAAGTGGCTCTGTGCAGGACATGACAATTCCTTGGGAAAGCTGAGAACCAGAGAACAGTATTTTAGCTCTGCATAGTTGGAGAGCCCCCTTGGATAACGGGGAATGCACAGTATGCCACGCGTTTTTTACTCCTAGCTTGGGACCAGATATGATGATCCTTTAAATGCAAGCCAAGCTGGAGAAACTGGAGCTCATGACTTCAACTCAGTACAATTCGGAATGGTAGAAAAGACACATAAAAGCCTAGATCTACAGTGTAGAAAATACCAAGGAGTCTTCAACTTGGTAGTGGCTACAAAAGAGCGAAAAGCTCATCAGCATTAGTTAAACAACAACAACAAATATGTTGTTCACAGTGTGTTTCTATCATGTGTATACCGGGTATCCAAAGTTGTTAAAGTTGCACAAGGACTTTATAAACACCCATAGTATTTAGATCTACTTAAAGCATACTATAAACTATCTTAAGCCGTATACTTCAGCTGCATGGGCAGCATAGACCTTCAGTCAGTTCACACCAAGTTCTCCAGTTATGTGTCAACTCAGTCAGTTCACACCAAGTTCTCCAGTTATGTGTCAACTCAGTCAGTTCACACCAAGTTCTCCAGTTATGTGTCAACTCAGTCAGTTCACACTCACACCAAGTTCTTCAGTTATGTGTCAACTCAGTCAGTTCACACCAAGTTCTTCAGTTATGTGTCAACTCAGTCAGTTCACACCAAGTTCTTCAGTTATGTGTCAACTCAGTCAGTTCACACCAAGTTCTTCAGTTATGTGTCAACTCAGTCAGTTCACACCAAGTTCTTCAGTTATGTGTCAACTCAGTCAGTTCACACCAAGTTCTCCAGTTATGTGTCAACTCAGTCAGTTCACACCAAGTTCTCCAGTTATGTGTCAACTCAGTCAGTTCACACCAAGTTCTCCAGTTATGTGTCAACTCAGTCAGTTCACACCAAGTTCTCCAGTTATGTGTCAACTCAGTTCTCCAGTTATGTGTCATCTGTTCAAGTTCTCCAGTTATGTGTCAACTCAGTCAGTTCACACCAAGTTCAACTCAGTCCAAGTTCTTTTAGCTTGAGGATTCTAAAGCAACAACGGCATTGTAATGTTATCAGTTGGTTTACTCAGAGTGTCTCCTGTGCCGGACCAACGTCTCTTCTCGCCTCTTGGTCCAGTGATAGAGTATAACTTCAGATTTTTTAGGCGCCTAAATTAATGATCATCATTCTCTACTTCTTCCTCATGTCGCATGGAGTCACCGATGTAGCTGATAGTGATACCATTACAGGAAGCCTGCACATAAACATTTATTTGCTCTTTTCTGTGGTGGTTTCTGTATCAATTAGTTTGACATATTACAGCTTTAGTTAACTTTGGGATGACCTGGAGGTCTGATCCCTGGTTGTTGGTTTCCTATGTTTGCCAGCACCTTTCATACCTTCATATTAGTTACCTTATGGTTTGGAATTATAAAGTACATTGACATAATGGGCATTTACTCAAAATTATTTATGAACATTTTTGTATTGACTGAATTTATGAAAATTTTTTGTTGGTTGAATTTACTAATAATGACAGTGGAAGTCATCAAGAGACGTGACGGTATTGCCTCCCCTGCTTTGCAGTAGTGGTCCAACAGTGGACAAAACTCAAGAGTATCTAATATGGGCTTCAAAGGTGTCTACATTCACACAAGATTACTCTTGGCAGATATGTAGATAGAAGGTTAATGACCCTTCTACCACAAAGGAGATTCCAAAAGATATTCAGATAAGCGAAAACAATGCTACATTTGGCTGAGCACGTTAATTTTAGAATCTGCCGACAACTTTTGTGAAGGATTAAGCAATGTTTTATGTTAGCTTGTTTAAGCCCCCACATCTGATTATTAAATCGAAGTTAAATTTGTAAATTTACAAATAACAAAATTTAATAATCACAAGTTTTAACAGTTTTAAAATAATTTTAATAGTTATGGATCAAGAAAAAGTTATCTTCACGGTCGTGATAGGAGGTAAATTGTTACAAGAAGTTCAAGTGGCGGCATATATTCAATTTAGCTGCCAATGACGGTTCTGCTCCTTCTGATGGTTGGTTCTTTTTACACTGCTCACACTCGTCATTGGTCAAGGTTGTCGGGTGTAGCTCGTTTCCCAGAAATGTCAGGGAGAGTCTACAAAGATGGTCCCTCGTCTTAAAGCTTAGGCCACTGTTCCCTTCTTGTTCCAGAGATAGTACTTTCTGCTGGTACCACCAATAACTATGGTAAAGAATAGAAACGAAACGCTCTTCTGAGTATTGCGTTTTCCAACCCATGGTTATGGGTCCCTATCTTCCCATTCCACCATCCCATTTAACTCAGAATTTACCCTCGATGAGAATTAAATTTAATCCCTCGGGATAAAACTTTCTTTACATTTAAATTGAATAGCTTTAGCTTTACATTACATTTAAATGCAAAGGTTAATAATACAGATAGAGTATGTTTACATTTACATTTCCACTGATTGAAAAGTGTTCACAATATAAATTGAATATGTTTTCATTTATGTTTACACTGATTTGAAAAGTTTGAAACTTCCATTAATTTTAAAATGAATATTTTCACATAGACATTTACACTGGTTTGAAACTGTAAGTATTATACTTAGAATGTACATCATTTCTTTCATCTTTTCCTCCCTGCTCCATATGGAACTTGGAACTACTTTATGCTTTTAGTTCTCTTTACGAAACTAGCAATAAAGCAATCACCAGCCCGTGCAGTGGTGGTTCATGAATCATCATTCTATACGCTGAGGTTGCCAGCCTCAAATGACTGGGACATCCACTAGCGATTTTCACATATTAAAATTCACATGGTAATATACATATATATGTTAGTTCACATGTTAGTAATGAAATATAGAATGTAAAATCACAACTTACGCCAATCCTGGCTCACAGACTTTTTGCTCAGATGAATAAAAGAGACTTGAATCGGCCTCTTACACGCGTCTGGGGTGTCGTTAATTTAATAAGTTCCCTCTCTGACTTTGTGTGTTTCCTTCAGTTTCCTCAGACAGCGGCTTTCCTTATTAAAATGATAGAGATTTCCTGGGCTGTTTTTGTAAGTCCTGATAAATACTCAAATAAAAGGTGTCCGGTCTGATAAAATGGAATTCTGAATTCTAGGCTTCACTCTGGCAAGGTCTGGTGTCTTGGCAAGCGATCTTCACAGTAGTTTTGACTGACTGAAGCGTCAGGTTATATTCACTGCCTTCCCACGCATTCGTTGTTATGAAGCTCAAATGATCAGCCAATCTGATTTGAATATTTTGCATGACTCAGCTAATGCAAAATTTCAAACATTACTTTTCTGAAAATGGGCTGTAAACATCCGATTGCCCTGTGTACCCACTCACGAACACGACAACGTGTGTCAGATGTAACAAATTATTACTTTCGCTAAAGTAATGTCTTATCTGTTGCTTGAGCACACACAAAATCCGTCTCTTTACAACCTTGGCGGAGACGCACCCGTGCCTTATCAGTGATTAAGCAGATTGCGCTGGGCGATGTACGTGTTAATCTGTGTACTGATATCGGCCGCGCCTGCGATTAACCAACTTGGTTGTCGATAATGTTCTCTCAGCCGCTCCTGCAAATGTTTAGTATTATCATCCACCAGGAGTGTCAGATAAACAGACAAGACACAATATACTGAAAGTAGCGAAAGAATGTAGATACAAAATATCTGCTACTTAGCAGAGAAAGAAAGAAAGTGCGACAATTGAAAGCACGCAATAAAATCCGTACCACAAATGTACCGATTACTGCCGTAGTGAAACAGAGATTAGGAAGAAGAAGGGTCGCCTCGTTTTGGCGAGGCACGTCCCGTTCAACCAAGTCGGTTATATTAGGGCGCATGTCCAAATATAAAAGACCCTTAGATCTGGGGTTTTTTTTTGAACATATTCAAGTTACGTCTGAGAGTTTACGAACAAGAAGAAGAATTTATGAAGGCTTTCGTGTTTGCTGAATTGAAAACATTTATGCGTGGACTTTAATTTATGAATACTTATAAGTTGACTACTTTTGTGAATATTTAAGTGAATATGCACTATTTATGTGAGCTGAAAAAACGTGCATATATGTCGCGGGTTGCCTCCCCTTGCTCTGCAGTAGTGGTCCAACAGTGGCCAAAACCTAGAGCATCTAATATGGGTATTCAAAGATGTCTACCTTCGCACAAGATTACTCTTGGCAGAGTTGTAGATAGAAGGATAATGATGCTTCTACCTCGAGGTAGTTTTCACAAGATATTTCAGAAGAACAATACTGAATGAGTCTTAGCACGTAAACTTTGTATCTGACCCGCCGCCTTTTGTGAAGATGGATATAAATGATTTGCTCGCTCAAGCCCCCAGCTGATTTAATTCAGCGAAATTCCTTTTATTAGCTCATTATAGATATGTAAATATATTAATGAATATATACTAGAGGTTCTGGATCATACATATGCCTTTCTCTCTGTAATGATTAATTCAGTTATGAATTTGTCAAAATCAACATATTCAAATGTAATGCTCAATTACTTTGAAACAAATGTCAATAAATATGAAATGGTAATTATGAGAAATTGTGGTTCATCATAGATCTTGGTTTGAGAGATGAAAATATAGTCTTTTGATGTGGCCTACTAAACTTATAACTTTGCTTCAAAATTGTTGAAATGTTGGTGCTGCTGGCTCAATCACTTCGCCTCTGTGGCAAGGGCACGTCTCCAAAGGATTCTAGAGGTAACCACTTCCGGTCAAGGCAAGAATCTTCACCACCCGTGGGATGTAGGTTTCATGTGTCAATCTCGGGAGCCGCGCTGGTGTAATGGCTACGACGTTGTACTGGCGACCAGGTGTTCATGGTTCAAACCTGGCCGTCGGCGTTTGAAGAAATGTTTACGACCGGAAATTTGACTGAATAACCTGAACGGCTCCTGCACATAAATCCCGTGTGGATGGGAAGGAGCGAAGCTCCTGACTGGGTTGGAAGGAAAGTCCACTGACCCCCCAGCCTCGCAATGACATGTCATTGGGCCGAAAGAGCTGGAAAGCTCGAGTGCCGCTGGTTATAGAAAAAAAAGTGTCAATCTCAAGCTTTGACCCACAGACTAGTACCGTTGGTAACATGGGTAACACTTCAAATGGTCTCTCCAATCCGTACCACCAACTTTAGTGGGAATAAAAGAACATATTCCGCTGCTAAGTATTTGTTTTGCTGATTTAGATCAGGCGCCTTTCCCAGCTGTCTGTCACCGATTTTTTAAATCAGAATTTGTACCTTCCCTGGCTGTATATCATATAACTCAGGGGATGTGATAACAAAATCACCATTCTTTTAGTTAATGTAATGAACAAATTTCAACTGGACAGCGGCAAGTGGCCTGCGCCTGAAGGAACAACTTTAAACATATATACAACTCATTACAAATGATAATATACGTATGATGTCATCATCATCTACTTCCTTTCTCCACTTGGAGTCTGGGATTATCTCTTCTTTTGGTTCTTCCGTGAGAACTAGCAATAAGCAATAACCAGCGCTTGTTATGGTGGTTTGGGAATGTATCCTTTTCACATGCTGAGGTTGCCAGCCTCGGATGAATCTTTATCACTCCTAGCTAGTATAAACCAGTAAAATTCAAAGTATAAAAATGTGTACTACTCACCCTAGTAACTAGGCAAATCTTAGATGTCTTGCTCAGGTAAATAGTCTTGGCAACTTAACACAGATGCCTCAAACACACGTCTGAGATATTATTTCTTATTCTTGAATTCCTCTTTGATTTGTGAGTAGTGTCTGTAGGAGTCCGGTTCCGTATTAATATTGGCGAGTTTTCTTTTCCAGTGGATAAAAGATGCTCTAATACGTTTTTCCGTTTCTAAACATTCAGAAATCTGACTCTATTCTTTCCCGTGGCAACAGTGGCGTCACTAGGGTTGGTGTCACCCAGTGTGGTAACTCATGGTGTCACCCACATGGACCTCCTCCCGTACCAGACCATACAGAATCCTTAGTAATGTTTTTTGTACTAATGTTACTCGTATATGACTGAATGTAGTGGCAATAGTAGTGACATAAACAACTAGCAAAATTAAAATTACACCTTTAAATTACAATATCATACGCACAGCCTAAATGTATTTACATTTACATAGTTTCATGTGGTTAAAGTGAAAATTCGGAAAGAAAACAATAGAACTTGAAGTAAAAACGTAGGTATATTGATACAATACAAGTAAGCTGGGCTTACGAAAAATGTTTTTTGTGGTTATAACTAACTACAGGGATATATATATATATATATATATATATATATATATATATATATATATATATATATATATATATATATATATATATATATATATATATAAAACATTTCTGCTGAAACACTGCACAACAATTTTATAGACAGTCATTTTGGTGTCACCCCCCTCTGATGGTGTCACCTGGTGCGGTCTGCACCCCCTCTCCTCGCACCCCCTAGTGACGCCACTGTGTGGCAAGGTCCTAGATGTCTACTTGTGACGATTTCTGGAATGCAGTGTCGTATGCTAGATGTTCTACGTTATATCGTAGCTCTCGGCCCACGCTTCCTGCATGGCGCTCTGACTAATCTTCCAATCGCGGGGTTGTTTATTGATGCCTCAAATGTCAGCCAATACATCCAAAGTTCATATTATGAAAACTTTTCCTCATATAGTATTCTGTATGACTCATACGTTTGGAAATTTCAAACAGTCATCCTCCGTATATGGAGTTGCTACATCCAACAGATGTTGTCAATGTTCACGTTACGTCTTACATTTTTCCTGTCGAGTCGGAAGCAATTATGCAATCTTAGCAAACACTTCATGCTCGCATTTACCTGGAGTCAATGTGGTATTATCACGTTTTACGGACTCAATTAATCTCTCAGGGATGGGTGATACGCTTGTCTGGCATCGAAGCGTGAAACGTGAACAATGGCAGTAGGGGAAAAGAGAGTGATAACAAAAGAATAATGCACCTAATTCAGTACGCACAACAAATGTAGTTCAATACTTCCGGAGAGGAGAAGAGAGCGCACAAATTATGTCACAATATGTTGACAACCTTTATTAATGTTTATGTTTTATGTGAATCTGTTAACGTTTATTTTTTGATTGTACTAGTGAGCATTAGTGGCTCCTTGCTCCATATGAGCACTAAGGGAAAAGTTGATGATTTATGTACAATTATTGCTGATTAAAATTTATGAAAACGTATGTGTTGTCTGTATTTATTCTGTGTTTGTTAAATAAGTGGAATCTAATTATAAATTGAGTATAATTTGTTTATTTTCTGCGAGGGGTTATCTGTTAATTGCGTAATGACACATACAGTACATGTCATAACGACATTCGTTATGTCTGCTGCCAGGAAACATGTCACCAGTCAGTTTATAATGTAGCTCTGAATTTACACTAAAAACGTGGAAATAAAGACATTAATAATGAATGAAATCAGTATTTTTAAGATCACCTAAAACTGGAGTTTATCAAATTGAATATATATTTGTGTAGATTCTGTAGTGCCATATCTTTCAGTACGGTACTGGCTATGTACTATGAGGTAAGAAACGAATGATGACATTGAATAGGATACGCAATGAATAAACCTGCTGATATCCTTACTAGGTAGTCTTTGTCCTGGAACTCCCAGAGTAAAGTAAATTGAGGGAGACGGAAAAGCACTTGGAGAATGCAAGTAGGGACAAAGGGATTCAGAAAATATGGAAAGACCTTAAACAGATGACACAAGACAGGTAGCCTCAGTATGAATGTAAAAAGTTGTTAATGTTTCCTGTTTTCAGAAGGAGGCTGCCCTTCTGGAGACAGTTTTATAGATTGTATTAATATCAGTGAAACAGCTGAAACTGTATGTGAGCGAGTTGTTATAGACTTCACTACAATACATCCCAAAGCACAAGGTCTTTTATATTTGGACATAGGCCCTAATATAACCGACGGACCTTGTGTCTAAGTTCAACAAGACGCCCCTCGCCAAAACGAGATCAAACTCCTTGTTTAAAACAAAAAAATGTTAAACTACACCAGGCCCATATCTAGGAAGAATAGTAACGATACAAGCAAATACATCAGTAACATAATGAGTAAAGCCAGAACAGCCTGTGCAAATTTAAACACAATTTGGAAATCTTCTCAGTACAGCACAAACACCAAATTAAGATTATACGAGAGTTGTGTACTTTCTGTACTTTTGTATGGCGCGGAGTGCTGGAGATTAACCGAGAAGGATATGTCCAAATTATCCTTTTTCCACACAATCTGTCTAATGAAAATTCTTAGAATGTTTTGGCTGAATACCATCTTCAGCCAGGAACTGCTTACGCGGTGCAGTAAAAAAAGGCATGCACACCATCATTGCAGGCAGACGTTGGAACTGGGTTGGTCATGACCTCAGATGGCCCTGACAGACACCATCATCAGAACTGCTATTCTATGGACCTCACAAGGACGGCGAAAGAGAGGCAGACAAAAGACAACCTGGCGGAGAACAGTGGAGGCTGAGATGCAAAGCATGAACCAGAGTTGGGGCACAGCACAAAGGATGGCCACCGACCGAGTAAAATGGGGAAATTTTGTTGCTGCCCTACAAGATGCCACTAGGCGTGATGACCACTGACTGCTTTGTCAGTTAGGGCTAAGGATCCTAGAAGAAGACACTATGCCTAGCATTATGAGGTGGGGTGACCAGTACGCTTCATCGCTATCTTTGCCTTCCCCAACTCAAGAGAAGCTTGCGTCTTTTAGCCTTGCTAGTTTCAAGCACGCGTTCAGTCAGATTTTTCCTTTTGATCTCCGTTCTCATCCCGTTCCGTTTTGCCTTCAAGTCTAACAATTTAATTTCCATGGCGGGTGATGACCCGCGGCGTGGGCGATCATGTATTCTAGCAGCTTACGCATTAGTTTTTATGCCTACGTTGTATCATTGGAGATATTTTAACGTTGTATCATGGTCAATTTTGTGACAAGGACCAACTGTTGAACATAAGGATATGCCAATGATCCAAACATGGTAGGGAGAGATTTGAGTGTACAAGAGATTAAGAGTCACGAACTTCTGTGGTTTTGTTCTAATGTTTTCTTTCAACTTTAATTTTTAGAATGTTTGGCTATATGCTGTTGTTATAAACTCCCCATGATTTACCCTGTTGAGACTTTTGGAATGACTGGTAGAGTCTGCAGGAAAATCTCCCTGTTAGAGTATTTTCCTCACGCCGCACAGTTACCATGTTCCGGGATAGAAACCGATTAGTGTCACGCTTCAGTCTACCCAGCTGTAAATAGGTATTGACTCTGCTCGTGAGTTAGGGAAGGCAAAGGCAGCGAGGATGCTGGTCACCCATCACATAAAAAGCTGGACCTAGCTTTGTGAAGTCTCTAACACTTCACTCCTCAGTTTCTGCTATGTGACTACCTTTACCTTTAATTCAACAGCTCTTCTGTCTAATAAAATATTGTCAATTACTGCACTTGACCTTCTCTGTTGACTTTCGCAGTGAAGCGGTGTGGGAAGATGCCGTTTTATTTCTTGAGCTAAGTGTGTCGCATTGGCTGGTGTGAGCTAAGTGTGTCACATTGGCTGGTGTGACACCGTGTTGATATATTGTTTCCGTAGTGATGTCTGTCATCTACTTCTTGGTCTTCTGTTTGCTCTAAAACAACATTGTCTGCTGTTGTAGGCAACTGATCGGACTGTATCCAGGTAAAACAGAATGATGCTTACTACCAGCTCAACAGAAGAGAACAAGTGGTAATGTTCAGACTCCGCACTGACCACAGCAGATTGAGATACCATCTATTCAACAAGCTAAAGATAGGAACTACGGATCAATGTAACTGTGGCACTAATAAAATGACTGCTGAACATCTGCATCAAAGATGCCCAACATATTATATGGAACAGAGAAAGCGCATATGGCCGACACCAGTACCATTCATGAAAAAGCTCTTCGGAGATGCAAACAGCCTCAAGCTGACTACTGCTTTCTTTGAAAACTTTCAAGTAGACGTCTTGGAGTGTACGAAGAAGAAGAAAAGGAAAGACTCCATTCTCATACGATGGCCAAACCACTTTATTTTGGCTCTCTATGTATTTGATGCAGAAGACTATCCCCTGATGTCATCAGTGTGTCTCTCCCTGTAACATTATTGGCTCCTCTAAAGTATTCCATTTAGCACAATGTGATTTTCCTCTCGTATGCTCTGGTAAAAGTGTTGTGATCCAATGGATCCCATCTCATTGTAACATCACCGGCAATGAAGAGGCTGACAGAATGGCAAAAGAAGGTTCACATCTACCTCAGCCTGATGCAAGCATAACTTTCGAGGAGGCAAAGAGTCTTATCAGAATCAGATACAGAAACAAATGGAATGTAGAACATCCAGGTCACACACAGAATGATGCTTACTACCAGCTCAACAGAAGAGAACAAGTGGTAATCTTCAGACTCCGCAATGGCCACAACAGATTGAGATACCACCTGTTCAACAAGCTAAAGATAGGAACTACCGATCAGTGTAACTGGCACTGATAAAATGACTGCTGAACATATGCTTCAAAGTTGCCCCTTATATGTGGTACAGTGAAAGCGCATATGGCCGACACCAGTTTCTTTCGTGGAAAAGCTTTAAGGGGATTCAAATAGCCTCAAACTGACTACTGCTTTCTGTGAGAACATTCAAGTGGACGTCTGAGAGTATACGAAGAAGTATGCTCTGGTCAGTCACCATGTTTAACACTGATGTCAGAGCTGGTAAATACGTATAATATTTTTATTAATTAAAATGCCTGTGTAGTTCCCAGGGGATCTATATTAAGACCAATAAAGAATATACCTACTGTTCCCTCAGGTATGTCGACAGTGACGACTAATATTAAGTTGTGCGTGGGCCTGGCAACCTCATAATGTAAAGTGAGTTGCCATAGAAACCATTACTGCAAGAGCACATGGAGGCCTTGGCGTGAGCTTCTTATGAATGTGTGGACCAGCAGCCTTAGCGTGAGCTTCTTATGAATGTGTGGACCAGCAGCCATGTGGTGGCTACAGAGCAAAAATGAATATGTTTCACTGATTAATTTAAATGTTCAAACAAACGATCTGCTGACAGGAAGCAGTGTGTCGGCATCATTCTCACGTCACTAGTGTAAAAGCCCGTCATAAGACGGGAATTAAATTCAAAAGCACCAATACCTAACTGTAATTTTAATTATTCAGACACTTTTGAAAAAACAATGTTAGTTGTGAACATTCGATTGTCCATCAAAAGAGCACCTCGATTTTCTGTTGTTTTAATTTGTACCGGTACTTTTACATTGTTGGGATTTCTCGATCGAGACAGTGCGACGTACAGCTGTCCATGAGAGAAGACTGGCTCGTTCAAAAAAGATTCCAACATGTTCAAATGTTTACCCCTGAGATTTGTTGATGGTAATCGCAAACCGTTCACAGTTAGATTTTATTGGCGTATGCACACCAACACTTGCGCACTTTTGTTTGTCGACTGTTACTATTTTCAGGAGAGTACATATATGGGAAACAATACAATTAATGTCTAACTTTCAACCACAAATACATCCCTTAGCGTTATGAACTGACAGAAAAAAACTAGGATTTTATATATAGGATGATTATCATCATCATTTTGTCCTTTGAGGTCCTTATGGAACATGGAGCCACCACTACAGTTGTCTCCCTGGCGGGAAGCTTGCATCAAACATTAACATGCTCTTGCAGCTGTGGCTTCTTGAGCAATTTGTTTTACATGATAATGCTGCCAGCCACGCGCCAACCTGACATTAGTCACCTTGTACGACACGCCTGCGGGTGCAGTAGCCCTAATCTTTCTTTCTATCTTCACGGATCCCTGGGAAATACACAGGGCTTCGTCCTAGATAATAAGTTTTATTTCTATGATAAGTTCAGCTTCTGTAGAATTTTCTTTCAAGCTTCACATTGAAGACTCAGTGACTGGTGCTGCAGTTTTAAACACTGGGAAGTGTTGAGGCTATACCAGCTGAAGCACGTGTCAGCATTACGACTCCTTCGCCTCGCATAATATGCATGAGTTTTGATTTGGTTTTGTTTTTGGACCATTCACAGGAAAACGGGTGTTTGTTATGTGCATGAGATTCCCGGTTCAACCGCACGTGGGTTATAATTAGGGTATATAGTATATATCATTCTATATAGCATATTACATTTGTTGATTTTTGTGTGTGTTTGTTCTACCAGGCTGTAATTTATCTGCCGTTTGTTGTGGCATTGTATAATGTCTTTGGTGTTTATACAAGGGGATTGACATAAGTCTTGGGCCTGACCATGAAGGACATGTCACAGAGAGCTGAAATTTTGTATAGTGTTTACTCCTTTTCAATATGGCCACCGTCTGAATTGACACACTTCTGCCATCTCTGCTTGACCTTGAAAAGACCTTGGGAGTAGAACACCCTATTTTTCAAACTAAACCAGTCATCACATGCCAGTATAACCTCTTCATCGCTGACAAAATGATTTCCTTTTAGCTGTTTTTTTTAAGATTTGGGAATAGAAAAAAGTCTGATGGAGCCAAATCTGGAGAATATGGTGGGTGTGGAAGAATTTCAATATTCAAATCTTTGGCTGCTAGGTGCACAAGCCGTGCTTTTTGAGAGGGCGCGATGTCATGAAGCAAAGGAAGATTTTTAGTGCGCGTTATCCCTCGTTTCCTGGTAACAACCTTTCTTAGTTTTGTGAGAAGATCTGCATAATACTGTCCATTAACTGTGTTGCCACGAGGCAGATAATCTTTCAAAAGGACACCTTTGCCGTCCCAAAAAAACAGTCAGCATCACTTGTCCTGCAGATTTCTGCGCCCTCGGCTTGACAGGTGTTGGGGAGACTGGGGTTTTCCATTGCATGCTGGCAATTTTGGATTCGGGGTCATAATGGTGTACCCAAGTCTCATCTACTGTCACCATGGTCTCCAAAAAATTTTTTGACTGACACTTTTTGAGCAACTGTTGACAACAATTTACCCTCGTTTGCTTCTGTTCACGTGTCAACAGCGTGCACACACTTTTCTCATGTTCAGTCTGTTGTGTAAAATTATATTTTTTTTTTTTTTTTTTTTTTTTTTTTTTTTTCCTTAACCAGCGGCACTTGGGCTTTCAGCCCTTCGGCCCAATGACATATCATTGCGAGGCTGGGGAACCTGAGGACTTTCCTTCCAACCCGGTCAGGAGCTTCGCTCCTTCCCATCCACAGAGGGTTTTATCACAGGAGCCGTTCAGGCTATTCAGTCAAATTTCCGGCCGTAAACATTTCTTCAAACGCCGACGCCCGGGTTTGAACCATGAACACCTGGTCGCCAGTACAACGCCGAAGCCATTACACCAGCGCGGCTCCCAATGTAAAATTATATAAACTGTTCTTTCATTTAGTTTTACTCTACTAGCTATCTCTACAATTGTCATTTTTCGATCCTGGTCAATGATTTTCTTCACTCTTGTTGCATTTTCATCGTTGCACTCTGAGGCTGGTCTACCAGATCTTGGCAGATCAGCAACATTTGATCGGCCGCACTTAAACTGTTGACACCAGTTTTTTACCGAAGTATATGAAGGACAAGAATCACGAAACACTGGTTCCATCTCCCTGTGTATTTCTGTAGGTGTTTTTCCCTGAAACATCAGAAATTTTATCACAGCTCTGGCCTCCTTCTTTTCCATTGTTTTGTCAAATCTTTGGAGCAGCAGATCCGGTCAATAGGGTACATTGCGCCGTGCACCGTAGCGAGAAAACCCATTGAAGAAACAAACGCATACTTTACACATTCAGTGCAAATATGATGAACTTTAAATGTGCCAAGTTTCATCTTCCTCCTGTGACTCCTTCATGGTCAGGCCCAAGACTTATGTCAATCCCCTTGTAGTGTATCCCCTTCCATGATCCTAGATTGATCTCTCTATACTCTGTTGTGTTTTGGGGGGTAAGTATGTTATCTTTTATTGTATCTTTTTTATTGCGACTGGCATTCTTTTAAATGTATGTACTGCATGTTTGTTGGCTTTTTGAATTGGTAGTTTTTTTACTTCTCGTACTGAACGAACGCACGAACTTTATTTTCAAAGGGTTAAGAATTGGGCTCGCAGGCCCGTCTGACATTCTGCCCTTTCTTTCGCTCGTCTTTTATACTGATTTCATTTATTCTCACATACATTTTCGTATGAGGGGATTTTTTTCTTACATTGCCATTCTCATTTGTTTCAGTTGTTATATGTTAGTTCTTGTTTTGAAAATATATCAAATAAGAGCGCATCTTCACTTAACTACCTCGTACACTTTTTTCCCATGAGGTTTTCGCCATCTTGTAGAAAAACAAGTTCCTTTCAACGTAGCCCAAAGTCCGTTATCAGAGCATAATTGGTTTATTCGATCAAGTTCTTTTTGTTTGACGAGTTCCTGCTATTTAGATGTATTTATATATTTTAAAAAGTGAACTGTCACCTCAAGTGCATCATGATGAATACTATATACACTAAATTTAATCCACGTGGGGTTGAACCGGGTATCCCGTGTGTAATGTTATGATGTATGTATATAAGCATTACCTCGTCATCTACACAAACACATATATGTTTCAGAAGGCACTCAGTAAAAGCATGTTCAGTTTTCAGCCATGTTTATTTACAGGATGTCGTACATGTCAAGATTCGCATTATATTACAATGTGTGGTTTCGTATTTATGTATTATATTACACCGTGCACACGACAAACACCCGTTTTCAAGTGGATGGTCCAAACACCAAACCAAGTCATTAAAACACTATCAGTTGACTCGCGTCCAGGTACTCGAGTCGGACTTGCGTCGCCACAACGATGTGATGATGTACATTGATACACCGGTAGAATTATTAATTGTAAGTATAAAAATAAGGTAGAAATGAAAATAGTGGAGTTGTGAAATTTCGTCTTCACCCACGCCGCAAGCGCGTTGATTTTAGCAGACCGTATTGTGGAATAGATAGTACCAACGTTTTCTAGTGTCGTTGAAAAACTATTTATAACCTTATGACACGAAAAGCCTACTCGTTCAGACGGAGTGAGAGAGGGAGAGACAGAAAAATGATACCGTCTGCACGCGTGGTTTGAATCTAAAACCTAGCGAAAACGCGGTAGTGTCGTTAACCGTTTGAAAATACGACACAAATTCAAAATATGTTCGGAAATTGGGTCACGCAAACAACCTTAGCTCTTATAAAACTGACGTATTTCTGACGTAATACAGGAGACTGTCGTTTTTAGTTTGAAAATAGCGGTAGAAAGAAGTGAACAGGTGGTAGTTTATAGATTTCAATATTATTGAAAACACTTAAGACCAAAAGAATCTTAGGTATAGGACTAATAAAGTTATAGAAAAAATTGTATATTACTAACTTTTAACAACCGGTGTTGGTTGATTTGATCACATAGATTAATATTGGTGTTTGTGTGTGTGTTTGTGTAATTAATTATCATCACACCACACTTGCATAACCCTAGACATTAGACGTAGCTATCATACATACTAGTCAAGAATAGGTCTGATTGAGGTCATAAGGTGGTAGCAGAAAGGTGTCCTGATAACTCAACCCAAACTTTGTTATAATCAGGAACCTTCACAGCTGACCTCATTCAGTACAATAGAAACAAATACAACAACATTTCATAACATCAAAAACCAAAACAAACGACTCAACATTTTTTTTTTTAGCGTTTCAACTCGACTTGGGACCTGCCTGTTATGGTGAACCAACTTTACCGTCTTCATTTATACTGCACTCACAACGAAAACTGGTTTTGTTTAAATCGATAAAACATCCGCCAACAGAGTTTGATCAAATGGAAACAGCCAGTACCGTTAGTAAAACACCGAAAGTAGATATTATTAATTTTCATTATTATTTATAATGATTGATGTGACTGCTCGAATATAAGCTATAATGACTACAAACAGCATTTAGATAAAACATGAGACTAGATTATGTGCTCGTCTTGAAAGCTACTGTTATGGACTTGATACTCAACTTGAGGCTTGATAGGTAAGATGTGATGACAACTGTGCACAAATGTATAGTAGAATACTTATTTCATTATCATCATTACCTGTCCGCTATCCAAGAATCATAGACCTTCAACAAGCGTATGCTAGGTCCTCCTGTCACGTGGCATCTGTTGAAGGTCTTTCAATGTCTATATTTGTCTCTTTCATGTCTGTCTCCAGAAACACAGACGTGATATGACGTTTAACACAAGAACAAAGGAAATTAACGGGATATAGTAATAATAACTATATCAAGGAAAAAGGGTCCCACTCAGTGGCGTAACTACAATGTAAGGCCATCCCCCTTATATAATGGGCTCAACATTTATGATCAATATACCGTACTGCAAATCTGTGTACACAAAATGTAATTACTTCATCATCATCATCTTACCCTTCGGTTCCAAAGAAGTCGAGGCCATCAACAAATTTGTGTTAGCTCCCCCTGTCTGGTGCCATCCACTCAAAGCTTTCCATGTCTTTTATCTTTCCCCCTTTTATTTATGTCTTCAGACTTTGTACATATTGTGACGTTTAAAACAGACGCAAGCGAAATTAAAAGTACATGAGAGAAGACTTGGGTCCCTTCGACCACTACTTTTCGGGGCCCATTCGGTTTTGGGGCCACTTACATGCCTGGCGGTAGTTACGCCACTGGTCCCATCACTACTTTGGGGGACCCACTAAGTGTAGGGCGCCACGGACGAACCCAGTTCATACGAGCGGTAGTTAACGCAACTGCAAAATGTGATGATAAGATATAGGTAAATACCTCGAAATAAACGGCAAACATGTTTGCAAAAACTTTGTTTAGACATGGCGGACTGATCCCGCTCTTGGCTCCAGCGCTAGGTGATTGTGGTTGTAAATTTTTGATGAAGATGGCAGCCTCAACCTTGTACAAGCTTGAATTAGACACTCAGAAAACGAATATCTTTGTCACGCAACTCCATGATCGGTGAGCATCAGTGTTACTATAAGATGCATAGTTTAGTTGTTCTTGTCCAGGGCAACGAGCTGTCGTGCGAGGGGGAAAAACATTAACGTATGAAATTAGGTCAAATCAGATCATGCTTTCACTACAAGAAACCAGCAACAAGAATGCAAAAAAGAAACACAAATAACAAAATAATGTAATATAATGGTCTGGTGTAATAGAAGAATCCAACGTAGAAAGTCAAACTGATAAAATAAAATAATTTTAAAATAAAAAAGAAAACAGTAAACAAAAGCCTACAAGTCCCTCAAACACTTAAGTGTATACAGAGTTATTTTAAAGAGCATAGAAAGGAGTACACATATACACTATGAAACAACATTACAAACAGCAGAAAATCAGCAGTATGGAAGAACAATTAAAGAAAAACAAAAAAATGGAAAATACTTTATAAAATAAAGAATACTATATAGCCTACCCAAATTATAACACACAAAGGAAGGCGAACAAGACATTTCATGCATAGGATAAACAGCATATTTCTTGCACATTGTCCAAAAATCAATCATCAGTCGATATAATGGCTCTGTAAAAACTGAAAGTGTTGCCTTACTAGAACAAATGTGAAATATATATTTGAGATTAAGACTGAAATTTTATGTGGCTGAAATAATGCTCCCCTTGTTGTTCCATAACAAACACGAGGCCACTTCTGCCACTGGCCAACACGCACAAAGTCTGTACCAAAGCATTTCATGTGCTGTTGCAGTAGTAGTTTTTTTTTGCAGCAGTTTGTTTTAGATGATGGTGCTAGCCCCATCCACATATTCATGTGTCACCTCTGATGACATGCCTTTTTTAAAACTGTGAACCTATTCTCAGATAACGACACAAACCACATGAGGTAACTTGCAACTTAAGTAACAGGCATAACTGATGGAAAAAGTGATGCAGAATAACACAAAGAGATAATACTGAATAGTTTAATTTTAGCAATCAGTCATCTACACCAGGGGTCGGCAGCCCAGGAGAATTTGGGATCTACTTTAGAAAAACTAAGCCCTCTAAAGATCTACTATATAAATATATATATATAGAGTGGGTTTGCGTGCATGTGTGAAGTTTTAAGTGGGGGATGGGCAGGAGGGAGGTGAAATGATGAACCTTAGAATGAAAAGATCGCGTTCCTATCTCATGCAGTTTATGAAAATACCTTGATCGTTGTATCACACCCAGCTTGAGAGTTACCATTGGAAATACTGAAAAAGCACAGTTGATCCTGGGGACGCCATGATTTTAAATGCTGGTGGGAGAGGTTTAGTCCGAAATTTCCCTAGTTTAAATTCTTTCTTTTTTTCCGCAGTAGTCTAAAGATCTACCAAAACATCCACTGGGATCTACCAGTAGATCTGGACTGATTGATTCCTGACCCCTGATTTATACCCTTCAGCTCCCCAAGGAGTGTAGACCTTCAACAACCACATGCCTAGTCCTCCTAGTCCTCCTACCATGTGCCATCAGCTATTTCCATGTCTTTCTCATCATGTTTATTTCTGTCTCCAGTTTTCATCTCCATGTTTTTTTGTCTACCTTCTACTTCTCAGTTTAATTGTATGAGGGGCGTTCAGAAAGTAATGCACCACATCGTTTTTCTCAGCTAATAATAAAGATAGAAGCATGACATTTTGCATACTTCAAATATGGCATGTGCCAATTCTTCTTCTTCTTCCGTCCTTAGCCAAAGACCGACCAAGCAGTCAGAGGCCATCACGCCTTGTGGCGTCTTAAGGGCAACAGCAGATTGATTTTCTCTGTTGTAGTTTCCCATCACGCCTAGCGGCGTCTTTAGGGCAACAACAAATAGATCCATCTGCCGTTGTTTCCGTAATCGGTGTGACAAGCCAATGGGTGATCAGCCCATTGGGATGTGCCAATTGTGTGCACCAAATTGCACTGTAATCGGCCAAATAATACGGCTGCCCTAAACCGTTGAAGTGGAGCGTGTTAGCAACTTGCATTATAAGCAGCGAATTGTGATATAATTTCTCATTGCAGAGAAGGAAACTGTTGTGAACATTCACAAGCATCTATGTGATGTGTATGGAAGTTTAGCAGTCGACAGGAGTACAGTCAGTTGCTGGGTTCAAAGAATCAGGAAGTGGAGATACAGAGCTGCTTGATCGGCCGCGCTGTGGACGTCTTGCCACAACCACCAACGCAGAAATGTTGAAATGTGCTGAGGGCATTATTCTTACTGATAGGCGAATCACTACTCAACAAATGGCCTTACAGCTGTCAGTCAGCATTGGTAGTGCAAATGCAGTTATAAAAACTCTCGGATTTTCTAAGGTTTGCGCAAGATGGGTTCCTCGAAGTCTCACAAATGACCACCAATTGCAAAGGAAAGCAATTTCTTCTGAATTGTTGGAGCGTTTCAATGCTGATGGAGAGAAATTTTTGGCTAAGATCGTTACAGGTGACGAAACCTGGGCACATCATTTTGAACCTGAGACAAAAAGACAGTCAATGGAGTGGCATCATCCGCAATCACCACGAAGAAAGAAATTCAAGGCAATTCCTTCAGCTGGAAAGGTCATGATCACTGTCTTTTGGGACATTGAAGGTGTGATTCTTGTGGACGTTATGCCAAGAGGAGAGACAATCAATTCACAAGCTTACATTAAGACATTGAAAAAACTCAATCAACGTTTTCGCAGAGTTCGGCCGCACAAGAATCCAGCAGACCTGCTTCTCCTTCGCGACAATGCGCGACCTCACACAAGTCGGGCAACACGGGAAGCAATCACCAAATTGGGTTGGACTGTACTACCCCATCCACCCTATAGTCCCAATTTGGCACCCTCTGATTTTCATCTGTTTGGTCCACTTAAAGATGCACTCCGTGGGACAAGGTTTGAAGATGATGAAGGAGTGATTCATGCAGCGAAGAAATGGCTACATGATCAAGACAAAATCTGGTACGGGCTAGGAATACATGCACTTGTTTTGCGCTGGCATAAAGCCGTACAAGTTGATGGGGATTATGTTGAATAATACCGATGTTTACATGACATATCCATGTATATTGTGTATAAATTTCATGCTTTTTGAATAAACAGCTCCTGAGAAAAACGATGTGGTGCATTACTTTCTGAACGCCCCTCGTATCACATGTTGTTTTGTCTACTTTCTACTTCTCAGTTTAATTGTATCACATGTTGTTTTGTCTACCTTCTACTTCTCAGTTTAATTGTATCACATGTTGTTTTGTCTACCTTCTACTTCTCAGTTTAATTGTATCACATGTTGTTTTGTCTACCTTCTACTTCTCAGTTTAATTGTATCACATGTTGTTTTGTCTACCTTCTACTTCTCAGTTTAATTGTATCACATGTTGTTTTGTCTACCTTCTACTTCTCAGTTTAATTGTATCATATGTTGTTTTGTCTACCTTCTACTTCTCAGTTTAATTGTATCACATGTTGTTTTGTCTACCTTCTACTTCTCAGTTTAATTGTATCACATGTTTTTTTGTCTACCTCTACTTCTCAGTTTAATTGTATCACATGTTTTTTTGTCTACCTCTACTTCTCAGTTTAATTGTATCACATGTAAACAACTGTATAACATTGAAATGTCTTTCTTACTTCCCTTTACAAAGATTTGTAGCGTAGAAAATTATTCATTTTATGGAAAGCTGTTTTTTTGCTTGTGCTATTGTGTTCTCTGTTTCTGAGATGCATCTTCCATCAGATGTTATTAATGTGCCCATGTTTTTGAATCTGTGGACTTGTTTCAAGACTGTCGCATTTCTGTTCCTTTTAGGTGATCATTATTTCTATCTTATAGCTATTAAAATGTCGTTGTTTTGAGAAGACCTTTAATGCTGACTTATAGATATGGCTAAGACTTTTAAGTTTCCCTGAATATTACATTTTTTTTTTTAAACAGTGAGGATGAAGATGATGTTACAGCGTTTCCTGTGGTCAAAGAGTCAGGGGACAGGCTTATTGAAACTGGAATAAACACTTTGCAGAAAACACTTCTTTTGAAGAAAGAGGTGGAAGTCGATAAGGTCAATGCAGAGTTGGAGGCCAAGCGATATGAGTTCAAACAGCGGATGGAAAAATGTGCACTTAGGCAGACTGAGGTGCACAAGAAACAGCAGCAGGTAGGGCATTTATCTTGAAGAGGTAGTTATGATTAAACAGTAACAGGTAGGATATTAATATTGAAGAGGTAGATATGATTAAACAGTAACAGGTAGGATATTAATATTGAAGAGGTAAAATACATTTTCACTGCAGAGATGGTGGCAATACTAAAAGCACTAGAAATATTCTATAATAACCCTCCCAAAAAAACTAACAGTTTTAACTGACTCTCTTTCAACAATTCAAGCACTTAGAAACTTACGAGAATGTAGTAGACCTGATATAAAAAAAAAGGTAAAGGATCCCGTTACAAGCCCATTGAGGCATATTGGGAATATGGTGTTAGGCCCATATTTTCCTGACCATCGGCACACTAGGAGTGATGTGGTCAGCATCACGCCGGCCGCCTTAACCTTCCCAGAATTGCTCTGGTACCCAATTCATGAGGCTGGGTCGACCCCGGAGCCGTTTGTGGTCTAAAAATCCCACCTCAACTGGGGATCGAACCATGGACCACCGAGCTAGGAAGCCAGTGCACTAACCATTGCACTACCGTGGCTCCTGATATAGCAGAGGAGATATTTCTGGTCACTACATACTTATATTCCAGAGGATGTTCAGTCTTAATTGCTTGGATACCTTCACATGTTGGCATAGAGGGAAATGAAAAGGCAGATAGAGAAGCCAAGAAAGGTAGATCTGATAAAAATCTAATAAATGTATGGTTGAGTAAATCAGAGATAAAGAGCTTAATTAAAGATTTAATAACAGATGAATGGAAAGCAGAGTGGGATAAAAATCTGAAAGGAAGACATGCATATAAGATGTTCAAGGCACCAACAAGAAAATGTCAGATATGTAGGGAATTGAAAATTCCCAGTAATAAGAAACTTCTCAGACTTCGGCTGTGAAAAGGCTATTTCAGAATAGAAGAACCTTACCGTACAGGGTGTCTACAAGATAATAATATAGAACATTTCTTGTTAAAATGAGAATACCAATATTAGATTATGTGCAGGCATAAAACTTACCTATAAATATAGAAGATGTGTTAAGAATAGACAGACCTAGGGAACTGAATAATATAGTCAAACAATATTTAAATACAAACAAACGTTAATATATAGTGGTTGGGAATGTGAAGGTCTGATGCTGTTCTTACAATGCATATGACTTTTAACAGATGAAAGTCAATTAAATATCTGTTAAAGTCAGTTATATAACTAGAACCACCAGGCCTTTACACCCCTCCACTTTAATATTATTCTTGTTCAGAGTTTCTTCTTGATTTTGTTCGTTTTTTTTTGGTTTATAGGCATAATTGGTAGTTGTGATTTTCCCTGTTTACAATGATTTGACAGGTGTGATGCCACTTTCTCATATCGATAGTTGTTCATATTATTTGGAATTGAAAACAAAATAAATCCTAATTATAACCCATCAGAGGTTGAACGTGATATTTTCCTTCATTAATTAAAAAAAGAAAAAAAGAAGAGGTAGATATGATTAAACAGCAACAGATAGTACATTAATATTGAAGAGTTAGATATTATTAACACATTAACTACCGAATTGAAAAACACACTGTGGCCGAATTAAATTTTTTTCCCATTTTCATCCTGTAGGTGTTTGCACAAAGTAAGCTGTAGTTTTCGTAATTGTTTACAGATTTTTATGAATTACACGTCATATTAAAGATAAATGAATGTACTATTACAATAAACACCGGTTGTAACTCCAATAGAGGTTGTTGCTATTTAACGGCTCTCCAATGGCCGAGGACTTGCAATATTTTCACAATTATAACTGCTTGCACCCCATCTCTATCAAAATCACAATTTCAATCAATGTGCACACCATTTTCACTCTTGTCCTCGTCGCTAGATCTATCAGTCAATTGTTGAAACACGTTTCTATCCTATTCAGCCGTTAGACGAGATGTACACACATTTTTTGTAGTCCTATTTTTAGTTGCCACGGTAAACAGTTTTACACGATTTGGTAACTAACCAAAAACGCTGAAAAATATGAACATAATATCAATTTTCCAGTGTTCTACAACAACCATGCTTTGGGAATTCGTTTTCCGGTGGCAACTTAAAATCTCGAACCAGATCAGAGAGTGTTTCAGTACATTTTTCATTCGTTTTATTACTAAAATTAGATTGGCGCTCTGAGCAGCTTGCGGTCCAAATGTGATTATTTTGTGAGCCGCTGACAGCGGCTTGCAGTAGTTAATGTGATAAACAGTAACAGGTAGTACATTAATATTGAAGAGGTAGATATGATTAAACAGTAACAAGTAGGACATTAATATTGAAGAGGTAGATATGATTAAACAGTAACAAGTAGGACATTAATATTGAAGAGGTAGATATGATTAAACAGTAACAAGTAGGACATTAATATTGAAGAGGTAGATATGATTAAACAGTAACAAGTAGGACATTAATATTGAAGAGGTAGATATGATTAAACAGTAACAAGTAGGACATTAATATTGAAGAGGTAGATATGATTAAACAGTAACAAGTAGGACATTAATATTGAAGAGGTAGATATGATTAAACAGCAACAGGTAGTACATTAATATTGAAGAGGTAGATATGATTAAACAGTAACAAGTAGGACATTAATATTGAAGAGGTAGATATGATTAAACAGTAACAAGTAGGACATTAATATTGAAGAGGTAGATATGATTAAACAGTAACAGGTAGGACATTAATATTAAAGAGGTAGATATGATTAAACAGTAACAAGTAGGACATTAATATTGAAGAGGTAGATATGATTAAACAGTAACAAGTAGGACATTAATATTGAAGAGGTAGATATGATTAAACAGTAACAAGTAGGACATTAATATTGAAGAGGTAGATATGATTAAACAGTAACAAGTAGGACATTAATATTGAAGAGGTAGATATGATTAAACAGTAACAAGTAGGACATTAATATTGAAGAGGTAGATATGATTAAACAGTAACAGGTAGGACATTAATATTAAAGAGGTAGATATGATTAAACAGTAACAAGTAGGACATTAATATTGAAGAGGTAGATATGATTAAACAGTAACAGGTAGTACATTAATATTGAAGAGGTAGATATGATTAAACAGTAACAAGTAGGACATTAATATTGAAGAGGTAGATATGATTAAACAGTAACAAGTAGGACATTAATATTGAAGAGGTAGATATGATTAAACAGTAACAAGTAGGACATTAATATTGAAGAGGTAGATATGATTAAACAGTAACAAGTAGGACATTAATATTGAAGAGGTAGATATGATTAAACAGCAACAGGTAGTACATTAATATTGAAGAGGTAGATATGATTAAACAGTAACAAGTAGGACATTAATATTGAAGAGGTAGATATGATTAAACAGTAACAAGTAGGACATTAATATTGAAGAGGTAGATATGATTAAACAGTAACAGGTAGGACATTAATATTAAAGAGGTAGATATGATTAAACAGTAACAAGTAGGACATTAATATTGAAGAGGTAGATATGATTAAACAGTAACAAGTAGGACATTAATATTGAAGAGGTAGATATGATTAAACAGTAACAAGTAGGACATTAATATTGAAGAGGTAGATATGATTAAACAGTAACAAGTAGGACATTAATATTGAAGAGGTAGATATGATTAAACAGTAACAAGTAGGACATTAATATTGAAGAGGTAGATATGATTAAACAGTAACAGGTAGGACATTAATATTAAAGAGGTAGATATGATTAAACAGTAACAAGTAGGACATTAATATTGAAGAGGTAGATATGATTAAACAGTAACAAGTAGGACATTAATATTGAAGAGGTAGATATGATTAAACAGTAACAAGTAGGACATTAATATTGAAGAGGTAGATATGATTAAACAGTAACAAGTAGGACATTAATATTGAAGAGGTAGATATGATTAAACAGTAACAAGTAGGACATTAATATTGAAGAGGTAGATATGATTAAACAGCAACAGGTAGTACATTAATATTGAAGAGGTAGATATGATTAAACAGTAACAAGTAGGACATTAATATTGAAGAGGTAGATATGATTAAACAGTAACAAGTAGGACATTAATATTGAAGAGGTAGATATGATTAAACAGTAACAGGTAGGACATTAATATTAAAGAGGTAGATATGATTAAACAGTAACAAGTAGGACATTAATATTGAAGAGGTAGATATGATTAAACAGTAACAAGTAGGACATTAATATTGAAGAGGTAGATATGATTAAACAGTAACAGGTAGGACATTAATATTAAAGAGGTAGATATGATTAAACAGTAACAAGTAGGACATTAATATTGAAGAGGTAGATATGATTAAACAGTAACAAGTAGGACATTAATATTGAAGAGGTAGATATGATTAAACAGTAACAAGTAGGACATTAATATTGAAGAGGTAGATATGATTAAACAGCAACAGGTAGTACATTAATATTGAAGAGGTAGATATGATTAAACAGTAACAAGTAGGACATTAATATTGAAGAGGTAGATATGATTAAACAGTAACAAGTAGGACATTAATATTGAAGAGGTAGATATGATTAAACAGTAACAAGTAGGACATTAATATTGAAGAGGTAGATATGATTAAACAGTAACAGGTAGGACATTAATATTAAAGAGTTAGATATGATTAAACAGTAACAAGTAGGACATTAATATTGAAGAGGTAGATATGATTAAACAGTAACAGGTAGGACATTAATATTAAAGAGGTAGATATGATTAAACAGTAACAGGTAGGACATTAATATTGAAGAGGTAGATATGATTAAACAGCAACAGATAGGACATTAATATTGAAGAGGTTAAAAAAAAAGGTAGTCCCATAGCAGATACTGTTATAGGGGAGTGAAGTGTGAGAGACTTCACCATACTAGGTCCAGCATCGAGAGGTTGGGTGACCAATTCCCTTTCTCACTGCCTTCTCCTTCCCTAACTAAAAAGCAGAGTCAGGTACACATTTACGGCTTGGTATACTGGAGCTTGACACTACGATGATTTGAATGCAGCACCTTCGCTGCGATAGACCAGCACTCTGTCAATTGGACGCTCATTAAAGAGGTAGATATGATTAAACAGCAGCAGGTAGAACATTCATATTGAAGAGGTAGATATGGGTACATGGAAATTACCTAGAGGGAACTTTACATTCATGAAGTTAATATTGAAACAGATTCATGGAGTCCTCTGATTATATAGGTGGCCTTATGACCATAGACTTTCATCAATAGGTGATTGTTCAGAACAGAAGGATTGAAATGGTATGACAAGATCACTAATGTGGAACCAATGACAAGATTACTAATGTGGAACTGATGACAAGATTACTAATGTGGAACTGATGACAAGATCACTAATGTGGAACTGATGACAAGATTACTAATGTGGAGCTGATGACAAGATCACTGATTTGGAACTGAAGACAAGATCATTAACTCTTACTGTCCGGCAAGCCCCGTGAAGTGGCGCGGGTTTAGTACCAATTTTACGGCTCGCCAGTTCAAGTGGCGCGCGACGGTAACGATAGCTAAACTAGCGCGTAAAAACGCGGTTTTAGCTCACGTATAGTAAGAGTTAATGGGGAACTGATGACAAGATCACTAATGTGGAACTGATGACAAGATCACTAATGTGGAACTGATGATAAGATCACTAATGTGGAACTGATGACAAGATCACTAATGTGGAACTGATGACACGATCATTAATGTGGAACTGAACAGATCATTAATGTGGAACTGATAACAAGATCACTAATGTGGAACTGATGACAAGATTACTAATGTGGAGCTGATGACAAGATCACCGATTTGGAACTGAAGACAAGATCATTAATGGGGAACTGATGACTAGATCACTAATGTGGAACTAATGACAAGATCACTAATGTGGAACTGATGACAAAATCACTGATGTGGAACTGATGGCAAGATCACTGATGTGGAACTGATGGCAAGATCACTGATGTGAAACTGATGGCACAGATCACTGATGTAGAACTGATGTAAACAACCAGACAAATATCGGTGCAACAAGGGGTAAGGAGAAGACACTGATGTTGAATAAGACACTTATTGAGGAAGCCAGATTAATAGCATTAAAAGGTAGTCCTTCTTCACCGAATTTTTTGGCCGAATACCATCACCAACCAAGATCTGCTTACTTAGAGCAAGCAAGAGGACATGTACACCATCATAGCTGGCAGACGCTGGAGCTGGGTTGGCCATGTCCTCAGAAGAGACCCCGATGCCATCACAAGAACAGCTATGATTTGGACCCCTGAAGGAAAACGAAAGAGAGGCCGACCAAAAACAACCTGGTGGAGGACTGTGGAGGCTGAGATGCAAAGAATCAACCAGAGTTGGGGCACTGTACAAAGGATGGCCGCCGACCGAGCAAAGTGGAATCAATTTGTTGTTGCCCTACAAGACGCCACTAGGCGTGATGGCCACTGACTGCTTTGACGGTCGGCGACTAAGGATCAAAGAAAGAAGAAGAAAATTGTTCTGGAATCCTGAGGGTAAGAGATACAGAGGAAGACTTAGAAACACATGGTCAACGAAATGCATACAGATAAGAAAGTGATCAAGAAGATATGGAAAGATATGAAACAGATGGCACAGGACATGAAGGACTGATTTGAATTTGCTGAAGGTTTGTGTTCCACACTGAACTGAAAGGAACTGATGATAATAGGACTGCAGAAAGATTCATATAGAACATTCATTGGTCAAATTTGTATAGAACATTCAATGGTCAGATATGGCTTTGTTTGCTTACAAAAGATATTTACATTAAAAAGGTATAGAGGTTCACATAAGACATTAAAATATAACAACTACTGTGCACATAAGAACACTTAAAGAGAGCTACTGTGCACATAAAAACATTTAAAGAGAGCTAATGTGCACATAAGAACATTTAAAGACTTCTGTGCACTTACAGGTCAGTAACCCAGAATCCGAACATTCGAAAACTGAAATATTCCGCAAATCAAAAGTTTTGTTGGCTGACTTTTGGTCGATTTTCGAACCAATGTTTTGGCAACTTGGGCTACTTTGGGCAGATTTGTGGGTTACTTTGGGCAAAAATCCTAAAACCAAAAAAAAAAATCCTAGACCAAAACACAGCCATCCCTGAGCATTTCAGATTCTGGGTTGTTGTTGTTGTTTAACTAGGGCCGCTGAGCTTCTTGCTCTTTAGAAGCCAATAACAAGTTGAAGACTCCTTGGTATTAGCTACACTGTAGATCTAGGCTTTTCCTGTGGCTTTTCTGCCATTCCGAAATGTCTTGAGTTGAAGTCATGTGCTCCAATTTCTCCAGCTTGGCTTGCATTTAAAGGATCATCACATCTAGTCCCAAGCTAGGAGTAAGAAGTGCGTGGCATACTGTGCATTCCCCGTTATCCAAGAGGGCTCTCCAACTATGCAGAGCTAAAATAATGTGCTCTGGTTCTGGGCTGTCCCAAGGAATTGTCATGTCCTGCACATAGCCACACATCAGCTTCCCCTGCCTATCACTGGGTCCATAGTGAGATCCTTCTGCATGCAGCCAACCAGGGCAAAGCCAATGAATCACGTCTGCGGCTCAAGTGACTTCTCCAAGCATAGTGTGCAATGCTGGATTCTCAATAAGTTTCACCCCAGGGGGAATCCCTGGAAGTATGTGAATGATTTCAAGAGTCAATGAAGATGTAATTAGCCTCACAGACATAGGTTCACTTCCACGTACATATATAAGGATGACTCCAGATATGCCTCCATGCATCAGATTGTGGGTTACCAACCTGTGTTAAAATTTAAAAAGAACTCATGTGCAAATAAGAACATTTAAAGTA
The DNA here is from genome assembly GCA_024509875.1 of Oreohelix idahoensis. Lineage (NCBI taxonomy): Eukaryota > Metazoa > Mollusca > Gastropoda > Stylommatophora > Oreohelicidae > Oreohelix > Oreohelix idahoensis. Next base: position 61,710 of record JAMPIV010019442.1, on the reverse strand, counting down.
AACTCTTGTGCCCAGTGTAGTTCCCTGAGGTCTCTGGCAAGACGTAGTTCCCTGAGGTCTCTGGCAAGACGTAGTTCCCTGGGGTCTCTGGCAAGACGTAGTTCCCTGAGGTCTCTGGCAAGACATAGTTCCCTGAGGTCTCTGGCAAGATGTAGTTCCCTGAGGTCTCTGGCAAGATGTAGTTCCCTGAGGTCTCTGGCAAGACGTAGTTCCCTGAGGTCTCTGGCAAGATGTAGTTCCTTGAGGTCTCTGGCAAGACACAGAAAGAATATGACTACTGCACCTCAGGCAAGGTCATTCAAGGTGATTAATATGAGGTTGTGCAAGGGGCTGGCAACCTCATCATGTAAACAAGGTGCAGCAGAAACCAATGCTGCAAGAGCATGTGACTGCCTGGTGCAGGTTCCCTACAAGGGGACTAGCTGCAGTGGTGGCTCCATGCTCCATAAGGAACACAAAGGAAAATAATAATGATGATTACTGTGCACATAAGGACATTTATGAGAAGTATTGTGCACATAAGGACATTTACGAGAAGTATTGTGCACATAAGGACATTTACGAGAAGTACTGTGCACATAAGGACATTTAAAGAGAAGTACTGTGCACATAAGAACATTTAAAGAGAAGTACTGTGCACATAAGGACATTTAAAGATAAGTACTGTGCACATAAGAACATTTAAAGAGAGGTACTGTGCACATAAGAACATTTAAAGAGAAGTACTGTGCACTTAAGAGCATTTAAAGAGAATTACTTTGCATATAAGAACATTTAAAGAGAACAACTGTGCACATAAGAACATTTATAGAGAAGTACTGTGCACAAATAAATATTTAAAGAAAGAACTGCTGTCGACATAAGAATATTTTAAAGAGAAGTACTGTGCATAAAAGAACATTTAAAAAACAATTACTGTGCACATAAAAATATTTTAAAGGGAAGTACTGTGCACAAAAGAACATTTAAAAAAACAACTACTGTGCACATACAAGTATATGGAGGGTATGGTACCTGGAAGGCGAGGCAGGGGCCGACCAAGACGACGGTGGACACAGGACATTGAAGACACCTTGAACATGACATTGGAGGAGGCAGGAAGGCTGGCTAGAGATCGAGAATCTTTCAGGCGGGCTGTGATGAGAGCGACGTTCTGCAAAGGACATGATGATGATATTGTCGTGGAATATTCTAATCCACATATATAAATTATCAAGTAAATATAAAGCCTAATAAATACATATAATAAATAAAGGAAGAAGAATGGTAAAGAACAGTGCTGTCACAATGACAGTACTCGAAATCCCCCTTCTTTTCTACTTCGTCGGCAAATTGTAACGCTTTCACGTTGATATTAAAGGCCTTCTGCAACATACACGCGTTTCCCAAACACACAATAAAATGTGCTGCCTTTCTAAGAAAAACCTTGAAATATGCAAGTTGACCTAAATTTTAAATTCCATTCATGTCTTTTTCTACACTATGTTACCAAAAACCAAAAGACAGATGGACTAAAGGATAGCGAGAAGGGAGAGGCAGAAAGCCGAACACTAAACACGCGTCGCGCGATACACAAATGCTGCCATCACGCGTGTAAGACTACATGCACTAACTTTTTTTTCGGACGGACAGTGATAAATTCACTACCCTTCCCAGAGTTAGGTTTTAAAATCATAAAAAACGCTTATTAGGAAAGATAACAATAGATGGGTTTACGTTTGAAAACATTACAGTACCCAGACAGCACATCTTCGAAACAGGAGGTAGAAGTAATTGCATATTTTGAACGCAGCCACGTAGCTCCTTTAAATTTGGATATTTGGGTTCCTTAGGGCTTGCTGACAAAGAATATGTAAAACGTTACGCAAATAGTCCAGGAATTAATAAATTATAACCAAAATAAAATAGTGGGGATGCCTGACAACATGGAATCATTTCTGCTCATAAAATTTTTTTATAACGTGTTTGAAAAAAAACCTTACGTTACAGAAATAGCCTACCATGTAAACTCCAAATTGATTGGAGCGCAACAAATGAAAGACTAACCACGATTGGTCGGGCTATAAATACTATCTTGGTTGTTAGGGAGACGTAGGAAGGTAACATTTTTTCAAACACTTGTCGAAACGTGGCTCGATTGGCCAGACTCGCTGATATAATCACTTAGGAGCGTTAGTTCGAAACCACTTGTTTAAATAAGCTTGATAAAGCAACAGTGCGTTGAAGCCAGCTCATATTTTGCTAAATAAAAGCCTGGAACATAAGCAGATGGGAATTTGTGCCAGTAAATGTGCCAGAATTCATTGCTAATCAACGTATCTGTGTTTATTCTATGAATTGTGGGACCGTGGTCTTGATGGTATTGAGCAGCACCTGGTCAGAGCTTTGCTGAATCCAGAGTCGGACAGCATACTCCTTGGTCCATTTAGCTATCAGTGAGGTGTCTCCAGAGCCGAGGGGAGAGTCGAGCAGAGGAGTCTGTTCCTGCCGCCATCACGCCAGATAAGCTGATGTGGCCAGCTGAGCTCAACATTATGTCCCCTCATCTTGAAATGACTTTGTAAAAATAACATTCAGAGGGGAATTTAATTGTCTTAATATCAGGAACTGAGAACATCTCCAATACTAGTCCCTAAAGACAAACTATTGAAGTCATGATGACAAATACCAACAGAGCTTGAACAAAACAAAACCAGTATTACCTCATATTACTACTACACAACTGACACACATAGGATATTTTTAATAATATATGTCACTACAATATTCATATTGATAAAGTCTGTACATATACTTGTAATTAAAATTGATTGTGATCCCTGGTTCCTTTGTATTTGAATCAGGACACATATACCTTTATAACAACAATGAATACATATTGTTATTTGAAAAGTTATCAGTGACTCCTTAAGATATTCTCATAGAGTGTTATATGTATGTGAGTGTCACAGTGTTGTCAAGAGTAGTGGGTTAAATTAAATTGTTTATCTGTCTGTTGTTGTGACTTACACTTCATCATACACATACCCTAGACACATAACGTAGTCATCACACTATTCCAGAATAATTCTGACTGAGATATATAGATATGTGGTAGCAAGTAAGGTTATCTATAATACACTACTCTTAATAGATATAGATACCTTCACAGCTGATCTCAGTCAGTACACTAAGTCCCCTATAAATATTTATAACATCCCACTTCACCACATATATTGGGGGCTCGTCCGGGATTTTGAATCTTTCCCTATTAAAAATATTGGGGGTAATTCACTTCAGGGAATATAAGAATTAAAAGGTATCCTTGGGTGGAATTAAATAAGGTTGAGCTCACGGTGCCTGTGTTGTCCATTAGATATATTTAGAGATTAAAATGTTGGTTAGACATTGTAGAAATTTACCTGATAGACAATGGCGGACCTGGCCAAGTTTCGATCTGCTGCTGTACAGACTGCAAAAGAGTTAGGATTAGATGGGCAAGTTATGGTTGCCTATGTCACTACGGAATGTGACAAATTTATTGAACGCGAAGAAAGAAGATTAGAAAAAGAGGCCGAAAGAAAGTTAGAGGCTGAGACTAAGAGGTTGCAAGCTGAGGCTGAGACTAAGAGGTTGCAGATTGAGGCTGACAAAGAGGCTAAGAAATTGGAAGCAGAAGAAAGAAGATTGACTGCCGAAAGGGAAGACAAGAAATTAGCTGCAGAAAGGGAAACAGAAGATAAGAGATTACAAAGGGAACATGAGTTACGACTCAGGGAATTTGAGTTTCAAGGCCATGCTCCTGAAAATGGTGCCAGTCCCTTTGCCTCTGATGCCACTGCTAGCCAAGGAGCCTCAACCTCAGCTATGAATTTTCATTTAGATCATTTTGTTGAGAAAGACGATGATATAGAGAGCTACCTAAATAGGTATGAACTATTAGCTACCACGTATGGGTTAGAGAGAGAAAGGTGGAGCTTAAAGTTATCTCAGGGACTTCGTGGGGCAGCTTATGAAGTTTTTGCAAAAATGAGCAGAGGTGATCAGGAAAATTATGACATGCTAAAGCAGGCTCTTTTGTTAAGGTATGAAAAGAATGCAGAATTTTATAGGAAAAAATTTAGGAATGCTAAACTACTGTCAGGTGAAACCTATCACCAGTTCTCTGCACGAATAGAGACATACTTGGAGAAATGGACTTCTCTGGGGAAAACCCAAGATCTTAAGGAAATGGTCCTTATAGAGCAATTAAGAGAGTCCATGGCTCCAGACCTGAGAAAGTTTCTCATGGAACAAGGTGCAGAGAGGCTGGATGAGTTGCTAAATGTTGCTGAAAGGTATCAAGCAGCTCAAGCAGAGGTAACAGGTAATAAAAAGAAACAAGTGGATAACTTTAGGGCACCACAGAACTTTAATAAATTTGATCCTAAGGATCAAAATAAAGGTAAGCACCAATTTGATAGGCCACGGTATGAAAATAAAAATAAATTCCCACAATTCGATGAAAGGAAATATGATGAAAGAAAATCTTTCAACCAAGGAAAAAGGTGGTGTAAGAATTGTCAGATGGACAATCATGACACTGACCGTTGCAGAAGGAAACCTGTGTATATGGCAACCCTTCAGGTCAGGTCGACCTCAAGACAGGAGGAGGATATTATGTTAGATACCACTCCTGAAGAGATGAGGAAGGCACAGGCTGGGGATAAAACACTCAAGCCTTGTTTCAGAAAATTGTCAACTTGTCATACAACTCCAGGCAAGGGAGATTTTTACATGAAAAACAAGTTGATGTATAGGAAGACTGGAGCTAGATCCAAAGGTCAGGGACAGCTGGTACTTCCTAAAAGATATAGGGCAGACTTAATAAGGAGCCTACATGTGAAACCAGATGGGGACCATGGGAAGATAGGTACCATCATTCAAAAGGTGGCTCACAATTATTATTGGCCCAAAGCAAGATGGGACATTGAGAATTTTGTAGAAAGGTGTAGCATAGCACATGAGGGAACACCCACAAGTGGGAACATGGATCAGGACCTGGACACGCCACGGGGCAAAATTAGGCCTGATACTAAAAAGAAAAATAGATTTGATAAAGTGGACCAAATGGAATGGGAAGCCCCTTTTCACGGACAAGCTTCACTTAACTGTTTTACAATGGCCACTATGCGGAGAGTGCAAAAGGATGTCTTACCCCAGGATAAGCCGAAAATCCCTCAATCGGACTTAAACAAACTGGAGGAAGAGGATGTAGAGAGGAAATCTCTCATCAAGAATTTTAAGTGGGGAGAAAACCCCAAAAGAAAAATTGGTAGCGGTCGTTTTGTGAATGATAATTCTGGGAGGAAAAATCATCACTATAAAGCTTCGAGTGGAAGAGACCATACCGGTGCATGGACAAATAGGTCCACACAATTAAAGGTCCATATGTAGCTTTGTTAAGAACGTGGACTGATGAAAAGGCAGAGGAAAACATTACATCTTCATACCAATATGTGAATGAGCTGACCACTCGTTTGGAAAACTGGCTGGAAACTTGCCAATGAAAATTTAAAACAAGCCAGGAAGAAACATGCTGCCTATTATAACAGGAAGGCGAAAGACAGAAATTTGGCTGTGGGAGAGAAAGTACTGCTTCTTTTGCCTGGGAGTCAGAATAAGTTACAAATTGGATGGCAGGGTCCATATACAGTTTTAGAGAAGGTGTCTAGAACAAATTATAAGATAGATAAGAAGGGGAAAGAAAAAATCTATCATGTGAATCTCCTGAAGAAATATTTGGAAAGAGAACATCAGGAAGAGACACACTTGTTGACCTTGTCCATCGCCATGGAGATGAAAAAGGAACCACTTTCATCATTTGAATATCCATTACACCCCTGTGAGACAGCAGCACAGGTGAAAATCAGTACACATTTAACGAAAACTCAGAAAGAGAGAGTGCAACAGGTTCTAAATAATCATGCAGAGGTGTTAACAGACCGACCAGGGCATACAAACCTATTGGAATATGATATGAAACTGATAGACCCCACACCTGTCTGTATGAAACCATATTCGATTCCGTTTGCTAAGGAGAAAGCTTTGAAGGAAGAGATAGACTATCTGTTGAAGGAAGGAATTATTTCGCACAGTGAATCTTCATATAGTTCCGGTGTTGTACTCTTAAGGAAGCCCTCTGGAGAACATAGACTCTGTATAGATTACAGGAGACTGAATGCTATTACAGAAGGACAGGTGGATCCATTGCCGGATACAACTCAGCTGTTTGCCAGACTAAATAAAGCTAAATATTTCTCAAAAGTGGATTTGAGTAAAGGATACTATCAGATTCCAGTAAAGCCTGAGGTTAGACCATACCTAGCTTTTAGTACCTCAGAAGGACACTATGAGTTTAATAGATTGCCATTTGGATTGAAGAATGCGCCTAGTGTCTTCTCTAGAATGATGAGAAAATTATTGGACCCTCTGAATAATCCATGTATAACAAATTTCATGGATGATATCCTGATAGCCACAGAAACATTTGAGGAACACATTGACTCTCTGAACATGCTGTTTAATCGACTTAGGGAGGCAAATTTAACAGCCCGACCCACCAAATGTTGCGTTGGATGTAAAGAATTGGAATTTTTGGGACACACAGTTTATCAGGGAAACATGACCCCTGACCCAAAGAATTTAGAGAAACTACAGAAAGCCCCGAGACCACAAACCAAGAAGGACGTGAGATCTTTTGTCTCATTATGTGGTTTCTACCAGAAGTATATCAGGAACTTTAATTCCATATGTGCACCGTTAACTGATTTGACACGTAAAGAACATCCAGATCGCATTACATGGACCCCACAATGTGAAATGGCTTACCAAGAATTGAAGGAAAAGCTCACAAGTAAACCCATTTTGAAATTACCTGACTTAAGTCAAGAATTCATAGTAAGGACGGATGCAAGTAATATTGGGTTAGGTGCAACTCTACTACAGAAATCAGATGCATTGGATGGGGAATTAAGCCCAGTGGCATATGCTAGCAGAAAATTGAATAAAGCCGAAATCAATTACTCAACTAGCGAAAAAGAATGTCTTGCAGTAATATGGGCAATAAAGAAATTCAATATTTATCTGTATGGGAAGGCCTTTAAGTTGCAAACAGACCACAAACCTTTATCGTTTCTAGCACAGGCTAAGCATGAGAACTCCAGGTTACTCCGATGGTCTTTACTTTTGGCTCCATATAATTTTAGCATTGAGTATATATCTGGAAAAACAAATTTGGGAGCGGATTTTTTAAGCCGCCATCCGTGTGATGAGAATCACCGTAAACCCCAGAACTAATAATAAATTTCTCTATGTGTATATAGAATAAAGGACTGACATATAATGTCTGTTTTAAGAGGGGAGATGTCGTGGAATATTCTAATCCACATATATAAATTATCAAGTAAATATAAAGCCTAATAAATACATATAATAAATAAAGGAAGAAGAATGGTAAAGAACAGTGCTGTCACAATGACAGTACTCGAAATCCCCCTTCTTTTCTACTTCGTCGGCAAATTGTAACGCTTTCACGTTGATATTAAAGGCCTTCTGCAACATACACGCGTTTCCCAAACACACAATAAAATGTGCTGCCTTTCTAAGAAAAACCTTGAAATATGCAAGTTGACCTAAATTTTAAATTCCATTCATGTCTTTTTCTACACTATGTTACCAAAAACCAAAAGACAGATGGACTAAAGGATAGCGAGAAGGGAGAGGCAGAAAGCCGAACACTAAACACGCGTCGCGCGATACACAAATGCTGCCATCACGCGTGTAAGACTACATGCACTAACTTTTTTTCGGACGGACAGTGATAAATTCACTACCCTTCCCAGAGTTAGGTTTTAAAATCATAAAAAACGCTTATTAGGAAAGATAACAATAGATGGGTTTACGTTTGAAAACATTACAGTGCCCAGACAGCACATCTTCGAAACAGGAGGTAGAAGTAATTGCATATTTTGAACGCAGCCACGTAGCTCCTTTAAATTTGGATATTTGGGTTCCTTAGGGCTTGCTGACAAAGAATATGTAAAACGTTACGCAAATAGTCCAGGAATTAATAAATTATAACCAAAATAAAATAGTGGGGATGCCTGACAACATGGAATCATTTCTGCTCATAAAATTTTTTTATAACGTGTTTGAAAAAACCTTACGTTACAGAAATAGCCTACCATGTAAACTCCAAATTGATTGGAGCGCAACAAATGAAAGACTAACCACGATTGGTCGGGCTATAAATACTATCTTGGTTGTTAGGGAGACGTAGGAAGGTAACATTTTTTTCAAACACTTGTCGAAACGTGGCTCGATTGGCCAGACTCGCTGATATAATCACTTAGGAGCGTTAGTTCGAAACCACTTGTTTAAATAAGCTTGATAAAGCAACAGTGCGTTGAAGCCAGCTCATATTTTGCTAAATAAAAGCCTGGAACATAAGCAGATGGGAATTTGTGCCAGTAAATGTGCCAGAATTCATTGCTAATCAACGTATCTGTGTTTATTCTATGAATTGTGGGACCGTGGTCTTGATGGTATTGAGCAGCACCTGGTCAGAGCTTTGCTGAATCCAGAGTCGGACAGCATACTCCTTGGTCCATTTAGCTATCAGTGAGGTGTCTCCAGAGCCGAGGGGAGAGTCGAGCAGAGGAGTCTGTTCCTGCCGCCATCACGCCAGATAAGCTGATGTGGCCAGCTGAGCTCAACATTATGTCCCCTCATCTTGAAATGACTTTGTAAAAATAACATTCAGAGGGGAATTTAATTGTCTTAATATCAGGAACTGAGAACATCTCCAATACTAGTCCCAAAAGACAAACTATTGAAGTCATGATGACAAATACCAACAGAGCTTGAACAAAACAAAACCAGTATTACCTCATATTACTACTACACAACTGACACACATAGGATATTTTTAATAATATATGTCACTACAATATTCATATTGATAAAGTCTGTACATATACTTGTAATTAAAATTGATTGTGATCCCTGGTTCCTTTGTATTTGAATCAGGACACATATACCTTTATAACAACAATGAATACATATTGTTATTTGAAAAGTTATCAGTGACTCCTTAAGATATTCTCATAGAGTGTTATATGTATGTGAGTGTCACAGTGTTGTCAAGAGTAGTGGGTTAAATTAAATTGTTTATCTGTCTGTTGTTGTGACTTACACTTCCTCATACACATACCCTAGACACATAACGTAGTCATCACACTATTCCAGAATAATTCTGACTGAGATATATAGATATGTGGTAGCAAGTAAGGTTATCTATAATACACTACTCTTAATAGATATAGATACCTTCACAGCTGATCTCAGTCAGTACACTAAGTCCCCTATAAATATTTATAACATCCCACTTCACCACAGATGCGCACATAAGAACTTTTAAAAAGACAACTACATTTAAAGAGTAAAATTTAAGTAATACTAACAAAGCAACGTTTTTATAAAAAAATGTGTTCACTGACAAGCTTCTTTATTCTCTTTTACCTTTGTAGATGAAAGACAGAGTTTCCAAGTTTGAGAAGTTTATTCAGGAGAATGATACCAAAAGAAGGAGAGCAATTCAAAAATATCAACAGGAAGTGAAACTGAGAGAACAAAAAGCTATAGAGTTCAGCTCCTTATCTGAACAGTTACAGCACTATAAAGCCAGGTAACTAAGTTCAGATTAGATGTGTTTTATTACCATTAGTAGTAAAGTCAGATTAGGTACCTACCTAGGAAACTATACAACATGGTAAACTTTTATATTTTCAAAACAGGAATCATGAACAATTTAGCATAACAGTATGTAACAAGAACAAAAATGAATATATAAGGATTAGTGACGGTATAGCGGGAAAGTAAGGGTGTGGAGAGGTTCATATAATGCATATTGATGATGACAGATAAATAGTGAATTGGGTGTCGTCCTAAACACACTGGAATTTCCTACTTTCCTTTCCCTTATTAATGATGTGACAGGTATGAGAGACTTTTGATCAGGTTAGCAGGGATGGACTCTTCAAATTCCTCCTGAAAATAAGCTGCTTCACTAAATTGCTGGAAATAATAAAGTCATTCCATGAAGACATGAAGGGAAGAGTCCAATATACTGGAAGAAAATCACAGCCTTTTGACGTATGCAGTGACATTAAACAAGGCTGCGTCCTGGCTCCGATTTCTTTGAGATCTTCTATGTCTTGCTCTTGAAGCATGCATTCAGAGATGCAACTGAAGGAATATGCCTTAGGTCAAATGGCCGATTGTTTAACTTCACAAGGCTGAAGGCAAAAACAAAAATCAGAAGGGTCACTATATGAGACTTGTTATTCGCTGATGACACTGCAATCTTCACTCAAAGTCAACAGGAGCTTCAGAGCTTGATGAATCGCTTCACCCAAGCATGCAAGGACTGTGGCCTCACCATAAGTCTAAAGAAAACAAATGTGCTTGGTCAGGATGTGGATGTTGCACCAGTTATCACCTTCGATAACTATGAATTGGCAGTGGTGCACCGCTTCACATACCTGGGGTCTACCATCAACAACAAACTCTCTCTCTTGTCACAGAAATTGACAGCTGCATTTGCAAAGTTGCAGTCACATTTGCCCTCCTTACAATGCGTGTTTGGGGAAACTCTAAACTCACAACGAAGACCAAAGCTGTTGTATATAATGCCTGTGGTATATAGTGCCTGCGCCACCAACACACTTCTATATAGCAGCGAGACATGGACAACCTATGCCAAACAAGAAAGAAGGCTCAATACCTTCCATCTACAGTGTCTATGCCACATCCTCGGTATTTCGTGGAAGCACAAAGTGACAAATGTTGAGGTGTTGTTACGTTCAGGCCTTCAAAATATAAATACACTGCTTAGACAGCACAGACTACGCTGGCTTGGCCATGTTCACTGCATGAAAAATGGTTGCATCCTGAAAGATATCTTCTATGGACAACTGGCAGATGGCAAAAGAAGAGTTGGGCTACCTCAGCTGAGGTTCAAAGATGTGTAAAAGAGAAATATGAGGGCACTGGACATAAATCCAGCAACCTTGGAGGATGAAGCTTCCTATCATACCAAGTAACGATGCTCTCTAAGGCGCCACCTCAGATTGGGTGAAAAGAAGCTCTCATGGCAAGCAGAAGAGAGGAGAAGACCTCGAAAGGAACACCGGGAAAAAAAATAGCTGAGAGCTGTCACCTCAGGGGCGCATTCCCATAGTCAGTTATGATTGAAGGGGTTATTATGAAAGATTGCTATTGTGGTACAAGGGAACACACTCATACTCATCCACACAGTTTGACACTTTTAATTTACTGTATTTTACATTAACTAGAAAGGTGGAATGATACTGTGATTAGGTGTCAGCAATAAAAAAAATTATCTGGAATTAGCAACACTATATATCCTAATTTTCAACAAGCAAAGACATCAGTTAACAGAATGAATAAATCCAGAATAGCCTTTGCCAATCTAAACAACATATGAAAATCTTCCCAGTACAGTACAAACACTAAATTAAAAATAGATGAGAGTTGCATAATTTCTGTACTGATATCATCATCATGTGACGTATTCTTTCCAGAACGTTGTCTCCATTACAGCTGCTCTGAACGCATCACAATTCTGGGCAAGTCGACCTGCATCAGCCAAAGACAAGTTCAGACTCTCTGTGATGTCCTGGGTCCACCGTCGTCTAGGTCGACCCCTTCCCCTTTTTCCAGGGACCATGCCTTCCATCACTGTTTTTTCCAGACTATTATGTCTTTTTATATGACCGAAAAATTTCAGCTTCCTTATTGTGATGGTATTTAGGAGCCAATGTTCCTGTACGTTTAGTGAGTGCAGTACTTCTCTGTTGGTCTTTTTTTTCTGTCCAGGGTATTCTCAACATCCTTCTGTAGCATTTCATTTTGAATGATGTAATCTTTTTTGCAACTGTTTTATTGAGTGTCCAAGTCTCGCAGCCGTATGTTGCTACTGGGAATATACATGCTCTGATCAGTTGTAACTTTGTTTCTTTGCTTGTGCCTTGCCATAGGTTTTTCATCTGTATTAGTTTATGTGAAGCAATTGCAAGTCTTCTTTTAATTTCTACTGCACAGTCGCCAGAGCTGTTGATGATTGATCCTAAGTATTCAAATTCATTAACACTTTCCAGTTCTTCGTTATCAGTTTCAATTTCTGGTTTGGTCTTTACTTTGTCTGTTGTCAATACTTTGGTCTTCTTGGTGTTTAGGTATAGATTCTGGGCCTCACTTTGTTTTTTGGTGGACAGAATTAATTGTTCAAGTCCTTCTGGGTTGGTCGATAGGAGGACTGTGTCGTCAGCATATCTGATTTCCGGGATCTTGTACCCGCTGATGTTAAATGAGTCAAACTCTGTGTGTTCTTGGTCATCTCTTACGTTTCTCATGATATTCTCGGCATAAATGTTAAACAGGTAAGGGGAAAGGGTACAGCCTTGTCTTACTCCTTTCTGTACTTCAAACCATTCTGATGTTTCCCCCTCTATTCTTTTGGCTGCCTGTTGTTCTTGGTACAGCAGTGCGATGAGTTGTATAAGGTGGTTTGGAAATCCCATATTTTTCATAATAGCCATAATAGTACTGATATACAGTGCAGAATGTCAGAGAGTAACAGAAAAGGAAATGTCGAAACTGTCCTCTTTCCATACAACCTGCCCAAGGTAAATTCTTTGAATTGTTTGGCTGAACACCATCACCAACCAAGAACTGCTGACCAAGAAGACATGCGAACCATCATAGCGGGTAGATACTAAATTGGCCACATTCTCAGAAGATACCCTGACACCGCCACCAGAACAACCATGTTATGGACTATAGAAGGAAAGCAAATTGGTGGAGAACAGTGGAAGCAGAGATGCAAAGCATTAACCAGCGCTGGGGCACTTCACGAAGGATGGCTGCCAATCAAGCAAAGTGAAGATAGGCACATCATCTACACCTTAGACATTTAGAAATGTCATAGCAAATGGTAGAGAATCTGCGGCCGGGAAAAACCAACAAAAGAAAAACTTACTTACTTACTTACTTAGTCGTTCCCCTTCTACCGTGAGGTGTAGAGGTTTGGAAGAGAGAGCGCCAGACTATCCTATCGGCTGTCTTCCTCCTGGCCTGGTTCCATTCTAGTCCCCGATCCTTCAAAGATTGTCTAATGTTGTCCTCCCAGCGGACTCTGGGTCATCCTCGGGGTCTGGATCCTTGGCTCTTTGTTTCCCATGCTTGTCGTGGTATCCGATCTTCTCCCATTCTGCAGACATGGCCAAACCATCTTAATTGGGACTGTTCTACTTGGGTCTGCAGGGGGTAGGATTTAAGGCCTTGACGTATCGTCTGGTTGCGTACTGTTGCGTGCATATTTTGACGCACATTTTACAAAAATTGATATGGCTATTTGATATGGGAAAATATAGACATGCATTCATTTGTGTATGAAAATGCTGTCTATGGTAAAAGCGAGATAATCCATGTTTGATTCACACTTTTGATTATAGGAGTAATCGTTCTGGATATTGATCCGGCGCAAGGATATTGCGCTTGCTTTTGTACTTATTTTTTAGGGCCAGAAAATATATTAATTTGCTTATTGTGTTTATGGCCTGAATTCATATGTATTACATATTATTAGTACAAGTAGAATCAGTCCTATATTGTATATTTTGGATGGGTAGGAAGGACTAGATTCTTGTATTCCGGTCTAGCGGAAGTATGAGTTGTCTTGACAAGTCGTGATGAGTTCCGATGTACTGCTTACAAATGGCGGGGTACGTTTTTCTAGAGCTGGTCCTTTCGTCAGGAAAAAATGTCTTACGAAGTGGTATTTCTTCTGAAGGAGATGGTGTCTCTACGATAGTTTGTGTTCGAGACTCTCCTTATGTCAGTATATAGATGATTCGGACTCCAGGTAAACCCAGCTCCTATTTTTGATGATCTCTCGTCGGTTAGGCCTAGCTTGACTTTTGGTGCTTCGTTATGCTAGTGTCGTGTTTGGTATCGACGAAGATGACAGATTTTCCTGCAGCGGTTATGGCTACGTGAAATTAACCTGATCACCGTAGAGCTGTATGGAAACATTTATGAAATCCTTTATATATACCCATTACAAATTAACTCTGGCTTATATTCTCCTCCCTATGCATGAGTGAACGACAACTCAGGGAGGTAGCCATGTTGGATTTCGGTCATCATATGTTTTGATCACTGCCAAGAGAACAGATTATTTATCTTATTATCGGACAGTGACAGAGAGATCTCAATCCTGCTAGGAACCCCCCCCTTCGTGGTTTCATAATCTATACTACAAACTATGGACGTCAAGTAACTTTAGTTATTTATCGATTCCTTCACTGACGCGTTTAGTCAGATAGGGGAATGCGGCCATAATGTATCATGACATTGAACTTTGATGTACTGCCATTATTTCTGAATGTGTCATGACTTCAGATCTGCTATGTATACCTACAAATTGATATGTCAACGAACCATGATGTACTCGTATGTCCCAGTGTGTACGTCTGAATAAATTGAGTAAACTAAGATTCCAGCAGTCTGCATTGGTGCCTTGTAGACAAGTGTGAGTGGTTATATTGGTCAGCACACGAACAGTACACCATTCGCGGTAATCACACTCTACACTTCTACTTCATACATACACCATCCTGCGTCGGCTGAAGTGACCAAGTTCAGGGCCTGCTTCCCCCCTGGAGCCTTTGCCTTCCCTAACTCAGGACTAGGGTGAGTTACCCATTTACAGCTGGGTAGACTGGAGCATGCCTGATCTCAACAACACACCACTCTTCCTTACAGAGCAGACAGACTGATACTTTACAGTGGTGTACTACAGGTGTAGTAAGAAATAACGTCTTTACACGTACCATGGCTCTTCTTGTTACTTCAACCACTTTCCTCAGATACCTCATTTCTGAGGTTTTGGATCTGGCCTCCTCGGGCCGCAGTCACCGCCCATGACTCGCATCCGCACGTCAAGAACTGGGACACAGGCGGAGCGGCACACAGCCATCCCGTCCTCCCACCAACCTCTTCTTCCGCCGAGGAAACCCTCTATCCACGGCCTGAAAAAGTCTCCCAGCCGCTGGCTTCCGGAGTGGCCAACTCTTCCCGACGCCTCCCCCTCGGCCCACAATAGCCCGAGGCATCTAAAGTGGCCGACCCGCTCCAGGACCCGTTCTCCCAACCCAATCCGATGCCCCCCCCTCCTCCCGCGATATCACCCCGGACTTTGCCCCAGAGCTGCCTATGACCATCCCTCTCTTCTCCAGCTCTTCCTTCCAGACCTGCAGGTTGGACTGGAGATGCGCCTCCGATCCAGCAACCAGGGCAACATCATCAGCAAACGCCAGCTCTGAAATACAGACCTGTCCCACCCTCCAGCACCCCACTGAATACCCTCCTGCTCTCTCCCCACATGCCTTGACGACATCGTCCATAAGGAGTATGAAGAGGCAAGGTGACAGGATATCACCCTGTCCCACACCAGCGGTGGTCCCGAACTCCTCTGACCCATGGCCCGCTGTCCTCACATAATTTCTGCAAGACCGTAGAAGCTCTGTATAGCATGAATCAGAGGTGCTGCAAAAGAAAAACAATCAGTGTAATATACCACACAAAATAAAGAACAACCATATACCCTAATTATAACCCACATGGGAGTTAACCAGGTATTCTGTGCACATGACAAACGCCAGTTTATTGTACATGGACCAAAAATCAATCAAGCACTATCTCCACACTGAAGGTTGGCAACAATGAATTTTCGGTAAAATCCTATTTTAGAGGTGTCTTGCTTAGAGTTACTTCCCTTAGGAATGACCGTTCATTGTTCTTATGTATTTGTTTTTCTGCCTTTTCCGTGTACACCTTAACAAACCATTCTTCCCCCCGGAGCGTTTTAACTTTATTGGATACGCCGATCGAGCACATAATTCCGAGCCGACTGCATCAGAATAGGTGTACGTCGCCGGTCGAGGTCATTTAAATTGTACAATGAACCCTACCTAAAGCTCCAAGGGAAGTAACTCTAAGAAGAAACCTCTAAAATAGGATTTTTCCGAATTTTCAATGCTTCATGGCCAGTCCCATTCCAGAGTCTAACTGCCATGATTAAAGTATATAAAAAGGTTTCACAAAATCAAAAGCAGATATATAAATATGTTGTTTTTAAAATGCCTTTGATTTGATTGTCTTTGTTATGATGTATTTTGTTTGCTTGTTTATTCATCAAAATATGTTTTTTTAAACTGTGTTGATTTTAAGTATAGTTTAATCATATATTATTTAATTTTTGTTTTTAAAACAGAATTTATTTTTATAGTTTTAAAGCTTGCCAATGTTTGTTTTATAACAGATATTCAATGATTTTTTTTGTCTCTGTATCAGACACAAAGCTTTAGAAGAAAAATTGAAAGTGTACAAAGTTTATGAAGAATATCTTCAAAATGTAATTGAGGCCATGCCAGAAGGTAATATTGCCAGGTTTTTTCAGTTTAATTCCAAGTCTTCCTGTGTAAGATTTATAAGCTGTTCAATAAAAAGTTGTAAACTCACAGCCTCACTGAAATGCTTTTAAGTAGATATTATCTTGACTGTTTGTAAGAGAAGGGACAAATTTACGCTCATTATTTATTCATTGCATTTATTTCTTTTAAAAGTGTAAATCTCTTTAGTCCATTCTGTCTTGTATGTCTGCCTGTATAAATGGTGTATTTGATATTAATAAAATATATTAAGCATTAGATTACGTAGAGACTACACAAAAATCTTAGCATTAATAAAAATACTACCAATAATAACAATAATATTATGAAGCAAAACAGTTGAGTCAAAATTAACCCACATCTGCACATCTTGCCTTCTTGAAAGTCAGATCCTAATACAAACTGAAGTATACAGTTTAATTTTTAAAAGTTTTAAAAAAATATGGGCTATCCTCTTGAAGTACAGTTTAAACGTACTTTGGGTATACATTTTTCTGTTCATTTGCTGTCTTACAACCATTTCACTTTCTTTCTGTCTCATGAAGTTGGCAATTTACCTTAGACTTCTGTCATTGCCATACATTTTCTCTTTCAAATGGGTTATTGACGATAAAGCTGTCAATCTGCGCCTCTTTTGAAGCCAACAGTTTAGGTGGACATGTTGTCTTCCCCACATGGACACATGTCTGTCTGGCCAATTTTAATTTTGTTAAACAGACGATATTTGAGCCTGGCTCCGTATGGTCCCCAGGGGTCGTTAAGGAGACCAAGAAAGAATGTGACTACTGCACCCTCATGCATGTCATACAAGGCAACTAATAGGAGGTTGTGCTTGGGGCTGGCAACCTCTTACTTACTTTGGCCATTCCTCTTCTACCGTGAGGTGTAGAGGTTTGTAAGAGAGAGCGCCATACTATTCTATCGGCTGTCTTTCTCCTGGCCTGGTTCCATTCAGAATTCTAGTCCTCGGTCCTTCAAAGATTGTCTAATTTTGTCCTCCCAGCAAACTTTGGCTGGCAGCCTCATCATGTAAAACTAATTGCCTTAGAAACAAGATCATGTGATTGCTTGGTGCAGGCTTCCTGCAAGGGGACTTACTGCAGGCTCCATGCTTCATATGGCGTGCAAAGGAAAAGGATGATATTTTGAGCCTGTGACGGCTGATTCTCAGTCTGAAAATTATCATTTGATCTCTTCTTGGTCAAGAGTAGGATACTGCTGTTATATCTGACCCTGGGTGTTCTCTATGCCACTTTCCTTTAAAGTTCCTCTTTTTCATTTCTTTTATCTCTTCATACGTTGCCCTGCCATTAATTTGAATTGTGCTTCCTCTATCTTTGGTAAGTCTATCAACCAACAAGTTTCTGTATTTCTTGCAGTGGACAGAGATCCAGTGTAGTTTCACTTTGTTGAATTTACAGCTGGTTTCCATTAATGTTTATAAGGGGCTGTATAATTCACTGTTTTTGTATGGTTGTTTGTATATGAATTAAATAAACTACATTAATTTATAGCACAGACAATATTTTTGCAGCATAAGAAAACTATTTGTAATGACATTATATCTAGGAGTGCACAACTTCTTCTTCTTTGATCCTTAGCCGCCGACTGTCAAAGCAGTCAGTGGCCATTACGCCTGGTGGCGTCTTGTAGGGCAACAACAAATTGATTCCACTTTGCTCGGTCGGCGGCCATCCTTCATACAGTGCCCAACTCTGGTTCATTCTTTGCATCTCAGCCTCCACAGTCCTCCGCCAAGTTGTTTTTGGTCAGCCTCTCTTAATTTTCCTTCAGCGGTCCATAGCATAGCTGTTCTTGTGATGGCATCGGGGTCTCTTCTGAGGACATGGCCAACCCAGCTCCAGCGTCTGCCAGCTATGATGGTGTGCATGTCCTCTTGCTTGTTCCGAGTAAGCAGATCTTGGTTGGATGAGGAGTGCACAAGTTTATTGTTTATAACAAAGAAATTGAAGTCCATGAACTATAACAATTTGTAAAATACTAGTTTCTAACAGAAAAACTTAAGTCTGTGAGCTATCTGGTCTGTGAGCTATCTGAAGTCTGTGAGCTATCTAAAGTCAGGGAGCTATCTCTGAAGTCTGGGAGCTATCTGGTCTGTGAGCTATCTGGTCTGAGAGCTATCTGGTCTGTGAGCTATCTAAAGTTTGTGAGTTATCTGGTCTGTGAGCTATCTGGTCTGTGAGCTATCTGAAGTCTGTGAGCTATCTAAAGTCAGGGAGCTATCTAAAGTCTGCGAGCTATCTGAAGACAGTAGGCTATCTAAATTTTGTGAGCTATCTGAAGTCAGTGAGCTATCTGAAGTCAGTGAGCTATCTGAAGTCAGTGAGCTATCTAAAGTCAGTGAGCTATCTAACATCTGTGAGCTATCTAATGTCTGTGAGCTATCTAAATTCAGTGAGCTATCTGAAGTCTGTGAGCTATCTAAAGTGTTTGAGCTATCTGAAGTGTGTGAGCTATCAAAAGTCCATGAGCTATCTGCAGAGTGTGAGCTATCAAAAGTCCATGAGCTATCTGAAGTGTGTTAGCTATTTGAAGTGTGTGTGCTATCTGAAGTGTGTGAGCTATCTGAAGTGTGTGAGTTATCTGAAGTCAGTGAGCTATCTGAAGTGTGTGAGCTATATGAAGTGTGTGAGCTATCTGAAGTGTATGAGCTATCTGAAGTGTGTGAGCTATCTGAAGTGTGTGAGCCATCTGTTGTGTATGAGCTATCTGAAGTCTGTGAGCTATCTGAAGTCTGTGAGCTATCTGAAGTCTGTGAGCTATCTAAAGTATGTGAGCTATCTGAAGTCTGTGAGCTATCTAAAGTCTGTGAGCTATCTAAAGTCTGTGAGCTATCTAAAGTCCATGCGCTATCAAAAGTCTATGAGCTATCAAAAGTCCATGAGCTATCAAAAGTTCATGAGCTATCAAAAGTCTATGAGCTATCAAAAGTCCATGAGCTATCAAAAGTTCATGAGCTATCAAAAGTCTATGAGCTATCAAAAGTCTATGAGCTATCAAAAGTATGTGAGGTATATGAAGTATGTGAGGTATATGAAGTTTGTGACATGTCTGAAGTTTGTGAGCTATCTGATGTTTGTGACATGTCTGAAGTTTGTGAGCTTTCCGAAATGTGTGAACTATACCAATATGTATCTTTGACCAACATTTATATTTTTTTCAATGTAATAAAAAGATTTTCTTAGGTTAAATATTCACAATAATATCTATTTTTTTTAGTAGCGATTCAATGTTTATATGTGTATTTATATATATTAAAAAAGTTTTATTTTCTAGAGCCAAGAAATAATCATTCAGTATGTGACAATATTCTAAAGTTCTTCCAAAACATGTCAGATTACCTACCAACTACAGAAGACAAAATCAAGAGTCTGATGATGAGACATAGGACATTAAGTGAATCAAACAAGAGCTTGCTAAATAATCTGGAAGCAATGGCAGATGAGGTAAAGTGTAAAACTGTTGAGGTTACACTCCAATCATAAAGGGTTCTGTGAGTCGTCCATCATGAAGAACAACTGCATTTCATGTCTTCAAATATTTTTCTGATTAGGTTAATGAACTTATGGGCACCTAACAGAACTATATCATGTCCAGAATAATTCTGTTTAAACTGTTGAAGCCCTTTTCATAGTTTATGAATAAAATATAAAGGGGTGAATCCCTTCCAAGCTCTATTATATTATTATGTGCACTGTGGCCATCTATCTGTACAGGATCTGTGTTGTTGGAAACCTGCATATTCTGCCCTCAGTTGTTTAAAAATCTCAGAATTATCCAAGTTAATTGTATATCTATGTTCAGGTCTGCTATGATGGCCTTTGCAGCAATGACACCTGGACCAGCAGTACTTTCATCTTGTATTAACTATACGTTTTCATTTATGTTTTCCTTGTTTTTTTTAAGGTTAACTTAACTTGTAACTCCCTCTCTGCGGTCTGGATGTTGGTGGATCTTGTGGAGCTATTCTATTTATAAGTTCCTCAAAATGTTTCATCCATCACTTCATCTGCATTATTTTGTTGCTAATCAATCACTCGTTTCATTATTGTCTTTGTTACATCCATTGTGCAACTTCATATTAATTATGTCTTACACCAAATGGAGCAGTGGTCCAATTTTTAAAAACTGTCTTCTCAGAAGCTCCTTAGAACAATGAAGTGTATCCATATTCCCCAAATACATCAAAGCTATGAATATGTTCTAGTGTATATGTTCTATTTTATGATTAGGATTTGTTCTTACTTTTCATCAATTACTTTGACCTCATTCTTAAGATCTATCATGAAATATCTTCATCGGAAATTCAGTTTAAATAAATACCATTGACCTTTCATTCAGCTGGAAGACTGCAAGAAAACCCTGGAGATGATGAATCAAGAGCACCAGCAGATTCGTTTGTCAAACACATCACAGATTTCACATCTTCAGGAGCTGCTGGAGCAAGTCCAGGATAAAAATGAGCAGAAGGAGCAGAATTTTGCAGTAAACAAAGGTGAAAAACGAGCAAAGGTGAGAAACAAGCCTTAATAAATAGTTAATATCATCATCATCATCATGCTGCTGTGCGTCTAGAAGAGAGAAAAAAACGAATAGGACTACTACACCCTCATGTATGCCGTAAAGGTGACTAATTTGAAGTTGTGCAGGAGGCTTGCAGTCTCAGCATGTAAAACAAACTGCCACAGAAACTACCATTTCAAGAGCATGTGACTGCTTGGTGCACTCTTCCTACAAGGAAATCAGCAGCAGTGATGGATCCATGCTCCAGAAAGATCACAAATTGAAATAATGATGATGATGATATATCACACACCAACAGATGTTAGCTTACCAACTTTTCTTCATGGCACAAACTGTTTGGCAATTGCTGTAGATCTCATTAGAAAGTTTCAAAGACTTTCAAGATGGGACTTCACACTGTTCCGTCATGACACTGGAATATACTGGTTAAGCTGACAGTGCTGTCTAAATTCAGATTAGAAGACCTGCATGGCCCCAGATTTAATGATGTGAGACATGACAGGTTCACAATAAAAGCCATAGCTGCAGAACGGGTACAAGAGATCTTGTAGTAAATCTATTGAGTCATTTAATCAATCAGTATCTTCAGTTGTCTAAATCGCTGACATGTGCACCAATTCATCTTGTCTTTTTACCACTTTCTCTGCCTCCAGAAGTATGTACTATCTCTCAGTATTTTCATAACATCTCTCCTCCATGTGTGCCTTAGTGTTCCTATTTTTTCTGCGGGTTTCAAATGAGTGCCTGATGAGTTACACTAGAGGTTGGCTTCCTGAGTTCATTGTCATTCAATTTTCTTATATATTTCACAGTGAATTTTAAAATTTTTTTGAAGGAACCTACTCTTTATTTTTGTGGTTCCTTTGAAACATTTACTTTTTAATGCCTTTATATCTTTTATGCTCGTTTTCCTTCTTCTTATACAAGAAATAGTAAAATGTTTGTGTTGAAAATTGTATCCCATTATTTCCCTTGTGTAAGATATTACCTCCACTTGAATTATTTCAGAGAACTGAAGTTGGTGTCATTTTTATGGCCATTGACAACTTGTACGACAAGTGTAGAAAGTCAACTGATCCACCATTGAATAAGGCAGAGTGGAACCAAAAACTCACTCGGATTTGGGTAAGCTAAATTTGCCTGATGCGTAGGGCTGATGACCTTATCATATAAAACAAACTGCTGTAGACACCACAGCTGGAGAGCAAATAAGTGCTTAGCATGGGTTTCTAGCTGAGGGTCCAGCTGTAGTTGTGACTCCATGCTCAGTAAGGAACGAACATGGAAATAATGATGAGGAAATTTGTCTCTTTGGTAAGACAAAACAATTTTTAAAAATTGGTAGTTCCATAGCAGAGACTGCTGTAGGGGAGTGAAGTGTTACAGACTTCACTATACTAGGTTCAGCTTGGAGATTTGCCTTTTCTACCTTAAAAACAGAGTTGGGTACCCATTTACAGCTGGGAAGACTGGAGTGTGATTGCATCATGTTTCAAACTCAGTACCTTTGCCTTTAGAGGCCAGCAAACTACTCTGTAAATCATATTCAGAAAAATAAAAATTGAATGTCGGAAATACCCAGTTCAAGCCCACTTGAATTATAATTTGGGTTCTCTTTTCTAGATAGCATAGTCTGTTTATTTACTGGCGTTATCAAAAAATCTGGAGAAAAGAACTGCAGACCATTCATCATCATCTTTATCATTAACATTGAGCTGCTCATGAAGCACAGGCCTTCAACAAATACACTCAAGCCTTCAACAAATACACTCAAGCCTTCAACAAATACACTCAAGCCTTCAACAAATACACTCAAGCCTTCAACAAATACACTCAAGCCTTCAACAAATACACTCAAGCCTTCAACAAATACACTCAAGCCTTCAACAAATACACTCAAGCCTTCAACAAATACACTCAAGCCTTCAACAAATACACTCAAGCCTTCAACAAATACACTCAAGCCTTCAACAAATACACTCAAGCCTTCAACAAATACACTCAAGCCTTCAACAAATACACTCAAGCCTTCAACAAATACACTCAAGCCTTCAACAAATACACTCAAGCCTTCAACAAATACACTCAAGCCTTCCTGTCTTGTGCCATCCTTTCAAGGGATTGTTCATTTCTTCTTCATCCATTTCATGTTTGTCTACAGTTTCCTTCTCCATGATTTATTTGTTTTGGTCTCCCTTCCTCTCTCTCTCTTACTTTGGAGATTCTAAAACCGGGACTGCTTATTAATACTTGAGCTATTGTTCTCAGTTTTTGTTCTACCCAATGTCATTCTTCTCCTTATTTCTACTTTTTGTTTCTGCTGGAGCAGACGTGCTTTGGTGCCATGATCCATAAGGAATGAAAAATAATATGAATGAATGAAAAGAATAGAATGAAGTCTTACATAAATTGTCTAAAATATTATTCATTTTCTTCCTCATTCTTGAAGCTCCTTTTGAATCATTGAGCACTAGCATATTATTTTCATCAAGTCTAGTATTTTATGATTAGGTCAGTCTTTCTTGCTTCTATTAATTCTCTCTCTCTCTGATTTCGAAAACTCCCTTCCCTCTTTCTGTGTAGTCAATGAAAGTAAGGTAGAGAGTTCTTTGTTGTTATATACTGTTCATAAAAAAAGAAACGCAACTTTTTTGGTGTTACTTTTATAAAAGATATTCGCTGATTGGACATCAGTCAACCTATCGACTGTGTCCACCTGGTCATTAACTTCTCGTGGTTACCTGAATTGTACTCACCTCATGATTCGTGAGGTCATGAAAGAGGTCAAGGTCAAAACAACATTTTTGACAATAACTCGTGACAGGTTCATGAGAATCCCGTGAAACTTACTGAACACAAAACTTTCTGACCATATTATTGAATGCCTATAAAAGATTGACGCTCCTCGAATAAATTCAGTTGAAAATTCAATGCGCAAGTATGGCTCATCTCACTACAGAACAACGACTCATCATCATTGGACGTTTACAGACTGGACAGTCACAAAGTGTAGTGGCCAGACAATTTAATGTGGTTAGAAGCACCATTAGTCGCCTTTGGAGGTGATTTCAAGAAACTGGCTCAGTGGCAGACCGGCCGTGCAGTGGAAGACCCAGAGTCACAACTCCTGCCGAAGACTGCTTCATACGGCTCCCGTCACCTCAGGAATCGACTTGCATCTGCGTCCTCCACAGTACAGTCAATGTCAGCAGCTCGTCGAATTTCAGATCAAACGGTCAGGAACCGGCCTGCACGACTCTGGTCTTTGGGCTAGAAGACCCTACAGAGGTCCTGTTCTTACGGACTGGCATTGCCAGAACCGACTGCAGTGGGCAAACCAGCATCGTCAATGGACTGTTGGGAATGACTGGAGACAGTTTGGTTTAGTGATGAATCATTTTTTGTGCTCCAGCGACACGATAGATGGAGAAGAGTTTACCGCAGAGTCCATGAGCGCTACGCCCAGAACAGCGTTGATGAGGCTCCTCCACATGGTGGTGGAGGTGTACTGATGTGGGGGGTGATCAACTTCATGGGAAGAAGTGACCTGGTGCAAATTGAAGGACGCCTGAATGCCCAATGATACGTCGCTGAAATTCTTCGTCCTCACGTCCTTCCACTTCTGGCTGCACGAGGGTCAATTTTTCAGCAGGATAATGCTCGACCTCATGTGGCAGAACTCACCACCCAGTTCCTCGCTGACAACAACGTCCAGACCATTCCGTGGCCAGCCATGTCATTAGACATGAACCCCATAGAACACTCATGGGATGAACTCGACAGACGACTCCGCCAGCGAGACATGGCTCCAGGCAATCTCCGACAGTTGTCTCTTGCACTGCAGGAAGAGTGGGCAGCCATCCCACAACAACAGATCCAACGGCTAATCGGATCCATGTCAAGGAGATGTCGTTCTCTGATAGAGGCCAGAGGAGGCCATACCCCTTACTGAAACGGAGGCCTCAGTTGCAAAGAATAAAAGTCCAAACCAAATTTAATGAACATCATTTCATTGTTAAAGTCTGAAAGTTTCTTCATGCCAAAATTGAAACATTAATTCCGTAAAATAAAATTTTGGTACTAGTTTGAAATTTGGTGTCCATTACCACTGCAATAATGTTGCGTTTCTTTTTTTGAACAGTATATATAGCCAACCGTAACATATAGAATTAAGTCATAGACACCTAATAAATGAGCAGGAAAAGTCCTAAAGGCCATAGAGATGTGGTTATTACAGAAGATTAATACAGGCAGCTTAAAAAAGTAATGAGGATGTCCTGAAAGAAGCCAGTGTGGTAAGGAAGCCTATTACTTACATTACATGGAAGCCTATTACTTACATTACAAGGAAGCCTATTACTTACATTACATGGAAGCAATCCACTTTCCTTGGGCATGTATGAGAAGAAGAAAGCTGGAATATATTATTACAACAGGAAAGACAAGGAGAAAAAAAAAAGGTGGAAGATGACAAACACAGAAGATCCTGGACAATTTGACAACTTGGCACGGACAGAAGTCAACAACAGAACTGATAAACAGCACTAAAGACAGCGAGTTGTGAAGACACATGATCACCTACATCACAAGGCATGATACAACAAGAAGAAGTTCTATTTCAGGGTCAGAATGTATTAGACATTCTAAAATACGTTTATGCCATATGGTTTCTAAGAGTCTCTTAGGAGACAAAAAATGAATACTGTGCACTTATTATGTCATAAGATGAAAGTAATCCAAGTCTGTGCATGGAACTATAATAGAAATTGTTACAGATACTACCACTGCAAGCTTCCTGCAAGGAGGTCAAATGCAGGGGCAGATCCATGGCCCATATGGAATGTAATAGGGAGAATGAAAAATGAATGAATTATGTTCAACTTTTATTAATATTTTTGCTTACTAAAATTTATTGTCTAGAATTCATCATCCACAACTGACTAAAAAAATGTCCTTTGAAACAAAACAAAAAAAATAGTGAGGCAGTTTCTAGCATCAGAATTATGTCATCATCATCTCCGTGGTGAGATATCAGGAAGGGACTTCTCTGCAAGAATAAAGGGCAGGGTTGTTGCTGAACAGAGCGGAGCTTACATGACAAGAACCTCCAACATGAGAATGGAGGTAGAGGCAGCTAATGCTGCCCTGAGGTGGCTGTCTGAAACTCCATTAACCAGAGCAGTTGTTTCAGACTCTCAGTCGATGCTTCAGAAGGTCCAGAATGGATGGCTATGAAAAACATTGATAGAAGCCTCGAATCTTGAGAAACTGGTGTGGATCTACTGTCCTGGTCATGCAGGGGCATGCGGTAATGAAAGAGCTGATAGACAAGAGTACCCACAGTGAAGACACTGGATATGGATACGGGAGAGATTCAAAGGACAACAACTGATGATCGACTGTTAGACAACGACACTGCAATCGATGATCAACGAGGCTAAGAATGTTGGGATTTGGCTTCAAACATGAGACTAGCAGGGATGGACGTATAAGAGGATACATCTGTCACGTATACAACCAGCGTACTATAGGAAAAATTAGCATTCATACGCTTCAACATTTGCTGAGGGAGACTGTGTTGTCTGGAGTGCAGGGATGTTGATTCTAATCAACAACAACAATCATATTCTCATCAACAATAACAATCATCATCATATAACCTTTGCACTCTTTATGGAGCAACCACTGTAGCTGGCCCCATTTCAGGAAGCCTGAACCAGGCATGTGTGGTGGTTTCCATGACAATTTGTTTTATATAATGCCCCATGTACAACTTTATATTAGTCGCCTTGTATGACATGCCTGGGGGGGCAGTGGTACTATTCTTTTTTTGCCTCTTTAGAGACCCCATGGAACTACCCCGGGGTCACTTCTACAATCCATATGAAAAAAAATGTTGATATTATCTCCAAAATATTTCAAAATGTCTATCTTCCAGGATTATGTCCAAGAAAGAGAGGCTGTGATAAGTATGGTCCAGAGTTCAACTAGTTCCATGACTGGTAGTTCACCACCTGAAACTATTAGGGCCAAATCAAAGACAAGGGAAAGGCCAACCTTAAAGTTTGCAATACCAGATCATTAAATGACACTTTTACTTAATGTCGTACATTTATTCAGTGGGGGTCAAGGTCTAAGATTATGTACCTAGTCCCATACACTTGTACCCTGTGCCAAACATTTATACTTTATATTCATCATCATCATCAGCTGCCATCTCCACAACTAAAGTCTGCTACAATGGATCTCCAACATCTTAAGTCTCATGTTTTGATGGTACACTCTGATAGATCTTTTCCTGTCCATCTCTTGATCTTCCCACTTATAGTGCTGTCTCCTGCACGTTTGCCTTCAAACCCTCTTTTCATTATAGACTTCAGAAAAGTGTTATGTCTTTTAATATGGCACATTCACATAGCATCAGATGTTTGTGTAAAACTGCTGGCAAAGGCTGGTAGAAAAGTTATTTGAAATGTCGTGAACCCTAGTATGGCTCTGACACATGAAGAACAACCAAAACAACAACCAAGAATTTACAGACTATCACAAACGGGTGTTTACATCGGGTAGAAGGATTCAAATAGTACAAGAAGATCACCAATAAAGAACTGATGACAAGAACCAGACAGGTGCCAGTAGAACAAGAGATAACAAATAAGATACTGGTAATGGACAGCACAGGACAGGACAGGACAGGACACTGAGGAAACCTGTTAACAATGCAGATCTTCTTCTGGAATTGCCAGGGTAAGGAAGGTGGTGGGACACTGAAAAGCATGTAGAGAATAGAACTGGAGAAGAAAAACACAGGAGGAAGAGGACTGGAGATGGAAAAGAAATGGATAAGGAAGATATGGAAAATCCCTGAGCAGACGGCACAGTATGGGAGGATTTGGCATAAATTTGTTGAAGATCCAAGTCTAAATGAGCCTGATTTTTTTTGGGTTGTAGTTGTACAACTAGTTTAGCTGAGCTGATCTTGTCTTTCTTTCGCAGCCAGTGCCAACTTAATGAATATACACCTAAGCTCTTCCTGTGACTTTTGTACCATTCCAAAACTTGTTGACTTGAATTTATGAGTTCCAGTATCTTTTCTGGGTATTGTATCCTGACTCTGCATGCATTTAAAGGAACCTTACATCTGGTTTTGAGCTAGCAGAGGGAAAGAGGAGCAGCACACTGTGCTTTCACCACCATCCAGGGAAGCTCTTCAAATATGAAGGGCTAAAATACTGTGCTCTGGTTCTGGGCTTTCCCAAGGAATTGTCACGTTCTGCACACAGCCACATCCCAATTACCCCCTCCTGTCATCTATCCATTCAGGGATCCACCTGCACGCAGACAACCAAGGTAAAAGCTGCAGTTAAGCCTGGGGCTCAAGTGATTCCCCCAAGCTTAGTGTTAAATGCTGGGTTCTGAACATGCTCCACAACAATGGGAAACATGATGTTCAGCAGCTCTTAGCACTGGACTGGCAAACTTTAAGACTCAAAGATTGCCTGTTTACAGGATGCACAGCATGGAAGTGTTCAAGGGTATTGGTTAGTGGCCTAAACCTGATAATTCATGCAAGACCATGAATTCCTTGGCATCTCAATATTTCAGTAATGTCAGGATTAAAATAAAAAATATTTTAAACACACGCTTTTAATGCACTAAAAACCCAAAAATAATTTTTCAAGGAGTTAATTGCTTGCAGTAAAAAAAAGTAATATCAAATTGACAAAAGGCGTAGGGCGCTTAAGCGCTTATCATATATTTTATCCATAAGTGTCTAATGAAGTATAAAGCAGAAGTTAACTTCATGCAGAATCAGCGCCCCACGCTTTTTGTCAATTTGATGTTAAATTTTTTTACTGCAAGCTATAAACTCCTTGAAAAATTATTTTTGGGTTTTTTGTGCATTAAAAGTGTGTGTTTAAAATATTTTTTTATTTTCTTCTTGTTAGTGTTAGAAAAATTATAACATACTAAAACATAAACAATATTTTTACTCATTGTCAATCTGGTCTAAAATTTCTTAAGCGATCTATTTCTTTTATAGCGTCAATATTACATGGCTTTGTGCCTGTTAATTTGGTGCAATCAATTTCTTCAATCTGTAGGCCATCTAGAGATCGAACTCGACTTTCCCTTGATTCATAATTTTATAATTTGGATTGTTTCCCTTGATTTAGCTAGACACTTGTTTGAGTACTGCCCTGTTTTACGCATAGAAAAAAATAAAGCACACCACGTACTCATGAATTTTTAATTAACTTGATTATGACCCCTGATTTGTTTACATTTCTGTACGAAAAACTTAATTACTCATAATGTCATAATTACTATATCAAATTATTAAATAATTGACTGATTATTGTATTGTCATCGGGAATACACAACTATGCCAAGTTTCAGAGCTATTGCTCATCTGGAACTGATTGAAAAATCGATTGCAAGATTTGAAAGTGACATGAAAGTGACACAAAAGTGAAGTTAAATAAAAACGTGTAAAAAAAACAGAAGCTTTGGTCATCTTGAAAAATAAAACGACTTCTCCAGAATGTGCCATAAAAGTATATTAGACAGATGTGAAGCAAGTCAATAGATTCAAATACCTAAGTATGTTAACAACATCAGATGGAAGATGCATGTCATGAGAAGAGCAGAATATCCCAGGCAAAAGCAGCGTTCAATAAAATGAAAAGTATTAAAGACAACAAATCCTTGTAAGTGGAAGTAAGAAAGAGAGTTAATAAGTGTTGAGCACAGAGACAATCCTAATACATGGAAGTAAGTCATGGACAACTTGTAGACGCAGGCTATAGTATGTGGCTTTAAATAGGAATATTAAGAATACCATTGAAACCAAAAAGAAAGTCATGAGCATGTCCTGAAAGAAACCAGTTCACAAAGGGAGCTTATTACTTATATTAGAAGGAAACATCCACTTTCTTAGGGAACAGGAAAGCTGGGATATATTGTGATAACAAGAAGGACTGAAGTAATAAGAGAAAGAGAACAGAAAAAGTAATAAGAGAAAGAGAACAGAAAAAGTAATAAGAGAAAGAGAACAGAAAAAGTAATAAGAGAAAGAGAACAGAAAAAGTAATAAGAGAAAGAGATCTTTTTCAGAGGGCACAGTAGTCCTATTATTTCTTCATCTTCTCAAAGAACCCCAGGAGTTATATCTGAGTTTATAGTGTATTTTATCCCAGAACATATATTCTGTTGATATCTTTATTATTTTTCTAGATTTAATTGGTTGTGAGTTTTACTATCTGCAACTGTATATACTTATGTTAATGTGTAAAAGTTGTATAGTTTAAAGCAGTTTTGAATTTATCAACAGTAGCTGTGACGGACATCCTGAAGTGTGTCCCTTATTTTATTTTGTCATTTGTTCTTGTGGCTGACGCATGCTGCTTTCAAAACATCTACAGTAACATTATATTATTACTGTAGTTCAATTATAAAAACTGAAATAAAGAATAATTGTTCTTTCAATACCCTTCAACTTTCCAAGGAGCAAAGGTTATTAGCAAATCCATGCCAAGTCTTCCTGTCATGTGCCATTAGCTCAATGTCTTTCAATGACTTCCCTCAAAATTGTAATGTCTGCTTCATTCTCTTCTCCACGTGTTTTTCGTTCTACCTCACCTATCCTGGGGATTCCAGAACAAAGACTGCATTGTAATGGTATCAACAGGTTTCCTTAACCCTACCGGCACTGATCCTCTGAGAGTTACCCCCCCCCCGTATGCCAGAGTTCCTGAGCAAAAATGGATAAGTAAAGAACGGAAGGGTTATGTGTGTCCTATCCATCACCAAGATCTTTGTCTCATCTCTTGTTCCACTGCAACTGTGTGCTAGTTCTTGTTATCAGTTTCACATTGGTGAACTTGTCATAATTAAGTTATTCTTATGTGAGAGACTAAAAAACACAAGGAGAAGATCACTGGAGACAGAAATGAAAAGGATGAGACAGATATGGAAATACCTTGAACTGATGGCACGGGCAGGATGACTTATAAATTTGTTGAAGGCCTATGCTCCTAGGGAAGGTCAATGGTAATGATGACAATGACTTTTACTAGACTATATTAAAAGAGGCTGTCATTGTAGTCCACATATTAATCAGCATTTTTTGCCCCCAATGGAGCATAGGCTTTCATTACAAGCTGTCCTTCAGATTCCATCTTCAGCCAGCTTCAAAATCATTCCCTTGTTCATTCATAAACTTTGGACATCAGGTGGAAAATGCATCACTGAGGTTAAAAACAGTATATGTCAAGTAACAGAAAAGTCTATATACAGCATTACAACATGAGGTAATCTGACCATTAGAAGAGGTCTCCCAGACAACAAGCCTACTTGGGCCATGACTCCAAAGCAACATTCTCAGTTTTTTTTTTTTTTTTGCACTGTTTGTACTGGTTATTACCTCATGGTTTAATGCATTCTGCCAAACTGTGGCGGTTATGAAACTAAAAATTTGAAGAAAAAAAAAACTCACAAAATTTCACAACATAAAAATATCTTATCTCCTCAGAGACTTCTGGGGACTACTTTCTGCCTTTATGATTATTTTCTCTCAAAGTATCCTAGTACTTTTTCCTGTTATATTAGCTTATGCCAGTATTTTCTCAGTTATATTTTAGCCCCTTTTATTATTTTCTGAACATATGATTATTTTCTCTTACATTAGTCCACTTAATTACTTTTTCTATTATATTAGCCTCTACCATTACTTTGAGTTATATTTTAGCCCTTACTATTACTTTCTGACCATACAATTATTTTCTCTTGCATTAGTCCATTTAATTACTTTTTCAGTTTAATTAGCCTGTACCATAGCTTTGAGTTACATTTTTGCCCTTACTATTACTTTTTGCCCAACTTACTTTTACATTAGCCCATGTGATGATGTGATAACAGTTTAAAACAAAACATAAAAAAAACGAATAACATAAATTCCAACAAAGTTGTTACCAGCATCACTGTATTTTTATAATTAAATAAGAAAATCAAAATCTTAAAACAAAAACAATATACAAAATCTAAATTTTCATTTGTATGACAATACAAAAGCATTAAAAACTCTTATAATGACAAGAGGAAGATTACTAAAACAACTGTACAGTTTTGGCAACATAAGCCTCACTAGCATTAAATGTGACAGATTTGATAATGCTAATATTGCATGCACAAACTTCTACTATTTCAGAAGTGTACAGAATCTTGCATAATGATTTGTACATGAAGGATATCAGTATTCAAGAGAACTTCTCACATGATGTGTAATAAAATCTGTTATAACCAGTCAACTCTGTAACTTTTCTTAGAATAAACCACATCCTCTTCTGATCTTTAAATATTTATAGCACAAGCTTCAGCCTCACATGACCTGTAATTATTTGTAGCATAAATCACATCCTCACATGACATAATAATTTCTAGCATAAACCATATCCTCTCAAAACCTGTAAGCAGATCTAGCATAAACCACAACCTCACAAGACTTATAATAATTTCTAGCATAAGCCAGAAACCTTCACGACCTATAGCTATTTATAGAAAGGACCACAACCCTTTCATACTCTGTAACTATTTCAAATATAAATCACAACCTCTCAGAACCTGTTATTACTGGCTGGCATCACCTGGCTAGCTGCATGCAGGAGGATCTCACAATGAATAGACAGCAGGCAAGGGGAGCTCAGAGGAGGTGGTTCTGTGCAGGATGTAATGATTCCCTGGGTGACACCAGAACCACAGCACAGTATTTTAAACCTGCATGTTTGGACAGCCACCCATGGATGGTGGGGAATGCACAGTATGCCACACTCATCCCTCTTCCAGCTTGAAACCTGATATGAGTATCCTTGTAAATGTGTGTGCCACACTCCTCCCTCTTCTAGCTAGAAACCTGATGTGAGGATCCTTGTAAATATATGCCACACTCCCCCACCTTCCAGCTTGAAACTTGATGTGAGGATCATTGTAAATGTATGCCAAGCCATGACAGAATACCCGGGAAAGAAACTAGTGTTCCATAATTCAACACGTTTCAAATTGGTAGAAGCCACAGATAAAGCCTAGATCTCCAATGTTAATGAGTCTTCAACTTGGCATTGGCAGCAAAAGAGCAACAAGCTCAGCAGAACTAGTTAAACAACCACAACTGCTAGCATAAGCCACAACCTCTCATTTCTAGTATAAACCACAACCTCTCATTTCTAGACATAAACCACAACCTCTTATTGCCAGCATAAACCACAACCTCTCATTGCCAGCAAAAAACTACAACCTCTCACTTCTAGCATAAACCACAACCTCTCACTTTTAGCATAAACCACAACCTCTCACTTCTATCATAAACCACAACTTCTCACTTCTAGCATAAACCACAACCTCTCATTTCTAGCATAAACCGCAACCTCTCAATTCTAGCATAAATCACAACCACTCACTTCTAGCATGAACCACAACTTCTCATTTCTAGCATGAACCACAAACTCTCATTTCTAGCATGAACCCTTCTAGCATAAACCACAACCTCTCACTTCTAGCATAAACCACAACCTCTCATTTCTAGCATAAACCACAACCTCTCATTTCTAGCATGAACCACAACCTCTCATCCTCCCATTTCTAGCATAAACCACAACCTCCCATTTCTAGAATGAACCACAATTTCCCATTTCTAGCATAAACCCTTCTAGCATAAACCACAACCTCTCACTTCTAGCATAAACTACAACCTCTCAGTTCTAGCATAAACCACAACCTCTCATTGCCAGCATAAACTACAACCTCTCACTTCTATCATAAACCACAACCTCTCACTTCTAACATAAACCACAACCTCTCATTTCTAGCATAAACCACAACCACTCACTTCTAGCATGAACCACAACCTCTCACTTCTAGCATGAACCACAACTTCTCATTTCTAGCATGAACCCTTTTAGCATAAATCACAACCTCTCATTTCTAGCATAAACCACAACCTCTCATTTCTAGCATGAACCACAACCTCTCATTTCTAGCATGAACCACAACCTCTCATCCTCCCATTTCTAGCATAAACCACAATCTCCAATTTCTAGCATGAACCACAACCTCCCATTTCTAGCACGAACCACAACCTCTCATTTCTAGCACGACCCCCCACGCCCCCCCCCCCCCCCCATGCACCACAACCTCCAATTTCTAACACAAACCACAACCTCTCATTTCTAGCATAAACCACAGCCTCTCATTTCTAGCATAAACCACAACCTCTCATGTTTAGCATAAACAACAACGTCTCATTTCTAGCATAAACCACAACCTCTCATTTCTAACATAAACCACAACCTCTCATTTCTAGCATAAACACAACCTCTCATTTCTAGCATAAACCACAACTTCTCATTTCTAGCATAAACCACAACCTCTCATTTCTAGCACAAACCACAACCTCTCATTTCTAGCATAAACACAACCTCTCATTTCTAGCATAAACCACAACTTCTCATTTCTAGCATAAACCACAACCTCTCATTTCTAGCATAAACCACAACCTCAAGATTTGTACAAATATTCAACATTACAAAAAAAGAACTAATCTTGATTTGTAACTATCTGCAGTAAAAGTATGATTAAAAACCATATATCAATACCATAATACATTCACAACAATTCTGTATCACATACAAGCAAATATAACGCACCAAAATATAAAAGGCACATGCATATTTAAGGCAAGCATGAGACAGTATTCTGAAATTTTGTCTATTCCTTTTTTCCCTTGGTTCGATTTCATACAGCAATAACTACACCCTGCTGTCTCTTCCCCCTTCCCCAAACATATTTCTGCATGACCTACAACTGATGTCTGTTATATAATATTTACTGAGAATAAAACCTAACAAGAACCACAAACATCAGCAAAGGCACAAAGAATAAAAGCTAAATAATAAACATTAAAAAAAAACCTGACAAACAACAAAATGATCACCACAAACAAAAACTAAAAACAAATAAAAACTACATCACTTACTTAGTCGTTCCCCTTCTACCGTGAGGTGTAGAGGTAAAACTACATCACCATAAGGACTAATGTTGATCAAGCACAAGTGCTAACTGATGCTTAAATACAAGAAGTGAACGATAACCAAAAACTAACTGATGCTTAAATACAAGAAGTGAACGATAACCAAAAACTAACTGATCAACAGGATTGTGGAGTTGGAGTAATCAACAAAAACTAACTGATCAACAGGATTGTGGAGTTGGAGTAATCAAGTCTAGTTATGTGAGGAGCTGTAGTCAGAGTTGGTTACAAGCTCCCAGACTCCGGCTCCTGTCATAATTTTTAAGTTGCTGAATGGGTGCGGGGAGGAGAAAGAGAGACAAAGAAAGGAGCAAATCAGGATCTTTTTCTTTTTGCCCTTTCTTCCCAGAGTTAGAATTATAATTAATATATTAATGCAGTCAGTCGGAACCCTGATAATCAAAATCAAGAACAGAATGATTAGCAAAAACAAAAACCTTGTTTACAAATTACAAAAAAGAATGTAAACAATAATTTAAAAACAAAATGATAGCCAAGAAGAACAGCTAAATGATGATATACAAGAACTAAATGATGATATACAAGAACTAAATGATGATAAACAAGAACTAAATGATGATATACAAGAACTAAATGATGATAAACAAGAACTAAATGATGATATACAAGAACTAAATGATGATAAACAAGAACTAAATGATGATAATCAAGAACTAAATGATGATAAACAAGAACTAAATGATGATATACAAGAACTAAATGATGATATACAAGAACTAAATGATGATAAACAAGAACTAAATGATGATAAACAAGAACTAAATGATGATAAACAAGAACTAAATGATCAACCAAGTAGAAATAGAACATTGCCAAGAATAAGAAAATGAATGGTGATAAAGTTAATGACATAAATGACAAACAAGAATAAAATCAAATCATAAATCCACAATAACGCAGTATACACACACAAAAACTATACCATCATCTGCTATTTTTATGTTCCTCATGGAAGGGTTTTCACAATGACCAAGGTTCTCTGGGATGACCATAACAAGCAAGGGTCATGACAAAGATTTTCAAGATGGCCAAATATACCTTGACAAGTTTTCCCATGATGACAAATGACCTCCATGAATCAACAATCTCCATGATAATGTAGGATCGTCATAACAAAGAATTTTCAAAAAATGACCAAGGTTCTCAGGGATGACCATACATCACCATAACAAGCAAGGACCACAACACAGATTTTCAAGATGGTCAAGTTTCTTGGTTACGAAGATCCTGTATCTTAATAGAGCTTGTTGGCTGTGATGAAGGCACTTGGTCATCATGGGGAAACATTATGGGAAAGATTATAATCAAAAGTTTTCACGATGACCAATGTGTTTTGCCTCATGAAATATCAGAGGGTTTCTGAGAAGACAAAGAAAGAATAGGTATACTGCACACTCAGGCATAGGGTAAACGTAAAGGATCCCATTACACGCCTATTGAGGCATATTGGGAATACGGTGTTAGGCCCATATTTTCTTGACCATCGGCACACTAGGGGTGATGTGGTCAGTATCACGCCGGCCGCCTTAACCTTCCCAGAGTTGTTCTGGTACCCAAGTCATGAGGCTGGGTCGACCCCGGAGCCGTTTGCGGTCTAAAAAATCCCACCTCAACTGGGGATCGAACCATGGACCACCGAGCTAGGAAGCCAGTGCACTAACCAGTGTGCTACCGTGGCTCCACCCTCAGGCATGATGTACTGTAATGTTGCCGTCCCGGGACTAGCACCTTCACCATGTAAAACAAATTGCTAACAAAGCCACTGCTGCAACAGCAGACTACCCACAAGGGGACTAACTCTAGTGGTGGCTCCATGCTCTACACAAAGCAAAAAAGGAAAATGAATGATTGAATGAAAAGGTGCTTTGGGATGACCATGGTGAAAAAAAGGTTTGGTTTTTAAGGATTATCTTCATTGCACACGGACAACTCCATCAGTGCTCCGATCTCTTCCCTTAGATCACACAAGGAGGATCTCAGCACAGTGCATGAACTCTCTAGCACCGGCAAGAATCCCAGTGTGTATATAAGAATCACACATTCTATAAATAGTTTTATAATTTAAAAATTAGAAGCCTACCCACCACAAAAAAAAAAAAAAAAAGAAAAAAAGGTACAATCCTTCAACAATTTCCATGATGACCCATGATCATCAAGAGTCTAAACAATCAAGGACTAAGTTTTTTTCACAGTGTTGAAAGTCTCAGGACAACCAGTTATGTCCATGAAAACCAATTCGTATCTCATTTGAGCTCCTATCAACAATGTACATCCTATCCAATAAACTATCAGGCTGTGTGCCTCTCTACTCTCCCAAATCCTTGTAGTGTCACCCTTGAGTCTAACCAGCTGTAAACAGGTATTTGACTCTGCTCTTGAGTTGGGGAAAGCAAAAGGCAGCTAGGAAGGGAACTGGTAAACCCACCTCACTTAAAAAAAAGCGCTGGACCTAGTATGGATAAGTCTCTAACACTTCACTACCCTTAAGTCAGTATCTGCTACGGGATTACCTTGACCATTACGATTTCCTCTCCCAAACTGACAAGACTTTTTAGAATATGATTTGTTTGATGAGATGACACAATATGGCTTTTGTATTTCCTTGAAAGCTTTTTTTTTTTACACATAAAAATTTCAAACAGCAAAAAATGTGGCACTTTGCAAGGGGATGTCTGACAGGTATATGCTAATAAGATATGAACAAAGGTCTTAAGAAACTTGGTAGCCATTAACCAATTCAGTACATCTGATTGAAGCACTGAAAATGCATCTCCCCTTACTGCTTGATTCCATAAGTGGCAGACAAATGTAAAGCAAGAGAGAGTCATCTCATCAAAGATTTTCTACACCTTTCGAGTTCATGAGATTCTGAGCAATCTTTTAAACAATCATCATTTTCCCTCATGCTCTTTATGCAGCATGGGGCCCCCACTGTAGATGGCCTCCTTGCAGGAAGCCTGTTCTAAGTATTCATATGCTATTGCATCTATGGTTTCTGTGTCAATTAGTCTTGCATGATCAAGTTACCAGCCCCACGTACAACCTCGTGTTAGTCAAGTTACCAGCCCCACGTACAACCTCGTGTTAGTCAAGTTACCAGCCCCACGTACAACCTCATGTTAGTCAAGTTACCAGCCCCACGTACAACCTCATGTTAGTCAAGTTACCAGCCCCCGTACAACCTCATGTTAGTCATTACCAGCCCCACGTACAACCTCATGTTAGTCAAGTTACCAGCCCCACGTACAACCTCATGTTAGTCAAGTTACCAGCCCACATACAACCTCGTGTTAGTCAAGTTACCAGCCCCACGTACAACCTCATGTTAGTCAAGTTACCAGCCCCACGTACAACCTCATGTTAGTCAAGTTACCAGCCTCACGTACAACCTCATGTTAGTCAAGTTACCAGCCCCACGTACAACCTCGTGTTAGTCAAGTTACCAGCCCCATGTACAACCTCGTATTAGTCAACTTGTACAATATGCCTGAGGGCTACATTAGTCCTATTATTTCTTTGCCTCTTCAAAGTCCCCAAGGAACCACCCAAGGCTTTCTTAAACAGTAATGTCTTGGAAACTTCCAGCTCTCTCATGCCTGTAATATTCTGACCCTGGATTCCTTATGAACCATTTAAGTACCTCACGGGAGCCGCGCTAGCGTAGTGGTTACAACACCGCTCTGGTGACCGGGTGATACAGGATCAAACCCGGGCGACGGCATTTGAGGATTTTTCGTCGACCGGGATTTGGACTGGATTAACTCGAGACCTGGCGAGCACATTTGAAGGAATGTCGTCGACCAGGGACTGGCGGCTCCTGAGCCGACCCAGCTGCAATGGGTACCTCCGAAATCGGCGAGTATTTGCCTGAATGGCGAGGGACACCTGTCTCTGTACAAGAAATAAAGGGATACTCACGTAAAATCAATGTCAGGTTAGACATAAATAATAACCTGAGATTTCGCCTCGAGTATTAGCGGGCGTACGAAAAAAAAAAAAAAAAAAAAGTACCTCACAAAGCTAAACAAGAATAAAATATGAATGACTATATAGCTTAATATAGGCACCTTCATTTTGCTAATTATTAGTTATGAAGACATGACATTCTCAACATCTGCATCAACAAATCATACTGAAACCACAAGACTGCAGGGTCATTTATATTTGGACATGTGGTCTAATATAACAGATGAACCTTGTGTCTAGGCTGAACTGAATGCGCCTTATCTAAACTCATAATTAAAAAATAATATCCAAACCATGGCAATGTTAAACATATAATGGATGTTAAATGTTCTAGTGAAAACACAAACAGTGGTAAGCTGACAAAGTAGTATTTATGTTGCATGAACTCATGTGACCTCTGAAAACTGCTTCCACAAACCGGTGTTTTAAACAAAGAAAAATTAGACTCGTGGATAAACTCTGAAAAATATGACCTCAAAGCTGAAGTTGTATTAATCAAGTAAAGTCTCCTTAATTCTTATTAAATTTAGACCAAACGTGAAACTAGTTGGCACATTGTTGCCAAAGCCTTAAATATGAAAATATATCAAAATCAGCCCAGTAGTTCTTGATTTTTTTTTTTTCAATGGACACACACACAAATTAGTAGTCCATTTTTGAATTTTCAATTGTGAATGCAATTAAAGTACAAATGGAAATGAAATTGCAGCAAATTCATCTAAAAAGTGAGACATTATATGTTCAATCTAACTGGTATGCAAAACACAAATAGTTCAATGGAGGGATTTAAAACTGGAAAGGTAAGTACACTTATAACGTCAGATAAGATACAGTTTGGGAAAAAAAAAATTAGTCATTATTTCTGGGCTAGTGTTGGTCATAGATAACACGTTTTCTAATTTTCATGGAGATGCTTCTTGTTTCTTTACCCAGGTTTTATCCTGTGCCTATCCATCTTGAATATGTAAGGACAGAGGGATGGCTTTGTTATATTTTTGTCCCTCATACTTCACTTACTGGCTTAAGAGTTTCTCCTTCTGTGGTAAGGCAGGAGGTGCACTTGGAGTAGTTCTGTTCTCTAGTGTGTTGGCAGTATTTTTAATTATTTCTCATATCTTCCATGTTGTTTTAGCCAATATTTGTTGCTGGTTTGAATACAACCATTTCCTCAGTTACTCCTGTACTCTGCCAACTGAAGTCACTGTTAAACTTTATAATTTAATTTACATGTATCATTTAATTTTCTTTTCTTTTCCTTACACATCATGGAACCACCACTGTAGCAGGTCACTGCCTGCACCAAACATTCACATACTTTTGTGGTGGTGGTTTCTGTGGTGATTTGTTTCACATGATGAGGTTGCCAGCCCCAAGTACAACCTCATATTAGTCGTGTGAGGGTGCAGTTGTCCTATTCTTTGACCATCTCTTCAGAGACCCCTGGGAACTCTACAGGGTGATTTATGTGTGTGGTGAGGTCAAAATTATGGAATTAAACAAACAGACCCTGTGATTAAAAAATACCACTCATAACCTGAGGTGATTTAAACTTCTGCTGCTTGTTTGTAATCGTGTTCTTAATCACTAAACGAAGAGGATAACACAGTTCTGTCCCCTGCAAAAACACAAAAAAGTCCTATCTGTAAACATAAATATATGCTTTACATGTTCATCACATCCTTGCACAACAGTTGTACTCTTTACTCTTGTCCACCATCTTTCTACTTACAGCCAATAACTACCCTACAAGCCTATTTAACTTGCAGTTCTGTCCCAAATGCTGTTACAGGTGAAAATTTAGTTACGGATGAGCTCTTAATTCCACTTACATTCTCCCAAGATAAGCGACTCAAGTAGCCTCTAACAGCAAGAGCCCAGCTCCTGGTCTTGT
The DNA here is from genome assembly GCA_024509875.1 of Oreohelix idahoensis. NCBI lineage: Eukaryota > Metazoa > Mollusca > Gastropoda > Stylommatophora > Oreohelicidae > Oreohelix > Oreohelix idahoensis. Next base: position 20,648 of record JAMPIV010019442.1, on the reverse strand, counting down.
CATGGCGAGGCTGTTTACACTAACAGAAGAAAGGATGAGAGTGAGTCTCCAGGTAGATGAGTTCTGCAAGCCTTGAGCAGCATTTAATTTTCAAGGACAACTTTAACTGCAAACCATCTGCTGCCCTGCAGGCAGCTCCTGGCCTTCTTGTGGTGGGACTGCTTAAACAGAAGAAAGAGTGAGGGCGAGTCTTTGGCACCCTCAAATCAGAATGCTCCATGTAGATGAAAATTGTAAGCCTTGAGTTATACCTCATCTAAAAGAATAATACTGATTTATACCATCTGCCGCCCAGCAAGCAGACCGGGGACAGCCAAAAGCTAAGGAAGGCCAACTTGACAAAAATACCTGTTGAAATTGCGCTGGGCCAAATGAAACAGTGCAGCATAATCCATCTTAAGAAGGACACCAACCTGCAGTTCCTTCCTCTCCTCTTCTTTATTTTGTGACTAGTTCCTACATCCATTCAGAGGCTTCAAGTAACTTTTGTTTGTGATATTCACATTTTCAATTGCCCTGGTTTTTAAAATACAGAATGGTCTAGGTGTAATCACTGAAGATTCAAATGTTGCACTGTCTGATTCATAATATGCATGTTTTTAGCAAAGCCAAACTTTATCTATCAGTTCTTTGTTTTTTTTTAATGACACAAGCCTTATTTGTAAATCCATTATTTAACAGCAAAAAATAATGTGTAGTAATAAAAATGTTTATGCATAACACAAAGTATAAAAGGTTCTTTAAACCCTCAACCTAGTATGACTTTTCATTTGAGATTAGTTTTCATTTTTATAGTAATTAATAATTTAGGGTAAGTCTGTAGACAGCTTGTCATACTTTAAGGATCAGGCTGATGATATGTCATGACACTTTATGTCTTTATGTTGTTGTTTAACTGGCTGGACTAGTTGCTCTTTCAAGGCCAATGCCAGGTTGAAGAATCCTTGGCATTTTCCACACTGTAGCTCTAGGCATTTCTTGTGGCATTTCGAATCTCTAAGGAGCGAAGGGAAGAATCTCTAAGGGAATCATCATATCTATCATACAGCCTCTTCTCAATTCTATTGACTCATTTATTCATTGCTGAAGACAACTTGTCATATTTTAAGTCTGAAATCAACTTGTCATATTTTAAGTCTGAAGACAACTTGTCATATTATAAGTCTGAAGACAACTTGTAACATTTTAAGTCTGAAGACAGCTTGAAACACTGTTAAGTGTGAAGTCAAGGTGCCACAGATTAAATCTGAAGACAGCTTATCACAGTTTAAATCTGAAGTCAGTGTGTCACACTTTAAGTCTGAAGACACTATGACACATTTTAATTCTGAAGACAGCTTGTCACATTTTAAGTCCAAAGACAGCTTATCACATGAATAGTTTGAAGACTGTGATATCTGCATAAATGGGAAGACAGCTTATAGCACTTCATATTAGGATGCGTTGTTACACTTTTGTCCCAAAATTTTGAGCGAGCAGATGAGACTGTTGACTTTGAGATTGCTGGTTTATCTGCTGTTGTTGTTGCTGACCTGTTTGTTGCTGTGAGAACTGAGACTGTTTATACTGAACTTGTTGCTGTAGCTGTTGTGGGCTCTGCATAACTTGTTGCTGGGCCATGGAAGGCTGATATGGAACATTAGTGATGGCTAGAACCTGCTGCTGATGCTGTTGCCTTTCCTTCTTCCGTCTCTCACATTCTCTATTTAGGACATTGCGGTACTTCTCGTAGCTCATTACAATGTGCTCCAGATCCTGTTTGTACAGCCGAATCAAGAGTGCAGCAAAATTTTCCAGCTGTGACAGTGTAAACAGCTCCCACTGAAATATGACAGAAAGCACTGAAGTTATGATTACAGCAATGAGAAAATGGTAAAATTAAACTAGAGACAATGAAAAAAGCACACCTGACAGCATTACAAGGTAGTCCCTGTTTTGGAATACACCAGGCTAAGAGAAATGGAGGGAGGTAAAAACACATGGAGAAAAAAGAGCTGCAGACATTCCTGACAGGGATAAAGAAAACATGGAAAGACCTTGCACAGGCAAGGAGGGTTTTTCTTCTTCTTCGTTCGCCCTCAGACGTCAACTAGAATACGTTCACAGAAAGCAGTGGTCAGTCTGAGGCTGTTGACATCTCCATAGAGCTTTTCTAGGAATGGCATTGGTGATGGCCATATGCGCTTTCTTTGTTCCTCATATGTTGGGCTACTTTGAAGTAGATGTCCAGCAGTCATTTTATCGGTGTCAGTTACACTCATCAGTAGTTCCTATCTTTAACTTGTTGAATAGATGGTATCCCAATCTGTTGTGACCTGTGTGAAGTCTGAAGATTGTTCACTTCTGCTGATCAGTAATACACATCATTTTTTAGTGCAGCTTGGATGTTCTGCTTCCCACTTGCTCCTGTATCTGTGCTTGATAAAACTCTTGGCTCTTCATAAGTTATGCTGGTGTCAAGTTGAGGTAGCTTCCTCCCTTCCTTTGCCAGTCTGTCAGCCTCTTCATTTCTGGTGATGTTGCAGTGATAAGGGATCCATTGTATCACAACTGCAGAAACCACGACAGTAAAAGTACAAGATATGCTTTGGTGAAGGCTTTCTGCACAGTAACTACCGTAAAGGTTGTCCACAACCTGTAAGCATTAAAATAATAAAGAAAAGAAAATAATGTAGGAAATGAAAGAAGTCGGGATTCACTAGGACCTGTCCTACAAGTGTCAGAAGATTCCCTTCCACCATCAGGACAACCAAATTAGGTGCTATCCCAAGATGATTTGGAGATGGAAAAATATAGCAGTCAAAAAAAAAAAAAAATGCCAGCCAAGTCATGTCTTGGGAAACCATTAGACAGAAAGCAGGAGACAGACATCTATGCAGCCCTCTTACAGCAGTTTTATATAATTTTTGCATGCAGGCTCCTGAATGAATAAATAATTTAACATCAAGTTTGTTATCAGAATGATAAGGAAAATTAACTTGAATGTACAGGCCAAAAAAGGCTTTCAATGAGGCAAAGAAAAACATAACAACATCAGAAATGGATAAATAAATGAGACAAATATGACTTGTCTTTTCACAGAACTCAAACTTCTGATACAGGACAAATCACTTATCTCAACATCCCTGGCAATGACAAGAGATGGAACAAGAAGTGTAAAATGGGCAATAAAAGGTGGGTAGTACACAACAGGAGAATGATATTTCATCAACAAAACATAAGTGATTGGAGAAGAAATGTAGAAAGCACAACGGAAGATGGATAGCACACAACAAACAGATGACATTATATCAAAATTATGGCATAAAAAGAGTGGAATAAAGTGTAGAAAGGGCAATGAAAGATACATACCACATAACAAGAGGATGACATTACCGCAAGGTAAGATTATGCTTGGATGACTACAGCATGAATAGAAAACATCCATAGATGCTTCGAGTTTTCAGGAACTGGTTTGGATCTACTGTCCTGATCATGCGGGGGTAAACAGCAATGAGAGAGCTCGCAGACTAGCTTCCAGATCACCCACAGTGGGACACAGGATATGGATAAGGGAGAGATACTAAGGACAATTGCCTGTTAGAGAATGACACTTCAACAGATGAATCATCAAGGCTAAGACTGTTGGGATTTGGCATCAAACGTCAGGCTAGCAGAGATGGACGTATAAGAGGATACATCCATTGTGTATATAACCGACGTGCTACAGGAACAATTAACATTCATACCATTTGACGTCTGCTGAGGGAAACTGAGCACATACAGGTTTGTCCGGAATGCAGATGTCAGTTCCGATCAACAATAACAATGTTGTCCTTGTTCTGGAATGCCCTCAGTAGACAATATAATTTTGCCTTTAATATGCTGCCCAATTAATAACTTTTTTTTTTTCCAGGTAAAAATCACTTAGTTTCATCAAGTTCTTGGATTTACTAGAAAAGTTATGACAAACAGACTTAGTGTCTCACAAACGGTATACTAACAGTAAACAGGTACTGTAAAGATAAACAAATGGACTGTCGGAGTATTAGGTATTCTGGCATTTACGATGCAGAATATGCAGAAACTCCAACAGTAAAATGTTCAGATCAAAGCAACTGGCGGTAATAAGATCATCAGATAATGATCATTTCAGACCATTAACTTCCTGACACTCTTTGTAGATTTCACAGGAGTATGTGAGTTCAAGGAGACAGAGTGAGATTGATCCGGTTCCTTACTTATTGTGCCTGAACTATTAATCTACATGTAAATCTTCTTTGCAGTGTCAACCATGCATTTTAGATAATGATTTCTAGTTTGTCCGATGAAGCAAAGCCGCTTCAGGAAAGTATAGGCCAAAGCTGATTGAAAACTTCCACAGCCCAGCTCCATCGCAAAGACAATTGCCTTTAAACTCAGACATCCTTTGTAGCTGAGAAATGATGTTGCAGTACTTCTTCTTGAATTGAAAATGCTCTTCAATGTGTGAATCATGTGAAGCAAATAATTCACTTAAAGTGAGTTTGTGAAAAGATCTGCGACATATCACCATACAAGTTTCACAATATGTTACAAATAACCAACCACAAGCAGCTTCTAACCAGACATCTTACCCTGAGTTTGTGATCATGCTCATGAGGTGCTTTGGAAAAGACAATAAGCCATTCTGGGATTTCTGGCAAAAACAAGAAAATTACAAAGTTATATGTGCATTGTTACAGCTATTCATAGCTCTACCACCATAGTTATTGCTAATCATAAAACTGACAGTGTGTGTTCTGTTACAAAATCAACATAATTTTTCCTGTTTTAACTTTCTTCTACTTCTTTGGTCCTTGGCCACTGACTGACGAAGCAATTAGTGACTATCATGCCTGGTGGTCACTGACTGACGAAGCAATTAGTGACCATCATGCCTGAGTTACCAGTTTGTTTTAACTTTGCTTGGTATGAACAAACTTTATTTTCAAAGGGTTTAGAATTGAACACACAGGCCCGTCTGACATTCTGCCCTTCCTTTCTCTCACCTTTCATACTGAACTCCTTTATTCTCACATGCATTTTACATATCAATGTCAAGGAATTCAACGTTGTAAAGTAAAATAAAATAGCACACTCATATTAACATTAACTACTTATAAACATGACATAAAATATGTTGAAAAGTACAAACATTGTCATTAGAACCTACAGTTGATATTATAAGAAAAGATAATCCGATTGGGGGGGGGCATGTAATCAGAACTCATAAAGTATTCAAAAAGTCTACTATTGTATGAATAGGGACTGAAGTTATATGGAAGACAATTCCAAAGATGAGCAGCAGAGTACGCTAAGCTTTTCATGAATAAGTCAAGTCTAGGCTTGGGCACTTGCAATCTGTTTAAGCGTTGACTGCGTCTTTCATTGTATTTGAACATTGGCCACAGATACAGATAGTGTGACAGGATTTTGTGAACAAATTTAGACAGATTCAGCCGGCACCTTAATGACATTTCTCAGCAAAAATCCACACCAGTTGCCACACACTTTAATGGTCCTGACCACCATGGTCCCATTGATATCCAGGTCAAGGCGATCAGATCCTGCTCTTCTGACACTGCTAGCCGAGAACAGCTTGAGCAACGTCTTATCCATCATATAGGGTGTCTAAGACCAGCTGGTCTTAACACCTTACACACCTTTGTCTGAGGTCACCCTTTCCACTCCTATTCTATTTTGACCCTTTCCACTCTTATTCAATTTTTCTATTTCTCCGTCGCCCATAAAATATCTCCAACTCATTCTGTCCTCTTCTATCTCCATTCCTCATTATTATTACGTTTGGGTAGTTTCTTGTGCAGTTTCGCTTTTTAGCTTCTTAGTATGTACTGTTTACATCCGGAAGTGGCAGTCATTTCCTTCTCTGGTGACACACTCTCTCTTTGGCAGGCGCGCTAGGTCTCAGCTGCCTTTAGGGAAGTACCCAGGCCTTATTTTTATATTTATTTAGATTCTTATGTGCCCTATCTAGCCCTCATTTTCTTTCCTTTCCTGACGAAGGCCTTGTGGCCGCAACACTGGCTATTTTCTTTGTCTTTTGTCCTCATAAGACGAATCCCCTTTTTTTTCCATACCCATCCATTGAACAAATTTAGCTTTGTTAAACTGAAGGCGCTTTCTTAAGGGCAGTATTTGGAGATTTTTATAGAGATCTACACACTGAGTTAGGCAGTTGTCAGAGACTAGACACACTGCACGCTTTTGTAGTGAACGGGCTACAGGTACAATAAGCATTCATACTCTTTGACATTTGCTAAAGGAGACTGAGCACCTATGGGTTTGTCCTGATCGCAGTGAGGTTGATTCTGATTAACACTAACATACCTCAAAGAGATATATCTTTGTGCTGGACATTGAGCAACCATCCCAGATTGTGGAGCAATAGTCAAGGTTTGCTTGTATGTGAGATATATAGAACAATTTTCGTGCGTCTTCATCTAGGAAATGTTTGATTTTAGCTAACTGGTAAACTTTCTGTGCCGTTGGCATACATGCCACACCTCAGACATGAAAAACCTGTACAATAAATCCAAAAACCCTGTACAGAGACCCGCAAAACATGTACAGACTGAAAAACGTAACAATGGAGTTAATTAATGTACAAATATATTCAATTAGATGGTTCTGCACCATCATAGTGACATGCGCCCTTTGCCTTTTTAAGCATGTCTTCACTTGCTTTAAAACCTAAACAACAAGGGTTAGAAGTTATTTTGTACCGGTATTAGAGAAAAGCTGTGACTGTATCATCATTTAGTCTATTGCTGCAAAAAAAATTAATACAATTTATGGTGAAAATGAAGAACTAGTTTGGTGTGTGTTCTATAGTGCCTTATAAAAGTATAGATCTAAAGAGACCAGTAATAAGCGTTATGGGTTAGGTTTTAGGAATCTAAATCAATATATATTATATATATATATTTTTTAAAGCTAGCAATGAAAATATAAAACTGGCGCAATATTATATATTCTCTACCGAACTTCAAAAATTGGAATAGCCGTTATACCCATATACGAATTTTAGTGTCAATCAAACATTGATAGTAATTAATTATTTTAATAAATATAAATCATTGGATGACCGTAATGAATGATCACCAAGCAAAATCACACTGTTTGTTAAAGAAACGAAATTCAAAAACTATAGAAGGAAGTAACTCCAAATAAAGTAATTTTCTCTGACCTGGTTAAGATGCAATTTGCCTTGCTTTTTTATTTGTGGGTTTTTTTTTTTACGTTTTTTTCATTTGGAATTTGGTCATATCGGAATGACGGTCGCCGAATGCTCCGATGTATTTTCGTACCATTTAGGATTTCGGGTTAACCCTAACAACAACTGTAACCCTAATCCTAACTCTAAATGGTACGAAAATACATGCCGAGCATTCGCCGACCGTCCTTCCGATATTAGGCCTACCCATAATTTGTTTTGTATTATTATTCAAATTTACATTTCTTACGCACTTTCTCCCGTAAACCTAACCTCAACCTTAACTCTAAATGGTACGAAAATACAAATATTAAACATACTCGACGGCAATAAAGCTAAAGATGACCAGAATCTCAGTAAAAAATAGGCAACAAAAAGTGGAGTTGTCAGAATCATTCAAGTTGAATAAATTCAACTCAAACAAGAATTTTCGTGCTCTTTTTCCACAATGTTTATGATTCGGCGGTATGGCAGCGTCCATGTTTGTAACTTTCGCTTTTGTAAAATCACTATTATCATCATCATCATCTCAGCCCCGTAACCCGTCATGGGTCGTAGGGGTGCCATGGTGGAAGCATCAGCAGACAGGGTCCTCCACTGCTCTCTATCCTCAGCAATGCGTACAAGTGTGGAAAAACCGTGTCCTGCCCATTCTTTGATGTTATCAGCCCAGGATTTTCTCTGCCTTCCTCTTCTCCGTTTACCTTCGACTATTCCCTGAAGGATCGTTTTCGAAAGGGAGTCATGACGAGTTACATGCCCAAACCAGGCAAGCTTTCGACGTTTCACTGTTGACAAAAGTGGTTCTTGGTGGCCTGCATAGGTGTTTATCTTCTCTCTAACATAGACATTTGTTTTGTGCTCTTTATAGCAAATGCGCAAAATTCTTCTATAACATTTATGCTCGAAAGCCTGAATCCTTCGCTCCGTATCTGCAGTGAGTGTCCAGCTCTCACACCCATACAAGAGAATATATAATACAAGTGATTTGTATAATTTGATCTTCACAGGAAAACTGATGTTACTTTTCCGTATTCGCTAGCAGTAAAATATTTTGTTCGTTTCAAGCTTAGTGGCCAGATTTTTCAATGCTGAATCCGATTATGCCCAGCAATTGCCGATACGATTGTAAACAGAAGAGTTCTGGTGCTTTTAAAATAGGACGTACATTTTATAGGTGTATGGGAACGAGGTATCGCACTACTTCCGTGACGTACTCGGTACGGCACAGCGACAAAAAAATTGTCAAGATTTATGCCGTATGGCGTACGTCATAATGGTGCTGAAAGGGTTAATAATTAGGCGAAAAAACCCGTACAGACCCGTGTACGGCCCGTACACATCTGAAAACGCAAACACCCCGTACAGATTATGGGTAAACCTTTAAGTGTGGCATGTATGCGTTGGCTTGGTCAGTGCATGTACATGTGAGTTCCAATTTAGATGCTGGTCAACGACTATACCTAGAGTTTTATGTTCATTAACATTTTCAATTAGTGAGGTACCAATGTAGATCTGAAGTGTTGTTTACTCTGAATTTTGTAAATTTTGTCTAGTTGATATTAACATGCATTTTGTTTTAATGATATTTATTAGGATGCGAATTCCGTCGCTCCACTTAATCAGATTATCTGTATCCATTTGTAACGATAGTTCGAGTGTGTTACAACTTTTACCACTCTTGTAAACAGTAGTCGTCTGCAAACAGGTCAAAGGAGGAGTGCTTGATGTGTAGTGGAAGGTCATTAATGTATATGGCAAAAAGTAGAGGACCAAGTACAGAACCCTGAGGAACGCCAGTATTTATTACGGCTGGGTTTGAATAGGAGTTATTGTAAGAAACTACATGTTTTCTATCTGATAGGAATGATTTAATTAATGTCACCAGTTGAAAGTTTACTTTTGATGTTTCTAGTTTTCTAATTAAAATAGTGTGATCTATCATTTCACATGCTTTTTTAAAGTCTACAAAAACTGCTCCACACGTTATCGTTAATATTTGGGTGCCAGTTGTCTATCATCTTAGTTAGAGCAGTGTGTCATGAATGTTTAGGTCTAAACCCCGACTGACTATCAATTAGCAAGTCGTTGTTAACTAGGTGTTGTAGTGTTATTTTATGTATTAACAGTAAGGAACCCTGGGGTCAGAATATTGCTGGCACAAGAGAAGCAGAAGTCTCGAAGATATGATTGTTTAAAAGAGTGATGAGAATGCCATGAATACAAAAGAAAATCTTTGAAACTCCCTCTTTTGCTTTACATTTTCCTGCCTCTTATACTATCAAGCATCATGGGGTGATTCAATTTTAGTGCTTCTGTCAGATGTGCTCTGTCCCATGTAGTACCCAGGGGAGACAAAGAAAGGACTCCTGCCCCCTAGGTCATGTAAAATAAATTATTACAGAAACCACCACTGCAAGAGCACATGAATGCTTTAGTGCAGACGTCCTGTCAGATGACCAGCAGCAGTAAAGGCTCCATGCTCCATAAGAAGCAAATAAGGAAATGATGATGATGATAAATTTAACTTCTATAATACTTTTGGAACCAGTTAACCTCATTAATCTTTAATATATTGGGAAAAAAATGACAATATACTTCCCACTACCCAGAGAATATTGGTGTGGTTTCCCTAGTATCCCTGAGAAAGCCGACACAACTTTCAAGTTGACGTTTGAGGGTGAACGAAGAAGAAGAAATCTCACTAGGTAGTTGGTACCCTTAAACCCCAGGGGACACAAGTGACGAATAGCCCTATATCTCAGAAAATGCTGGAGGAATTATGCACTTTATGCATACAGCTAAAAAAAAAATTCATATGGTTTAAATCAGGGATATGTTTTATCCATGTTAATATATTTATCATCTGCATTTATAAGTACCAACATAGAAAATATTCAGCAATATAAGGGAGGGACCTACAGTGAACTGTAATTTTCATAAAGAATTGCAGGACTTAAATTAAAATGCACAGGCTCGACTAAAAATTGAAAAAAATCGTTAGGATAACAAAGAATTTAACGCTTAAAAATCCTGTTGGTTGCCAAAAAAATGAGCCCATATTGGATTTGCATTTCTATACTTCAATTTACCAAGCCTTTTATTTTACTTTCTGTGTTATAAGCACCAAAGTTGAACTGGAAGCTTTTCATTGTATTTTAAAAAACGTTTATCAGATTAGATTTTTGATAACTTTAGTAGATCCCAAGCTACAGAGCTCTAGAATTAGTATCTAAACAAAGTAACGAATTTTGCAATATTTTACATTATTTGCAATAAATCAAAATTTTGATATCAGAAATCTGATCTGATAAAGTGTTATCATAAAACAAAACATATCTGTTCTAAATCTCATGTTGATTGATGAATAAATAAGAGTTATACGAAAACAAGGTTCTGAGAAATTCATGTTCTTCTTCATATATAAGGATGTATTTTCTTAAGAAATAGTGCTTTTTTCTACGAAGAAAATCATGAATTTCCAATTCAACTTTGATGGTCATATCTCAAAAAATTTAAAAAAAAGCCTTAGTGAATTGAAATATAGGATTAAAATCCAATATGCCAATTTCGTCCACGGCAACCAATACCATTAATACCGTCAAATATTTTGGATGAAATAGCCATTTACCGTAGCTCCTCCCCTGAAATTCTGTCACAAACGTTATGATATATAATTCTGTTGACAGAACTGACACATCACTGAGTTTTACCTGTAGTTAAGTAAGGGTTTGCTGGGACAAGCTGTTTGCTTTCTCTAAATTCCAGGTGATGAGGGATTCTTTCTGGGATGGCAGACATCGCATGCCCAAGGACCACATCTGGTACAGGACTGCATGGGTGATGATACTGCGCTATGCGAGTTATATGACTGGGGAAGCAGGGTAAAAATTATATTTTAAGTTGCTTCAGAAAAATAAATATTCTCTTTTTACTTCTCTGCATCTAATTCCACATCATTAGGCTGGCGGTAACTGACCAGTCTCCTATTTGCTACTTGGTCACAAAATGACATGGTACATGTGATTCATTTCCTGCTCTGTTTCCAAATACCTATTCAGTTGAATTGGAAACAGAAATCAGAACACTATAGCACTGCACCCTTGGGCTATTAGAACTGTTATTTTTAGATACTGAAGGAGACAACTCTTCCCATTGCTTATGACTCTGACATTATCAGAGTTTTTACTGCTGTTGGTGATTACATTTGAAATGAAGAAGTAGAGGTTATAATCTGCTGTTTAAACATATGTTTATCAATAATGACTGCTTATCATAATACCAATCTTATGTTCCTTAGGGAACTGAAAGGTAATGAATGATTGCCTACCATAATTGACTTAATGACTACATTGTGTCTATGTTCTATGGGGAACTGAAGGGTAATGAATTGATTGCCTACCTTAATTAACTTAATGACTACTGTGTGTCTATGTTCTACAGGAAACTGAAGAGTAATGAATGATTGCCTACCTTAATGACTACTATGTGTCTATGTTCAACAGGGAACTGAAGGGTAATGAATGATTGCCTACCTTAATGACTACTTTGTGTCTATGTTCTACAGGGAACTGAAGAGTAATGAATGATTGCCTACCTTAATTGACTTAATGACCACTATGTGTCTTTGTTCTATGGGGAACTGAACAGTAATGAATGATTGTCGTATGTACAACCAGCGTTGAAACTGTAAGGTCAAATGAATGACTGCCTACCAAAACTGACTGATATGACTATTCAGTAAAACAGTCTGGGAGTCAAGACAAGACAGCAGTAACCTGACCATCACTCACTTGTAATAATAAACTCCCCTTTCCTTAGATTCAATCCTCTCCCAGTCTGTTGGCAAAGACTCTTTCTCTAGGGGATGGCTCCAGTGTGTCGCCTGAGTGTTGTGGTCAATGTAGTATTTACGACCTCTCACAGTCCAGTCCTATACTGACCATCCTGGCGGAAGGGGCAATTCTTCCTGAGACATATAACTTCCAACTCCTATAGCAGGACAAAAAAACAAAACAAATCTTCATGAGACATATAGCTTCCAAATCCTAAAATAGGACAAAAACAAAACAAATCTTCCTGAGACATATAGCTTCCAACTCCTAAAGCAGGACATAAAACAAAAAATCTTCCTGAGACGTGTAACTTCCAACTCCGAAAGCAGGACAAAAAAAACAAAACAAAATCTTCCCAAGACATATAGCTTCCAACTCCTAAAGCAGGACATAAAACAAAAAATCTTCCTGAGACATGTAGCTTCCAACTCCTAAAGCTGGACAAAAACAAAACAAATCTTCCTGAGACATATGGCTTCCAACTCCTAAAGCAGGACAAAAACAAAACAAATCTTCCCGAGACATATAGCTTCCAACTCCTAAAGCAGGACAAAAGCAAAACAAAATCTTTGATTAGCTTCAGGAATCAGTGAAAACACATTGTCATGAAAACATGAGGAAGAAACATAGAGAGACAAATCAAAACATGGGGAATAAACATAGACATGTGAAAACATGAGGAATAAACATACAGAGACAAATGAAAACATAGGGAATAAACATAAGCAGGCAAATCAAAATATAGGGAATAAACATACAGACATATGAAAAACATGAGGAATAAACATATCAAAATATGGGGAATAAACATTCAGAGACAAATAAATACATCAGCAGTAAACACACAGAGGCAAATAAATACATCAGCAGTAAACATTCAGAGACATTTGGAAACATGAGGAATAAACATACAGAGACAAAAGAAAACATGAGAATAAACATGTAGAGACAAATAAATATGCCAGTAGTAAATACAGAGACAAATCAAATTGTCAGAAATAAACGTAAAGAGATATATCAAAACATCAGGAATAAAGATACAGAACAAATGAAAACAATAGGAGTAAACATGCACACACAGGAACAAATAAAAGCACTAGGAATAAGCATTCAGGGACAAATGGGGGCAAAAAAAATACAGGGACAAATGTAAACGCCAGAAATGAAATTCTGAGGATGAAATAAGCACATTAGGAAAAAAAAAATCAAGAATAAACATACGGGGACAAATAGGTATTTTGATAATAACAGATAAATATGCAGGAATAAACTTTCAGGGACAAATGACAACATCATGAATAAATGTAACAGGGACAAATGACAACATCGTGAATAAATGTAACAGTGACAAATGTCAACATCATGAATAAATGTAACAAGAACAGAAGAAAACATGAATAAATGTAACAGGGACAAATGCAGAAAGAAGACTGAATCATGAATAAATGTAACAAGAACAGAAGAAAACATCATGAATAAATGTAACAGGGAAAAATGTAAACATCATGAATAAATGTAACAAAAAACAGAAGAAAAACATGAATAAATGTAACGGGGACAAATGACAACATCAAGAATAAATGTAACAAGAACAGAAGAAGAAAACATCATGAATAAATGTAACAGGGACAAATCAAAAACATCAGATGAAACTTGCCAGATGAATTAACTGACGAAGCAGATGGAGTCTTGAGATCAACAAGGTCACTGGTGACCAACCCAAACATGCCCTTTCCCAGCAGGTTTTACCGCCAGGGTTCTGCTGTGCATAATGGCTGCGTATTTCTTGGTGGTACTGAGCGATTTGATAGTTCTCTTCCAGCTGCTGCAGGTTGTAGTAGTCACTGCCACTGTTGCCGATGCCACCAATGTTACTGCCTGTTGTACTGCTGCTGCTGGCAGCACCAGTGTATTTGTAATATGGTTGCGAATCAGGGCTGTCATCTGAGGAAGGAAGCTTGAATTTAAATACCACAGCACAGATGACAACAAACCCATTATATACTAATATTGTTCATGCTGTTAAAATTAGAATACTTGGTGAGAGCTCAAGGCATGTGGGTCTGAAAATGCACACAGAAAAGGCAAAGATTATCAGAATAAATGTTGCCAATTAGAGCCAAACTGCAACTGGAGATACATCCTTAAAAGAATTGGGCTCATACACATATCGTAGAGATAATGTTGGAGGAATAGTCTTACTTACTTACTTAGTCGTTTCTCTTCTACCGTGAGGTGTAGAGGTTTGGAAGAGAGAGCGCCAGACTATCCTATCGGCTGTCTTCCTCCTGGCCTGGTTCCATTCTAGTCCTCGGTCCTTCAAAGATTGTTTAATCTTGTCCTCCCAGCGGACTCTGGATCGTCCTCAAGGTCTGGATCCTTGGCTCTTTGTTTCCCATGCTTGTCGTGGTATCCAATCTTCTCCCATTCTGCAGACATGGCCAAACCATCTTAATTGGGACTGTTCTACTTGGGTCTGCAGGGGGTAGGATTTAAGGCCTTGACGTATCGTCTGGTTGCGTACCATGTCTCTTCTTGTTACTTCAACCATCTTCCTCAGATACCTCATTTCTGAGGTTTGGATCTGGCTTTTATGGGTTGTAGTCACTGCCCATGACTCGCATCCATATGTCAAGACTGGGACATAGGTGGAGCGGTATACAGCCATCTTCATTTTCTTCTGGAGGAATAGTCACTGATGTCAAAATAAGAATACAAAAGGCATGAAGAGGATTAATTGCATTGGGAAATATAAGGAAATAACAAGAAATCATGTCCAACACAAAAACAATAAGAATCTTCAACTCAGATGTCATGTCATGTCATGTCTCTGAAACAGGAAGACCAACAAATTGACAACCAAACAGTTACAGACTTTCATAAACGGGTGCTTGTGCAGAATAGAAGAATTGAAGTGGCATGACCAGATTGTACCTCATGTAGTTCCCAGGGGTCTCGGAGCAGACAAAGAAAGAATAGAACTGTTGTAGTCTCATAAGAGTCAAGTAATATAAGGTTGTGCCTGCGACTGTCAAAGTCAAATAATATAAGGTTGTGCCTGTGACTGTCAAAGTCAAGTAATATAAGGTTGTGCCTGTGGCTGTCAAAGTCAAGTAATATAAGGTTGTGCCTGTGACTGTCAAAGTCAAGTAATATAAGGTTGTGCCTGCGACTGTCAAAGTCAAGTATTATAAGGTTGTGCCTGCGACTGTCAAAGTCAAGTAATATAAGGTTGTGCCTGCGACTGTCAAAGTCAAGTAATATAAGGTTGTGCCTGGGACTGTCAAAGTCAAGTAATATAAGGTTGTGCCTGGGACTGTCAAAGTCAAGTAATATAAGGTTGTGCCTGGGACTGTCAAAGTCAAGTAATATAAGGTTGTGCCTGCAACTGTCAAAGTCAAGTAATATAAGGTTGTGCCTGGGACTGTCAAAGTCAAGTAATATAAGGTTGTGCATGTGACTGTCAATCTCATCTTGTCAAATGAACTGCTGTAGAAATTACCACTGCAACAGCATGCGCTCCGATGTAGGTTCCTAGAGGCAGCCACCTGCACTGGTGGATCCATGCTTCACAAGGAGTTACAAAATGAGATGATGACGATCACAAGATGGAAGGAAACAGGCTAATACCAGATGATGAAAAGATGATGACATTGGATGGCACACACTGAGGAAGTAAACCAGGCCATATCATTACAAGGAGGTTGTTGTTCTGGAATTGGAAACAGACATGAAACGGATAAAGAAGACACAAAAAGACCTTGATCAGAAGGCATGGGACATGAAGGCTTTGCATGAATTCATTGAAGGCCTCTGCTCCATAGGGGATGGATAAAGATGATGACAGAAACTGCATGGTCTCTTACAGGAATAATTTACTTATAAATCTTTAGAAACCAATAACAATTCATTTTTCACAATCACCTACTTGTGAACTTGGTTCATGCTTTAAAAAGGTTTTTATGTGAAAGACATCAAAATATATTTTCGTTCTTCTCTTTTGCTCTGTAAGGAATGTCATGGGGTTTTGTGTGTGTGTGTGTGAAGTATGGAATGGTTATCAGACTGAACTCAGTGAGATTGTTGAGTAGTAGTTGTGATGTGAAGTCAGTGATAGTTTTTTGGTGTTGTGCTGGCCAGTTGCGTCCTTGGCGCACATGGTGTATGATATGCTTCAGAAACTGTTAGAATGTTTTGGCTCAAAATCAAGCATACATCACCAAATTAAAAACTTAATGGTTCTGGAAGAAAAATGTGATTTAGGCAGTTACAGCAAAACTGACGTTTAGAGAAAAAAGCAAATAAAGGAAGGCACAGAAGAGGTTGCCTAAAGAGAGTATGAAAAGAGAAGGCATATCCTGGGATGAAGTGAAGACAAAACAGAAAAGAAGTGCCAGATGAATGTTGCAAAATGTCTGATGCTCATGTGGAAACCAAAGGGGGAACAAATCACGTTATCCACAGGGACAAAGATTGGCAGGATCAGACATACCATGGGACATTTTAAGCACAATTAAAAAAAAAATAGGAAGGAAAAAAAAGATTAACCAAGAATGGCCTAGGACAGATTGGACAGGTTTTTGTCTCTGATAAACTAATCTGGGGGCCTTCTGCGACCTTGATAATCCAGGTGTCTTTTTTCACGATGTTTATTAGTGGAATTACATCTCTGGCTCCTTGTACAGCAGTGAACCATGACAACCTTATCTACAGCATTGGTCTCTGCCTTTCATGCCTGCAGACATGACAAGGGATGCTAATGATGATGTCATGGTATATTTGGGCAAAAAAACTGTCAAAATGGCTTAAACAGAGGTTTGCCAAACTAACTCCATGGTCCAGGACCCACATATCTCATAGAAATAGAGTGTGACAGCTGAGAAACAGTAAATTCAAACTCAATTCTTAGTGTCAAAAACAGTCACTATTCTAAAGCACAGGGTAGGATAGAATGAGAACATGCAAATTAAAGAAGCTGGTGGGGCACAACACCATACATCAATACGATGAGAACAGAGAAAATAATTGGTCATTAACTTAGAATGCAGCCCAAATCAGCCACAACCAGAAGCTTTCAATAGCAGAAGATCAGGCTACAGGGCAAGGAGAAGCCAGTGTGGAAGGTGGACAGGCATTGTTAAAGTAATCCTGAAGAAACAAGAGGTATGTTGCTAGCCAAGCAATACATCTTAGCTTCCTAAGCAGCATAGGTGTTCAACAAATTTACAAGTCCTTCTGTCTGTGTCATCTGTCAAGGTCATTACATGTCTTTCATATCTCTTTTCCATTTCTGTTTGCACGCTCTCGCGCTTCCTCTCATGTGTTTTCAGTAGTTTCTCTAATTCTCATTACCTTGTTAACCCTTGTTATTTGGATTTTTCCAGAACAAGAACTGCTCCTTGTAATGCCATCAAGCTCTTCTCTTGCAGTTTCTTCCTCAACTGCCTGTGTCACACACAAATATCCTCAATCACCATCACACCGTCTTCTTCTCAGCTCTTGTTCAACGATTCTAGCTGCAAAACAGAAAAATAAAATACCAATAATACTTCGGTCTATTCTTACCTACCATAATAATACTAAGTGGAGTATGTGCGTGACTCTCGTGTCTCCTGGTTACTGCCAGAATGGTGAGTGTTAGAAGCTTCAGATGTCGCTGTTGCTGCGACTCCCACAACACCACCACTATATCATGAATTAGAAATATTTCGATCCCACTGGAACGAGAACGCAGAGTCAACACTGATTGCAAAGCCAGTCACGACACCCCGGCTTGAGAGTATGGCCACACCATACGACCTTGACCATTGGTCTGAGGTCACATCGGTCCGTTAAACAGGCAAGGAAGTCACGCCGGCAAATTCTGAAATGCCCTGCGTCAGGTTGCTCATGGATGAGGGTAACCAAACATTGCTGTCCTGGCTGTGGTTGTTTGTTGATGCTGCAACTGTTTTGTAGTAATGGAGAAAGCTGTAGATGGAGACCCATGTGTAAGCTTGCTGTTTTGAAGAAGTGGATTTGATCAGAAATGGGATTTCGCGGGCTGATTTGCCGGCGTCAACCTGGTGCTTGCTGTTGAGTGTTATTAGTCATATTGCTGGCTGATTGGTGTTGTTGCAGAGGTTTATGCCCACATAATAATTGTCAATTTCACCAAACATGGAAGACCAATTGTCTCAGAAAATGTGTGATGCTCTATGTCATGGGTTCTAGACACAAGATCAGCTTGTGTTGTTAGTGTGGCCCGTAGGAGTTAAAGGCTATCTGTGGTGTTGGAGGGATTTAGGATGCAGGGTAGTTAGTTATTGCGTCCCCCATTCTTTGAAAGGAGGTTCCCTGTCTCCACAGGAGTGTGGTAGTCCTTGAAATCAATAAACAGGTAATATGAAATCTCTATGATATGATGACAAAAGAAGGGTAATGGTTAACAAGATTACATCCTTTTAATGACATGATAGAGACAACTTGTAGTAATAAGACATTACAAAGACATTAGTGGTTATTAGACATCTTTAAGACAATGGACATACAATAGTGGGTAAATAAAACATCTTTAAGACATGGAAAAGGCGAACAGGCAGTTGGAAGATACATTTAAAGACATGGTAAAACAGGCAACCGTTAGTTAGAAGAGATATATTTAAGACATGGTAAAATGCAACAGTAGTTATAAAAGACATCTTTATGACATAGCAAAGAGACATTAGTATAGTTATTTGGACATCAAAATGTTATACAGACATCTTTCAGACATGGACAAAGGACAACAGGGGTTTATTCAAGAACATCCATTAAGACATGACAAAGATAACCAGTGGTTATTAGGACAACATAAAGACAGGACAAGAGACAATGTTCAGACCGTATATTCAACCCTCAGGAACATAATAGAGCAGTGTTATTCAGAATGTCAGAGGCAAGGTGTATATAAATTTTGGTAGACTTATGAAAAGGGCATTTGACGAGCATATCACTATGTGACAGCCTATGGAAAATACAGAGGGCTTTTGGAATCCCTAAGTGCCTGTTCTCCATTCATCAAAAAAGCCTGTATGGCTAAATTTCACATGCAGTGTGTGGGCAGAGCAACTTAACCATTTTGAGGTGAAAAACAGGGCATAACGGCATGGGATGCCCCCTTATCAAACCACTCTGTTTTACTAACTTCATAGACTTTGGTGAAGTGCAGGCTGAACAGTGGAATGCCCCCTAGACGAATAAGATGGACATCATTCTCTACACAGGAGGACTAGAATATGCAGAGACACTGCACTATCACTACACTTACAAATCAACACATCCCAAGAAAAAAATGATGGAACTGAATAAACATAGCCAAGAGGTGGACTAAACATTTAATCCTCTAAATGACCAGACAGATATCCACAATGAGAAAAATAGATGAACAAAGTCCTGGAATGTAATTCAACCGCTATACATCGGATGCGTGGACTATGAAAAGGCATTTTGACAGTGTAGACAGAGAATCGCTTAGGAAATTGAATGAGGCATTAGTTGAGTTTCCCAGGACTAATAGTACATGCTCATCATTAACTTAATTTATTTTTTTTTTTTGCGTTACTGCCCGCTAATACTCGAGCTGAAAGTCTCAGGTTATTATTTTATGTCTAACCTGACATGATTTTACGTGAGTAATCCCTTTTTTCTTGTACAGAGACAGTGGTTCCCCTCGCCATTCATGCAAATACTCTCTGATTTCGGAGGTAGCACATTACAGCTGGTCGGCCTCAGGAGCAGCCAAGTCCCCTGGTCGACAACAACTCCTTTCAAATGTTCTCGCCAGGTCTCGAGTTTAATCATTCCCAATTCCCAGGTCGACAAAAAATCATCAATGCCTTCACCCGGGATTGATCCTTTATCACCCCGGTCGCCAGAGCGGTGTGGTAACCACTACGCTGAGCGCGGCTTCCCAATTAACTTAATAAAGAAGCCTATGAAGACATGACAGAGATTGCTTCATGAAGGACAACTTACAGAACCGTTTAGGATTAGAACGGGAGTGAGAACAGGGATGCGTCTTGTCTAAATTTCTTTTCATACTAGCAATGAGACTGGTTACGAAAACATCGACATTAATAACAGAAATGGAAAATCAGTGGATTCTGACCTAATCAGCTTGATGATCTGGATTTTTCTTGCAGATGACTTGGCGCTTCCTGTCCATAACATATCAGATGCAAGCGAAAAATGGAAAATTCTCGATGAGAGTTCACAACCAGGGGGCCTAAAAATACACAGGAAAGACAAAGATTATGAGAATAAATGCAAGAAATTATAACAAGGTTGAACTTGAAGAAACACCACTAAAAGATGTAGAATCGTACACATATCTTGGAAGTAATATAGACAAAGTTGGAGGGACAGACAGTGATATCAAAATAAGAATACAAAAAGCAAGAGGAGCTTTCATTGCATTGGGAAATATATGGATAACAAGCGAAATCAAGTCCAACACGAAAATAAGAATCTTCAACCTAAATGTGAAGTCAGTCCTATTGTATGGCTCTGAGACATGGAGAACAACAAAAACTATCAACAAACGCTACAGACTTCTTTTA